>CAXKVI010000004.1:12802990-12853333 GCA_964058755.1 Campiglossa producta | reverse complement strand
GATTAAACAATAAATTAAAGTTAAAGTGGTATAGAAAGCCAACATCATCAGGGAGAATTATTAATTATAATTCGAAGCATCCAAAAACAATGATATTAAATACAGCAAAGGGCTGTATAAAGCGGATGTTTCAGACTTCGGACCGAATTTACCACAAAGAAATAAAAAAGGAAATTTTTTCAACTTTAAGGGACAACGATTTTCCAACACAGACAATTAAAAAATTATTAAGTAGAGTAAACAACCCCATTAGTCAACAAAAACCACAAAAGTCAGTTATTTTCAAATCTCTGACGTACGTACCTCAACTCTCTGAGCGTCTTGCAAAATCGGATTGCTACAATAAGGAAAAGATAAAAATTGCCCATAGACCAACCAATACATTAAAGCATTTATTCAATAAAACGAAGTCAATAATACCACAAAACGAAAAAAGCAATGTTGTGTACCAAATCTCATGTAAAGGAAGTGACAGAGAGCCATGTAAGAGTGTCTATGTAGGTACAACAAAATTAAAATTAAAAACTAGACTTTCGCAACATAAATCAGATTACAAATATTGCCATACAGCTAATAACCCAAAAACGGCGTTAATGGCCCACTGTTCATCTAGTGGGCATTCGCCAAATTTCGATGACGCGCAAATTCTCCAACAAGAACAAAATTATAATAAGAGATTTACATTGGAGATGTTACATATCGTAAACACACCGTCGGACATACGACTGAATTTTAAGAGTGATAGCTCGGACTGCGCGCATATATATAAACATTTACTAAACAATAAGCAGTACCAAACTCCGCGTCATACAGGGCAGACGTGAACAATAATGTATGTAGGAAAATAATAAAAAATAATGTATTTTCATTATTATTTTCTAATTTTTATTATGATTTATGTTTAGAAGTTTGTTAATTTGTGTTTTATTTATGTTTTTATTAACAGTTTTACCCTGAAGACGGTTACCGTGGAGTAACCGAAATATATTGGTTAAAAAGAAAAACACTTGTGTTTTATTTTTGCGGAAATTGACCTAAAGCCAGCCTAACAACAAAGTTTTAATTTATTTTATTTTATTTTTTTATTATTTTTTCTTTTTGCTTTCATTTTTTTATTTCATTTTATCTTATTTTATTTTTTTTTCAAATTTTTTTATCTTATTTTATTTTTTTTTTCATTTTGTTTTATTTTTTTATTTTATTTCATTTTATTTTATTTTATTTTTTTTTAATTTTATTTATTTTTTATTTCATTTTATTTTATTTTTTTTTATTTTTTTTTTATTTTATTTTATTTATTTATTTTTTTTTCTTTTTATTTTATTTTATTTTTATTTATTTTTATTATTCTATTTTCTTTTATTTTATTTTATTTTATTTTATTTTATTTTATTTTATTTTATTTTATTTTATTTTATTTTAATTTATTTTATTTTGTTTTATTTTATTTTATTTTATTTTATTTTGTTTTATTTTATTTTTTTTTATTTTATTTTATTTTATTTTATTTTATTTTATTTTATTTTTATTTTATTTTACTTTATTTTAATTTATTTTATTTTATTTTATTTTATTTCATTTTTTTTTAATTTCATTTTATTTTTATTTTTCATTTTATTTTATTTTATTTTATTCTTTTTTCATTTTATTCTATTTAATTTTTTATTTTATTTTATTTTATTTTTTTTTTTTTATTAATTTTATTTTTTTTTTGATTTTATTTTATTTTATTTTATTTCATTTTTTTTAATTTCATTTTATTTTTTGTTTTTTTTTATTTTTTTATTTAATTTTTTTTATTTATTTTTTTTTTTATTCATTTTTTATTATTTTATTTTATTTAATTTAATTTTTTCATTTTATTTTATTTTGCTTTATTCTTTTTTTATTTAACTTTATTTTGTTTTACTTTATTTTTTATTTTATTTTATTTTATTTTATTTTATTTTATTTTATTTTATTTTATTTTATTTTATTTTATTTTATTTTTTTATTATTTTTTCTTTTTGCTTTCATTTTTTTATTTCATTTTATATTATTTTATTTTTTTTCAAATTTTTTATCTTATTTTATTTTTTTTTCATTTTTTTTTATTTTTTTATTTCATTTTATTTTATTTTAATTTATTCATTTTTATTTTTATTTTTTGTATGCTTTGTTTGTCCTAACATCCTCATCAACCTCCGATTTTCACCCACTTAGGTATAGTAGTTAGTTAAAACCACAAATGCGGTGGTGTCTCTGTCTTGTTATTTGGGGCCACATATGTGCCAACTTAACATTTAATTTATTACATCACGAATTTTACGTGTAAATGTATGCAATTCAATTTTAAATGATCTCATAAGAAGCGCCTCATATGAGCAATGATGAACCAATAACATTTGAGAAAAAAATTTAAAAAAATCAGTAATAAATTAAATGGATTTTTACATAGCCATAAGATATGAGGAGACTAAATCGGCGATGATCTGCTTTTAAAAATTAAACTGATTTTGCTTTCAAATTACAAAATTGCGCTTAAAGAAGCGTTTGCAATGAAATAGACAGCGTTTTTTTTTTTTTTTATATTATCTCACTGAGTGAGCGGGTGAATCTGTCTGCTGCGCATGCGCCCAACTGCCTCCCCACCAACAAGGCTGTATGCAGCGTGACAAATCCAGCGCGCTCAAAGTAGCTGAAGAAGCATTAACAGGCATGTGATGCAACTTCATACAATCATTAAGAGTAAAAAATAATAATAACAATAAAGAAAATCACTAAATGTGTGAAGAATGGGAAAATGTGCCACAATCAACAATGCAGAACTGCTGCTCCATAAACTTTTTTATTTTTATTTTTATTTTAGATCTTCATACTAGAAGAACAATCGATATAGAATTTACTATTTTCATTTAAAATAGGTTTTTGCACAATAGCGATTGAAGCGCGCGCATGCGCAATTGAAAATCGCATCAGTAGCGGAAAATAGGATTTTATACGGCTAGGCGCCTGCCTGGCTGCCTTGTCTAGTGATTGTATGTTGTTAATCTAAAATAATTGAGACTGCTATTTAAAACATTTATTTACTAATCCAATCACTTAAAGATAGACCCAAAAACATATTGCCTTATAAGGATCTTTTCGAATGTAAGAATAAGTGATCGTAGCGCCCAAAACCTAAACAAAGACAATATTCAAATTCACCTTGAGACAAGTGGAAGAGACAGTGCTACATGATTTTAGCCAACTTTAGACTTGTAAGTAAATACAAACGTTAACATGAGGATCAAAAGTAGGTGTTGAGTTTGGGCAAGTGTATACAGGGTACGATAATTCAAATGCTGGTTATACCCAGCGCACTAGTACTAGTACAAGGGTATATTAATTTGGTTCACATAACGGTAGTACATAACGGTACAAAATAATCGAGATAGATATAGAGTTCCATATATGAAAGTTCTTGGATTGAAAATAGGAGTTCATTAAGGCATGTCCGTCCGTCAGCAGAGGTACGTAGAGAAGTTGTTGCAACGCAGGCGCGAGGTGAATCGATCCGGCGGTGGCAACTACAATGGAGCAACAGTGCAGCTGGAAGGTGGACCAGGGTTTTAATCCCCGAACTGGAACCTGGGCTGAATCGGCCGCATGCAGAAGTCGACTTTTACCTGACCCAATTCTTAATCGGACACGGTTATTTCCGTGAGTACCTGCACAGAATGGGCAAGGTTCAAACTCCGAACTGCACCTACTGTGGAGCCATAGACCACGTACGCCACGTACCTTTTTCGAATGCGAGCAATTCGCTGAAGAAAGAAGGCGGGTGGTAGAGACAATTGGCGAGCTTTCCCCAGGCAGTGTCATTCGAAAGATGACCTCTGAAAATGCAAAATGAAATATAGTCAGACGATACGCGAGGAACGTCCTCCTTGCGAAACGGGAAGACGGTTGTCTAGCCAGTTAGCGTGAAGTAGCCACAGGGCTCATGTAATGCGCTTCCTTACCTGAAGTAATGCTAAGCGCGGTCCCAGCTAAGGAAGAATGCGCGGGCCGTGGGAAGTTAGGTTTTAGTGCGGTATACCTCAAGATAAGAAGGGAGTCCCACACTCGGAGAGTCCCGTTGCTAGAGCATCTAGTAACGAGGGCTTCAACCCGGTTAGTGCATAAAGCATTTCCTACTCCCGCAAACACAAAAAAAAAATTTGTTTTATTTTTTTTTTTTTTTTAATTTTATTTGATTTTGTTTTATTTTATTTTATTTTATTTTATTTTATTTTTATACCTTTCATGAACATGAAATGGTATTATAACTTTGGTCCGATGTTTGTAAGTATGAGAAGAAGAAGAGATAGACCCACTAATAAGTATACCGTTATGATCAGGACGATGAGTTGATTTGATTTAGCCATGTCCGTCTGTCCGTCTGTTTGTACGCAAACTAGTCCCTCAATTTTAGAGATATCTCGATGAAATTCGGTATGGAGGCGTTATTTTATATGAGAATAATCATTCGTAGGAACCAGCAAGATCGGACCAAAACTACTCATAGCTCCCATACAATCGATTGTTCCGATAAACGGATTTCGGGCTATAACTCCTCTTATTATAAAGCTAGGAACGTGAAATTTTTTAAGTATGGCTATTTTTATATGTGAAATAGCGATGTTGAAAATCATTGAGATGAGATAAATATTTTACATAGCCCCCATACAATCGATTGTTCCTATAAACGGATTTTGGGCTATAACTCCTATAATTATATAGGTAGGGCCGTGAAATTTCGTAACTATTGCTCTGTTATAAAGTGGAATGGCGATGTTAAAAATCAATTAGATTGGACCAACAAAACACATCGCCCCCATATAATCGATAGTTCCGATAATTAGGGTATGAGCTAAAGTTAAATTCACACAGGCCGTACCGGGGATCGAACAGTGAAAATCGTGACGCTTATTCATGAAAGATATATAGCCTTCGGCACAGCCGAAGACAGCTTTCCTTAGTTGTTTTATTTTGTTTTAATTTATTTTCTTAAATTTTATACTTTTATTTTGCTTAGTTTCACTTTTTTTGATTTGATTATTATACCCAGCTGTACTTGTACACAGGGTATTATAACTTTGTTAGGATAACGGTTGGTTGTACAGGTATAAAGGAATCGAGATAGATATAGACTTCCATATATCAGTATGATCAGGATCGAAAAAAAATTTGATTGAGCCATGTCCGTCCGTCTGTCCGTCCGTCCGTCCGTCCGTCCGTCTGTCCGTTAACACGATAACTTGAGCAAATAATGAGATATCTTCACCAAATTTGGCATGCGTACTTATTTGGGTTCAGAATAGATTGCTATTGAAAATGGGTAAAATCGGACCATAACCACGCCCCTTTTTCGATATCGAAAATTTCGAAAAACGTATGAAATGGGTTAATTCAATATTAGAAGCAGCTACAATGATAAAATTTGCAATATGTATTGATTTAGATGTTCTAAGGCCGATTTTATAAAAATTTTTGAAAAGGGGGCGTGGTACCGCCCACGTATATTTGAAGAAATTTTAAAATTTTGACTCTTAATAATTTCAGAACAGTTTATGCTAGTATAACGAAATTTCGTAGAGGACATACTATTGTTGTGGTAAATTCAGCTATAGAAAATAAACGAAATCGCTTCGCGACCACGCCTACTTTTTCATAAAAGTTATATTGAAAGGAGGTGGAAATATTGAAAAGTCCATATCTAATTAACTGATTTCGATATAATAATATAATTTGGTACATACATCAACTTTCATATTCTTTACATAATTTTTTCAAAATTTTGGAAAGTGGGCGTGCCACCGCCCACTTATGAGTCAAGCAATTTTTATTAATTTTAACACCATTAACTATACAAAACAAAGAATAACAGCATTTTATGTGCACAGCTGGGTATGTAATGTTCGGTTTCATCAGAACTTAGACTTCCTTACTTGTATTTAATTTAATTTTATTTTTTCTTTCCTTTTCTTTTTTCTTTTTTATTTTGTTTTATTTTTTTAATACATATTTTATTTAATTCCACTTTATTTTATTTTGTTTTATTATTTTGCTTCTTTTTTTTCTTCTTTAATTTAATTTAATTTTTTTATTTTTTTATAATTTTTATTTAAATTAATTTATTTTATTTGGTTTTGTTTTATTTCTTTTTTTATTGCATTTTTCTTGATTTTTTATTTATTTTTTATTGCAATTTTTAAATTCTTTTTATTTATTTTATTGTTTTTTATTTAATTTTATTTCATTTTTTATTCAATTTTTTTTATTTTTATTTTTTGCCTTTTTTATTTAATTTTTTATTTCATTTTATTTAATTTTTTTATTTTTATTTCTTTTTTTTTTTATTGGTTTTAAGTTTATTTTTTATTGTATTTATTGTTATCTGTTTTTTATAATATTTTTAAATTTTTTATTTTTCCAAATTTTTTATTTAATTTTTTTTTTATATTTATTTTATTTTTTTATTATTTATTAAGTTATATTTTTTTCTTAATTTTTTTCTTTCAATTTCATTTTATTTTTAATTTTTTTATATTTTTGTTAGTTGACTTTTGAGAAGACCCATACCACCCACCCTGTATTTACATTTGCATTTTTTGGAAATGTAAGTCAAACAACTGCACTCACGTCTGATCATAGTTCATGCGCATGCGCATTGTTTTTTTCTACAAAATAAATTTGTTTAAGTTCTTTGTTGCTCTTTTGTAAAGTTGTAATATCGCTCACGTCTTCTGCTTCATTGAACACATTCACTATCGCTGCACTTTTATCGCTTTACGTGGTGTTAAAGTGCACACTCGTCGTACATAAATGAATTGATGGGTAATTTAACAAATTGCATTGCAGTCGGCGCACTGGGCTGCTGCTGCTAATGTGAGCAAATTTACAAGTGATCAAATCAACAACGACAACAATCGTTTAGGTCTTAAGAAATTGGCTATTATTAATCAGTGAAGACGATCGCAGGCAGACAAAGGCACCTACAACTGCATTTGGGTTATGTGATGTGTGTTATGTTGTTGTAATCGAAAAATTATTAATTCTTTTTTTTATCAAATTTCTCTATCACGGAAATGATGGCAAAATTATCAATCATAATAACCCACTTAAGTTAAATCGAATTCTCCGGCTTTGGTTCATCTGCTCATAATTTATTACAATTTTTTTTGTGTTTAAATTGATACAGGTGCCAGGCATGTATGTATGTATGTGTGCAAGTGTGCTCATATGCAATTTTTGTTAATGTTGTAATTCAATTATAATATACCTAATGATATTATGATTCTCTTATTAAATTTTATGTTTACCCATTTTTGGTCAAAATAATTTTTTTTACTTCGCATAAAGAGAATGCACTAATGAATTATACAACAAAGTTGCAAACAAAAAAAAAAAAACAACAACAAACATTACTATTTGTTTTTGCAACCAGCAGGCGCTTCTGTGTTGCAAATTATCAATCAACAACCGACAGCTGGAATGTGCATAGAAGGGATGACCTTCGCTAATGACGCCAACAACGGCTGACTAGCTGACTGCCTCTGCTACTGTTTTTTAGAGAGTCTTCTGAGTAGCGCACTAGCCAATAAATCAAAAACAAATGCTCGTTTTCTTAATGCTTAATTTTCGGAACCACAGACTTACTGACTTAATTAATAGTCCCAAAATGATCCGAAATCGAACACAAAAATGATCCAAAAATGACCCCAAAAAACCCCTAAAATGATCCCAAAATGCCCCCAAAATGATTCCAAAATCACCCCAAAAATACCCTAAAATGTACCCAAAATGATCTGAAAATGACCGCAAAATTATCCCAAAATGACCCTAAAATAATCCCAAAACGACTCCAAAAAGATCCCAAAATGATCTCAAAATGACCTCAAAATGACCCTAAAATTATCCCAAAATTATCCAAAAATCAGCCCAAAATTATCCAAAAATCATCCCAAAATAACCCCAAAATTTTCCCAAAATGATCCAAAATTTAAACCAAAATGATAAAAATAGCTTTAAAACTATCCTAAAGTGACACCTAAATGATTCCAAAATGATCCTAAAATAATCGAAATATGATCCCAAAATAAACCCAAAATATACAAATACAATACGGTAAAATGGTAACCCCTGGCGGCAACCCTACTTGAAAATATTTTATTTGGTATGTCGGCGAAAATACCCTTCATTTGACACCCATTTCGTTCTATAATTTAAAAAAATTGAGATATGTGGCAACCCTGTGGCCCAAGTGGCAACACCCAAGTGCATAGTCTTAGAATCAATAATACTATCTCTATGACAAATTTCATTCCAATCCGTCAAGCGGTTTCCGAGATAGTAACGGATATTGAAATATATTGTGGTAAGGTGGCAACCCTAGGTGGCAACAGAACTTGAAAATATTTTAGTTGGCATGTCGCTGGAAATACCTTTCATTTGATACCCATATTTCCATATTTTGCTCCATAATTTAAAAAAATTGAGATAGGTGGCAACCCTGTAAACCGCCCCAAGTAGAAACCCCGAATTGGATAGTCTTACCCCCGAATTCTGTAAGCTGTCTCTAGTCACTAATAGAGACAATAGTCACTAATAGAGACAATAGTCACTAATAGAGACAATTCGTGTTCCAATTCCTCAAATGACAGATCTCAATTTTGTGACTTGAGATGAGACAAAATTACAGAATTCCAGGGTTAGATTCAATCATACCGTCTATGTGCCAAATTTCATCCAACTCGGTCAAGCGGTTCCCGAGATAGTGCCGGATATAAAAATATACAATTTTGGCCGTCCCACAAAGTCCCTCAGTGTCTTCTTCATTAGACCACAATTCAAAAAGAATGGGAAGTGCGGAACCAAACAGGCCTATAGGACTTTTCCGGCACGCTCCGGTTCTTAGCATCTTTTGGTACTAGCCCGACCACCGTGGGATGGATTGCGTTGTCCTCAAGAGCGGAATCGGTGTGGATTTGAGTAGCTTTATACGACAGACATACATACCTAATTCGGGTATATTTTATGGGGTTGAGATCTCCGAATATTGATGTAGTAACATGTCTTCTTCTTAAATTAACACGACTTGCTGTTAAAAGAACATGGCTTCCTGTTAAACTAACATGACTTTTGTAAAATACAACATTATTGGTTTCGTTGAACTAACAGTATTTCATGTTGATTTAACAGGATCTTTTTTTGTTAATTTACCCCGGAATTCTGTAATTTTGTCTCATCTCAAGGCACAAAATTGAGATCTGTCATTTGAGGTTTGTAATTGGACCACATGGAATTGGAACACGAATTGTCTCTATTAGTGACTATTGTCTCTATTAGTGACTAGAGACAGCTTACAGAATTCGGGGGTTAACAAGCAAAAAAAAAGGTTAATGATATCTTATTAACGTGTGAATGATTATTCATTAAATTTATTAATAACTACTAATAATTTACTTCCAATTGAAATTAGACACGCCTTCAAATGTGGCGAATGCTTTGATGTGCTAATGCTGTTGCCACAACACAAAGGGGGCATTCCATGTTAAATCGTTAGAAGTTAGAATCGCAAATGTAATTGCAATGAATTTTTTGTTAAAAAAAGTGAGAATAATAAATAGGG
This sequence comes from Campiglossa producta, assembly GCA_964058755.1. Classification (NCBI taxonomy): domain Eukaryota; kingdom Metazoa; phylum Arthropoda; class Insecta; order Diptera; family Tephritidae; genus Campiglossa; species Campiglossa producta. Next base: position 12,843,699 of record CAXKVI010000004.1, on the reverse strand, counting down.
GTCTTCTCTCAAAATTTTTTTCATAAAAAACACTGGAAATTTACACACTATTGTCAAAATTGAAAAATTTTATTTCAAAATTTTTTTCACGAAACATCAAAATGCGTGTGTTTTTTTTCTTGCATTTTTCAATTTTGACAATAGTGTGTAAAATTCTTGTGTTTTTCATGGAAAAAATTTAGAGAGAATACCCCTAATATTTTAATTTTTTCCAAAAAAAAAAATTTTTTAATTTTTTTGATTTTCTAAGAAGTCGAGTATAAAAAAATATGGTCCAAAATTTAATTACGAACTTTTGTTTTACGATATTGAAAATTTCGGAATTTTTAAATCAGATTTTTTTTGTTTTGAGTTTGATTTCGGTACTGTTAAAAAAAAAGGGCGTGTAGCACTCGGGGACTGCCGCGGTAAACCTATTGCATATCACTTTTTATCAACTTATGCAATTATAATACTTATGAAAACCCAATGAGCATATTTATGACTTTAGAGCAGTACAGCCTTAACCTGTTAACAGTATAGCCTAAACAGCTCCAATTTTATGTCACACTGTTAGTAGTATAGCCTTAATGTAGGCAGCGCTTACAGATCCAATTTTAATGTAATGTAATGTACAGCTCCAATTGTATGTAATCGGCTTGCTGCTAACATCAATAAAACGTCATACGCCTAAATGTAGGCAACGCTTACATTTATTTTTGTCAAGTTATGTTGCTAACGCCGAACCTTTTAGCATTGAAAAAAGTCCGTAACGAACTTTTTTAAAATTAACATTTTTTTTTTTTCATTTCACTCCCACCGCCAAGGCCTGCGATAAAATCTATGCAGTAGCTTAAAATAAAATTTTAACAGTACCTAATGCAAACTCAAAACAAACGAAAAATCTGATTTAAAAAAAATTTGAATTTTTCAATATAGTATGGAACACATTTTTGTTAATACTCGACTTCTTAAAAAATTAAAAAAAATAATAAAAAAAAATTTTTTGAAAAAAAAATTAAAATATTGACTACCGCTCTTCTCACCAAAACATTCCCACAAAAAAAAAAACCAATTCTATTCAATAAAATTCGCAACATTTATCTACAGCTAACATAATTAAAATCATAATTCAGCTTTAAATTGGATTTAATCAAATTATTATAAACAATTTCAAGTAGCGGTGCTTACAACATGTAAACAAACAGACATATTCATATCAGCCAACTTTTAACCTTGATATTTCTTTGCCCATTTAGGTGCATATTGATTCTATCAGACAATTCTCTTCACATATGGCATAGCAGTTTCATATAGTAGTGTTGTTGCATTTGTAATGACAAAAATTTTGAAGAACAAAAATTTGATTCGTACTTGAACGCATAAATATCGGTGATATTTTAAGATTTAACAAGTACGTTCTCTAAATTTATACATGAAGGTTAGCAAAAAAAAAAAAAAAAAAAAAAAAAAAAAATCCAAAACGAAAAAAAAACTAACAAAAAAGGTAATAATATCTATACCAAATAACAAATAAAAATATGTTCAAAACATAAATAAAAATTTAACTTACAGCATTCAGTTGATAAGGCAACACACAGCGTCATGTTAAATGGGTAAATGCTGTGAAAGGGTCTGTAAACTGCACACTGTTAGCTACCCGCTGTTTGCTGCATTTAAATTGTTGTTGTTATTTTGATTTAATTCATCTGTTCAACACGTTTGCTAATCGATTGTCATCAATTTGTACTTTATTTTAGTCATTTTCATTATCAATAAAAATTTTTATTGCACCGCCAAAGGTTAATTGCCAGCTGAGTAGCTATCAATTTTTCGTTTGTTTAACTGTTATGGGCACTGTTAATCAAATACATGCCTAAAAAAATTTACATATATAGGATCAACCATTATTAAGCCAATAGAGTTAAAATCAACCGTTTATAGAATTTGTGTCTGTCTGTCTCTATGTTTGTCGTCGTATTACTCGAAATCTGCCGAATGGAATTAAATAAAACTTTCACCTTTTTATTAGTAGACGTTCAACTTAAAATTTAAGTTATACCACATTTCGATAACTCCACCGGTTTTGTAGTTATCGGCCAATAGGTGGCCCAGGTACGACAAAAAATTTGTGAAATTCCAAAAAAATGTTGGTGCACGAAATTAGCCGTAAGCCACTGTAGGTACATTAGAGTGGGTTGATTTCTAGGGGAAGAAAAAAGTCCGGAAAATCGTCGGAGCGGACTTTCGTAAAGAAACTATGGGTCTAAAATCAGTGTTGAGCCGCAGAGTTCACGGTGAAGTTTTATAATAAAAATGCCTATCCCCTAATTCCAAGTTTTGACCATGTATTTGAAATTCTGCCCATGGACAGAAAACCCGATTTTAGGCCTATATCAAGGTTCTACAGCAAAGTTACTTAAAATCATCTTCAGAACATTTTCAGCAATGGCGATTTAATAAAAAAAAAAAGACTCGACTATAATATACTCCAAAGTATATTGTGTTATTATGAACCATTTCTAGGCTATTTCGGGATAAATTGAGATTTTCTGATTTGATTAATAGTACATTTACACCGCATCAAATTTTGCATTTTTTCGCAAATTTGGCGCTTTTTTCCATACAAATCTCATTTTCCAAATTTGAAATTCTTCAAAATAGGAACCCTGCGGCTGTTCCACATTTAGAATCGCCCAGCAAGAACCTCAATGAGCAATTGACGTGTATAAATTTTGCACTATGCACAGCTGTAAATAACAATTTCAACTACTTTTTTTTTTTAAAGAAAATGGGTGAATTCTACCGGGAAAAGACAGAAGCCTTCTTGACGCTTCTTTTATTATTACTCTACAGGTGTTTAAATCATCACGGTATGACATTTTCTTTCGTTGGATTTTTGTACTGGTAGAAGATTCTTGCAGGGAAGGTGAAGCCAAATGCAAATTTGCCAATGTAAATGTGGTGGAACTGACTCATTTGAATTCGCCAAATTTGGTGCGGTGTAAATGTACTATGAGCTGTATAGGGCTAATTCAGAATCATTTCTAGACAATGTACTAGTACTTCGGTAGTACATATGTACTGATAATTAAGAATCATATAAGGATAACTTCCGGACTATTCCAAAATTGTTTTTAACAATTTTAACCCTTAAATACAAGGTGAAGATCGATCGAATTGCTGTTTACACGGTCGATTGTAAAAAAGGTTAGAAAAATCGACCCGTGTAAAGCATCCTTTAGGGATAACTTCAAGACCGCTTGGGAATTATTTCAGGATCACTTCGTGACTTTTTTTTAGTCATTTCGGAATGGTCGCATGATTTTTTTTGGAAAACTTTTTGTAGATAGTTACTAGTTTCGGGATTGTTTTCCACACCAAAAATGTCTCGAAATAGTTCCAAAAGCAATCTTGGAAACAGTCCCGTAGCGATCCCGAATAACAGCAAGTAGTCCAGATAAACCCCAATTTTTTTTAATAAAAAATAATATTTCTCTCATCACTAGGGGATTGTCATATTAAAATACCGAAATCTCGGAGTTGAAATTTTTTTCCAAACGGGGTCAGCCCTCAGCAGTGGTTTGGAAAACTCTCCTAGTGTGTTTCTGCCGTGAAAGGCTTCTCAACAAAAAATTGATAAAAAATCAGCAAAAATGGATAAAAAATTCGTAACCTATTGGTATAAGATGAAATGAAATGAATATCGCCACCATGAGTTTATTTAAAAAGGATATTCAAAATTGTTTACTATAGGGCCAAGAGAGGTACCTGTAGGCTCTGACCTATGGTCCAATTCCTTCTAATTGTTTCCAAAAATATGTATGTATGGAGCTTAGCCACTGTCTCGTGGCTAAGGCATCGAGCGCGGGGAATCCAGATCCAGAATCCTGGGCCTCCCACGCTATTCTTCGGCTCGAAATCCCAGCATTATATTTATTCAAATCCTTCGGCTTCGAGATCCCGGCTATGTATGAATATAACCACACGAAACTGCCGGGTTAGGGGTTTTAGAATATGCCCAATGTAGGCATACCGGTCGTAAGAGGTGACTAATATGGACATAGGTAATGATGTACTAACTCGATGGCTGATCTATGGATATGATACCTCTCACCTCTCATTACCGATTTTCTCCTGTTTTATGGATGAAGGGATGACATAACCTAGAAGCTTCCACCTGTCATACCAAAGCGCTACTACGATGGTCGGGAAGTACCACAAGGGAGTACTGTAGCGTACCGGGTTCGTATCCGGCCAGGGATTGTTAATTACGGCATCATTCCCCAAAGCCTTCGGGGAGTGTTTTTGCTGTTACAACAACAACAACAACAAACTGCTGAAACACGTCCAACAAATAATAATTTTACCGGGTCCGATCCCAAAATTGTGGCGTTCCAATGCTATTGACGTGCATCACTCTTGACAGAAACAACATACCAAGTCTTCGCTTTCGCACTATTCACACAGAGATCATAACCTTTCTGGATGGTATCTGATATAATTCCGAAAAAGCCCGGAATTCCAGGATTGTCATTTTAAAATTCCGGGATTGTCGAAAACTTTCGGGACTCGCTGCCTTATAGTACATTAACACCGCACCAAATTTGGTGAATTCAAATTAGCCACTTCAACATTGGAGTACATTGCAAGGTACTCTGACTGTACGTACTCCATGAAGTAGCAGAAACAAAGCGAAGTAGTGCAGTAAGTGGTCGAGTCCTAGGACATCGCAATGTTAATTGGAGTACAATTTTTATATATATTTATTTGGAGTACTCTGATGCTCCAAATGGAGTACTATTTGGACAGGAGATAGAGTACACTCGATTTTTGCAGGGTAGGGCAAAAGTTGTCACACGTCAATTACACATTAAGGTTCTTGCTGGGGAATCCTAAATGTGGAACACAGAGAGATTTGTATGGAAAAAAGTGCCAAATTTGCAATTTTTCGCCAAATTTTTAAGATATTTAAGTGTCAAAAAGCTTTTATTTAAAATAAGAGGTAGAGAAAAAAATCCGTTCCGAATTTTACTTAAAAAAGGGCCGAATACTTCGTTTATCATTCTCCCGACATAAACATTTTGAAACCGTTAAAAATCGTTTCCGTTTTTCTCTAATATCTCGTTCTGGCAATGCTGTCGAATTTTCAGTGTGTTTTTGACATTTCTTTTGTCATTCGTTTTGTAGTGCAATTTTTTCCGGCGACAAACGGTAATCGTGAAAGGTACGAAATTTTTGCAAAAATCTTGTTTATTATAATTAAATTAATATATTTTATAGTTCTCGCTTGTGCATTCAACAACAACAAATTAGTTCAAGATGTTTTCCTTAGCGCGTACAGCAACAAATGCCGCAAAGTAAGTAATTGAATGTTCCGCCGCCTTTCACGCCGCTGCCGGTCGCATAATTTATTGATTACATAAAACTGCTGATAAATTGATTAAACAATTTGCAGTCGAAGAAACAACAAATTAACTCGATTCTCCTTCCACAGAACTGCCGTGCGTTGCAAACATGATTTGCCGAAATTACCTTACGATTATGCCGCTTTGGAGCCGGTCATCTGCCGTGAAATTATGGAATTGCACCATCAAAAACATCATCAAACTTATGTTAACAATTTGAATGCCGCTGAGGAGCAGCTGGCGGAAGCACAGTCGAAGAAAGATGTGACTAAAATTATTTCATTAGCGCCAGCTCTCCGTTTCAATGGTGGCGGTCATATAAATCATTCGATTTTCTGGCAAAATCTATCACCCGAAAAATCACAACCTTCCAACGATTTGAAATGCGCTATTGAAGCACAGTGGGGTAGCTTGGATGCCATGAAGAAGGAGTTGACTGCTCTGACTGTGGGTGTGCAGGGCTCCGGTTGGGGTTGGTTGGGCTACAACAAGAAAACTCAACAGCTGCAGCTGGCTGCCTTACCCAATCAGGATCCATTGGAGGGTAGCACAGGTGTGTGAGATATTTCATATTTTAGTCACTTTTGCATTAATTAACCTCTTTCGCTTCTTTTTGCAGGTCTTGTGCCACTTTTCGGCATTGATGTCTGGGAGCATGCCTACTATTTGCAATACAAAAATGTGCGTCCTTCTTATGTTGAAGCCATTTGGGAAATTGCTAACTGGAAGGATATCTCCAGCCGTTATGCTGCTGCTGCCAAAAAGTAAAAGTATGTGTTTAGCTGTTTGTTAACGAAAATTGTAACAATTCGCAAACCCTAGAAAGTACTATCTGTATGTTTGTAGGTTTGTCGTTTCAGCTTATAACTGACTACTTATAAAATAAGTGTCTGATAATGTAGCTTATGTGATGATCAGTTGCCCACAACTTATACACTGTAATATGTGTTTATTTTCCTTATTAATTTTAACATCCGACTTTGTAGAAGCGTTAAACCGGAGACTTAGAAAAATAAAAGATACGTGAATAATAATAACTATGAGTATAGCATAAAATAGATTAGATAATCGGATATTATCACCTTAACGTCAGACCATCTCCCAATAATTACGAGCGACCGACTGCACGGTCCCCCTGCGGGTTAGGGGTTTAGAATATGCACGAGGTGGGCATACCGGTGATAAGAGGCGACTAATACGCACACAGGTAATGACGTGCTAACTCGATGGTTGATCTACGGATATGATGCCTCTCACCTCTCATATCAAATTGCTCTCGAGATAGTCGGGCAGTACCGGAGCGCAACGGGTTCATATCCGGCCAAGGACTGTCTAATTCAAAACCTTCGGGGAGTATTTTCGTCGTTAACAACAACAACAACAACAACACCGAACGCACGGCATTCACAGAAAACGTCTTTGCTGTTCTACCCAAATCTACGGACGTCCGCCAATTCCAAATAGTCGTATGCAAAGGTGTTAACTCGAATAAAGCATATCGGACAAACTGAAATTGGACAAGATGAAACAATATCTAGAGACATGCAATCTCTCTGACGGCGCAGACAAATTATGGACTACTGTAAAAGCTCTGTCTAATCCAAAATACTAGGATAAAGTCATTTTATACTGCGTATTCCGTCCAACAGAGCCAAAAGTAGACACGAAAATGGTATGCCTTTTACAGCCCCTGAGCATAAGCAAGGTCAAGCCCTCAAAATCTATCGGGGCCGACGGTGAACATGCTTAAACAACTTGGACAGGAGAGACATGGATGCTGAAGTGACGTGCACTTGGGACCATTGGCCGACCGGTCATTGACTACGCTGCACCCATTCGGTGGCCCAAAGTGAGTCTCATCTTCATCAGAAGGCATAAAGGCCTAATGTTAGAGAAAAATCGGAAATGTTGAGTAGGCAATTCTTTTTAAATTGTATCAAGCTCGGACACCCAAATTGTCATCTTTTAGACACAGATCCGCCCTCTAGGGACAAAACAAAACATCTTCCTAAACGGGATTTAAACGACATCCACACTGAGTCGGTTGATACCTTTTCAAAGTCACGGCTGTAATCCCGTTCTGAACTATCGAGTACCCGAAATGGCTTACCACGGGAAACTCGATGACTCAATTTCGTTCGGGATATTTGAACAGGTTAAACGGTTACCTATCCAGACTCAACACCACCATATCGGAGACATGTCCTAAATGCGGTATGTCCCCAGGGCACATTTCTTCAACTGTTCAATTGATCAAACTCTTCCAACCCATATTTCGGTCTTTTGAAAACTGCCTGCTTCCTTGTATATCCGTTGAAAGAGCTTGACGATGAGTAAGGCATCGAGCCCGGAGGCTGCCGATCACGAATCCCGGGCCTACCGCGCTCTTTTTTCGTCTCGAAACTATATGTATATTAAAATAATCCCACGAAAATGTTTAACGCGTCCAAAAATGTCGAGAGGGATATCAAAAGATACGTTTTGACTTCGATATCAACAATTCGAAAGAGGAAATGAAAAGTTTTGGGGCGTGACCCATGGTATTTATGTACAGAACACCTTTCTGACTTGAAATATATATTGACAAACATAAAATATCGAGTCTTTGCCTTCGGACTATGCATATCGATGTCAAAAAGCTTCATATGATACCTCCACCGACATTTTTGGACGGTATTTGAGATAGTCCTGAAATCCCGGACTTCTTATGAAGCTTCAGGATTCGACGAGTTATAGGGGTGTAAAAGTAGGTCGCCTCCCAGTTGGTGCACCCTGAGTAACGCTAAATGACCTACATAGCTTACACGGCTAGTTTCTCGTATTGCCGGTTCTACGAGAACGGTACCAGTACTTGTGCTGTACCCATCGTGCCGAAACGACCCGGGCCGTTTTCTTATATCGACCCGGCCAAGAGCAACACACTCGGGGTGACCCTGTCTGACATTTAGGCAGGGCTACACCTCGCTACAACAACAACGAGTCGACTGTTGCCATTCCACCGTGTAAATAGCTATTCGATCGATCGACAACCTGTAGTTGTGCGTTCACTGATTTTATTTATTCAACTCAACTTCCCGAATTTCACGGGAACGCACCTTTTTCGACTTTTAGAAATCTGGCAGCGCTAAAGTCCATCATTCTACTCATCTGGCAATCTCTACCTCGCACTTTTGACATTCCTGCCTTTCACCCCATTCGCATCTGTCATTTCAAACATTTATGATGAATCACAGGAGCTAAAACAAAAGCACAAAAGTCGTACAGAATTTTCCCGTATCAGCTGTTTGTGTGAAAAATAAAAAAGTAAAAATCTCATTTAATTGAGGGGGGAAATCGTTCTAATTGGAAAATTTGCGGAGACAAAAACGAAGACCGTACTTGCGCTTTAGCGGCTAGAGAAAATCGTGTTGTGCTTCGCAGGCGCAGCCAACAACAAAAAACAAATTTCCATCAAACTTTTGCTTGGACGATTTCCACGGCTGACGAACAAGTGAATTTTCCTGTCGTCGTACAAATCAGACGAAGTTTTCATGCCTGCCCGTCCACTTTGGCTGCGCTTACAAAAAAGTTTTAATTGAAAAGTGAAGATTTTTATTTAATAAAAGGCACATTTTGTGTTAAATTGCATTGAGTGAAAGTATAAAAATTGGATGAACTGTTCGAAAGTTGTTCCACATCAAATGAGATAAACAGCGCACAGTGTGTTGAAGGTGTTGAAATTGAAACTAAACTGAAAAGTATAATTAAAAAGTGTTTGCTATAATATAAGAAAATTGTGAAAAAAGCTTGTTGCCCAGTCTTTCTCAAGGAAGCAGCTTTATAAACCTTCAAATAATAACATTTGCGGTAAGTGATTCAAAAAAATCTCAGTTTTTTTCCAGCAAAAAATGATTAGACTGAAAGTGTCGGTGAAAAATCAATTTTCCGCAAGGTGGTCTTTGCACATACATACATTCGTTCATATAGCAAAGCTGTCATATGCATATGGGATTTTGTTGTTATGGCATTGCCATCCACAATTTACAATCCACAGTTTTTTTTTATTGAATTAAACGGCACACCAAGAAATTTGTTATCTTTTTAATGATGATGTGTTACCGGGATTTCTTTTCTTTTCGGATACTGAGCCAGAGCGCTAAGTCCTTGTACCTTCAAGAATTAGCGAGTCAACCATGTGAACGATTTCTTATTATAACACCGATCTAGGTACGTACCTAATGTCAATCGCTCCTCTTGGCTTGTTCGTTGGATTTGCATTTCATTTTCTTTACATCACCACTTTCCTTAAAATGACTCCATGCTCCACTTCGGTTCGGCATCTGAAAGAAATTATTAGTTTAATTTATAAAAAAAAATAATGTAAGCGCTTGCTGTTGCTTTTAAATTACTCATCTTGCTAAATATGAAAATTTATTAGTTGTTTCAAATATTACTGTAAAATCCGATCAGCTGTTAAATGTATATGACAATGATGTGAGTTGCCATACGTTTTTAAATAGTTTACCTAACTTTTTAGTTGTAAAGTTGCAATAGAGTAGTTCAGTTCACTTTCACATGCATAACGTGTTTGATCAGTGACAAATCATTCCGATAATCATTACACTCATACATTCAAATTCAAGCTCACACGTACACGTGAGCAGATCTTTCACCATAGCCTTCGAAATCTTATCACAAATGTGATGCCTTATAAACTCAGACCAGAGTATCAGAGTTGTCACTGACTTAACAGCGCTCCGGTAGGGTAGAAACAGTTGGGACCGTATTTGAAAAGCCTCGGTTACGCTAACCGGGAGTTAATTGGCGTATTTTATACGGCTAGCTGTCATATTAACGTGCTTAAGGAAATTGAGACTATGATATAAGATTGAAGAACCTGGCTCATTTTAAGCTTAGCGTTCGTGACTGCAGGACAGTGAAGTCGCCAGACAACTGAATCCCAAAAAACTATCAAAGAGTGTTTGCCTGTTGAAGCAAACACAGCAACCACGTCCATCCAGTGGATCCTACTGGCTAGTGTCTAAAGCGACGACTTCAAATGAGAAGCATCGTTTCAGTAGTCGCTTCCAAAAACCTTGTCCAATCTAGTCCGATGCTTCATAGTAGCAGCTAAGTCGGGAGCTGTCCCTGAAAAAATCATCGGACCATGTGCTCCAATTTCGTCCCATTGAACTACTCCCTTTGTAATCCTTTGTGAGCCGATCATTGCTCGTGCTTTATCGACAACTAGTAATACCCGACGTGCGTTGCTACGCCAAAACAAAACACCTGAAAAAAATATTAACATTTTTACCATTTCTCGGAAGATATATTATCTCATATTTTATCAAGCTGAAACTCCAGCTACACGCCAAATATCAATCTCATCGAGTCATAAATATGATCCTATAGAATATATGGGGCCCTGGTAAACTTCCTGCATAACGCTACCTACATACCAAATTTCAGAAAATCCAACCATTTATTCGATAGTTTAGAATAAAGGCTCATTTACACGGGTCGATTTTCTGGTAGATTTTTCTAACCTTTTTTTCAGTCGACCGTGTAAAAAGCAATTCGATCGATCTTTACCTTGTATTTAAGGGTTGAACACAAGTTATTCGATAAAAATCGAACCGTGTAAATGGGCCTTTAGTCAGTCCTGGGTCCACTTTCTGGGAGAAAATTTATCCTATATCTATATTAAAGCATATAACTAGTTGGGTACCTACACACCAAATTTCAACCAAATCGAGCCATAAATGCGATTGTTTAGAACATATCGGCCCTGGACCACTTCCCGGAAGAAAAATCATACCATCCTTTTACGTAAGTATAACGCTACCTACATACCAAATTTAAAGTAAATCCAGCCATTTATACGATAGTTTCGAACAGGGCGGTCCCCGGTTCATTTCCCTAAAAATAACTTTACAGAAACACTCCCCAGGCTCCTACTAATCTATCCCGAAACTTTAAAGAGAATCGGCCGAGTAGTTTTTGAGTCCATAATCTACATACATACATCCTATTTTATATATATCGAAAATCACGACACTATCGCTCTGACAGTAGATAATCCAAGAAGTAGTAACTTGGAGTACATTGCAAAATACTCAGACTGTAGGTACACCTTGGAGTACCAGAAACAAAGCGAGGGTTGGAGTAGGTGGTCCCATCCTAGGACATCGCAATATTATTGGAGCACAACTTTTATATAAAAAAGGATTACTTTTAGAGTACTCTGATACTCTAATTGGAGTACTCTTTAGATATCGAACTGAGTACTCTCGATTTTTGAAGGGGTAGCCCACATAATGGAAGTATTATTAGTTAGGCTAGACCACGTGGGAAAAGCAACAATGGACTGCATTTTTCATCTGTCGAGTGCAAGTTTTTAGCAATAGTGAGAGCATTTTCCCAATTTAATGAAACACATCGCCAAGGGGCATGTGAAGGCTTGGGCTACACCGTATTTCCTTGCTGATGGTAAAACAACTCTTATCTCACTAGAACTAAAAGCACAAGGGACGGTTTTCATTCTCTATCAAGCCATGCTTTTTGTGATTGCATCTTGGTCTATCACATAGAAAAACTAATTCTTTAAGCTCAATAATTCCGAGGACATAATTGAAAAGGCGATCGAAACACGGAAACTATTTGACAATAACTCAAGCAGCTCGAGTTTCGGTAGCACAATGGGTGGGCAATTGGTGATAATCACCTACAATGATTACAACACCCAAATACGCGTAGGTCGAGAGAAAAGATTAAATGCTTGTGGTAATAGAAAATTGAGAAAATTAATTGCTGTCTGACGATGCAAGATACAAATTAAACATTCAACTTGAGGGCAGTAAATGGCTTAAGGAAGTTCAGCATTCGAAGCGAAATGAGTTTAACTAGTTAATGTACACAGCAGTTGACGCGAAATGGGAGGTGCGAAACATGTAGTACAAATCATTGATAAAATTATGCTAAGTGTGTTTGTAGTTGCCCGCTGGCTTTAAGGGCTGTTTACATTGTCCAATGTTGGAATCAATTTTCGTTGCAACTTAAATTGACTACCCGTTTACATTAATCAATTTTTTTGAAACCTATTTGACGATTGTTTATGTCATTGCTATTTTCATAATTTTTTTTTCAATGCACGCCTTTCTGAACGCCGCACCCAGCACTGCCACGGGTTTACAGGCAGCCATTTAACAACATCCACATAGAGGCTGCCACAGCAAGCCCACCGGTTGCTGCGTAGGACCACTATCTCCCGAGAGTGTATAGAGACACTCTCATTTAACTCTGATTTGGGTAAGGTAACAAGTGAAACCCTCACTTATCCAGAACGAACCCCGAAGTGCAAAATGTTTGCCTGGCATGTGTTTTTCTCACGACACTAACCATTGATTCACCTGCTCCTCTGAGCATACTCTTCTAAAGATGAATGATAAGTTGAACAAAAGTCGGCGGGCTACCAACTTTGTTGCATGCAATTTTGCAAGACCAAATGATACGAGTCAATTTTCAGAATCAACATGAAATTGAACGAAAAATCGAGTAACGTAAATGGGACTTAAAAGGTATGAGTGAGAACGAATTACGAAGAAAATTTTATTAAACATCTGCCAGCTCTATATTTCAACACAAAATCTGGCAACACCTTATTGTCTACGAACCATTGTATACCTTGTACCATTTGTACTTTGTACCATTGTATACTGTCGGACACATATATCTATTATAATTTTTGTATTTAATTATACCTCTAGTTATTACTCATTTGGCAAAAAAGTTGATCTGCTACTGGTTATTTATTGATTAATTGATATTAAGTTTTAAAAAAGTGAGAATCGACGTTGAAGGTTTCATCTCAAATGCGTCTCAGGTTGATATCAAACAAAATGGCTTATTGGGCTTCACACTTTTCCTTCATTCCATTTCATTTGGAGTCACTCAGCCAGTGCCTTCCACTTAAATTCGTAAGAAGAAGAAAATAAGTTGCCAAACTATAGTAGGGATAAACAATGCTACGAACAGCTGCTATACTTTTGTCATTTTGAAATAACGAAAGCAAAATCATCAATTTCAACAAAAGTGGAGATTTAGCACACCTTAAATTTGGCAAAATTGGCAACATAATACTGTCCAACCATTACTTTCGGTTCCAAGGACTTTTTGCGAATTGAATCGATATTTCTAAGAATTGAGTAGTGTCAAGTACATGGTATTTTAAAAAAGGGCTTTCCATATTTTTTGTATGAATGCTGCCACAACATTGCTGAAAGCATGTGGACTTTCTGCGCTGGAAATATAGCAGTTGTCCTATTTTCAGTTTTTTTAGTCCATAAGTACTATATATAGTATATAGTATAATTTAATTAAATGTTTTTCTTATTCCATTTTTTTTTTGCCACTTTCAGTGGTTTTGTGTCCAAGTAGGCGGTTTCTAAAAATATCCTTAAATTATTGCATAATCATACGCAGCTGGATAGCTGGAAACGATTGGCAAATCTACTCAGGGAGGGTGCATAGGAAGTCAATTAAATTGATTTTGGCAATTCAAATGTTCGCATTTTCACATTTTCCCAAGTAAATCTATTTTTGCAAGCTAATATATATATTTTTGCGACTTTCATTCTTTTTTTCCACTTGCCGACTTGTGGCATATGGTCACGTCAATAAGGCCGTTATGTATTTTGTAAGCAGCTGTTGCAAGCTCTTCAATCTGCCCATACTTGAGGGTCTAAAGCTGTTTATAAATTTCAAAATTGATTGATTGAGTGCTACAAACTCCAAATTATTTATTTTTGCTCATAGTTTAATGTTAATCATAAATGTATAGAAAGTCATAAAAACGCATTTGACTTATCATGGGAAAAATGATAGATGAGCCCAAACTGATTCGGTTTCGAATTTATCAGATGTTTCTATGAATAGAATATCAAAATCGTCGGCTGAGTGGAAGATGCTCCTATTTGAACTGCAGGTTCGGAAACACTTTACATCAGCAAACCTATCTTTGAATTCGTTTGAGGAATTCCCTCAGTATCTTAGAACTTTTTTTCCCCCATTTAATAAAACTTCAATGAAAAGTAAAAAAACCCCTCTATGCTTCCGAATATCCTATCTAATTTTTTTCACAAAGCCCAATCCCAAATTTTGTTAAAGGAACCCCTGAGCATCTCTCAGGATTTTATCCATATCAAAATATCTCTATTACAATTTCGTCGAAGGTTGCCAGATCTGTTTTTTTATTTTTGTGATTTCAAACAAGCAAATGTTTATATTAGTTGCAAATAGACTCTGACATTGAGCTTACATAGGCACTTAACCTTCACCGTGAGTCGTGAAATGCGCGCTGTCATGCTGTCCTTCCCAAGTCTACTTAGCAAATTTCCCACTGCTGATGTTTACAATATTTACGATTTGTTAAAATCGCATTTTACTTACTTACCTTTTTCCCTTTTGTTTTGCGAACTCAATACTCCAACTACTCACCTTCAACTTTTCAAATACATACTTACATGCTTAAAAAAGATACTGTAGTGATTTTTGCTTGTTGTTGTTGCTTTAATTATTTCAATTATTATTTCTTTATCATAATGCTTCTATTATTTCAAAGATAGATTTTATTTGAAATTGTTTTTTTTTTCTTCTAAAAAATCGACCCATACTTCAAAAACCTCATATAAACATTTCAAAACTTTTTTGAAAAAGAATATCAAAACTTTTTTGAAAAAGAATATCAAAACTTTTTTGAAAAAAAAAAAAAATCAAAACTTTTTTGAAAAAGAAAATCAAAACCTCGAATTTTTTAAAAAAGTTTTGAAATAATTCGCTGCTGTTTTTTGAATTCCAGAAAAGTTATATCTATTTTTGTATACGTATAAGTATCTATAGGCTCTAAATTTTTGGTAAATTTTCACAAATTTAAGTACCCAGTGATTTTCAATTTCGAAAATTTGGCACATTGTTTTTTAAATATATATGTATGTATTTGAATTCATTTTTAGAAATATAATGAGTTTTTGCCAATTTCCAAAAATTTTTTATTTCGGACAGTGAAAATATATAAAAATATCGTGTTTAACTTTCGAAAATTTTCGAAAGTGTTTTGAAATATATGTTCATAGAAAGTGTTTAAAATATCGTGAATTTTAACAATATTTCCCAAAATATTTTAATGTTCAAAATTTTCGAAGATTATATTTAAATTTCGAAAGTTTTCGAAAATGTTTAAAATAATTTGAAATATAGAAAATTTTCAAAAATATCTCACATTGTTTGAAAGTCGAAAATTTTCGAAAATGTTTAAAATATATTTTCGAAGATGATATTTCAATTTCGGAAATGGTTAAAATAATTTGAAAAATAGAAAATTTTCAAAAATATCCCACATTGTTTGAAAGTCGACAATTTTCGAAAATGTTTAAAATATAGTTATTTTTGAAAAAAATCTAGTTGATTTTGATACAAATTTCAACAAAATAATCCAGAGTACCCCATATGTAGCTCCAAAAAAATACATCATCAGGATTTCCAAGGAACGAAAAGAAGCATTACTTAACCTTCAATTTTAGCGTAGGTGTTTTCACAAGTTGAGTCAACATATTTTTTTATTCTTGTCATATTTTTTAAGTAGAAACATAAAAATGCGATGAGTGTGGGAGAGCTAGCTAGTACTTAAGGATATCCTTGTTAAAGTTACCAACGCAACCAGACGTAAAACTTTTTGTGTGCTGCACTTACATGCTTACATTACAAGTTTAATCGAATTTTAAGCTTGACATTGTAATGAACAACGGGAAACTCACTATATCGGTACTAAAATAGTTTATATAAATACATAAAATGCAATTATTAAGCGACACAAAATGTAAAAAGCTGTCAAAAGCAGCCAAAGTAAAAGCTGCAATAAATAGCAATACTAAAAGGGGCAACGAGGGGTAAGCGAACCGGAAATAAAGTTTACGCAGCAGTGCGGTGCTATTCTTGGTGCAACGAAGTTGTTAACATCCATGTGCATGTAACTTTGATGGCTGCAAGCGGAAATTCAGTTGCCCACACTCAGGTGCACGCACCCTATACGCAAATGCAACGCTGACAAAATCATGGTTGCCACTTTGGTCCATTTTTGCCAAAAATGGTTCCTTTTTCGGAAGTGTCAGCGATGAAGAAAGTGTGATTATATAAGTCCAGGAATAATTTACATGAGGGGGAAAAGATTAGGAAGATCGGCTTATTTCAAAATGTTTTTAATTAAAAATTCATCTCAGAATTTGTTTTAAAGAAAGTTCTTTCTCGGACTTTTTTTTCGCAATAACCCAAAATGAGTTCAGAAATACTTTATCTTAGGGAAAATTCAATACATTTTTATTTAAGATAAGGCGTTTTTAAAAAAATTGGTTTAAAAGAGAAGTTGCTCAGAAAACCTCTGAGATAAAGTTCTACCTCGATTTTTTTTTTCTATAACGCCCCATTTTTAGAATTTGGTTCTAGTACGTAATATCCAAAAATGAGTTCAGAAATACTTTATCTTAGAGAAAATTCAATACATTTTTAACTGAGATAAGACATTTTTTAATAAAATGGTTTAAATAAGAAGTTGGTTATAAAAACCTCTGAGATAAAGCTGTTTAAAAAAAAAATAGTTTGAAATAACTGGGATGACCTTCCACTCTTTTTTTCTTGGCAGTCTCTTAAGTTCTTTGTACTTACGAAGAACTCGCCGAATATTTGTCTAGAATACTTTGGTCCTCTCATCATCATCATTTTGGTCCTCTAGAGATCTCACAAATTACATTTTATTTGAACTCCCCAAAAAAGGGACCAACAAGACCCTATCGTGAGACTATTGGGTTAAAACGTTCCACATAATTATTCTTAAAACTTACACTACTATGTATCTCGAAAACCGATTGGTCGATTCGGATGAATCGGTAGTGGCTCCATTCTAACATTTTCTACTTTGGCGTTGCCACTTTGGGGGCGGTTTAGAAGGTTGCCACATTTGCGATTTTTTTTTAAACTAAGCAAGATATAGGTACCAATATATGTATGTATAAAATGAAAATAATTTTTGGTCCATCACCAACTAAAGTTTTTTCAAGTAGAGTTGCCACCTAATTGGATGTTCGGCAACGGTTGAAGCGATTTGTATCAAATTTGGCATATAGATAGTGTGCTAGATTTTAACTAAGATGATCGACTTGGGGTTTTGCCACTTGTGGCGGTTTAAAGGGTTGCCACCTATCTGTTTTTTTTTTTTTTTTGTTGAAATATTATGCAAGATATACCAATCAGGGTATCAAATGGCAGGTATTTTCGGCCGCATACCAACACAGATATTTTCGAACAGTTTCAGATCACAAATGAGTTGCCACCTAGTACTTGCTAGCTCTTGAATACACCTTCAATACCATTTTTTCATATGAGTTGCCACCTAGCAGCATTTTATTTATGCCTTCGTACATCCACCACTATCTCGGAAGCTTTCGAAGCGATTTGAAACAAATTTGGTACATAGACAGCATGCTTCATTTTAAGAAAATCTACTTTGGTTTTGCAGTGTACTTACAAGGTTGCCACCTATTTGATTTTTTTCAAATATTAAACTGGATAATCGGGACCAAAATCCTCAAAATGGTGCTAAAATTACCCCGAAATGATCCCAAAATGGCCCCAACTGACCCAAACGATGGCAGATTCACTAAAGAATGATCCTTAAATGTTTAGCCTGGTACTTTATGCACCTTAATGATACATATAACTTGTAATCCTTTTTCGACTGATTCTTAGGACAAAAAGGCAATGACTTCAAAATTTTTCAATTTATGTAGACTTGGACTTTTTTGGGTTTTAAATTCGGTTTTTTTTATCACGAGTTAGGTTCTGGAAAAAATGTGTATGGCAACCCTGATTGTCGGCTTGTTTATATCTTAAGCTTCTAGCGTATGTGGCAACCTACAAGGTGCAATCAAAGTGGGTAGACACGTGCGTATCAAACACTTGCTGTCATGCCGCATATATGGTGGGAGGAGGAGGACATGACTTGTAAGGTTAAGGGCAGATAATTCAAATCAAAGTTGAAGATGAATTTTTTTTATTGCTACAGCAATATTTATCGGTGACTGTATAAGTTTTTATACGTCTATAATCTTACAACATACTATAACCACTTACTTGTGTGTAGGATGACTGATAGTTGAAGATATCAAAAGAGACAAGATGTAAAGAATGTTATATGTGGTATCTAGGGACTGAGAAACAGGTAGATGGATGTGTTCTCGATTTATTGGTTTGAATATTTTATGTGATTATTATTACTGAATTACGAAAACAATTTGTCATGACACGGAATTTCTGTACTTTGCTGTTTTCTATTGCGGTCCTTACTATACGCAATGATTCAGAGAATGTATGGGTCTTCAAGACCCATAGAAGGGTGTGAGTTAAGTATGGAAGAAAAGACCCTGAGCTTTGATTGACAAATATGGCTTTCACTTTTTCTTGTATTCTAGCTACCCATACCAGCAACGCGACTAGGTTGCGTAGAGTAATTAATATGACAATTTTTGCGATTGTTGACTCTTTCCCCCCTTATTTGACTTATCCATATTCCTATCCACTGTCATTATTTGTTTTGTCTGACTAGCGGTCACAATGCTGTTGTTGGTGGGTGATGGCAGTGGAGGGGGCAATGTTGGGGGGTATGAGTGTGTTAGTCAGCGCGCTGTATGATGACGTTATTGGCGGCGTTTTGCCTGCCCTTTTACCAATATTTGAACTTTGCTGGCAATTTATCTTAATTTATATGCGCTGTGCTTATGTATTTCTTTGCAATTCTTTAACTTCAAAAGGGATGTGGTTTTTTTTCGTTTTTTTATTTTTCTTTTTCTTTCAGCTCTTTCTGTCCCCCCTTTTTGCGCACACATAATTTAGCTGCTTCCCTTTGCTGTTTATTTGCATCAACCCTTAGGGTGAAGTGGCTGTACGACATCCCTGTGTGCTTTTTTCTCGCGTGTGGGTGTTGGACATCTCTTGTGTGTGAGTGTGTGCGAATGTGTCTTGTGTGACGTCAAATGCTCTTGTCATTGCAAAATTTTGCATCTACTCGAATTTTCCATTTTGCGGCTGAGTGAGTGTAGTCGTGGCGCACAATGGGATTGTTAAAAAATAAATAAAAATAAAAAAATTATTAAAAACAAAAAATAAAAAGAATAAAAATTATTTTAAAATAATAAAATAAAACAAAAGAACAAAAAAAAAATAATAAAATAAAAAGTAGAATACAAAAATAAAAAAGATTAAATAAAAAAATTAACAAAAATTAAACAACATAACAAAAAAAAAAAAAATTAAAAAATAAATAAAAAAGTAAAAAAAAGAAATAAAACCAGAATTAAAAAAATATTGAATTAAATTAAATAAATTAAAAACAAATCTAAAAAAAATTAATTAAAAAAATGAAAAAATCTAAAAAAAATTCGAAAAGCAAAAGAAAAAAAAAAGAAATAAAAAAATGAAAAATATTGAAAAGTAAAATTAAAAAAAAAAAATAATTAAAAAATTAAAAGTAAATTAAAAACTAAAACAAAAAAATAAATAAAAAATAAAAAAAAATTTAAAAAACACTAAAAAAAAAGTTCGAAAACAAAATAAAAAAAAGAAATAAAAAAATTAAAAAGTAAAATACAAAACTAAAAAATTATTAAAGAATTAAATAAAAAAAATAAAAGTAAATTAAAAAGCAAAACAAAAAAAAATAAACATTATTAACAAAATAAAAAAATTAATAAAAAAAGTAAAAAAAAAAAATTTATAAAAAAATAAAAAAAAAAACAAACATAAAAAAAATTTATAAAAAAATAAAAAAAAAAACAAACATAAAAAATAAAAAAATTAAAAAATCAAATAAAATAAAACAAATTAAAAAGTAAAATACAAAACTGCAAAAAATAGAAAATTAAATAAAAAGGAAATAAAAAAATGAAATTGAAAAAAATTAAAGAAGTAAAACCAAAAATAAAGAACTAGAACAAAAAAAAAAACACAAAAAAATATATAAAAATATAAAAAAATAAAAAAATAAAAAAATAAAAAAAAATAAAAAGTGAAAAAAATTATAGAGTAAAGAAAAAATAAAAACAATTAAAAAAAGAAAACAAAAAATAAAAAAAAAATAAAAAATTAAAAAATAAAAAGAAACAAGAAAAAAAAAAATTAAAAAAAAAAAAATAAATAAAAATACAAAAAAAAAATAAAATAAAACTTAGATAACGGACGTTGAATAGAACGGACGCGTAAAAATAAATTTCCTGATGATGGTTACCGAAGTGTAATCGAAATATATCGAAAATCAAATAGAAACTTTGTTTTTTTTTAGTTTTTAAGGAGAATATCTGACCTCGAGCCGGCAAAAACGCATTTAGTGATTTATAAAATAAAGGTCGCCAAACAACTATCATAACTAGAAAAAAAAAAAAAAAAAAAAAAAAAACAAATTAAACAGTAAAATATAAAACTAAAAACAGATTAAAAAAGAAAAAAAGTAAAACAAAAAATAAAAAATAAAAGAAAAATAGATCAGCAAAAATAAAAAAATTTAAATAAAAAATTAAAGCAAATAAAAATAATATAAAAATTAGTATAAAATTAAATAATTAGATAAAACGAATAAAATTGCAAATAAAATAAAATAAAGTAAAATAAATTAAAGCCAAATGAAGTAAACTAAAAAAATAAAAAAAAATTAAAAAAGGCAAAATTAAAAATATCCCACTGTGCGCTATCAGCAGCGGCAGGATAATGCGCTATCGTATACTACAACACCATTAGCGGCAGCTGTTGAATTCATCCTCGTTGTTGTTGTTATGCAGCAGTCCGCATTTTACGCCTGTGGGCAGCACAGAAAATGAGTTTGTCATCCATTTGGCGCAAGCAAAAATTATTTACTTTTTTCCTTTTTACTTTTTTTTTAGATATGCATTTTCTGCTCCATTTCTTTTTGCAGCTGTAGATATTTTTTTTAAATTTTGTTGTTATTAATTTCCTTATTGTTTACATGCAATGTTTTTTTTCATTTTCATTTTCTCAATTTTGTAGTTGTAAAGTGTAGTTGTAAAGTGTTGCAGCTCAGCCTCAGCTTGCTTTTGAGGTCATTCTTCATTTATTTTAACTATTTTTGCTTTCTGTAGCCTACTTTGAGGCGCATTAGCGCCCACATCGCCTAGTGTGCTCTCGTAGCAAGCAACAAGAGATCATTAATCAAACTGTAAAATAGTTGGATTTATTTACTTAAAACTTTTTCGATTCTTGTTTTTAGATTCGTTAGTTAGCCTTGATAATATTTTTTCATCTCAATATGGATTTGTTTTTGCAATGAGCTTGTTTTATGGCACAGTTTAGTCAAGACACACAGCTTAGCCAAGACACATACTATACATTTCCCTGGGCTTAGCTAAGACATGCACCTTTAATAGCATTTTTTCTTTCCTCCTTTTAAGTTGAACTGTATGAAAATTCCAGATATTACTCGACAATCAACAGAAAAATCTCTAAAATTCCTCTTCTTATTCCTGGAAAAATGGCAGTAAGGCTATTCGATCTGCTTAATCAAGTTGTAGTTCTCAGAATTTCTGCTTCCTTTTGCTCCACTTTTTATGCCTCATTCCGTTTGTGTCGCTTAAACAGTAAATTATACATTCATGACAGTCACTCCTCAAAAGGATACGAATTCTGATTTATTTCTTACGAATTCATTGAAGCACTTTGATTGGTTTGGTGGCTAACCAGCCCTTGGTAATTGGCTCTTCATAGCCTGCAGTTGTACTCTTATATAAGACTTAATATGGGGTTCAATACGCTACGCACTTCTGATGCAATTCAATAGCACTCAATGCCGCTTTCGTTTCGTGTTTCCTTTTGCTCAAACTTGTGCGGGTCCTTGCAAACCCCCACTGTACTACATATTGCGTGCTAGCTACGCTCTTGTGGGGGGCTGAGAAATTTAATGCATGGTCATTAAAATTGCATGCGAACGAGAAAGGAAAAATAAATTTTGAAAAACAGCTGCTACTGTCGAAAGTTGTTGTAATTGGTATTTTGATTGTTGTAAATTTGCTGAAATGCACAGTGGCGTAGAATGGTGAAGGGGTGTAAAAAATGTGAAAAAAAAATTTTATGGAGAAAATGTTAGATAAATAAATCAAAATTAAAAAAAATAAAAATGTAAATAAAATCAGCTAAAATAAAACAAATCAAAATAAAATAAATTAAAATACAGTAAAATAAAAAATAAAAAAAAAAATAAAAAAAACACATGAAATAAATTAAACTTAGGGAATATAATAAACAATAATATAAAATATAAAATGAAATAAAAATTAAAATTATCATAAAAAAAATAAATAAAATAAAACAAAAAAAAGGAAAAGAAAAAATTTAAGAAAAAAACAAAAAAGAAGAGAAAAAATAAAAAAATATAAGAATTAAAGAAGAAAAAATAATAATAAAATATGAAAATTTAAACTAAAACTGGCAAAAAAAATCAGAAATTGAACAAAATATACCAAAACAAAAAAAAAAAGTAAAATAAAAAAAAAATAAAAATTAAAACAAAAAAAAAAAAAAAAAAAAATTAAAACTAAAAAAATGAAATAAATATGAAATGAAATGAAAGAAAAAAAAATTAATAAATAATATACAAAAATATTGTACAAAAAAAAAAAAATAAAAAAAAAAAGAATAAAAAAGTAAAATAATAAACATTAAATAAGAGAAATTACGTTTGGAATTTTAATTAATTTTAAGGGTTGTACAAAAAAGGAAAAAAATATATTTTATGTAGAAAATGAAAATATGGATAAAAACAAAAAAAAAATGAAAAAAATAAAAATGTAAATAAAATAAAACAAATCAAGATAAAATTAAATTAAAACTCAGTTAAATTAAAAGTAAAAAAAAAAAAAACAAATTAAACTTGGGCAATATAAAAAAATAACATAAAACAAAATTAAATAAAAGTTAAAATTAACATAAAAAATAAATTAAATTTAAATTTAAATTAACATAAAAAAATTAAATAAACATCAACAAAAAAAGAAAGAACAAAAAAAAAAAATTTAACAAAAAACTGAAAAAAAAAATTTTGAAAAATATAAGAAGTAAAGAAGAAAAAATAATAATAATAAAATAAAATAAAAAAAGAAATGAAAAAAAAATAAAATCAAATTTTGATCAAAAACCGTCACAAGTCAAAATTTTTTTAGGTCACTTTCTTAGCACAAATCCGTTAAAAAAAAAATTAATACAGCCATTAGATACAATTTTTATCTTTTTGACTACTATCGCCACTCTTTAAAAAAGACTGTCATGGCAAGTTTTTCAAAAGCGAGATACTTTTGTGCGATCCAGAAGCGTTTAACTTCATCCAGAAGCGTTTAACTTCCTCAACTTACTCCGACTTTGAGTTGTGCCACTTTTTGATTTAGTGTGCGATATAATATAAAAAAATTAAATAAAATAAAAAAAAAATTATAATTTATAAAAAAAATTCAATATATATAAAAAAAATAAACCAAAAAAACAAAACAAAACAAAAAAAACAAAAAAAAAATAAAAATAAAAAGTAAAAAAAATTAAATATAAAATGAAATGAAATAAAAAAAATGTGTACTTTAATATAAAAGGAATTAAAAAAAAAAAACAAAAAAAAAATACATAGATATAGAAAAAAAAAAAAAAAACCAAAATAATAAACAAAAAATAAGAAAAAATACTTTTGGATTTTTGTCTAAGATTGTGCTGAACCTCTTTATAGCATAGGCCGGCAAATACTTTCCAGGGAGGAAAATACTAATGCTTTAACATAGCCAGCGCTCTCTCCGTGCCCACCACTGCTTTAGAGTCACCCTGCACACACACTTGTCAATCTATGCGCTCACGCACCACCCTACTCCCACTTAAATACCTTAAAAGCACTTATAGGAGCTCATTTGCTCGCTTGCAGTGCCGGAAGGAGACCTACTTGTACTTTGCTATTGCCATAAACGAAGATACATCGTGGCCATCAATTTATGTACCTTCTCCCATTACAAGTAGTGTTTAATGTGTAGTGCAGGCTGTGTAGTTGTAGTCGTTATTGCTTTTGCTCGCCACACCACATGCAGTTTTTCTTAGTTTGCTACTTGTTGTTGTTGTTATTGTTGCTGCGAAGTTTTTAGCTGCCAATTTTGCTAGGTGTAGGTGCTTTGCGGTTACAAACTTTACGTTCAACGCACTTGTTTGCCATTAAATATTTACCTACGCGATTGTTATTGGAGTTCAGTAGAGTCGTAGTAAGCAGGGTTGTAATTGCTGTAGAGCAAAATAGTAGTAAAAATCAAAATTCATAAAAGGAAAAAAGTTAAAAAAATATAAAAAAAAAATAAAAAAATTAAATGGAATAAAATAAAATAAACAAAATAAAATAAAAAATGAAACGAAAGCGAAAATTAAAAAAATATTGTTAATAAAGAAAAAACCAAATGTAAAAACGCTAAAAAAAAAAATATAAAAAAAGAATAAAAGAAAAAAAAAACTTAAAAAAAAAAATAAAAAAGTAAAAAAAAAAAAAAAAATTTAAAAAAAATTAGAAAAATTGAAGAAAAAATAAAAAAATGTTGTAAATAAAGTAAAAGACTAATTGTAATTTAAAAATTATAAAAAACGAATTTAAAAAATAAAAAGAGAATAAAAGAAAAAATAAGAAAAATATTGTTAAAAAAGTACATAAAGGTTAAAAAGATTTAACAAATATAACAAAAAAAGAGTAAAAAAACTAAGTGTTAAAAAATGATAAAAAATAACAAAAAAATATTGTAAATAAGTAAAAAAAAATAAATGTTGGAAAAAAATTTTTTACATATATAAAGTAAAAAATAGACGTTGAAGAGAAATCAAAAAAGAAAAATAAAATGTCTAAAAAATTAAAAAACAAAAAAAAAGTTTATAAAAGTAAATGTTATCTAGTAATTGGAAAAAAGGTAGAAGTTTAAGCTATCCTGAAACTTCACTTGCTACCAATAAAACTCTAATGCTGCTTTGCTTGTTTTTTTTTTGTATTTTACTCTGGTTTTTTTTTTATTTTATTTTATTTTTTTTTTTTCTTTTTTTCCCTCTTTTCTTTTTTTTTTGCGGTTGATTGTAAATGCGTTCGTTGGCGTTGTTTGTATTTTACTCTCTTCTTTTATTTTTTTTTTATTTTTTTATTTTTTTCCATCTTTTTTCTTTTTTTTCTTTTTTTTTGCGGTTGATTGTAAATGCGTTCGTTGGCGTTGTTTGTATTTTACTCTCTTTTTTTATTTTTTTTTATTTTTTTTTTCTTTTTTTCTTTTTTTCCCTCTTTTTTTCTTTTTTTTTTCTTTTTTTTTGCGGTTGATTGTAAATGCGTTCGTTGGCGTGCGCACATGAAATATTGCGGTCTCAATAACAACAAAACGACCCACAAAAAAGCGGGTGGCTCTTTAAATTTTTGTTTTTGGTTTGTAGCCTGTCACGCTTACATATTTTCCACACTGTTAATGCAACTTGCGTTTTACACAAATTTTTTTCTTCACTAGCGTGTTTGAAATAATTTTTTTTTAGCTTGTTTGCTTTATGTTTTCATATACTTTTATCACGTTTATTTAATTTTTTTTTGTTTATACTTTTTATTACTGTAAAAATTGCACATTTTCATTAATACTATTTCAAGTTGTTTGTAATTAATGCAAAATCGATTTGAAAAGAATGTGCTTATTCATTACCAGTTTTTTTATACTATTATTTAAAAAGTCCATATTTTTTTGCTGCCTCGACAAGGCTGCAATAAAAATAATAAGCAATTAAATTAGAGTATTTAAAGCATTTGCAGATGATTCATACAAATACATTTTTTTGAATTGTTTCGCGGAAAAGTTAAAGAAAAAGGGAAAAACAAGAAAATTTAAGCAATTGGAAAATTTTTTTCCTACAAGGTCCAACATTGAGCCTAGTCCACTTTTCGCTAGTCCACTTTCCGTTTTTGTCACTCTTTAAATGAAAAAAAAAAAAAAAAAAAAATAGAAATTTTTTTATTACATATGTATATTTTTTTCTTTTTATTAAATTTTAATTAAATTAATTTTAATTTACACATTTTGATTTATTTAGTTTAATTATTTTTATTTTAAACCGGTTCGTTTCGTTTTAATTTATTTCATTTTTTTATTTTATTTTATTTCATTTCTTAAATTTTATTTTCTTTTCTTTTATTTAATTTTTTTGTTTTAATTTATTTTATTTTTTTATTTTATTTCATTTTTTTTATTTTATTTAAATTTTTTTTATTTCATTTTCTTTTATTTTATTTAATTTTAATTTTTTTATTTCATTTTCTTTTATTTTATTTTATTTTAATTTTTTTATTTCATTTTCTTTTATTTTATTTTATTTTTTATTTGTTTTAATTTATTTTATTTAATTTTAATTTTTTTATTTCATTTTCTTTTATTTTATTTTATTTTAATTCTTTTATTTCATTTTCTTTTATTTTATTTAATTTTAATTTTTTTATTTCATTTTCTTTTATTTTATTTTATTTTTTATTTGTTTTAATTTATTTTATTTTATTTATTTTATTTTATTTTAATTTTTTTATTTCATTTTCTTTTAATTTTATTTTATTTTAATTTTTTTATTTCATTTTATTTTATTTTATTTTAATTTTTTTATTTCATGTTCTTTTATTTTATTTAATTTTTTATTTGTTTTAATTAATTTTATTTTATTTTTTTATTTTATTTAATTTTTTTTATTTTTTTTATTTTATTTTATTTTATTTTATTTTAATTTTTTTATTTCATTTTCTTTTATTTTATTTAATTTTAATTTTTTTATTTCATTTTCTTTTATTTTATTTTATTTTTTATTTGTTTATTATTTATTTTATTTTATTTACTTTATTTTATTTTATTTTATTTTTTTTATTTTATTTTATTTTATTTTATTTTAATTTTTTTATTTTATTTTATTTTATTTTATTTTAAATTTTTTATTTTATTTTTTTTTTTTAATTAGTTCATTTCATTTTATTTTATTTTGTTTTATTTTATTTGATTTATTTTACTTTATTTTAATTTATTTTATTTTTTTATTTCATATTATTTTATTTTACTTTATTTAATTTAATTTTTATTTTATTTTATTTTTTTTATTTTATTAAGTTTTATTTTTATTTTATTTTATTATTTTTTAATTTTATTTTTATTTTATTTTTTTAAACCAGTTCATTCCGTTTTATTTTTTTATTTATTTTTTAATTTTTTAATTTTTTTATTTTATTTTATTTCAGTTTATTTTATTTTTTTATTTTATTTTATTTTATTTTATTTTATTTTATTTTATTTTATTTTATTTTATTTTATTTTATTTTATTTTTATTTTATTTTTTTAAACCAGTTCATTCCGTTTTATTTTATTTTATTTTATTTTTTTTTATTTTTTTTATTTCACTTTATTTTATTTTTTTATTTTATTTAATTTTAACGTTTTTTTATTTTATTTTTTTTTTTATTTTAATAAAGTTCAACTTAATCTAATTTTACCTCATTTAATTTGATTTAATCTAATTTAGTTAAATTAGTGGACTTTTAGCCGTTGGATTAATTTTTCCTTAATTATTCTTTAAAAAATTACGACAATCACCAGCTACGTGCAGTGCAATTGTACAATTTCGACCTTGCTGAAGAGTCTTGCCGAACCGCAATGTTTGTTTTAGAAATTTTGCATCACCTTTTCTGGGTCATCGAACCAAGGAGATTAGGAATTTTAATTTATTTAGTTTCAATTAATTTTTTATTTTTTTTGAAATTTTTGTGGACTTTTCACTTGGCGACTAATTTTTGTCAAATTATATATTCTTTTGAGTTTTTGGCAGAAACAAGTTGAACAAATGCTACAAACAATATCAACTACGATGTTTGCAATTTCGATCTTGTTGAAGGGCCATGCCAAACCGATTTGTTTTGTATTGTTAGAAATTTTTCATCACCTTTAAATGGGATTTGATCTAGGATGATTAGCAATTTCTAACCTGGATCGAGTCCCAGTTAAAGGTGACACAAAATTTTATTTGCCAGGATCGTTCAACAAGATCGAAATTGCAATTATCGTAGTTGGTATTGTTTGTGGAATGTGATGGAGAATATGCTTGCTTTAGTCGGCATTCTATTTAGAAAAATCCCAGCACAAGGATGTGTGGAAAATCTGTAGGCAAATTACAGCGCATACAAAAAATATATATGCAAGAGAAAGCATATTTCCACTAGTGCGACCACATTGAAAGTGGAACATAAATAATAGGACATGATGATAAAAACGTGATAAGTTTACATTAGGCTGGGATAAAATGGTTTTTTAAACATGAAAGTGTTGGTAAAAAATCGAAACTAGCAATGCCTCTTTTAGTCCCTTATTTAAATCAAAAGTTGCGATAGATGGCGCTATGGTACGATTTTGCCTTAAATTCAAAAGAGCCAAACTTTAAACAAAATATCTTCAACGCCTTTCTCTCGTTAAGCTCCTTAAACTGGTCGTTAGATACTTGTGTACTTCTCATTAATCTCCATGTATATGGATTTGAAGAGAGGACACGCAATTGCTTTTAATGAGAAGGGAAGAGAAAATGAAAAAAAAATGCACTGCTCCTAATGATTCCTACACAAAAGACTAGGAATCTCTACAGCTTTGATAGTTGTAGAAAATTCATAAATAAAAAAAAAATGTGCAACGAAATCAGCTATCTTCACATTGTTAGTGTGTGTATGTATTTGTGTATACAAAAAGACCTTTATGCAAATTATGTCTATCACGAGTGGAAAGAAGGCGTGAGTAGCAAGTACTCGTGAAGGTTGATGTGTAAAGATGTGTATACTAGTGTTCGCAATGTCGTTGAGCTTCAACCACGAAACCTATTTTTTTTGTTTTTTTTTTTGGTGTTTTTTCCCTGTATTTTATTTTATTTTTTTCTTTTGTTATCTTTTTCCTAAAATACTCATGTAATCCAAATAAGCCTCATAGAACGTGGAAATCAGACGGCTGGTTAACGAACACAAACAAACCAAATGCGAGGAGAGCACCTTAGGTCTTGTAAGCTCTCAACCGGTGTTGGGAAATTATGGTCCACAGTCAAGTCCTTGTCAAATCCTACGGGTCCGCCAAAGAATGTTCACATCACCTTTGGTGACAAGACACTAAATGATCCTAAGAAATGTGCACAGGCTTTCTGTCGCAGGATGTCCCTCGTCCTGCACAGGACAGGGCAAGACGTGGAATTTTCAGGCGTGCGCATAAACACAAAAACTATGCCCCCGTTCCTATCACCGCTACAGAGGTTCAAGAGGCCATCCGGAAGGCCAAAAACTCCAAAGCCATCGGTTCTGATGGCATAGCCATGGTGCACCTTAAACATATCGGCGCAGTAGGAGTTAAGTACCTCACTGCCGTCTTCAATCTGTCCTTGACCACAGCTGTCATACCCGATAAATGGAAGCAGGCAACTGTGATCCCACTACTAAAGCCTGGAAAGCTAGCCAACGTTGGGGAGTCATAAATACACTTGAGGCGGTCCTACTCCCGTTCTACACATCAAACTTGATGTTAGCCGAGCACCAACATGGTTTCAGGAAAGGTAGGAGCACAACATCTGATCTAAATGTCATAAACACTCAGATAACTAACGGTCTAAATCAAAACAGACCTAATGACAGGACGGTTCTAGTTGCACTCGATTTGAGTCAAGCTTTTGACACAGTAAATCATGGGCAGCTTGTATCCGATCTGGAAGACTCGTAACTCCCTAAACAAGCAGAACTTATTGAATTGTTGTAAACCACATCACCCCAATAGGCAACTGTTTGAACTCAGTCCGCCTCGGCCATGGGGACGCATTTGCGTAAACATTTTGATGAGATCGGCCATTATATAACAACGCCGTTTGATCTAGAGGTGCATAAGCAGGCTTTGGGGCATAGCCATACAACGTCAGTTGGCCATCAGGCCGCGCTCTGTCCTCTAAACACTGTCTTGCATGCCGCAACACCACGCATTTCTGAAGAGGAGCGTCATCTACCCCGAGAGACAATTACGCTCTGGATATTGTAGCAGGTTAAACTCCTACATATCCAGACTGAACCCTGATTTGCCGAATGTATGTCCGGCATGCGGCTCGTCCCCCATAAAACCAATCACTTATTTACTTGCTCTACGGAGCCCACTCTTCTAACACCGATCTCCCTTTGGTCCACCACTATTGAAACTGCTAGTTTCCTTGGACTCCCGTTAGAAGATATTGATGACAATTTAGGCTAAGGAAAAATACGCGTTGGGCAAAACTACACCTCGTTACAACAACAACAACAACAACCGTGGTATGTAACTCAAAGACGAGTCATAAATTATCACAGACGAGTCAAAAATGACTCAGAAATGACTCTTACACCGCAACCCCTTTTCCTTATATCTTACATCTTATACCACCTACCTCTTACACCTTACATTTTACACCCTACCCCCACATCTTACATCTGCCATCTAACATCTTACACCCCATCCCCTACCTCTTACATATTACACCTTACATCTTACACTTTACATCTTACATCTTACATCTTACACTTTAATCTTACATCTTACACCCTACCCCCTACCTCTTACATCTTACATGGGGATGTAAACCCCTACCACATACATCTTTTTAGTATACAACAACAAGTTTATTTATTTCACGTTACTTAAAATACAATATAAGAAATATGATGTTCACTGCTCTAATCGGTCTTCTTGACTGACTCACAAGCTATATCTTCACGTAATGCCAGGTATGCATATACATACATATGTTGTACATAATAAATATATCAAGAGTAACAATTTTAAGTGCAATGAGAGAATGAGTGAACTTTATAGTTTAGGGTGCATGAGTTGTACTCGGACATAACACCCCTTAACGCCCAGGAACAGTATAATAATTTGGAGGACGTCTCTCTCTATTGGACCTGCGTGGAGTAGAAACATCTGACCTGTCATTCGAGTCCGGCTCTACAGTGCTGCGATCTGCCTTAGAGGACGATGACCTTGTTGAGAAGAGCTTTCTAAACTATTTTGCGATGGAGGTGGGGAAGATGGGTTGTTTGCCTCCAACGTAGTACTCTCTGACTGCGGAGATGTTTCTGACCAAGTGCCTTGGGTATTAAGGCCTAAATCACCGGATGCGTCTGATATCTCTCGAGGGCGTATCTGATCAATATGCCGTTTTATGATACGATCGTCATCCAGGATTACATCATATGATATGGGTCCGTTTCTTTTATTTATTTTCGCTGGAATCCACTTAGATCCTGAAGAATAATTTCGCACCCACACTAGGTCTGCATCATTGAAAAACTTATCGTTTGCAGCTTTTTGGTTTGTATTGTTGTGCAGCTCATGCGGATGTATTTTATCGAAATATGTTTTAAGTTGCCTTTTGAACATAAGCTCTGCAGGCGAACGACCAGTGACAGTGTGCGGTGTAATATGTTGGTTGAACAAAAATCTGGACAAATTTAAATCTATGTCTTGCCAATCTGGTGTTTTCTTTAAGAAATCCTTAGTTGTTTGCACCATTCGTTCTGCTTGACCATTCGATGATGGATGGAAGGGGGCGCACCGAATGTGACGTATCAAATTGTCTCGCATGAATGTTTTGAATTCTTCGGATGTGAAAGCAGTTCCGTTGTCTGAAACTATTTCGTCTGGTAGCCCATGCGTTGCGAATAGTGATCGAAGTGGTTTGATAGCCGATTGCGATGAGGTTGACTTGACCAGGAAAACTTCAAGCCACTTTGAGAACGAGTCCACTACGATGAAGAACTGCTTGCCTCGAAAGGGGCCAGCAAAATCGACATGAAGGCGGGACCACGGATGTTTCGTTGTTTCCCACCAATGCACTGGAGCATGCGCATTTTCGTTTCGCGTGACTTGACATGGTGTACACGTCTTTACGATTCCTTCGATTTCCGTTTCCATATTAGGCCACCACACATAGCTTCTCGCTAATGCTTTCATTCGTACAATACCAGGATTTCCAGTATGTAACGCACTGAGGACGATCTGTCTACTTTCAGGCGGAATGATTGTTCTGTTACCCCACAGTAAGCAACCTTTTAAAGATGAGATTTCTTGCCGGCGAACATAAAACGGATACAGCTTGTCTGATCGACTCAAACTCGGTGGCCACCCCCTTAACGCCCAGCTGAGAACTTTTGCCAGATCTGCATTCTTACAAGTTTGAGAAGCGATTTGTTTGGCGTCTACTATGGGTTTATTGACCATTTCTATCATCAGAATTTCTTCCTTAGGTGGTTGATTGTCATCGGTTAGTGGCAACCGACTCAAAAAATCGGCATTACCCAACTTGTTCCCCGAACGATGTAAAATTTCGAAATCATAAGCATTCAGAAAAATACGACGGCGAAGCATTTGTGCTGATATTACGTTGGGAATGGGCTTGGTTGTACCGAAGATACCCAAAAGTGGCCGATGATCGGTTACCAAAGTGAATTTTCGGCCATACAGGTAATCGTGGAATTTTTTAACACCAGCAATCAGCGCTACAGCTTCCCGGTCGATTTGGGCGTAATTTCGTTCTGGTTTCGACAGCGTTCTAGAATAGAAAGCAATAGGCCTTTCCGACCCGTCAGCCATACGGTGGCTTAGGACAGCGCCGATTCCATATGGCGATGCATCAAACACTACTACCAGAGGCAATTTCGGGTTGTAGTGCACTAGAAAACGTTCGGATACTAGGAGCTGCTTGAGATTTTCGAATGCCTGTTGGTGCTCTTTGTTCCAACACCAGTGGCAATTTTTGTCAAGCAGGCGATGTAATGGCTCGGCGATTGTTGCTTTGTTTGGTAAGAACGAATGATAAAAGTTTAGGAGGCCTAAGAACGCTTGTAATTGTTTTTTGTCTTTGGGAGCCGGAGCGTTTTGAATAGCTCTAGCTTTATTCTGTGATGGCCTGATTCCCAATGAGTCCAGCTTAAATCCGAGGAATTCAATTGTTGAGACCCCAAAAACACATTTATCTTTGCGCAATCTCAGTCCTGCGGCGTCAAATCGTGTGAACACCTCTTGCAAGCGGCTTGCGAGTTCATCCTCCGTTTTGCCCATTAAAACGATGTCGTCAAAATACGGTAGTACGCCTGGAATATTCCTTAAGAGGGTCTCTATGAAGTTTTGAAATATTCCAGGCGCTGAGGAGATTCCGAATTGAAGTCTCGTAACTCTGAAGGCACCTTTGTGAGTAGTGATTGTTTGCAACAACGACGACTTCTCGTCGACTTGCAACTGCTGGTATGCTTGCGCAAGGTCTATTTTAGCAAATACGCTGCCTCCTTCAATGGACGAAAGTAAGGTGTTGATAGCAGGGATCTGAAAGTTGTGTGGTTTTAATGCCTTGTTGAGCGTGGACTTATAATCGCCACAAATGCGAATAGTTCCGTCGCTTTTAGGAACCGGCACAATTGGTGTAGCCCAGTCCGAGTATTCGACTGGCTCCAAAATTCCTTGCACACATAGACGATCTATTTCCGCTTCGACTAGGCCCTTGGTGGCCAACGGAATACGCCGGGGTGGATATCGAATAGGTTGAACAGCTGAATCAATGTGGAGGGTAACTGGATTCCCTTTAAAACAGCCAAGTTCTTCTGCGAAGAGGTGATCATATTGTTTAAGTATACCTTTTATGGATGATGCTTCAGTAACTGCATTTACTCCCTGAATACTGATGCCGAGAGGAGCAAACCAGTTACACCCTAGCACGTTTGATCGGTTTCCATCTACGACAACGATGGGTAAACAGCTAATCTCCCGCCCGCTGTACGATATATCCGCATCAACCACACCCAAAATGGGAATTTGATTGCGTTGAAAATCAACAAGTCGAAGGCCACAGTCATGTATGTTTGGCTTGCGTTCAGGCCAGACACGTTCGAATGTATTAGACGACATGATGGTGTAATTTGAACCTGAATCAATTTCGAAGGTGCAATTATAATTATTGATACTGACAGTCGTAGATTTCTTTAAATCGACTACTGGTAAGATTTGATTGATGGATTGTGATTTCTGTTTCTTGGAGCGACCTGACGATCTTGATAGTTTTTGCTGCTGAGCTGTATTAGGCGTTGATGTGGCGGTTGATGTGCGGCAGACCCGTTGAAGGTGACCCTTAGTGCCACATGATGAGCAGATTGTTTCTCGATATGGGCACTGGCATCGGGCATGAGAACCGCCACATCCATTGCATGATTTTGCTTTCGCGTTGGGGTTGTTACGTGATTTCAAACGGTCTTGACGATTATTATTGTTAGAACCTACTTGATGAACAGTTCCGGATTCCCGAATTTCTGATACGTGTTTAAGCGCGGCCTCGGCGGTGGTTGCTCGGTCGATAACTCTTTGCAGTTTAAGGTCAGTCTCTGCCAACAGGCTGCGTTGTAGTGTCTCATCGCGCAATCCACATACCAGGCGATCACGGAGCATTCGATCTAATGACAGTCCGAAATTGCAATCTACAGCTAATTTGCGCAATGCCGCAACGTACTCAGAAAATTTCTCATTTGTTTGTTGATCACGTTTGTGGAATTTATAGTATGCAGCGATTTCCGAGGGCCGGGGAGAAAAATGGTTGGTCAAAATTGTTACGATTTCCTCTATTTTAAGTTGACTCACCTGACTGGGCGAAGCCAATGATGACAGCAAATCGTATAGGGGTGCTCCGGCTAAGGTGAGAAACACGGCCTTTTTGCGATCGCTGCCCTGTACATCATTGGCTAATAAGTAAAGTTCAAACCTCGCTATGTATGAAGTCCAGTTTTCTGGATGTTCCAAATTGAAAGGCTCCAAATTCCCAAGAGTCGACATGCTGCGAACTATTCCACGATTTGCCTCTAGTTTCGCTGCTGATTGTAGTGAATTCTCACGCTCCGTTGTTTGATCTTCTTTTTTCGACATGTGATGATGACAATCGTATGATTATTGCCAAGGTGACTTTGATTTGCCCTTTCACACGTATCAGGTAGAACACAATAAGAAGAGAGTGAACATCAAAATTTGTTGCTGCTGTACTAATGATTTTCGGTATCCTACCGACTGCGCCAATTTAGTATACAACAACAAGTTTATTTATTTCACGTTACTTAAAATACAATATAAGAAATATGATGTTCACTGCTCTAATCGGTCTTCTTGACTGACTCACAAGCTATATCTTCACGTAATGCCAGGTATGCATATACATACATATGTTGTACATAATAAATATATCAAGAGTAACAATTTTAAGTGCAATGAGAGAATGAGTGAACTTTATAGTTTAGGGTGCATGAGTTGTACTCGGACATAACAATCTTACACCCCACCCCCTACTTCTTACATCTTACACCTTACATATTACATCTTACACCCTACCCCCTACATCTTGCGCGTGACTTTTCTGGATGACCCCCAGCGCAAAGATGTTTGTTTACACATCAAAATTGCAGTCCGTTGAGTCGGTGATGCAGATAAACAGGCAAAGTAACCAATCGACTATCTCAACCAAGCTACATATAGCTGCATATCTGTTTGCATGTTTGTATATGAATACTCATATTAGACAAAGCGACTTGTCACAAACCTGAGCAGGTGGAAGTAACTACAAACTATGTAGCTCATTTCAATTTGTAAGTTTGTGTTGAGTGAGTAGTATGCAATTTCTTGTTTGTTGATGAGTTTTGTTGGCTTACTTGAAGCCTTATAATGGCTGTCTTGTTACATAAAATGTAGTTACGTAGTTTGTTTGGATTTCTTCTTCTTTGCTCATTTGATTTTCATTGTTACATATCTGTCATGCCTACAAATTTTGTGACCTTCAACTCTCACTTCTTTATAAGTAGAAAAGTGAGTTATTCTTTGACAACTTCATTTGCTGCTCCGTTTACTTTTCGTTCTTTCTGTCGTTGACTTTTAGTTTTTTTTGTAGTTTATTTTGTTGGTCTACTGCAGACAGTCAACTGCTTGTACTGCGGTGTAGCATGTTTGTAGGCTTTCTTGTGATTCTACCTTCCATTTAAGTTTGCTTCCTTTAGAGCGCCTAAAGCTATGCTACATAAATCGTGTCTACTCACAAATCGTTGGTGGGTGTGTGAGCGGCTATAAGTCCACAAATAACACCAGCTCGACGTGAAACGACCATATTGCAATCACACATATACATACATCGAGGCATCACCTGCAGTAAAAAAAGTATGCCTTTATAATTTTTCAATATGAAAACTTCATGCTTACTGCACTCGCAAAACAGAAAAGAGATAATTGAGAAATGAAAAAAATTGGAAAACCGCAACAAATGCAACAGTCTACAAAAACCACTCAAGGAAACGCGACACGACGCTGTTGAAAAAGGAAATGATGGCATATAAAAAAGTTTGTATGTAAATTCATAGCCTGTAGGGAAAGTAATTACTGCTCACTTGGTGCCTTTCTAGTGCGTTAGGAATCCCTGTCTCAATTTTTTCAGTGAGATATTAGGCGGTAGAAATGATCATCCGCAACATTTACTTTTCTAAATTTCCGAAAAGTTATTGAGAGCGAACTAATATTAATTCCAACTCGATATTTTCCCTACAGGGTAAGAGCTACTTTTGTATGCCTGCATATGAATTTACACACGTGTATGTCCTCATTACTACAATGTAATTGTATATCTACGTTAAGTATGTAGAAATACTTTGTTGCTTTATTCCTTGCATTCATTTCAGCTAACCACAATTTTTCCGCTTACCAACGTCGGAAGATTTATGACAGTTTGTTGCATTATCTTTTGTTAATTTGAATGCAAGCCAACTCATATACTTAATTAATAGCTTCATACCTGCTGGGTATGTGTTTACAAGATTATTTTATTATCCTTATTTAAAGAGCATTTCTTTTTTACAAAGTTGCAACGACCCTAATTAATCTGATCTCATATGGTTAGCTTTGTTCTAAAGTCTTATTATGGTATGAAAGTACACATCAGGGTGATATTAGGGACGATACTGACAGTTGTTCAAATAATGTAAGAATAATAATAAAAAAGAACAAAATAAAAAAATAAGTAAAAAAATAAAATAAAAATTAAGTAAAAGAAAAAAAAATTATAAAATAAAAAAATTATAACTAAAATAAAATAAAATAAAATAAACTAAAGTAAAATAAAATAAAATAAAATAAAATAAAATAAAATAAAATAAAATAAAATAAAATAAAATAAAATAAAATAAAATAAAATAAAATAAAATAAAATAAAATAAAATAAAATAAAATAAAGTAAAATAAAATAAAATAAACCAAAATAAAAAAAATAAAAAAAAAATAAAGTAAAACAAAACAAAAAAAAATAAAATAAAAAAAAATAAAAAAAGAAATAAAATAAAATTAAAAAAAAATAAAATAAAATAAAATAAAGTAAAACAAAACAAAAAAAAAATAAATAAAATAAAATAAAAAAAGAAATAAAATAAAATAAAATAAATTAAAATAAAAAAAAAAAATTAAATAAAGTAAAATAAATTAAAATAAAAAAAATAAAATAAAATAAAATAAAATTAAAAAAAATAAAATAAAATAAAATAAAATAAAATAAAAAAAAATAAAATAAAATAAAATAAAATAAATTAAAATAAAAAAAAAAATAAAATAAAATAAAATAAAATAAAATAAAATAAAATAAAATAAAATAAAATAAAATAAAATAAAATAAAATAAAATAAAATAAAATAAAATAAAGTAAAATAAAATAAAATAAAATAAAATGAAATGAAATAAATTCAAATAAAATAAAATAACATAAAATAAAATAAAGTAAAACAAAATAAAAAAATAAAATAAAATAAAATAAAATAAAATAAAATAAAATAAAATAAAATAAAATAAAATAAAACAAAATAAAATAAAATAAAATAAAATAAAATAAAATAAAATAAAATAAAATAAAATAAAATAAAATAAAATAAAATAAAATAAAATGAAATGAAATGAAATGAAATGAAATAAAATAAAATAAAATAAAATAAAATAAAATAAAATAAAATAAAATAAAATAAAATAAAATAAAATAAAATAAAATAAAATAAAATAAAATAAAATAAAATAAAATAAAATAAAATAAAATAAAATAAAATAAAATAAAATAAAATAAAATAAAATAAAATAAAATAAAATAAAATAAAATAAAATAAAATAAAATAAAATAAAATAAAATAAAATAAAATAAAATAAAATAAAA
Source organism: Campiglossa producta (assembly GCA_964058755.1). NCBI lineage: Eukaryota > Metazoa > Arthropoda > Insecta > Diptera > Tephritidae > Campiglossa > Campiglossa producta. The sequence continues at coordinate 12,804,984 of CAXKVI010000004.1, read as the reverse complement.
TAAAATAAAATAAAATAAAATAAAATAAAATAAAATAAAATAAAATAAAATAAAATAAAATAAAATAAAATAAAATAAAATAAAATAAAAAAAAATAAAACAAAATAAAATAATATAAAATAAAAAAGAATTAAAAATTATAATAACTTAAAAATAAAAAAACAAAAGATAAAAACTAAATATAAAAAATAAAAATATAGAAATTAAAAAATTAAAAAACCAATAAAAAAAAATGAAAAAAGGAAAAAATTAAATAAAAAGAAATTAAATAGAAAAGAGAAAAAAAAAAATAAAAAAAAAAAATAAAAAAAAATAAAAAAAAAAATAAAAAATAAAACAATATAAAAAAAAAAATTAAAAAAAAAAATAAAATAAAAAAATAAATTGAATAAAATAAAAAAAATTTAGTAAAAAACAATGTAAATTTCCAAAAAGTAAATTGAATTAAAATAATAAAAGCCATAACTATTACGGTCCTTGAAAGGTACCCATGTTTGTTGCTATTATTACTTTTGATTTGTTTCTATAAGCAACTTAAGCATTTCTTTCTACTTCCTTGTAAATTTGTAAAAATTAAAAAACAAATAAAAAACAAATAAAAAAAAGAAAAAAAAAGAAAAAAAGAAAAAAAAGAAAAAAAGAAAAAAAAAGAAAAAAAAGAAAAAAATAAAAATAAGAAAAAAAGAAAAAAAAGAAAAAAATTTAGTTTAAAAAGAAAATTAATAAAAAAAAAATAAAAATATTAAATTAAAAAGAAAATTTAATAAAAAAAAATAAAAAGATTAAATTAAAAAGACAATTTAATAAAAAAAAACTAAAAAATAAAAAAAAAATATGAAAAAAAAAAAAATGAAAAAATATAGAAATTAAAAAATTAAAAAACCAAATTAAAAAACAAATAAAAAAGAAAAAAAATTAATTAAATAGAAAATTTATTAAAAAAATAAAAAAATAAAATTAAAAAAAAAATTTAATAAAAAAAATAAAAAAAAAAAACAAAAAAAAACCCAAAAAAAAAAATAAAAATAGAATAGAATAAAAATAATGTCAATTTCCATAAAATTAAATTGAAATAAAATAAGAAAAGCCATAACTTTCACGGTCCCTAAAAAGTACCCCTGTTTGCTGCTATTATTACTTCTGATTTTTTTCTACCAGCAACGTAAGCATTTCTTTCTATTTCCGTGCACTTAAATTTGTAAACATGTGAATCTATTGAATTTTAGCGCAACTTTTGGTGCCATGTAGTCGTTGAAAGTCCACCACTATTTTCTAACTACAAATTCGTCCAACATACATACACAAATTCATTTATACAAAGCTGGCACAAATAAAATCCTTACGCAGCTTTTTTTGATTTTAGCTGCCATGACAGTTGTTTCCTTCCTACTTTTGAAATATATTCGCTTGCCACATAGGAACGAGTAGTTGAAATAAAATTTGCTTTATTTTCAAATTCAATTGTTTTAGTTCTGAGTAAGAAAAAATTATAGAAGAAGCAGGGTTATTAGGAAAGATTTCATTCTCTCATTTTTGGAGACGAATTTATTTACGTAAACTAATGAGGACACTAGTCTGGTACTACTAATAATATTAATAAGTGAATATTTTTCTTGCAGCCTGTAAATTTTTCATTCATATTCGATTTTGCTAGAATTCGCAGATGGTTTTGCATTTTTTTTTAATAGAGGTTGTAGAAATAGGGATAGGGATGGACTGGTCTACAGTTTTATTCTTCTTCAAATAGCTCAGAGTTCTAATATCCGGGATAAGAGAAGTAATGACGGATATTAGAACTCGATAATAAGCTTAGGAAGTAAAAAGCCTTGCTGATAAAATTTTGTTGAAAAATTGGAAAAGTTATACATTTTTGCTTAATTGTTTTCTGCCAACGCTATTTCTACATATGTAAATACTCCGCCACTGCCATTGAAGCATACACAGTCGCATGAGCACAAAATACCCGAGGCATAATTTTTAAAATACAAAATCCA
>CAXKVI010000004.1:12695490-12795490 GCA_964058755.1 Campiglossa producta | reverse complement strand
TGCTTTCTGCGCAAATATTTTTTAGTAGAAATCGGTGTACTCTAACAAGGATTATGTGAGAAGTTCTCGTCTCTAGATTGTCAAGAGCGCTGGCTCTTGATGATCATTAGTGGACGTTTAATCATCATTTAAAGGCGCTTAACCACCTAAGCGAGTTTGGCCGTTGCCTATCAAAACACGCCAGATATTCCTTTTTAGCGATAACTGATGCCAATTGAAAACCACAAGGGAGTTCAAGTCATCCTTCACCTGTTGTTTCCATCTCAGTCGAGGCCCTCCCCCTTCCGCTGCTGCCAAATTTGGGTGACGATAGGAAAACCTTTTGGGCTGGCGCTTCTTTGTCCATTCGCCGTTGGCATCACGGAAAGAACCATAGATCTTCCGGAGAACTTTTCTCTCAAATACTCCAAAGGCCATCTCATCTTGTCTTGACATTGTCCATAAATCTGAGTCGTACATCAGGACTGGTACGATGAGAGCCTAACTGGACTGGTACGAACTAGAGCGTTTAGATCTGCTGCTCTAAGTAACTTCTCCAGCATCCGATTGAAGAAATCGCACGAAAGGAAGTCGTCCTCTCTGAAGCCTCGTTTGGTTTCAAATGGCTCAGAGAGGTCCTTCCCGATTCTCACGGAGCTGTTGGTATTGCTCAACGTCATTTGGCACAGGCAACTCCTTTTTGCGCTGTCAAAAGCGGCTTTGAAATCGACAAAGAGATGGTCTGTGTCGATCCTTTTATCCTAAGTCTTCTCCAGGATTTGGCGTATAGTGAAAATCTGGTCGTATCGTGAAAATCGGGCCGCTTGCTCCAAGACAGACGCCCGCTTACAGCCGCACTTCATGGTGTACATACGCTGCAAAAAAGACTTCGACGAGCCCTTAAACCAAGTATGTTAGAGTGGCCCCACCGAGGCTACTGCTCTTTCTGCCGCGAGCTCACATAGCAACCACATCCCATTACACTCCAGTAATCCGTCATAGCGATAATGGACACCAATTGGAATCACCAAGGGAAGCCAGATCATCCTTCACCTGATATTTCTAACCCATTGACTCCTCGCACTGTACGAATTTGTTTTATCCACCTTCATCATTTTTCATGAAAAAATGTTTCAAAATTGCAAAAAGTAATTTTCACTACAACCCTGCCTAGCTTGGACTTATTTAAAGCTATTAGTTTTAACGTTTACAAATTGCTGGCGCCAAGAAATTAGGAAGCATTTTTTTAACATATGTAGGCTTTTAACGGGAGAAGGCGAAAATCAGCGTTGCCACACAAAAAAAATTTGGACCACATTTTTTGAGAAAAAGTACCAAAAATTTAAAAAAATACCCTTGTATTAAAAGATGAATTCAATTTATTTTTAAAAGCTCTGAAGAAGAAAAAAAGGTAAAATAGTTAACACAATGCGAGATAAATTCATCTTCTTTCTAGAACGTTTTCTAAAAAAGGTAAACACAAAAAATGCAGAATAGTTTAAAATTTAATACTGCAGGTACAGATCATAGAATTTGGCAGGTGAGCATGTTCTCTGTTAAACCTACTTTTTGGCCCAAAATTTCACACTAAAAAAAAGGTACCATTGGACCCTATAGAAAAAAGTACCAAATTTGGCGAAAAACGAACAAAAGTGGCAACCATGTTCTGGACAATTTTTTCACAATTAAGCACGTAGCTCACACACACACATACACCCAGACAAATTTGAACATTTTAAAGGTACTCGTCGTTCGCTTCAACTGCATTTCATTATTAAAATGGCACTTGGACAAATTGCTGTTATGCAAATGAAAAACTACAACAAAATAGTGCCAACTAAAGAGAAATAACAAAAAAAAAAATATTAAAAAAAATTAAGATCATTAAAATTAAGCACCTAAAATAAGGTGAAATGGCAATTTTGGAAGAAATATTTTTTTTATCCCATATTTACATAGAGCAGTGAGAAAGGGCGTGGAGATTAGGGATGTTACGCAGATTCGATTTTGGCCAACAGAGCTTCCTGTTGAAATAGACTTCTGCTGCCTATTTTGATTGCAATTTCGAGTTTTGGAAAGTAAGAAAAGTCGATCAACAGAAATAGCTTGTGACGTAGAAGAACAAAGTACAATCAATCAAGAAATTTTGACAGTTTTGACATTAATAAAGCTATGTACATCACAGCAAAATATATCGCCCAATAGTATACTGCTATCGTTTGAAAATCAAGTTGCAAGTGTTTTTTGTACCTTGCTTCGACTTCTGACTCAGCTAAAGCAAATTTCAAAAAAATCGAATTCCGATTTCGGTTCCGGTATACTCACTTTCGTAACATCTCTATAGTTCAGTAGCGGCGCAATCGATATTGAGTAAAGGCTAACACAAAAAAAAAACTTCCTTTCAATTGTTATATTGAAATTTTCCTCTAAGCAATTGGCAGCAAATCTCGATAAGCGTTTGAATGGCGTTCAAGGACAAGCGCATCCAGCTTCAAGTTGCACCATTTTGATTTGTGTGTGTATTAAGTATGTGTGAGTGCGCTTGTCGCCGCCGCGAGCGCATAGACCATTAAATTGCATTGCTCATTTTGTGAGCTCCAGTAGCACCCTTTTTGTGTGAGCGCTCCTTACAAAAGCTATAAATTTGAGTTTGTGAATAAGTACTTACTTTTAGTAGAGTGCATAATTTGAATTAGTGTGTATTTTGAAAATGTCATTACTTAAAGCCGGCTTAAAAAAAAATAAAAAACAAAAAAAAAACAAAAATAAAAATAAAAAACAAAAAAAATAAATAAATAAAACAAAATAAAAAAAATTAAATAGAATAAAATAGAACAAACTGAAAAAAAATACACAAAATAAAATATGTACATAAAAAAAATAGAAAACAACACAAATTCAAATAAAAAAAAATAAAACAAAACAAAAAAAAAAAAATAAAAATAAATAAAATAAAATGAAATAAAAAAATACAAAACAGAATAAAATAAAAAAATGAAAAAAAACATAATATAAATAAAAAAATAAAAATAAAATTATAAAACAAAATAAATAAAATTAAATAGAATAAAAGAGAACAAACTGAAATAAATTAAAAAAATGTAAAAAAATAAAATAAAATAAAATACATAAAATAAAATATAAAAAAATAAAAAGAAATAAAATAGAATAAAACAAAATAAAACAAAAAAAATTAAATAAAATGAAATAAAAAAAAAAATATATATATGTAATGAACTAAAAAAAATTAAAATAAATAAATAAAACAAAAGAAATAAAATTTAAAAAATTAAATAGAATAGAATAAAATTAAAAGAATAAAATAGAACAAACTAAAAAAAAAAAATTAAAAAATGCAAAAAAAAAAAAATAAAATAAAAAAATTAAAAAAAAAAAAAATTTAAATAAATTGAAAATTGAAAAATAATATAGAATAAAATGAGATAAAAAAAAAAAACAAAAAAAAAAAACCAAAAAAAAAAAACAAAATAAAATAAAATAAAATAACATAAAATAAAATAAAATAAAATAAAATAAAATAAAATAAAATAAAATAAAATAAAATAAAATAAAATAAAATAAATTAAACTAAAAAACCAAATAAAATAAAATAATAAATGAAAAAAAAAAATAATTAATGTAAATAAACTAAAATAAATTGATATAAAAGAAAATGAAATAAAATATAAATTAAATAAAACAAATCAAAATAAATTAAATTAAAAAAATAAAAATAAAATAAAATGAATAAATTAATATAAATCTAAAGAAAAATAAAATACAAAAAAAAAATAAATAAAATAAAACAAAATAAAATAAATAAAATGAAATAAAAAAAGAAAAAATAATGAATTAAAAAAAAATAAAACAAAAAAAATAAAGAAATAAATAAAATAAAAAAAGAAAAATAAAATAAATAAAATAAAAAAAAGAAAAATAAAATAAAATAAAATAAAATCAAATAAAATAAAATTGAATAAAAAACAACCTAAAATAAAACAAAAAAAAATAAAATTAAAAACTAAATAAATCAAATATAGAAAAGTAAATAAAAATAAAATAAGTGGGCACTTTCGTGATAGAAAATGTTTTGCTGTGTGTCATCGAAAGCACCATATTTTGAAATTTTCTTTGCGGAAGTACCTGTAATGAAATTTATATTTTGTATACTTTTAGGCGCAGTATATGAACTCAACTTCCCTGCATTTCCTCACGCATCAAAGAACTAAAGTTGAAAGTTTGAATTTCAGGGTAAGTAAAAATATTTTATTTAATTTTTAAAACAAAATTAACTTAAATATTTCTATAAAAATATAACTTTTCTGTTAAATTTTTGCACTCATTTATATAAAAAAACGCAAAAAGAAGAAGACTAAGCTCTGACGACAATCCACTTGACATTGTTCGTAATATAAACATTGAATGATTCATTCATAGCCAAAACTCCAATGGGGTTAGAAGGACAGTAGTACCGTTGTTACCCAACATACAAAAGCTCATATAAACACAGAAGTACTCATATATACCTTATAACCATTTGTGTTTGAATGACTTTACTACTTTGCTCTCTGTTGTTTTAGTTCCGCAAAATTCGTCAGCAATTCACCATTTCTGCTCCCCTTTTTTAACCAACATTGCTCTGGTTTGTGTGGTTGCGGGTATTTAAGTATTTTGCTTGTTGTGTGAGTGTGTGTGTGTCATTTTGTTTGTCGTCTTGACTTTTATAGTGTTCCATGAGTTTATATATAATTTGTTTGTTATTTGCAAATATTTGCGCATATTTATGTGTGTCTTCACTTTTGGACTACAACCATATTGTTTTGCTCTCTTTTGGCTTTGGTACGTTGGACAATTCATTAAATTTTTTTTTGTTTTCCAACTTTAGTTTGCTCCCCAAGTGACTTGAGCTAATGCGAAAATTCATTGACACTTTTGCGTATTTTCGAGTGCGAGAATATGTATCTTAATAAATTTGAGAGTAAGGGAATATGTAAATAAATTTGGGGATAAGTGTTTAATATTTCACGGCAATACCCTCCCTAAGCAGCTCTTGCTGAAATTTACTAAGCTGGGTTGAGGAGGTTGAAATAACTTTCAAAACTATTAGTTTATTTACTTAGCTTTGTATCCCTTTTCAGAAGGCCGCCAGCTTCTTCCCGTAACCGGGTTTACCATAGACGAAAGCGCCCCCTATGTATTCAAATAATATTTCAAAAACTCTCCACCTATTTTTGTATGAATGAACCCTCATGGAGATACACAGTACTAAAAATATAGTATGGGTGGTAGGTGCCACGCCCTTTTCCCCATAGTAAAAGTTTTTCTTCTCATACTAATTTTCAGGTCCCTATTCTAACCCCTATAGAGTTTTTAGCTTCAAAAACATTTCTGTATGGGGGGTGCAACGCCATTTTTTCTGTGTATATCTTCATAGAAATTTCCAGGTACCTACCCCAAAATATTTTGGAGATATTCAGCCCTATAAATTTATGAGCGGGCCACGCCCCTTTCCCATAGCACAATTTTCTCCATTGAGTATGGTATTGATATCGTTTATTTTCATACCCCTTCTCAAGCCCCTAGCTTGACCCCGCATACAGATATTCCCATAGAAAAAGGTGTTTACCTGGGAGGCTCGGCTCCATACATCTTGGACCTATACAAAACTTGAAACTCGGTGCATAAGGAGGTTGTTATTGTTGTTGTTAACGACGAAAATACTCCCCGAAGGTGTTGGAGAGTGATGCCGAAAATGACAGTCCTTGGCCGGATATGAACCCGGTACGCTCCGGTACTCCCTTGCGGTAGTGCCCGACTATCTCGGAATCGATTTGATATGACCAGTGGAACCTTCTAGGTCATGTCATCCCTCCATCCGTAAGCAAGATGGGTAATGAGAGGTAAGAGGCATCATATCCGCAGATCAACGAGAATCGAACTCACAATATTTGGAATCCTAAACTCAGGTGTCTAGAAATCCAACGGAGAATCGCTATAGGCAATTGACTGAGTCGGCAATTGAGAAGTAAAGTCCTCTCTCGAAGAACAAAGATAACTCTCTATAAGTCTCTTATCATACCTATCCTGATGTATGGCTCAGATTCATGAACAATATCATGAGACGATCCGTTAGAGTATTTGAGATAAACGTTCTCCGTGGTCCTTTCCTTAATGCTAACGGCGAATATTGAAGGAGATTTAACGATGAGCTGTACGTGCTTTACGCAGATCTGACTTTAGACCAGCGAATTACTGCCCAAAGGCTCCGTTGGCTGGGTGATGTCATGCGAATGGACAAAGAAGCTCCAGCCGAGAAGGGTTTCCTATCGTCGCCCAAATTCGGCAGCAGATTAAGGCCTCCCCTTCCGGCTGAGATGGAAACAACAGGTGGAGGACGACTTGAACTCCCTCGGGTTTCCATTTGGCGTCAGTTATCGCAAAAAAAAAAAATGACTGGCGTGCTTTGATAGGCAAGGACCAATATCGCTTAGACGGTTAAGCGCCAATAAATGATGATGATGAAACTCAGGTGCCTACCATCATGCCATCTAAGTCTTGCCAGCGTCTAATTACAGCTTTGTTCTAAATGGTAGCGACGAACCACTTTTAAGGAATTACAGCACACTTTTTCTCTTTACACCATTTAAGTGTAGCAAAACAAAAAATGTTACGTATACGCCATGTCACTTTTATGAAAATTTGAAATGACTTTTCGTCATTAAACCAAGAAGGTGTAAATATGGGCAAACATTATTTTCTGGAAACGGCAGAAAATATTCCAAACTTTCATTTTATTATAGTTAGAAGGCGTAGCAAACTATAGCACATAAACTTTTTGTCTACACAAAGTAGCAAATGTCAAATTTTATTTTTTTATTTTTGTTTGGTCGATTGGACTGATTTAATTTTCTACTAACCTAATCCTCCAAAATTTCCCTAAGGAAATTTAATTTGTTTATAACTTGCGTAGTAAGTAGACGAATTATTAAATTTTTCAATTCCATTCCCAAATCAGAATTAATTTATGCTTAGAGCAATCAAAAATTCACAGACGCCCTTGAAATGATGCTGCGAAGCAATTAGTTTGGAAGTTTATGGCATTTATTAAACAGTAAATTAATTTAAAATTCAAACTAGTACGAGTGATGAGCACACACACACACACAGACACACGAGCACGCACACTGACGCATGAATAGTCAAAACGTTATTTGAAACGTGGAGGTCTGTAGCTTTGGGTGAAGTCGCTAAATGACCTTTAACTTTTTCGGCGAACAACAAACAAATCGAAAAAAAAAAACAAAATGTACAACAAACTGAAAAGTACAAAACAAAAATAACTCGGCTATAAGTCACAAGGGTTCATGAGTCCAACTCAACTGATGCGGCAAGGCTAAAAGCAACTAACTGCAGCTCAACTCTGAGCGCTGTTTGTTGCCGAAACAAATGAAATGTTTAATGACTTTTTTCGGGTATTTGTAATGAGAACAAATACTTGCAGCCATTTGCATACCATAAAAGCTTTTATGAATTTATGCTCATTAGGGTGGTCCTTATAATCAAATGTAGTATTTTTTTCAGGCTCAACCCCTAGATCGGTTGCGCTGCGGTCAACTATATCGCACAAAAATTGTTATACCGATTGGAGATGTTTAGGCGTGCCGCGGGGAGGGGGGGTTACAGGTTGCTCTATGGAGACTCAACGAATAAAAGTGTTTTTTCTTTTTATCTAATACCCGAAATCGGTCGGAGATATCACATACAAAATCTGGTCCCGTTTGGACCATATATTACTATCGATTTAAGGGTTGAGCCTTTGGAAATCCGAAGATAAAATTGTCTCCATACAAATAAGGACCACCCTAATGCTCATAGCCTAGAATGCATTTGCAGCAATAAATATTTTCACACCTGCGGCGTTCTACTTTCATTTTACAAAAGTGAACAGCTGAAGTGAAAGCGCCGGCTCATCTGTGTGCCGCACTTACCTTCAGGGGCTCGATAAGCAATTAAATGCGCGAGAAACGTTTTTTAGCCGTTTTAACTGTATTTTACGTTCATTGACTTTGTGTTTTTTTTTTGAAGCAATCAGTCAGGCGACTCATTAAACTTACGCCACATGTGACACGTGTGCCAAATTAAATCAGACACACAGAGAAAAATTGATGAAATTGAAAATGTTTCAAAGCTCTGGCAGCCGCTGAAGGGCAAAAGCTTAAATAAATTGAAATTAAATGAAGCAGCGCGTGAAGGATTTTTGAGAGGTGAGGTGAGAGGGGGCGAGAGTACAACTACCTCAGTACTGACAAGTCGTTTCACGTTTGTCTATATCTTTCACTCCTCCTACAAAACAAAAGAGAGAACGTAAGCAGAATTGAATTCAACAATTTCCCAGCGTAAAGTCGGATTTAAGGATCGCAGGTCTGAAATAAGTCCGAAGCTAAGTACGAAGAGAGAAGCGACACCGCAACTACCAGAGCATTACCACACACAGAGTGAATTGAGCCGGTGATGGATAAGAATTGACAGTGATTTGGTCAAATCAACTAAAATATCTGTTGATTCAACCAAAATCAAGGTCAATTCTTATCCATTTCCAGCTCTTTTTTCTCTTTGCATAGAATTAGAATAGAATTAACAACTGAGGTACTGCACTGCGACCCATAGGTCTATTGTGCCCTCTTCTCTCTATAATACCTCATCCAGACTGAGCTTCCTAATAAAGAAAAGATTTTATTCGGCTTCATGGAGTGTATATTCCTCTTTTCCGGTGCCGAAAATCGTATGTCTCTTACGCGCAATGGCATCGCACTCATCGCACTGACGATATGTTCTGGTGTCTCTTTTGCATTGTCGCAGAAGCGACACAGACTGCTAGAGCAGATGCCTACTTTATACAGCGGACCCTTAAGCCTGCAGTGTCCTGTTAACAATACTGTTAGGATCCTAAGGCTGCTCTTGGGGAGGTTGATAAGGGTCTTATATCGGTTCGTGTTATATCCCCCTAGCAGTAATTTTGCTTGTCGTAGCCCGGTCGTTTGGGATCTAGTGATAATCTCGTAGGTGTGCCTCATCCCGGCGTAACATATCCGTGATGGTATGTTTCCCTATTGCTATGCTGGGTTCCGGCCCCAATAAATCTCTCGACAGCTGTCTTCCTGGACCGACTATCCGCTTTCTCGTCGCCATCGATTCCTTTAGGACCCAAAATTCAGGCAAACTTGATGGTGTTCCTATTTGCCAGACGATTTAGCCGCTCTACACATTCAAGGACTGGATCGGATTTTATAACGGCTAAAGCTATTGTTTTGAGTGCAGCTTGGCTTTCGATAAGAATGGCAATCCTCTCATTTGTGTACACTCGTTCTTTGGTTCTGGGGCCGAGCACTCCTGCTCCAATTCCCTCCAGGGTCTTACACTCGTCCTTGTATCATACAGTCGTGTGGTCCTCATGCAGACTGTTGATTTTGGAGTCGTCCCATGTTACTTCATCTCCCAGCTCTATTTTGAATCTCTTTTCAAACCGGATGATCTTATTGATGTCATCCCTAGGAACTTTGATGAGTTGGATCTAATCTCCAATCTTCTTAATGTTGCGAGTTTGTATTACTTTCCTTTGTCGGAGCATTCTCTTGCTATATTTATTAGAGTTCGCTCGGCCGTCTACTCTATTGTAATATGCAGTGGGCTTAGGTCCAGCATCACCTCCAGAGCCACCGTTGGGCACGTGCGCATTGCCCCCGTGATGCATACACATGCCCCCGTGATGCATACACATGGTGACTGATTTTTGGACTGTGGCCAGATATGCTCGCGAGGTCCATACAACAACTCCATATACTATAAGGGGTCTGACTATCATAGGGTCCATCATCTCCATCATCTGCATCTCCAGGTTTTTCCTGCATACCATTATTGCTCTTGTCGCCCTGGATGTTGTGATTTCCACGTGTTTCCTTTACAGTAGTTTGGAATCAAATGTGGCTTCGAGGTATTTCCATCCAGAGTGATGGGTCTCATTCCTTTTAGAGATCTCCTCTTGGGGAATAGTATAATAGCCGTCTTGCTGGGGTTAATATTTAATTCAACTTCGGTGCATCACTGCTTGGTTAATCTCAGTGCGCTGTGAATTATATCACACAGACTAGTCTCGAACTTCCGACGCTCACCTGTTGGCTGCTCGGTTCCCAAAGAGACGACAGGATTTTTTGATGCGCTGGTTTTGTGAACGAATTGTCCTTCTTCGGCCTGTGTGGTTTGCGGGAGATATTTGATTTCTATCCTACCAACCATATCTGGGAGGCATTCCTCTACCCACCAACGTGGGGATGCCATCTCTAGGGATTTTAGGCTTCCTCCGCAGGCCCTAGGCTCCAATACTAGGTGAGGAAGGCAATTTACCCTCAAAATCTGGAATTGGGCGCCAAAAACTCCATTTTGAAAGATAAAGGCACATATGGTGGTCCTTATAATGCAATTTACAATTTTTCCCAGTCTCAACCCCTAGAAAGGTTGCACCGCGGTCAACTATGTCGCCCATATATTTTGATCCCGATTGGAGAGAGTTTAGGCGTATCGCATAGGGGTCCAATTTCAGATTGCCCTATGGAGACTCAAAAAATAAAAGTGATTTTTCTTTTTATCTAATGTTCGAAATCGATAGCACCATGGTCGGAGACATCACATACAAAAATTGGTTCCGATTGGATGCCGTAGTGCTTGAGTCTTTGAAAATCGGATGATAAAACTGTTTCCCTACAAATAAGGACCACCCTAATGTACCTAGGTAATGACGTGTAACTCGTTGGTTGATCTACGGATATAATGCCTTTCACCTCTCATTACCCATTTTCTTCTTTCTTACGGATTGAGGGATGATATGACCTAGAAGGTTCCATTGGTCAGACCAAATCGCTCCCGAGACAGTCGGGCAGTACCGCAAGGGAATACCGTAGCGTACTGGGTTCATATCAGGCCAAGAAATGACAATGTCGACATCACTCCCCAAAACCTTCGGGGAGTGATTTTGTCGTCAACAACAACAACAGCAGTCCCACTTGCAACTCTATCTGGTGTTTTAACTAAGTGTTTCCGGCAGGGTTTCAATAAATTCAGGAATTTGTTATGATCCCCTAATGCATACGCAGCATACAAAATTATATGCAAATGTACAGTATTGGCTCTCGCCACATTCGCCAATATTAAATTCTTCAAATATTTAAGTGGGAAAATATATTAGGGGTTTTCATCAAACCTTATAAAGCGTGTAAATGAACTGTCGAAATTTGTATGGAACGAGGTTTAAACAAGTTTGATAAACTTCCACGTCGATTTTGGTGTGTAAATTTATCCAACTCAATGACGTCGTTCGACATGTAATTTTTTTAATGTATTCACTGCACAATGGACAAAAAGAAGAATATGCTGAAAATGGGTCGAAAATCAATTTTTTAATGAGATTTTCGAAATAAAAAGTTTTTCTTTGACATCAACTACACATAAATTTATCTAGGGTGTTTATCAAAGTGAGCTGATTTATGTATAAATTTACGCTTTTCCTAAACTTATAAGGTTTGATGAATACCCCTATTAACCTAAAATCTTATTTATGCATAAGCACGTGCTCAATAAATCTTCAAAGCAATGGATATAGATGTACAAAAACAAAAAAAAAAAATATATATATAAAATCCACAACAACAACAACGCCTTTGTCAGTGCCAAACACATCAATTACATTACAAGAAAGTCTTAGAAAACTACGCTATTAGTGAATTGAAAATTCGAAGATACTAACTTCTCGTTACGTTACAAACTCTAAGGACAACAAATTTGATCAACGCATTTTTTGCTTTATCATGACATATAGACTTACCACATACCTACACTTACACTCACACATAAATACCAGACAGTGATTAAACTGTCAAGTGAATTGAAAGTCAAAGCAAATGAAAATAAAAAATTACACCAAAAATGCAATGAGAACAATAAATAACAGCAATGTACATAAGTAGAGACCAGGGGCGAATCCACGAGGGTGGTTTTCAGGTTCAAAGCCTCCCCTTCGGGATCCAAAAAGTCATATTTTTCACAGTAATACAGCAAAAATATAGTAAAAATTGCACAAAAATATCGTAAAAAATGACCCACAAATATATTAAAAATTACAAAAAAATTACAGAAAAAATTACCCATAAATATAGTGAAAAATACAAAAAGTTACAGAAAAACTATAGTTAAAAAAACACACAAAAACAGTAAAAAATGGCCCATAAATATAGTAAAAATACAAAAAATTACAGAAAAAATATAGTAAAAATTACATAAAAATATAGTAAAAAATTACCCATTTATATAGTAAAAAATACAAAAAATTACAGAAAAAATATAGTAAAAATACACAAAAAATATAGTTAAAAAATACAAAAAAAACAGTAAAAAATTACCCATAAATATTGTAAAAATGACAAAAAAATACAGAAAAAATATAGTAAAAATTGCCCATAAATATAGTAAAAAATACAAAAAATTAGAGAAAAAATATAGTAAAAATACACAAAAAATATAGTTAAAAAAACACACAAAAACAGTAAAAAATGGCCCATAAATATAGTAAAAATACAAAAAATTACAGAAAAAATATAGTAAAAATTACATAAAAATATAGTAAAAAATTACCCATTTATATAGTAAAAAATACAAAAAATTACAGAAAAAATATATTAAAAATACACAAAAAATTTTGTTAAAAAATACAAAAAAACAGTAAAAAATTACCCATAAATATTGTAAAAATTACAAAAAAATACAGAAAAATTATAGTAAAAAATACACAAAAAATATAATAAAAAATACACAAAAAATATAGTAAAAAATTACCCATAAATATAGTAAAAATTACAAAAAATTACAGAAAAAATATAGTAAAAATAACACAAAAATATAGTAAAAATTAAACTAAAATATAGTAAAAAATTACCCATAAATATAGTAAAAAATACAAAAAATTACAGAAAAAATATAGTAAAAATACACAAAAAATATAGTTAAAAAACACACAAAAACAGTAAGAAATGACCCATAAATAAAGTAAAATTACAAAAAAATACAGAAAGAATATAGTAAAAATTACACAAAAATATAGTAAAAAATTACCCATAAATATAGTAAAAAATACAAAAAATTACAGAAAAATATAGTAAAAATACACAAAAAATATAGTTAAAAAAATACACAGTACAGTAAAAAATTACCCATAAATATAGTAAAAATTACAAAAAGTTACAGAAAAAATATAGTAAAAATATATTAAAAAATACACAAAAAATATAGTAAAAAATGACCCATAAATATAGTTAAAATTACAAAAAATTATAGAAAAAATACAGTACAAATTACACAAAAAATATAGTAAAAAATTACACTAAAATATAGTAATGAAACTACACAAAATATATAGTAAAAATTCAGTAAAAGTTACGTGAAACCTTGAATTTGACATTGTCCATACCAACAAACATAGCTATATATATCTTTTGAAAAACAACCATAAAAGGTGAGTTTTGAGAAACTGTGAATTAAAAATATTCTCGAAAAAAAAATTGAAGCCCCTCCCCCCTTCCAAAAATCCTGGATCCGCCACTGGTAGAGACAAACCAAGAGCAATAAAGAAACGCATCTTCGCACTCAGACTTTTTTATTCGCATGCGGTTAGCTGTCATTGACACGCGCCAAAGCCACCTGCATCATGTACATCAACCCTTGTGATAAACCCTGATGCTGTAGGTATTGTCCTGTTTGAACATCTTTGAAGAAGGCAATAACTTTAAAACTGAATGACAGCAGCTATAGTGGTGAAGAATTAATGCATACTGGGATTTATGAAAATTTTTTGGTTGAGCACCCCCAGTGTATTTTAGTTGAATACCCTCAGTGAACTATGTACGTGTGATGTTTATTCCAAAGGCATCAATATTTATTGAGGTGGTGAAATTTTTTTGTGGGTCATAGCATAAAAGTCTCCATCGATTCCATGTGTGCTTAAAAAAGTTATTCGGGGTCAAAGGTCAAAATTTTAGATGTTTTGGGCTTTTCTCGAAAACTGCGATTTATTTTTTGAAAAATTACCTGAGCCCAAATTTAGTTTATCTTGTATAACAAAAATTCCCATAGAGCCAATATTTTTGTCAGTAGCTTAGGTTCACCCCCAGAAAGAAAATTGTAAAATTACCCATTTGTGCTAAAAAAGTTGTTCGGGGCAGAAGTCAAGAAAAATCCAAATTTGAGGTTTTTTCTTTAAAATATTTTTCTCGATTTTTGACCCCCAATAACTTTTTTTGCATAAATGGGATCGATAAGGGGCTTTTGCAGTTCTCTTCCTGGGGGTCAACCAAAGCTCCTGACAAAAAAAATTGGTTCTATGGGAATTTCTGTTATACAAGATAAACTAATTTTACCGTATTTATTAATTTTGTCCACATAACGGTACTACATAACGGCACAAAATAATCGAGATATATATAGAGTTCCATATATGAAAGTTCTTAGGTGCAAAAGAGGAGTTGATTAAAGCATGCCCGTCCGTCCGTTTGTCCGTCCGTGTACCCGATAACTTGAGCAAAAATTTAGATATTTGCATGAAATTTTGTACACGGTTTCTTCTGGCCAAGATAGGTTGCTATTAAAAATGGGCGAAATCGGATGATAACCACGCCCCACTTTTCGATAGCGAAAATTTCGAAAATCACATAAGTTGACATATCTTGGCTGCTGAAAAAGCTAAAATGCTATAATTTTATAGGTGAATCCCCCCGGTCATGCATTTATGATTTTTGGATAATTTTTTTTAGTGGGCGTGGCACCGGAGGAATTTTTGAAAAATCGACTGGTCATAACTTTTAAACTGATTACGGTAGAGCGATGAAATTTGGCAAAAAGCATACTAGTATTGTTGGGAGAATATCTGAGAAAATTGGATAAAAATTGCCCTCTAACCACGCCCACTTTCGATATCGAAAATTTCGAAAATCACCTAAATTGTTATAATTCGATAACGAAAATGGCTAAAAATACATAGTTTAGTAGGATGAACCACCTAGTCATTCTGATGTGATTTTTTAACTAATTTTTTAAAGTGGGTTTGGCACCGCCCACTTTTAAGAGAGGCATTTTTGAAAGTTCGAATGGTCGTAACTTTTAAACTGCTCACGGAAGAATCATAAAATTTGGCACAAGGTATCGTAGAGAGTATACCAGAAGAAATGGTACAAAATCGCGTACCGACCACGCCCACTTTCGATATCGAAAATTTCGAAAATCACCTAAATTGATATAATTCGATAACGAAAATGGCTAAAATTACATAGTCTGGCGGGATGAACCACCTAGTCATTCTATTATGATCTTTTGAAGAAAACTTAAAGAAAACAAAAATTAAAAAAACCAATTTTAGTTTTCCAATTTTAAATCGACTTACAGTCACATTTGTGCACTCTAAATCCCCAAAACAGTCATCGTCCATACGTGGCGTATGAGTGCTGCTTAGTGTACGAAAATCCATTAAAACGAGTTTCTGTTGATTGCCAATTCCATAGATATGAGACGAATTTTTAATGCAGCATCAGCTGCAGAATCAGCCAACACTCGCCAACACATATGAGTATACGTTTGCTATTTGTTAATATGTACTTAGAAATATTTGTCATCAATGTATTGATATATGCCACCCACCTTTGGTCAAAAGCAAAATAAGAAGAAGAAAAAACTAGAAATTCGATTCGACAAATATTGCAATGCAAGCGCACTATGCAATTATTTGTATAAGTAGATATGAAAAATGTTTGAAAATGTTTCACTGAGAATATAACAAAAATGTATATAGATTATAATAATAACATACGATGGACGCACAGAGCTATAAACATATGTATTTAATATGTGTTTGAAGGATATCCTTTTCATACGGAAATATGTGCATTAGACCGGGTCGGTACCGATACAAAAAGATAAAAAGTTTGCAATTACCCCGTCTAGGTTGAAAGATGACCCTGCGGTGAATTTGGGATGATACAAATTTTCGTTCTGCGAGAGTCCTAAAAACAGCCAAAATCAATTTTTATTCACAACTTTTTTATTTATAATCCGATTGCAAAGTTTGATATATCGTTGAATAGGTATTTTTTAGTACTACATATAACCTGAATGTCCTTTTACTCAAAACAGACTGATTGAGTTGTTTATGAAGCGAAAAGTTTTATTTAGGGGAAGTAAAAATCGAGTTACGCGGTCTAACTTGGTTTGGCGTCTATTTTGAGTAAAAGGACATTCAGGTGATATGTTGTACTAAAAAATACCTATTCAACGATATATCAAACTTTGCAATCGGTTTATAAATTAAAAAGTTGTGAATAAAAATCGATTTTGGCTGTTTTTAGGACTCTCGCAGGACGAAAATTTTTATCATCCCAAATTAACCGCAAGGTCATCTTTCATCCTAGTGGAGTAATTGCAAACTATTTTTTTCGACCCGGTCTAATGTGCATATACATATGTGGCAGAGCGGAGGCGTTGCATTATTGTTGGTATCGAAGATGCTTTATTCTACGTATGTATGGTGTTGGCAGCTGAATTATTTGAACTACGTGCATAGTTTTCTAGCCATAAAATATTTTTTTTTAATGTATATGAATATTTTTACCCTGCAGTCAAACCAACTAGTTAACAACTAGTATAAATCTAGAACTGACATATTAACGTTTCGAAATTTTCGATATCGAAAAGGCGTGGTTATCATTCGATTTCGCCCATTTTCAACAGCAACCTACCTTAGCCAGAAAGTAACTTGCAAATATCTTAATTTTCCCTCAAGTTATCGTGTACACGGACGGACAGACAGACGGACGGACATGCCTCAATCAACTCTTCTTTTCAACCCAAGAACTTTCATATATGGAACTCTATATCTATCTCGTATTAAGTACGGTTATGTGAGTCTATAGTAGAGATGGGAGCGTGCATGATTTGCTGCACGACACGGCACGGTCACGAAATAGAAAAAAATAAAGCTGTTTGGATTCTTTATGAAAGTTTATCAGATAGATCCGTAGATCATGTGCTCGTGTTTAAAAATGCGATTTCGTGTCATGTTCGTGCTGAGTCCGAAGTCCAAAAAAACACGAAGGGCGAGTTCACTACATTTTTAGCTGAGATAGGTTGTTTGTGAACCACATTTTCAGATAGAGCGTTGCTGAAAAAAACTCTGAAATATATTTTAGAGGGAGGAAGTTTGATTTGTAGGGGACGGAAAAATACGAAAAATACCCCCCCCCCCCCCCCCTCTAATATATAATTCAAAGCTTTTTCCAGCAAACGATCTATCTGAAAATGTGGTTCACAAACAACCTATCTCAGCTAAAAATGTAATGAATTCTCGCTTCATGTTTTTTTGTGTTTCGGGCTCAGCACAATCATGACACGAAATCGCGTTTTCAAACACGAGCACATGAACACACGCGTGCGTGTTTCGTATCACGGCGAAAAACACGCATGACGCCCATCTCTAGTCTATAGTAACCTCTCATCCAAACTAAATATGGAGTACCTTAAAAAAGAGCGAGTTTGTTAAAAAGTATTAAAAAAAGTCTGTGAGGGACGAGACATAAAGGAGAAAAATCGCAAGTAAAAGACCCCTAACCAATTTTTTTTTTGCACTCAAAGCAAGAGAAGGCAGGGACCGTAACGGTTATGATTTTTATATGAAAATTATTAATTTTACTGGTATTAATTTGTCATTAAAAATAAAAAATAATAAAAACAAAAGTTAAAAAAAAAATTATAAAAATTTGACTTGATTTTATAAAAATCGTTAAGATTTCACTTAAGTTTTTTTATAAAAAAAAAAAAATTTTGGGATTCGAAATTTAGTAAAAAAAAGTTTAAACTAATGTCATATCAATTACTCCAAAATGATCCCAAACGGACCCCAAAATAACCCCAAAATTGATCCCAAAGTAACCCAAAGTTGACCCCAAAATAATCCCAAACTGATCCCAAAATGACCCAAAAACGATCCCAAAATGACCTTAAAGTGATCCCAAAATTGATTCCAAAACTATTCCAAATTGACCTTTAAATCAGGCCCATGCGCAGGAATTTGCTATAGGGGGGGTTTTGAACTTTTGGATGCTCCGAAGGTTGTGACTTTTGACAGTTTTTATGAAAAAATTCAGTCGTTGAGAGCCAATAGGGGGGTTTGAACCCCAAAACCACCCCCTGCGCACGGGCCTGCGTCGAATGATAAAAAAAATTATCCCAAAATGATCCCAAAATAACCCCAAAAATGATCCCAAAATAACCCAAATGGACTCCAAAATAATCCCAAACTGATCCCAAAATAACCTTAAAATCCCAAAATTGATTCCAAAACTATTCCGAATTGACCTTAAAATGATAAAAAAATGATCCCAAAATGATCCCAAAAATTATGCCAAAATGACCCAAAATTTATCTCGAAATGACCCCAAAATAATCCTAAAATGGTACAAAAATGATCCTAAAATGACACTGAAATATCATTAAAATGATCCCCATTTGACCCCAAAATGACCACAAAATGATCTTTAATGATCCAAAAATAATCCCCAAATCAACCTAAAATGATCCTAAAATTACACCAAATGATCCCAAAAATGACCCAAAATATATCCCCAAATGACCCCAAAATTATCCCAAAATGACCCCAAAATAATCCTTAAATGACACCAAAATGATCCTAAAATGACCCCAAAATATTACTAAAATGATCCGAATTTGACTCCAAAATGACAACAAAATGGTCTCAAATGATCCCAAAATTATCCAAAAATAATCCCCAAATCACACTAAAATGATCCGAAAATTACCCCAATATAATTCCAATATGATCCCAAATTGACCCCAAAATTACGCCAAAATTATCCCAAAATAATCCTAAAATGACACCAAAATATTACTAAAATGATCACAATTTGACCGCAAAATGACCACAAAACGATCTTAAATGATCCCAAAAAGATCCAAAAATTCCCACAAAACGATCCCAAAATAATCCCCAAATCACCCTAAAATGATCCTAAAATGACCACAAAATTATTCAAAAATGATCCAAAATTGACCACAAAATAACCCCAAAATTATCCCAAAATAACCCAAAATTGACCCCCAAAATAGTCCCAAACTGATCCCAAAATGACCCAAACACGTTCCCAAAATAACCTTAAAGTGATCCCAAAAATGATGCCAACACTATTCCAAATTGACTCCAAAAATGATCCCAAAATTACCCAAAATAATCCCAAAAATTATCAAAAAATGACCCAAAATTTACACCAAAATGAACTCAAAAATGATTCCAAAATTATCTAAAAATGACCCAAATCTGATTAAAAAATGGTCCCAAATTGACCCCAAAATGACCCAAAAATAATTCAAAAATGACCTCATCTCTCTTTAAAGATTAAAAAATTTCGAAAATGAGTAACTATCGAGTTCGATCCCTGCGAAAATGACATGTCACAGCTCATGAAATCAAGAGAGTAGGTGCTCAATGAATGTTAAAGACATGAAGTAACACCTACACGCGTACTATACACACACACACACAAACATAGACTAAGAAAATGCGAATCAATAAAAATTTCATTTTACGTCAGCCAAGTTTTATATTCGCTTGACGCTTGACTAAGTAAATGTTTTGTCCACACACTCCAAAATTATTATGATTATTGCTGTTGACGCTGGTATTGCTGTAGTTGTTATTGTACTTAATATTTTTTGTTGATATTCGAGACATTTGATGCCGTTGACAGTGATGTTGATGACGAGTTAGATGATGGCGAGTAGTTTGAGTGATGGAGGGGGGGATGAGAAAATGGATTGTTCACATTTATGTATGTGTGTGTTGTTGTTTTAGTGAAAATTATTGCATTTGGCAGCAACATTTTAATAAAAACGAAACAAAGGAAATGACACATTGAGCCACAGCGGTTGCCAAAATTTATTGGATTTTGATGACATTGTTTGTAACCAGAAAAATAAAATAATAATAAAGTAAGTTGCTTTTGTTGTTGTTGTCTATTAGCGGTTTTTGGCGTAGACTAACCACAGCAATATAAAATCCTTAATAGGGGCATTAGTCGAAATAATGAGATTTTTAGCATATTTTTAGGCGCATAAGGGATACGTTGACTTGAATGACAAGTGGTGAATAATAATTTTCAAGAAATTATTCACTTTTTTTTAGCAAGTGCAATTTTATTTTGGAAATTTAAGCACTTTTTCCTTAACCAAATTTTTTCCTCAAGCATCTACGCATTTCAAGAAATATCCCCTTTTTATTTTAAATTTATTACTTTAACCAACGTTTTCTAAGTGCTTATGCATAATTTAAGTTGCCATACTCACTTTTCTCACACTCTCCTTCATTCGTTCGTAATTTAATACTTATTAGAAGAGCGTAAGCTTGAATTCCCAAATGGCGCATGCGTCATTCGAAGGGTTCGGTATTTGATTTATGTTGAAAAGGCATTAAGTCGACACAGTGGTTGGAGTTTGCTAAAAATGGGCTGAGAATATTTTAATTTTTCTATAAATCAATTCACGATTACTTATTCTAATTAATCGGCAATCAATCAATAATGATTATTCTCTTTTTAACTACTTAATCGATTTAATCTTTGATTGATTGATTATTCTTTGATTGATTGATTATTCTTTGATTAATTGATTAATCAGATTGATTGCAAACAAATAGTTTGCAAAAAATTATTAATAGCTGATAGTGATTTCAATAAATAATTAAAAAAATTATAGTTGATTGTGATTTTAACGATTAAAATGAAATAAAATTGGGATTGCAATCAAATTTTTAAGCTAGATTTCACTTTTACTGATTTCAAATTGTCCGAATAGTAATTTTATCATTTACCCAATTTTTCCATTAGTCTTTTTTCTAAATAACCGAAGTAGTAAGGTTATACCTGTGATTAGTCGGTAAATTTTAATCAATAAATAATCATTATCTCTTTCAAACTGTTTAATGAAGTTAAGTTCAAGTTTTCGATTAAGTGCTCAATCGCTCATCTCTGCTGCAAACGATTATCAAATAATTGCTGTTTCGGATTGATAGCAGTCAAATATTTTGCAAAATTCTATTATTAAAAAGTAATGATTGTGATTTTAACGATTAGAATAAAATAAAATTGGGATTGCAATAAAATTTTCAAGCTTGCGTTCATTTTTACTGATTTCAAATTTTCCGATTAGTAATTTTATGTTCAGTCTTTTTCTGAATAACCGAAATGGTAAGGTTATACCTGTGATTAGTCGGTAAATTATAATTAATCAATAATGATTTTACTCTTTAATGAAGTTAAATTTAATTCGAGTTGTCGATTAAGTGATCAATCGTTCATCTCTGCTGTAAATGTTTATCAAATTATTGGTGTTTCAAATTGATTGCAATCAAATATTTTGCAAAAAATCAATTATTAAAAAATTATGATTGTGATTTTAACGATTAAAATAAAATAAAATTAAGATTGCAATCAAATTTTTAAGCGTGATTTCACTTGAACTGATTTAAAATTTTCCGATTAGTAATTTTATCATTCGTCTTTCTTCTGAATAACCGAAGTAAGGTTATAATTGCGATTAATCGGTAAATTATAGTTAATCAATAAATATTTTTTACTCTTATTAACTCTTCATTTAATTGTAATTCGAGTTTTCGATTAACTGATGAATCGCTCATCTCTGTTGTAAATGATCATCAAATTATTGATGTTTCAGATTGATTTCAATCAATAGTTTTTACAAACAATGATTTGATTAGTCTGAAGTAATTACTGTATTTATCCTAGGAAATATTTGCTTAATTTTAGATTTTTTTTTGGACTATTTTTAGATATTTGTCTATTTCTAATATTTATTTTAAATTTTTTTGAATGAATTCTGATTTCAACAATATTCAGGATATGAATAATCTGAATCAGATTAATCGTGAAAATGATTACGTAAACATTTGTTCAATCGATTAATTGTATATCCCTTAATAGGGATAGAGATAGGGATAGGGATAGGGATAGGGATAGGGATAGGGATAGGGATAGGGATAGGGATAGGGATAGGGATAGGGATAGGGATAGGGATAGGGATAGGGATAGGGATAGGGATAGGGATAGGGATAGGGATAGGGATAGGGATAGGGATAGGGATAGGGATAGGGATAGGGATAGGGATAGGGATAGGGATAGGGATAGGGATAGGGATAGGGATAGGGATAGGGATAGGGATAGGGATAGGGATAGGGATAGGGATAGGGATAGGGATAGGAATAGGAATAGGAATAGGAATAGGAATAGGAATAGGAATAGGAATAGGGATAGGAATAGGAATAGGAATAGGAATAGGAATAGGAATAGGAATAGGAATAGGAATAGGAATAGGAATAGGAATAGGGATAGTGATAGTGATAGTGATAGGGATAGGGATTTTTTTTTTTTCAATTTTCGTAACCAAAGTATCACGCCTGCCCCACTGTCCTCAAAAAAAGTCTTACTACGCTCCCACCACCCTCACATTCAAACGACAACGTCATCGTAGTAATTGTTGTTGTCGCTATCGTCGTCCTCGTCGCAATAGTAGCTGCCTGCTTGTTGACTCATACGAGCACCAAAGTTTCAGGTTACTAACGTCTGGCTTACCCTTAAGCTTCGTAGTACTCGGTTGCTCGCAGCTCGTATAAGGTTGGTTTGATTTTGTATAACGCGTGTGTGACAGGCCAAGAATAAAGTGGTCGCTATCGATTTTGTACAGAAAATCAAGAAATCACCTAAGAAAAAGTGTGTGAAAAAATTTATTAAAAGCAAAATTGCAAAGAAAAGAATTATTTAAAGTGCAAATAAAAGTTTTTAAAACCAAAACCAAATTAATAAATTGCCAAAGAAAAGTGTGAAAATAAAAATTTGCAGCTGAAAAAAAGAAAATTTTTCTTTCAAGCATCTATACTGTGTATGTGTTGGCCTTTATTGTGGGTCTCTACTTGACTGTGTATGGTCTTTTTTTTTGTTGTTGCTTGTATAACTACAACGTATATGTGTGTGCGTATGTACGACGTGTATGCAATGGCCATGCCCTGCACACACCAAAAACGCTGCGACCCTCCTGCAATACGTCAATGTGCGCCTTTGGTTATTTGCTGATATTTTCATTATTTCTAACATCAATTTTGATCTTCTTAATATTGACGACGACGACGGCGACAAAGGAAACTTTTTGGGATATTTTAAATTTCGACAAAGTACAACAACAACAACAACAACAACAAGAGCAACATCAATAGAATAAACTTAAAAACGAAGTGACCTGCGCAAAATTGTTTTTAATTCAGTTTTTTTACGTATACCTATCTTCAGTTTCACGATTGGTAAAAGAACAAAAATTGTATACGCAAAATTTTTATATAAAAACAAAATTCTTCATCATTTCTCGAATCGACAAAAATTCATTCATAAAATTGTATAGTTAAATTTTGAATTTTATGAATTTTTTTAATTTTGAAATCTTTTTATTTTAAATTTTTTTAATTTTAAAATTTTTTTAATTTTAAAATTTTTTTAAATTTTAAAATTTTTTTAAATTAAAAATTCTTTATTTTTGTAAATTTGAAAATTTTCTCTTTAAATTATTTAATTAATTTAATGCGCTCTGGAGAAATGTTTTGCACAACTTTTTAGGCGCTCTGGCAGTAATAAAATATTCGTAGTCTACTTTTAGGGGTACTCCAACTCATGAAATATTAAGCTTTCAAATAAAAAAAATTTAAAGAAAAAAATAATATAAAATAAAATAATAATAATAAAAATGATAAAATAAAATAAAATAAAATAAAATAAAAAAATAAAAGAAAATGAAATAAAACAAAATAAAATAAAATAAATTAAACAAAAAAAATAAAGAAAAGAAAATATAAAAAATGAAATTAAATAAAATAGATTAAAAAAAAAAAAAAAAATTAAATAAAAAAAAAAATATATAAAAAAAAAATAAAAAAAATTAAATTAAAAAAAATAAAATTAAAATAAAGTAAAATAAAATGCGTTCGTTAGCAAAAAGTATTTTTTATTAGAAATTCCTTAGAATTTAATAGAATATTCAGAAAACAGAAAACTCAAAGTTAGAAATATTTTGTAAAACTATGCTCTTTAACCCAATACAAATTATTTGCATACTTATAGGCGCTCGGTATTTTTTCTCTGAAATCTTTGCTACTTTCGCCCGTGAAAAATTCTCAGGCTCATATTTCTTTCGAAACAATGTGGTATTCGTGCGCTAGTATAAAAAGCATTGCATACTTATAGGCGCTCAGTGTTTTTGTTTGAAAATTTCTAGGAAGATAATAGAAAATTATAACACCGAGACATTTAAATATAATAAAAAAATATATTTATTAGCTCCTGAAAACAAAAACCGTACCAATAGTCTAGATGAAATCGGTCGTTGCTAGGAAGCCTTTGCATACTTATGGGCACTCTGAAAATGGTTCGATAATTAAAAGTTATTTGCATACTTATACATAGGTCCTCAAAGTTCTTTTTAGAAATTGTCTCATGATTTAATACAACATTCAAAAATAGCAAACAAAAGCCTCGTGACCTTCCTCCATACCACAGCAACACTGAAATTATTGGTTGAATAAAAAATATTGCATACTTTTAGGAGGTCAGTATTTTCATTTGACATATTTACTACTTTCGCAAGTGAAAAATCTCTAGATTCACACTAATAGATAAACAATACGGATTTTTTGCGCTGAGAAAAATCATTGCATACCTGTAGGCGCTTAGAACTTTTTTTCCGAGTTTCCTCGGGAGTTGATAGATAACCGAGAAATACAAAATATAGAAACTATTTTCGCTCCTAAAATAAAACGCAACCAACAACAAAGACGACTTTGGTCTCTGCGTAAAAGTTCTTTGCATACTTACAGGCGATGTGAAACTTGTTCGTGAATTAAAAGTTATTTGCATAGTTTTAGGTATTCAACGATTTTTTTTGAAAAGTCTAAGGATTAAAAAAACAACAAATTATTTTCGACCCGAAAGTCCCGACAACCTTTATTCAACAACAATGAACAAATAACAATGAACTTATTAGTTGAATAGAAAGTCATTGCATACTTTTAGGCGCTCGGTATTTAAATTTTAAATATTAAATATTTTCGACCATGAAAAGTTCCTTGATTCAGAAGAATGTATGATCAATATGGATTTTTGGCGATGAGTAGAAAGTCAGTGTATACTTTTAGGCGACCAGTGTTTTTAATCAAAATGTCTAGGGAGATGAATGAAAATCTTAATACCAAGAAATTCAAAAAAATATTAGAAACTATTTTCGCCCCTGAAAAAACGCAATAAACAACAAAAAAAGAAACATACTCGGTCGCTGCGTAGAAATTGCATACTTATAGGCGCTCGATATTATAATATGAAATATGTACTATTTTCGACCATGGAAAGTCGATTGATTCAGAAGAATGGATGGCCAATATAGATATAGAATATAGATATTTTGCGCTGAGTAAAAAATCATTGCATACTTTTGGGCGACCAGTGTTTTGAATCAAAATGTCTAGGAAGATGAATGAAAATTTTAACACCAAGAAAATCAAAATATATTAGAAACTATTTTCGCCCCTGAAAAAACGCAATAAACAACAAAAAAACGAACTCGGTGGCTGAGTAGAAATTCCTTGCATACTTATAGGCGCTCTGAGCGCACAAAAAAACCATATAATAATGCTCTCGCCTAGAGAAAAAACAAGTTTTCGTCTACTCAGCACAATCGTTTCGAAACACTCAACTCTCCATCATTTCTAGCTCAGCAGTAGCAAATAAATGAGTAACTAGTACATTATTGTCTACTTTTAGGCGTTCGCGCGCTCTTATACTCATAGCAGCACATTTATTTGCTCTACTCCTAATCTACGAACTCAATTTCACTCAAAGTCTTGTAAATGCAAAGTAGCCAACATGAAAATTTATTGTTAAAGGTCATGACAATGCAAACAATGTAAGATTACAAAAACAGAGTACACAAACACACACATCTACGAATACAAAAGTCAAACATAAATAGGCACTTATTCATTTAATGTTTAGCTTGTATCCTTATGGCTGTCTCACACAATAGTTGAGTTCAGTAAAAACTTATTTTATGTGCGTTTGTGTGGGTGTATAGCAGTAATTTCAATGTGAAATCGGTAGTTGCGCCTTGAAGTATGCAATGTTATTTGAATAACAACACTTTATACTTGTCATTTGAAGTTTTGCTCTTACAAGTTATTGTTTTTATGTTGAGATGTTGAAAGGACATGTCTTTTTTTTATTTTTATAGCAAACCTCGTGTGTAGGTGTCATATTTTATATACTAAACCTTGAAAAGTCAGTTTGTCGTGGACCACTTTTGGTGGGGGGAAGAAGGGAGTGACTTCTGAAAAAGCTGAACTTAAATGGAGCTAAGTTAAATACAAACACGCTAAGCAGATAGCATAGAGAGAGTAGAAGTTCTATTCAAATCAGCCTAAAAGTATGCTGTAACTATATTCAGTTTTTGGAATTTTTATTGATTTTTAGAAATCATTTTAAAACTACATATTCGAGTTCCGAATAACTCCTTAATCTAGCTCTAAAAAAACAACACCTACATTGTTGCATACATATAGGCGCTCAGTATTTTCATCCCTGATAGATGTGAAATTCGTGCGAAGACTTACAAATCCTTGCATACCTTTAAGGCGCTCAGTATTCTTTTTAAATATCTATGGAATTAATAGAAAATTTTAATAACGAAAAATTCAAAATATATTTGAAACTATTTACGCCCCTAAAAAACCAAAATCAATAACAAAGACGAAATCGGCCGTTGTGTAAAAGTTCGTTGCATACTTATAGGCGCTATGAAAATCAAGAAATATAATTTAATTTAAATTTTTCCGAAAGTTATTGCATAAATTAGGGTGCACTGGAATACTATAATGAACTCTCAAAGGGGGAGAGGGATTTTTTGGCCGGACGACGTTTGTCGGGAAATTTAAATTGCCCTTTTCATGAATGTGTAGTCCAATCTCTGAAAATTACATACATACATATACATTCATGTTTCTGGCGCAACAAAAATGTGTAAAACTAAATTTTTAAATATTTTAAAATTTTCGTTTTGCCAGAAACATGAATGTGTATTAAAATTATTATGTATACGCTATGGTGTCTGCTGTTGAGTGCAACACATTCATTTTTCTGGCAAAATAAAAATTTTTTGAAAATTTAAAAATTCAGCCTTTAAACATTTTCGTTGTAGCACATTCATGTTTCTGGCACAACGAAAACTTTAAAAAACTTCGTTTGGAAAGGCCTTTCAAAGTGGTTTGAAATTTCTAAATACTAATTTCAAGGAAATATTGATTCTTCATAGCTTCTATAGGACCTCAGGACTGTCAATTCCAAGTATTTTACTCTTTTCTCTGTGAAAATCGGTTTAATTTTCTTTTGCTTAAAAAAAATAAAACCCTTTAAATTTTTGTATATATCCTTTTGTTTATTTAAATAATAAATCTTAAATCATTATTATTTTTATTTATTTTTCATTTGGCCGTCGCTCATTTGGTCCATCGTTATATGCATGCGCTCACACATTTACTCGCCAAATCGAATAGTGTTTAAAAAAAAAACAGTGAATTCTCATACATAACCTTAAACTAAACAAAATAAGGATAAAAAATTATAAAAAAGTGTTTAGAAAATATTTTGCGCATTTCATGTTTGCTCTTCAAAATTATAAAAAATTTCGAATCTATAAAAAAAGTGTACCGAAAATTATAACATGCTATCTCGCTCTAATTGTCTAATACTCACGCTCTCACTTACGATTTATCTCTACAAATATAGCGGTGTTTCTTGCTCTCAACTTACTCGCGCTCTTGAAAGTTGCTCTCTAGATTAAGCTCTGCTTTGAAAACTCTTAGTTTTTTCTTTTTAGTTTCTCTGCTATCTCTTTCACTCATTATTTTGTTATTGTTTTGATTTCGTACACTTGCTCTCCGAGAGCATATTTATTATTTGTATACGATTTTAGTGGCAAATCTCTGTACGAATTTTGTTCTTACGGTCAATAGATGCGTTGGACGGTTAGTGAAAGGAAAAGAATTTAATTAAAAAAAAAAAAAAATTTAAGTGGGTGAAAATTAAATTGTAAAGTGAAAAGAAAAGAAAACGTAATACTAAGTTTTGTATATAATGGTATTGCCATATGTCTGAAAAATTTAAATAGAAAATAAAGTTCAAGTGTAAAATATTTTTCAAATGTGTGTTTGAAAAAAAGTTTTTGAAGTTTTCTCAAAAAAAAAAAAACAAAAATATATTTTTTTGTGTCTGAAAAAAAGTAGTTTGAATAAATATTGTCAAAATCCACCCATTCGGCCGAAAACAAAAAAGCGCAGCATGAAATGTACAAAATAATTTTTCGTTTCACAATAAAAAAAAAATATTTTTTTTAATATACATACATACATAACTAAATGTTCAATACCAATAAAATTAAATATAGTTATTAATTTAAATTCCTTTTTTACCAGTGTATCTACAGCATTTTTAGTGCAGCAAAGTGATTTTTATTTTTAAAATCGAACATCTAACGACTGTTTTGAGCAGCTGTTTTACTACTTCGAAAAAATAAACGAATATTTCTTATAAAAAGTGCAGTAAATGAAAAAAAAGCTTACTTATTTTTATTGAAAAAAATTTGTGCAAAAAAAACAACAACAAAATCTTCAGCACTCATTCGCGACGCAATGGATTAACTTGGCGCAAACAATTTACAACTGAATTAGAAGGAAGTCAGAAGTTTTTAAGGTAAATAAATGACAGTCAAAAAATAAATCCAAACAATAGTTCGCGCTCTTACATATGAACTACGAGATGACCCAGCGAATTTCGTTCTGCAGAAATAGATTTTTATGGATCATCTAGAAAAAGTTAGGCGTAAGATGTAAAGGAAAGGAAAGAAAGGGAGAGGAAAGAAAAGGAAAGAAAGGGAGAGAAAGGGAAAGAATAGGAAAGAAAAGGAAAGAATAGGAATGAAAAGGAAAGAAAAGGAAAGAAAATGAAAGAAAAGGAAAGAAAAGGAAAGAAAATGAAAGAAAAGGAAAGAAAAAAGGAAAGAAAAGGAGAGAAAGGGAAAGAATAGGAAAGAAAAGGAAAGAATAGGAAAGTAAAGAAAAGAATATGAATAAGGAAAGAAAAGTTAAGAAAAGGAAAGAAAACTAAAGAAAAGGAAAGAAAAGGAAAGAAAAGGAAAGAAAGGGAAATAAAAGGAAAGAAAAGGAAATAAAAGAAAAGGAAAGAAAAGGAAAGGAAAGGAAAGAAAAGGAAAGAAAAGGAAAGAAAAGGAAAGAAAAGGAAAGAAAAGGAAAGAAAAGCAAAGAAAAGGAAAGAAAAGGAAAGAAAGGGAAAGAAAAGGAAAGAAAAGGAAAGAAAAGGAAAGAAAAGGAAAGAAAAGGAAAGAAAAGGAAAGAAAAGGAAAGAAAAGGAAAGAAAACGAAAGAAAACGAAAGAAAAGGAAAGAAAGGGAAAGAATAGGAAAGCAAAGGAAAGAGAAGGGAAAGAAAAGGAAAGTAAAGGAAATAAAAGGAAAGAAAAGGAAACTTAAGGAAATGGAATTAAAGGAAAGGAAAGGAAGGGAAACTAAGGGAGAAAAAAGAAAGGGAAGGAAACAAAAGGGAACTGATGGATAGGAAATTCAAGGAAAGGAGGCAAACTTGGTTTATAGGAAAGAGATATCAAAAGAAAGAGAAAGAATAAAGGACAGAGAAAAAACACCAAAATTATATTTGACCCTAAGCTGGCCTTGTCCGGCGAGGGGTCGTACGAACAAGATGAAGAACACACAAAATACAAAGCAATTAACGACTTCGTTTACTCCGCAGCAGAGAAGAACTATGCTGGAGCAAGCGAAAACACAACGCCGGAGGACAAACTCCGCCTCAAAGTTAACTGGGAGGCCGACAACGATGGAAACTACGGGTCAGTCATCCCCCAAACTGCTATCAAGTAAGAGTGACTTGATGGGAGCAAGCAACAGTGCGGCTGCCTACGCAGTCAAGCAGAAAACGGCGGAAGCTAAGCTTCCATCAAGCGCTGGTACGAAACCCAATCTCTTCACATCTGGGGCAATGGTCTCACGACCTGGCTTCAGAGTTTCGAAAGAGAAGGACGACGCCGTAAAGGGAGAGACCGCGATGGCAACTACGAGTCTGAATCCCCCCAAAGAGGCATCTCCCCGACGCTTTGCGTACTGGGATAAAAGAAAGGCCGCAAGGATCCTTAAAAGATATGAGGGAGCATCGCAGGAGAAGCTGTCGCCGGAAGAAAGGAAGATGGTGGAGGAAGCGAAAGCTCTGATACCAAATTTCCAGAGGCCCTATGTGCCTAAGAGGGTGAACGGTAATCCCTTCAAACGCCAGAGATCGGACGGAGAGGTAGACCCCCATCCGAAGCGGCATCAGGTCAACCCCGTAGTGGGAAAACTCAGCTTTGCTGAAGTAACCAAGGACAGAATCCTTATAGGTTTCATTGACCGAGGTAACGACCGTTGGTCCATCCCCAAAGACCAGTGGCTGTATGTCCGGAATGAAATGGGCAGGGCCCTCCTCCACTTAATGCGTGAGTCTCCGGGTAGTCCGCCGCGAGGTACTGACGCGGGCTGGCACCAAGGTCAGATCAAAATATTCGCGTGCGAGGATGCAAGAACTGTCGCACTGTATAAGGCAGCAGTTGCAAGACTGGGTGAAGTCTATCCAGGGGCAAGACTAGATGTCGTCGACTGGAAGGACATTCCTGCTCGGCCAAGGGCAAGGGCATGGATTCCTGCCGTCCCTGCAGAACCCGAGAATATTCTTGAGATGCTGCAGGTCTGGAATCCGTCTCTCCCGACGCAGGATTGGGGCGTCAATCTGGTCGATGATGTGGTTGGGCCCAATAGACAGGTGGTTATCACTCTGAATAAGGAGGCGCTCGAGCCCCTTAAACGGTGCAACGGACGAGTGCATTACGGCTTGGGTCAGATCGTGATCCACGTATACCGTGGCGATGCACAGCGCGCTGCTATTCCGGACGCTCCGGAGGACTCGGAGATCGAGGCATCGGAAGGGAAAGCAGAGGAGTCCGACGCGGAAAGTATGTTATCCGCCACGTCAAATTGCGATGGTGCTGCGAACAACTCGGCGATAGAAGAAAGCCTGCTTGACGAAGAAGGCCTCGACGTCACGATCGTGGCTAAACCTGAGCACACTAACGTTGATGCTGCTTCAGACAGCAGGGTTCCCGCCACGCCAAATCGTGCAAGTGCTCTGAACAACTCCTCGTTGAGAGACAGCCCCCGGAACAGGCCAGACCTCGACGACACGCTGGCGGCAGGGATGTCTGAGCTCTCTCATGTTGGTGGTGCTTCAGATAAATCTGCACAAATCTAAAGCAGCCTCGGCTGTTTTAAGCAGTCGTCTTTCTAAAGGCGACGTAGACGTGGTCCTTATCCAAGAGCCCTGGGTCAATAGCTCTAGGATCTGTGGATTGGGGACTAAGGGGTACAAGCTCATCCAAGCCAATGATGAGGGCAAGGTCAGAACATGTATTTTGGTAAAGTCTGAGCTAAACACCTTTCTATTACCCAACTACTCAAATGGTGACGTTACAGCTGCCAGCTTAACAGTCGGCAGCATCAGCCTAACGATGGCGTCGGTCTATATGCCCTATGACGCCGAAGAACCTCCTCCACAAAAGGAGGTGAAAGATCTGGTGGATAATTTCTGTACGGGCCATCTTATTATTGGAGCTGACGCTAATGCTCATCACGTCCAGTGGGGAAGCTCCGATATTAACGCTAGGGGCGAGTCTCTGTTTGACTACCTACTAACAACTAACTTGGTGGTTTGTAACGTGGGTAACGAGCCTACTTTTATAACTAAAGCTCGTAGGGAGGTTATAGACCTCACTGTTTGTAGCGAAGGTGCTTATGAGTGGGTCAGAAAATGGCGTGTTCTTGATGAGCATTCATTTTCTGACCATCGGTACATAGAAATTGTGTTAGACTTTATTGTTGAGCAGCCAGTCATGAAACGAAATCCACGCAACACTAACTGGCAGCTACATAACCAAATATTAGCTAGGGACCTACCAGTATTACCTCCACAAGCCCCCTCATCAGTGGGAGAACTGGATGATCTGGTAACGACCTTTACAACGGCGCTCTCAAATGCCCTAGAGCAGGCTTGTCCAGTACCAAAACCACGCGGCAAACATAGACCCCACTGGTGGTCTTACGACCTGGATTCGTTCCGTATATCATGCAGGAAGCAATTTAACAAGGCCAAGAGCATCGGTACGGAGCCTGAATGGCTCGAATATAAAGCTAAACTGAGGGCCTATAAAAAGGCTCTAAGGCAAGCGAAGAGAACTTCGTGGAGAAATTTCTGCACCGGGGTCGAAAAAGTCGATGATACAGCGAGACTTAGACGAGTGCTATCAAAAACTCAAACAGCCATTAGCTATTTACGGAAGCCTGACGGATCTTGGACCAGCACGGAAGGGGAAACCCTGGAGCTGCTCCTGAACACACACTTTCCGGGGAACTTGTATGATGCACCTGTAGCATCTGCAACAAACCTGGCGGTAAACATACCCATTACGGAGGAAAGGGTAAGGTGGGCAATCAAAAGCTTTGAGCCGTTCAAGGCAGCCGGGCCAGACGGGATTTTCCCCGCACAACTTATAAACACGCTGGAAATATCAGCTAAATGGCTGGTAGTTCTCTATTCAGCCTGCCTGGCTCTTAATTACATTCCGTGCTCCTGGAGAAGCGCCACGGTAGTCTTTATTCCAAAGGCTGGGAAGGCCTCACACTATGAGCCTAAAGACTACAGACCGATCAGTCTCTCGTCTTTTGCACTTAAAACCTTCGAGAGGATAATTAGCGATTATCTCTCCTCTACTATTGATAGCAACCTTATTTCTAGCTATCAACATGCATACACCAAAGGTAAATCAACGGAAACTGCGCTCCACAGCCTAGTCTCTATTGTTGAAAAATCATTGCACGAAAAGGAGTACTGTCTCGTGGCCTTTCTGGACATCGAAGGGGCTTTCAACAATATAAGGCCGGAGGCTATTAACACTGCTTTAACAAACCTGGGCATAAATAGGTCTCTTATTGGACTAATTGATCAACTACTAAAGGGAAGGAAAATAGTTTCTTCACTGGGAACAGTTGATCTTTCACGCTATGTCACAAGAGGAACGCCTCAGGGTGGTGTTCTCTCCCCGCTCCTATGGAACCTCACCGTAAACTCGCTGCTACGAGACACAAGGTGGGGGGGCGGGAAGATAGTGGCATATGCAGACGATTTAGCTATTGCATATAGGGGCAAATTCCCACAAACCCTGTGTGACTTGATGCAAGTAGCACTGCGAGAAGTTTCTTCATGGTCCTCTCGCTGCGGACTTAGCATCAACCCGGGAAAGGTGGAGCTTGTCCTTTATACCAGGCGGTACAAGATACCACCGCTGAACCTACCAGAACTAGATGGCGTGCGCCTGAACTTAGCTGATAAAGCCAAATTCCTAGGCACAGTTCTAGATAGAAAGCTTAACTGGAAGGAGAATGTCATCCAGCGTCAGAGGAAAGCGTGCATTGCACTTTACACGTGTAAAAGAGCCATTGGCAAAAAATGGGGGCTCAGCCCCAAAATTTGCAGATGGATCTACACTGCGATAATCCAGCCAATTTTGCTGTATGGAGTCGTGGTATGGTGGCCTGCGCTAGGAAAGGCAACAAACCTAAATCTGTTAGGAAAAGTCCACAGATCGAGCATGATCTGTATAAGCGGGGCGTTAAGAACAACGCCCAATGAAGCTCTCCAGGCCATTCTTGGCTTTTTGCCACTCGATCTGGAAGGGTACCGGGCAGCAGCGGCATCGGCTCTGCGTCTAAGGGAAACGTCCGTCTGGGGCGCAAGCACTATTGGACACTCCTGTATTCTAAGATCTTACAGCTTTCTCCCTCTGAGCACAGATCGGTGTGCGACCACAACAGTCGGAGATTGTTGTTTTAGAATAAACATTCCCAGCAGGGAAGACTGGGAGAACATAGATCGGTGTCCCGCTACTAATGGCGGCACTTTTATATACACCGACGGCTCGAAGTTAGACGGCAGAGTCGGAGGAGGGGTTTACTCAAGGGATTTGGACCTAGAACTCTCCTTTAGACTACCTGATCACTGCAGCGTCTTCCAGGCTGAAGTTTCTGCAATCATGGACGCCGTGACTTGGATAGGTAAACGCACCATCGGACAGGATATCTGTATTTTCAGCGACAGCCAAGCGGCCATCAAATCCCTTGGCTCTTACACGTTCAACTCTGAACTGACGCTCAGCTGTCGTCGATCTCTTCAAGAGATGGCCCAACAGAACCGCGTGAACCTCACATGGGTCCCGGGACACAGGGACATTGAGGGAAACTGTAGGGCAGACGAACTTGCCAGGCAGGGCACGACCAAGCAGATTCTTCAAGATAAAGAGCGCATAGGTATGCCGTATGCCACGTGCAAGCTAATGCTGAAGGAGCATACACTCCGCGAAGCCAACGAATAATGGCTACAAGCCCCAGGGTGCCGGATATCCAAGCAAACCTGGCCAAAATGCGATCTTAAAAGATCTAGACACATATACGCCCTAAAAAGGAAGGAAATCTCCATATTAATAGGTGTTTTAACCGGGCACTGCCTTATTGGTAGGCACGCAGCAAGGCTAGGCGTTCCCTACCGACGATGCTGCAGGAGTTGCAAAGATGATGAGGAAGAGGAAACGGTGGAGCATCTCATCTGCAACTGCCCGGCCTTAAGCGGAGCGAGAAGGCGCTCTCTGGGAGTTCCCTTCCTGGTTAGCTTAAGCCAGGTCGCGGAGCTAGACATAAAGGACTTGATGGCCTTCATCAAGTTATCAAAATGGTTCGAGGAGGGGTAGCGGTGTCGGTTAGGAGTGTCAG
Organism: Campiglossa producta; assembly: GCA_964058755.1. Classification (NCBI taxonomy): domain Eukaryota; kingdom Metazoa; phylum Arthropoda; class Insecta; order Diptera; family Tephritidae; genus Campiglossa; species Campiglossa producta. The sequence goes on along the minus strand of CAXKVI010000004.1, from coordinate 12,760,381 downwards.
TCCCGGGTTTCGGCTATATGGAGAGTCCCAACAGCACTGGGATTTTCCATATGGCCGGGCCCCGGGACTGACTTTCCTAGTGTTTGGTGGTATCACAACGGGCCTTTTATTACTGGCCTAGGTGTGCCTTTGCGGCAGCCACTTCTACCTACCTACCATATAAAGTTTGGGGTTGAAGTTCAACCACTTGGCGAACACTAGTGCAGAATACACATGTTTAACCATGAAACTTCACGAGTACTTGGTACTCACGCCTTTTTTAAAATGTTTTTATTAGGTCGCTTTCGTCGTTCTTGTGCCCGGATTTTTGCATTCGATTTTGAACCAACTTCCTGTTGTGCTAGGGTCTTGAAATTTTCACCACAGTTCAGGTTGCGATGACAATGCAATATTATGAAAAAAAAAAATTCCGATAGGTGGCGCGTGGGTCGCTATATTTTCAAAAATCGCATTTATGATCCGATTTGGCTGAAATTCGGAACATGTATTACTACTATGAAAAGAAATATTTTCCTAAAAAAAATTCCGCTAGGTGGAGCTGAGGTCGGGGTAATAACAGCTGAAAATCCTAATTATGGACCGATTTAGCTGATATTTAGCGTGTGTATTACTTAATCAATTTCCAAATGTTCAAAAAAAAATTGGACCCGCTAGGTGGCGCGTGAGTCGTTCTATTTAAGAAATGCGAAGGTCTGTTTTCGGTGTCGATTAATTCGTTTTTGAACGAACTTCCCGTTGAGGTAGAATGTTGAAATTTTCATCATCGTTTAGTTTTCTGCCCCCACGCCATATAACAAAAAAATAATTCCGATAGGTGGCGCACGGGTAGAGATATTTGAAAAGTTTCATTTCCAGAGATTTTGCTTTGGATTTTGTACTAACTTCCCGTTGAGCTGGGGTTTTGAAATTTTCACCATCGTTCAGGTTTCGCTGACAATGCATTATACAAAAAAAAAAACCAAAATATTGCTTTAATTGCAAAAGTCCCATTTATCGGCCTATCTTCCTTATTGCTATCTGAATATTTCGTACACATGCTATAACGGGCATGCTATAATGCGTTTTCAGCGCCATAAACAGCATCGAAATTTCGAATATTTCATTTGCATACATTTAGGCGCAGTCACTGTTGCACAAAGGAAAGATAATGTGCTTTATAATGCTTAAAAAAGAATAATTTTATTCATGCGTAAAGCGTGTAAACGTAGAAAATTGCCGAATGTGTAAATGAACTGTCAAAATTTTTATGGAACGAAGTTTTTACAAATTCGGTAAACTTCCGCGAGGAGTTTAGTGTGTAAACACCTCGAAAATTTACCCAATTAGATTACGCTGTTCGACATGCAGTTTTTCAAAGCAGTCAATGCACACTAGACAGAAATAGAAGAAAATGCTAAAAAATTGGTAAAAAATTAAATTAATGGGAATTTCAATATAAAAAGTATTCATGTAAATGTATCTATAGCGTTCATGTTGTTGTTGTAGCGAGGTGTAGCCCTGCCTAAATGTCAGACAGGGTCATCCCGAGTGTATTGCTCTTGGCCGGGTCGATATAAGAAAACGGCCCGGGTCGTTTCGGCACGATGGGTACAGCACAAGTACTGGTACCGTTCTCGTAGAACCGGCAATACGAGAAACTAGCCGTGAAGGCTATGTAGGTCATTTAGCGTTACCCAGGGTGCACCAACTGGGAGGCGACCTACTTTTACACCCCAAATAACTGAGCTGTTAAATGTATACATTTACGCTTTCGTTAATATCCAATTACAATCTTAGAAATTTTCACAGACTCACAACTAAAAAGTATAAAATAAAAAATAGAATAAAAAAATATTTTTAATTTAAAATGTTTTTAAAATGAACTAAAACCTGGAAAATAATTTCCCCTATTTAGGCAAGATTCTTCACCACGTAAAGCTTATCTGGAACATTTGTGAGTGGGAATTCTTATAGGTATTAAATAGTACTTGGAGTTTGAAATGTATAAAAACATTTGGCGCTTGCTATATCGTGAAAAGATGTTTTTTTTTAGAAAAGCTCATATCGGTAATAAGATTGTTAGAAATTAATGCGAACCATCTTTAGCGTGCGCCAATGTTTTTATACATTTCAAACTCCAAGTACTATTTAATACCTTTAGGAATTCCCACTCACAAATGTTCCGGATAAGCTTTACGTGGTGAAGAATCTATGTAGACAGAGGGGAAATTATTTTCCAGTTTTTAGTTCATTTTAAAAACATTTTAAATTAAAAATATTTTTTTATTCTATTTTTTATTTTCGTATAAAGCTCTTTTCAAAAATTCACGAATAGAAAATAACTCGAACTTTTTTGGTGAAAGGTATTGAAATCGTACATCTCTTCACCAATTTCCAGGTTCTTGTCAGGCACTATTTTAGAGATATTGCGCCTAAAAAGTAAAGTTTGAATGGGAGATGCCATGACCTTTCCCTATAACAACTTCCAATTTTTTCTGTGAGAGTGCCTTAAATATTAAGTATTTATTACAAGTGCCATGTTTATCTTCTTCTATTTGAAGGTCCCTACCTTCGATCCTTTTAGAAATATTTAGCTTGAAAATTAAGTTTGTATGGGAGCTGCCACCCCCCCTTTGCCGGCAACACCCAATTTTTCCGTGAGCACGATATTGATATAGTATATCTTAATACAAATTTCCAGGTTCTTCTCATAAATCCTCTTGTTGTTGTTAACAATGCATTGCCCTGTCTAGAGTGCATTATCATTCCGAAGATCTTCATCAAGCTCTTTAAACAGGGTTACATTGAAAGTGGCAGTCCTTGGCCGAGGTAAAACCTCGGGTGGATCCCCTGCGCAGAGATCCATGGCGATGTCCTGGGTTTTCTGCTCTGAGAAGTGACTGTACATAGGGAACCATAAATCCTCTTAGACATATTTTGCTGGATTACATGGAAGGCACCACACCCCTTTTCCCATAGCTCTCAGTTTTCCTTGGTGAATATGATATCGATATCTTACACACATTTTAGTTTTCAGGTCCTTACTTGGACTCTTCATAGAAATTGTATCCTTAAAAATGAATTTTGTATGGATGGTGCCACGCCTCCTTTTTCTTTAGCTCCATTTTTTTCCTCTGTGAGAATGGTGTTGATATCATATAACTCCATAACAATTTGCAGGTCCCTACCTTAACTACTCTTAGGAGTATGGAAGGCGCCACTCCGCCTTTTTCCATTACTCCCTAAACTTGGGCATCTTAATTACAAATGAACGCCCAAAAGGAAGTATACATATATTCAATTCGGTTCGACTTTATCTAGTCTAAACATTTCCTTCGCTACATTTGAAAAATTGTGCTCTGCTCTCTACTTAAACCTCCCTGTCTATTTATCATCCGCATCACTTCTTCCTCATTTCTCCGATTATTCTGTTGCTGTTCCAGGAAAGATCTCTTTGAACCCTCTAACCTTCATATCTTTTCTTACGACAGGCATACATTACCGCGAACTTTATTTCACACCACACACCGACTGGGGAGCCCTCCCTTTTTTCACGCATTTCACCTTCACCTACCTCTTCATTTTTTGAAAAGCCCCAGGGCCTCTGACAGTAGTAGTTGCGGTTATTTTAGCAGTGCATACTTTTAGGCGCATACAATATTGAGCTGAAATGCTCCCAAAATATACCTACTTTTAAAGCTAAAAGTACTGAAAATATTTATAAAGAGTCAGTAGTTAAATTTTCTACAGGAAAAAAACTACTCTCGCATTCATAAACTAAAAAAACTTCTTCCAGAATTTCATGATAACTCACTTCTTTTCTTCAACTTTTTAATGAAAAACTTTTGCATTGTTCCATTATCTGTCATTTTCATTATGTTCACCTCATCCAGAGTTGAGTGGGCAAACTTCAACGTAAAACAATAACATTTCATTCATTGATTTGAAAGCGAACAAAAGTGACAGAATATCAACAACAATAGAAGCACTTGAATAACAGTAATACTGCACTGTACTCTTACAGTATAATATGTTCAAGAGATGGAGGTGTGTATATCATGACATATGCAAACACACTTCAGATGAGAATTGTTGCATTCTAAGCTTATTGTTCGATAAAACAACCGCAGTGGAAAAATTCACAAGAAAAAAAGACAAAAAAAAAAAATAAATAGTGATATATGTAAGTTAAAGAAAGAACTTCTTCATATGTATGTGAGCCTAAGCTTATATGTATATCTGGTTGTATGTAAAATTGAACACACTAACAAATAATACTAGTGCCCCAATGATAAAAGTACAATAACATAGAGCAGGCAAACAACAAACACCAACAATAAAGAGTGATAAAGCTACTGCCAATACAAAGGCAGCACTAAATATTTGTTGCGAGTGTATGAGTTTGTGTCTATGTGAGAGTTGCTTCTGATTTTTTATGAGTCATTGCTACTAAGAAAAAAGGGAATCCCTTCAAGGCACAGACACTCAACGGCGATTTTATAATTTTTCTGATATTTTTATTGATTTGAGAAAAATAAATGAATATAAAAAAAAAAATTAAATTAAATTAAAAACAAGTAAGCAAGTCTAAGTTCGGGTGAACCGAGCATTAAATATCCGGCGTTAATTTTCAGAACGGGTTAACAATGATATAGGCCCTAGGATGATTTACCTAAAGCTTTTACTATCTTAGCTATTTACCTTACCTAATTATTTTCGAAATTTTCGATATCGAAAGTGGGCGTGGTCAGAAAGCGATATCGTCCAACTTCATCAGGTATACTCCCTATCATTTTAGCCATTTCCGTTACCGAATTTTAGCAATTAAAGTGATTTTCGCAGATTTCGATATCGAAAGTGGGCGTGGTTGGAGAGCGATCTTATCCAATTTCATCACATATACTCACAACGATACTAGTATGCTTTGTGCTAAATTTCATCGTTCTATCGTAAAAAGTTACGTTAAAAGTTACGACCAATCGAATTTTCAAAAATGCCTTCCTAAAAGTGGGCGGTGCCATGTCCACTTTGAAAACAATTATAGAAAAATCAAAAATTACCATTCACCTATAAAATTATATCATTTCAGCCATTTCAGCCACCTAGATATATCAATTTGTGTGATATTCGAAATTTTCGATATCGAAAAAGGGGGCGTGGTTATCATGCGATTTCGCTCATTCACCTTGGCTAGAAAATAACCTGTATACAAAAATTTCATGCAAATATCTCAATTCTGTGTACACGGAGAGATGGACAAACGGACGGATATGCTTTAATGAAATTTTTTTTTCAAACTAAGAACTTTCATATATGCAACTCTATATCTATCTCGATTATTTTGTGCCGTTACGTAGTACCGTTATGTGTACAAAATTATAATACCCTTGCACTAGTACTAGTACGATGGAATTAAACAGGAACCCCTCATGAAAAGAAATTAAATTGGTTGGTGGTATGAAGAATATTTTTTAACTTTGACAGGATCACCCTGTGCCAGCAACATAGCATATCTGTGTCACAAACCATTGCACATTTGTGCTAATAACCGATAGAGGGCAAATTCATGTACTGTCACCTACACAACCATAGATACACACCGCTTTATTAAAATGATAAAATGGCATTTTCTTCATTTTAATTTTAAAACTCCATATTAGACATAAAATGTATTTTATGTTGACTATGAGAGACATAGAACGATGTTTATGTTAGAATCATGTTAAAGTAGATTAAACTCTATTTAAAAATTTATTTAAGCTCTATTTAATTTTTTTTATTAATGGAGCTAGATATGTCAATATGGGTATCAAATAAAAGGTATTTTCGCTGACATACCAACTAAAATATTTTCAAGTAGGGTTGTCATCTAGGGTTGCCACCTTACCGGAGTATATTTGTAGGTCCGGTACTATGTCGAGAACCGCTTGACCGAATGGAATGAAATTTGGCACATAGATAGTATGATTGATTTTAAGACTATACACTTTGGGGTTGCCACTTGGGGTGGTTTACAGGGTTGCCACGTATTTAATTTTTTATTTATTTAGGGAGTTAGATATGCCAATATGGGTATCAAATGAAAGGTATTTTTGCTGACATACCAACTAAAATATTTTCAAGTAGGGTTGTCCGCAAAAAGTCCATTACGGCTACGTAAATTACAAAATTTCAAAATAATTTGCCCACATATAAAGGACAGTGTAACACATCCTCACAAGGTTGGTAAGTAAAATTAGCACTAATTGATATCACCGAGCAAGCTCGGTTACCCAGGTACTTTAATACCTTAGGCAGGTTAGAAATCGATACCGAGCTTGTAGTTTTCAGTGCGTTAAGAAATGTAAATATTAAAAATTGAAGTTTCGCTTAGGTCTCTCATTTCATCGGATCCCTGGAAAAGTTTATTATTTTAAGCTTATTTTAGTAAAAATTCAAAAACTCTTAAAGAAATTCCTTCAAACGCTGTTCATCCACATTTAGAATGACTCACACTAAGTGAAAATAAAAAAGTTCTGCAAACTCTTTAAGAGATTCCATCACTATTGGCTTCAAACCCCGTTATACAGCATACTAAAAGGTTTAACTATGACTATGAACTTAACAACTTTAACTTCATTGAGCTTGTTTTATTGCCTTCTCTGCTGTGCTAAGGTAGCAGCCAAGTACTTATTTCATTTTCTTTTCCACATCATTTTATAGTCGAATAAGGCGGGACAGCGAATATTTTATGACACACGAAGAGACTCGATAGCGCCACATGCGACTGCCGCCAACTGAAAGCATAAAAGCACAGCTATAACGTACTTAATACAAAAAAAGTGAAATATGCTACAAGCAAACACTAAAGGCATTGACACACACATAGCAACACAAATATTTATGACAAAGTTTTACTTCCTCATTTTGCGCCATTCAAGCAGCGCCGCGTAGCGACTCACAAGAAACTCTTAATAAAGCAAATATTATGGTTAGTTTTTTATTTGTTAGTTGTTTGTCGGTGGTCATATGGCGACCGCCCGTGTACGCCATTTTGTTAGACTCCATTCGTATAGTCGCCTGTTTGGCCGGGTGTTCCTTGCTCTGACTCATGACTCATGTAATTTGGCAGCAAATATGGTAGTTTGCAGCGCTGCATTTTTTTATTTATTATTTTATTGAGTACCTTATTTGTAATTGAATTTCAGATTTTTATTTCACATTTATTTAACGTAATTTTTTTTTTTTTATATTAAATTACACTGTTAAAAATTTGAGCCTAAACTTTAAACTTTTTTCAAATTAAATCTAGACCAGTTTTCAAGAAAATGTTTTAACAATTTAAAAAAAAAAATAATTTCTTGTCGTTTGGCTGGCATTTGATCCAAGACTCCCCGCATCATGCCCGTCTGTTCTACCACTGAGCTACATTGCACACATAAATGTTGTTGGCAAAATTCAATCTTGAATAAGCTTTCAAAAATAAGTGAAAACAAAACAAATATTGTAGACTGAAATGGTTTTAATTTTAAACCGCAAAGTTTCAATTTTGAACCGAAAATTTTAAAAAATAAAATAAAATTAAAAAAATGTGGCACTTGGTAGGATTTGAACGGAAGCACTAAGCAGTCAGTGATGTTTTACAAGAAATTCGTCTAAAATAACATTAGCGATAATGTTGAAAAATAATAACCTGAAAAAGTGTAAATAAGTAAAGTGTTGGTTTTACTTGAAAATTTTTCGGTGTGCATTTTTGAGTATAAAGAAATAAATGAATTTCCGTGACTGTTACACGGTTAAGAAAATTAGCCTAAATTTTAAACCCGTCTAAAGTTTAAGCGATTTTTTTTTAAATTTTTTTGGAATATTTTAAGCCTTCCAAAAGTTTAAGAAGAATTTCAATTTCTTTTGGTTTCGATTTGAAATCTAAATGAAAAAGCATAATAATTTTTTTTTTTTTGGTTTGTTTGAATGTAATTGAATTTTGCTCACAAAAACTTTATGAGCGGCATAGCTCCGCGGTAGAGCAGTCGACTGTGACTCCTACACACATTTTTTTATTTTATTTTATTCTTAAAACTTTTCGGTTTAAAATTAAAACTTTTTGGTTTGAAAATTCAAATTAATTTTTGAAAGCTTATTCTAGATCGACTTTTGCCAACAAAATTTTTGTGTGCGATGTATTTTATTTTACTTTTTATTTTAATTTATTTTCTTTTATATTCTTTTATATTAATTTATTTTATTTTAATTTATTTTTTATTTGTATTTTAATTTATTTAATTTCATTTTATTTTTTTTTTATTTTATTTATTTCATTTTATTTTATTTTACTTTATTTTATATTAATTTATTTTATTTATTTTAATTTTATTTTAATTTATTTTATTTCATTTTATTTTATTTTAATTTATTTCATTTTATTTTATTTGTTTTTATTTTTTAAAATTTATTTTTTTATTTTATTTTAATTTATTTTATTTTATTTTAATTTATTTTTTTTTTTTATTTTTTTTATTTATTTTTTTTTTTTATATTATTTTAATTTATTTAATTCATTTTATTTTAATTTATTTTATCCCTCGTGAAGGGTGGATACCTTGCCGCGGTACGAGGGCTTAAGTCGATAGCCACAGGGCTACGCTGCCCTTGTGATCATAGCTCCGTACGGCACTTCATCACGAGAGCAGCCTAGCCTCTCTGGCGCGACGACAAAGATCTTCCCCCTCCCAATCCAGGGTGTTATGCGAAACCGTGCCCATTGGACGTTTGCAGCCGGGAGGCAAATCGTGGCTGTATTTGAACGGAGCCTCTCTGACACCGGGTCGCCTCAGAGAGTAAGCATGGCCTTACCGCGGTACGGGGCTCTGCCGCGGCGGACGACACATTTTCCCCTACTCTTCCCTTGACCCTAAGCTGGCCTTGTCCGGCGATGGGTCGTACGAACAAGATGAACTCGAATAACCTGAATAAAAACGAAAAATCTAAAAAACAAACAACGCCAAATTTCACTCCTCAGCAAAGGAGAGCTATGGAGGAGCAGGCGAGGAAGCAACAACAACGCCGGAGGACAACCTCCGTTCCACAATCAAGGGGGGGATCGACAGCGATGGCAACTACGAGTCGGTCAACCAACCCTCTATCGAATAAGATTGACTTGATGGGAGCTAGCACCAGTGCGGTTGCCAACGCAGCTAAGCGGACAACGGCGGATGCTAAACTCCCATCAACCGCTGATATGAAAACCAGTATCTTTACGTCTGTGGCAGCGGTCTCACGACCTGGCCTCGGAGTTTCGAAGGAGAAGGAAGCTGCAACTGAGATGTCGGCAAGGAGAGCGACCGCGATGGCAACTACGGGTCCGCACTCCAGGGAGACATCTCCCCACCGCTTCACATACCACGAGAAAAGATTGGCTGCAAAGATCCTGAAGAGGTATGAAGGGGTACCGCAGGAATCACTGTCGCCGAATTCCAGTAAATCTGTAGAGCTAGCGAAAGCTGTGATACCGGATTTCCAAAATTCGTACATGCCAAAGAGGTTAAAAGTTAACCCTTTCAAGCGCCAGAGATCGGATCTGGAGTTTATTCCCCCTCCCAAGCGGCATCAGAATACCTCCGGAGCGGGCAAACTAAGCTTTGCTGAGGTAACCAAGGACAGGATCCTTATAGGCGTCCTTGACCGAGGCAATGACCGTCTGGCCATCCCCAAGGACCGGTGGCGTTACGTGCGAAATGAACTCGGCAACATTCTTCTCAACGTTGCTCCGGAGTTTCCGGGTAGTTCGGCACGAGTAACGGATGCGGGTTGGCACCAGGGTCAAATTAAATTACTCGCATGCGAGGATGCAAAAACCGTAGCACTGTACAAGGCAGCAGCTGCTAAACTGGGTGAAGTCTACCAGGGCGCAAAGATAGAGGTCGTCGACTGGAAGGACATTCCAGCTCGTCCAAGGGCAAGGGCGTGGATTCCGGCCATCCCTGACGAACCCGAGAGAATACTCGGGATGCTACGGCTAATGAATCCGTCCCTCCCAACGCATGACTGGAGTGTCAATCTGGTCGGGGATGCGGTAGGGCCCGACAGACAGGTGGTGTTCACCATGAATAAAGAGTCAATCGAGCCCCTCAAAAGGTGCAATGGCCTAGTACACTACAGCGTAGGCCAGATCGTTATCCACGTATATCGTGGTGATGCTCAGCGCGCTGCCTTCTCGGCTGCTCCGGGGGAACCGGAAAACTTATTACCAGAAGAGGAAGCGGAGGATTCCGATGCGGAAAGCATGTTATCCGCCACGTCTCTTGGCGATAGTGCTGTGAGCAACTCGGAGATGGAGGACAGCCTACAGGACGAGGAAGTCCTCGACGTCACGGTGGTAGCAGCCAACGCTGAGCGACTAACATCTAACGCTACAGGCAGCAGGACTCCTGCAACGCCACATCGGGCAGTTAATCGGAACAACTCGTCGTTGATAGGCAACCTCCGGGATGGAGCAAACCTCGACGATATGGGGACGGCAGGGAAGTCTGTGCGCTCTCATGTTGGTGGTGCTTCAGATTAATTTGCACAAATCTAAAGTGGCTTCGGCTGCTTTAAGTAGTCGTCTTTCTAAAGGCGACGTGGATGTGGTCCTCATCCAAGAACCCTGGGTCAATAGCTCGAGAATCTGCGGATTGGGGACTAAGGGCTTCAAGCTCATTCGAGCCAGCGAGGAGAGCAAAGTCAGAACGTGTATTTTGGTCAAGTCTGAGTTGAACTCCTTTCTCCTACCTAACTACACCAATGGTGATATTACCGCTATCAGTCTAACGGTCGACAGCACCCGCCTGACGGTGGCGTCGGTCTATATGCCCTACGACGCCGAAGAACCCCCACCACAAACGGAGGTGAAAGACCTGGTGTCAAATTTCTGCACGGGTAATCTTATTATTGGAGCGGACGCTAATGCTCACCATGTCCAATGGGGGAGCTCCGACATCAATGCCAGGGGCGAGTCTCTGTTTGATTACCTCTTAACAACCAACCTGGTGATTTGCAACGTGGGTAATGAGCCTACTTTTATCACTAAGACCCGCAGGGAGGTCATAGACCTCACTATCTGTAGTGAAGGCGCTTATGAGTGGGTCAGAAAATGGCGGGTTCTGGAAGAACATTCTTTCTCCGACCACCGCTACATAGAAATGGTTTTAGACTTTATTGTAGAACAACCAATCATGAAGCGCAATCCACGTAACACTGATTGGCAGTTACACAATGAAATATTAGACAGAGACCTACCAGTACTGCCCTCACAAGCCCCCTCATCAGTAGAGGAGCTGGAGGATCTTGTTACTACATTTACATCGGCGCTCTCAAATGCTCTAGGACAGGCTTGTCCAGTGCCAAAACCACGCGGTAAACACAGGCCACATTGGTGGTCCTACGATTTGGACTCGCTCCGAATATCATGCCGGAAACAATTTAACAAGGCCAAGAGCTTCGGCTCTGAGCCTCATTGGCATGAATATAAAGCTAAACTAAGGGCCTACAAAAAAGCTCTGAGACAGGCGAAGAGAACCTCGTGGAGAAATTTCTGCACTGGCGTCGAAAAGGTCGACGACACAGCGAGACTTAGACGAGTCCTCTCGAAAAGTCAAACAACCATCAGCTATTTGCGAAAGCCTGACGGATCCTGGACCAGCACGGAAGAGGAAACCCTTGAGCTGCTCTTGAATACACATTTTCCGGGGAATCTGCATGATGCACCACTAGCACCTGCAACAAACCTGGCAGTAAATATACCCATCACTGAGGAAAGAGTAAGGTGGGCAGTTAAGAGCTTTGAACCGTATAAGGCTGCCGGGCCGGACGGGATTATCCCCGCGCAACTTATAAACACGTTGGAGACATCAGCTAAATGGCTGGTATTTCTCTTCACAGCCTGCCTGGCTCTCAACCACATTCCGGGCTCCTGGAGAAGCGCCACGGTAGTGTTTATCCCTAAGGCTGGGAAGGCATCCCACTACGAGCCAAAAGATTACAGACCGATCAGTCTCTCGTCCTTTGTACTCAAAACCCTTGAGAGGATACTAAGCGACTACCTTTCAACGACTATTGATAGCAACCTTATCTCTAGCTATCAGCATGCATACACCAAGAGTAAATCAACAGAAACTGCTCTGCACAGCCTAGTATCTGTCATTGAGAAATCGCTGTGTGAAAAGGACTACTGTCTCGTGGCCTTCTTAGACATTGAGGGGGCTTTCAACAATATAAGCCCGGAGGCGATCAACTCCGCTCTAACTAATCTGGGCGTAGATAGACCTCTAACTGGTTTAATTGACCAACTTCTAAGAGGAAGGAAAATAGCTTCTTCACTTGGTACGGTCGAGTTATCACGCTATGTCACAAGGGGAACGCCCCAGGGTGGTGTTCTTTCCCCGCTTTTATGGAACCTCACAGTCAACTCGTTGCTACGTGACACAAGCTGGGGGGGCGGGAAGATAGTGGCATACGCAGACGATTTAGCTATTGCATTCAGAGGCAAGTTCCCACAAACTCTGTGTGACCTGATGCAAGTAGCACTGCGAGAGGTTTCGAGGTGGTCCTCTCGCTGCGGACTTAGTATCAACCCGGGGAAAGTGGAACTTGTCCTCTTCACCAACCGGTACAAAATACCGCCACTAAGCCTACCAGAACTAGATGGCACGCGCCTGGGCTTGTCGGATAAGGCCAAGTTTCTAGGCATAGTTCTGGACAGGAAACTGAATTGGAAGGAGAATGTTCTTCAGCGCCAGAAGAAAGCTTGCATCGCTCTTTACACATGCAAAAGAGCCATTGGCAAAAAATGGGGGCTCAGCCCTAGAGTATGCAGTTGGATCTACACGGCCATCATTCGCCCAATCATGCTGTATGGAGTCGTCGTATGGTGGCCGGCACTGAGCAAGACAACATACCTGAATCTGTTGCGGAAAGTCCATAGATCCAATATGATCTGTATAAGCGGTGCGCTAAGGACAACGCCCAACGAAGCCCTCCAGGCCATTCTGGGCATTTTGCCACTTGATCTGGAAGGGTTTCGGTCAGCGGCGGCATCAGCTCTGCGCCTAAGAGAAACCTCCAGTTGGGGTGCGGGTACTATTGGACACTCCAGTATTCTGGAATCTTACAGCTTTCTCCCTCTAAGCACAGATCGTTGTGCGACCACTACAGTCGGGGATAGCTGCTTCAAAATAAACATTCCCAGCAGAGAAGACTGGGAGAGGACGGATTGGTGTCCCGAAACAAATGGTGGCACTTCCATATACACCGACGGCTCGAAGTTGGACGGCAGAGTTGGAGGAGGGGTTTATTCAAGGGATTTGGACCTTGAACTCTCCTTCAGACTACCTGATCATTGTAGCGTCTTCCAGGCGGAAGTCTCGGCAATCCGGGACGCCGCGGCCTGGTTAAGCAAACGTGTTATCGGAGGAGATATCACTATTTTCAGCGATAGCCAGGCGGCAATCAAATCCCTTGGCTCATACACGTTCAACTCTGAACTGACGCTCAGCTGTCGTCGATCTCTTCAGGAGATGGCCCAACAGAACCGCGTAAACCTCATATGGGTCCCGGGACATAGGGACATTGAGGGAAACTGTAAGGCAGACGAGCTTGCCAGGCAGGGCACGACCAAGCAGGTTCTTCGGGATAAAGAGCGCTTAGGTATGCCGTTTGCCACATGCAAACTAATGCTGAAGGAGCACACACTCCGTCAAGCCAACGAAAGATGGCTGCAATCCCCAGGGTGTCGGATATCGAAACAAACCTGGCCAAAATGGGATCTTAAAAGGTCTAGACGCATTTATGCCCTAACTAGGAGGGAAATCTGCATATTGATAGGGGTATTAACCGGTCACTGCCTCATTGGTAGGCATGCAGAAAGGCTAAGTGTGCCCTACCGACGATGCTGCAGGAGTTGCAAAGATGATGAGGAGGAGGAAACGGTGGAGCACCTCATCTGCAACTGTCCGGCTTTAAGCGGCGTGAGAACGCGCTTTTTGGGAGTTCCGTTCCTAGATAGTCTAAGCCAGATCGCGGAACTGGACATAAAGGACTTGATGGGCTTCATAAAGTCATCTAAGTGGTTCGAGGAGGAGTAACGGTGTCGGTTTAGGAGTGTCAGTCCCGGGATTCTGCTATGTGGAAAATCCCAACAACTCAGGGATTTTCCATATGGCTGGGTCCCGGGGCTGACTTTCCTTGTGTTGGTGGTATCACAACGGGCCTTCAAAACTGGCCTAAGTGTGCCTCTGCGGCAGCCACTTGAACCTACCTAATTTATTTTATTTTGTTTTATTTTATTTATTTTATTTTATTTTATTTTATTTTATTTTAATTTATTTTATTTTATTTTAATTTATTTTATTTTAATTTATTTTATTTTATTTTAATTTATTTTATTTTCTTTTAATTTATTTTATTTTGTTTTATTTTATTTATTTTATTTTATTTTATTTTATTTTGTTTTATTTTATTTTATTTTATTTTATTTTATTTTTTTTTATTTTATTTTGTTTTATTTTATTTTATTTTATTTTATTTTATTTTTTTTACTTTATTTTATTATAATTTATTCTATATTAATTTATTTTATTTTATTTTGTTTTAATTTATTTTTATTTAATTTACTTTATTTTATTTTTTTTTTATTTTATTTTATTTATTTTTTAATTTATTTTTTTTTAATTTTATTTTAATTTATTTTTTTTTTATTTTTTTTATTTATTTTTTTATTTTATTTTAATTTATTTTATTTTAATTTATTTATTTCATTTTTTTATTTTATTTTAATTTATTTTATTTTATTTCAATTTATTATATTTTATTTTAATTTATTTTATTTTATTTTTTTTTATTTTTTTTTTACTTTATTTTATTATAATTTGTTCTATTTTAATTTATTTTATTTTATTTTGTTTTGATTTATTTTTTTAAATTTATTTTATTTTTTTAACTTATATAAATAAAACAAAAATTTATTGTTTATTTTATTTTATTTTAACTTATTTTATTTTAATTTATTGTATTTTATTTTGTTTTAATTTATTTTATTTCATTTTATTTTATTTTAATTTGCTTTATTTTATTTTTTATTTTACTTTATTTTATTTTATTTTAATTTATTTAATTTAATTTAATTTTTTTTTGTTTTTTTTTTATTTTATTTTATTTTATTTTATTTTAATTTATTTTGTTTTATTTTTTTTTAATATATTTTATTTTATTTTTTTTTATTTATTTTATTTTATTTTAATTTATTCTATTTTATTTTAATTTATTTTATTTTGTTTTATTTTTTTTAAATATATTTTATTTTATTTTTTTTTATTTATTTTATTTTATTCAAATTTTTTTTATTTATTTTATTTTAATTTATTTAAAATATAAAATCGAGTATGTGCCTTGCGGGTTAAAATATGCCTGCCATGATACATACACATGTATCTCAAGACATCTTACTGCATTTACTCATCACTCAATGTGCATTAAGTGTTATCCCTACCATAATAACCAACAAATTATGACCTATGTCAAAGTATTTTAAATTATGAACGTTTATTTGGCAGTAAAAACTCCAATGGAGGCGGTGACCATAACACGCCATCATTTAAATTAAAACAAATTTGCTTAAATAACAATTTTTAACAACAACAAAACGACAAAAGCAATAAATACAAAAGCGAAAACCAACCCCAACTGCATTCATTATACACACATACACAATTCAAACCCTACTCAACGTCACACAACAATTTTTCTACTGCGACAAAGAGTCAACAACGCCGTCAGCGACACTACAGCAACAAATTGCTGTGTTCTCTTTTTCTTTGCTCATTTACGTACTTTATTGTTGCAAATTGCAAGTAATGAAATTTTAAATGTAAATAATGAGTATGACTGTTGTAGCATACAGGTGTGTGCTTCGCCTTTGCCTTGTTTTGTAGATGTGAATGTTGCTCATACGCCGTGGTGGCCCATACTTTTACTTGAAGTAATGTACACACTTTTTGTGAGTGGAAAAATGTGAACAATGGAAATTTTTCTTTGCTAATTTTCTAGAGAATTTATGTAAGCGTTAATGTGTTTTTGAGTGTGTGAATGTGAATAAGGGTTCTTACGCGTGGCGCTTGTGCGTTGGTTGGTTTTTATTATCAAAAAAACTTTGCGACTTTTGTGATTACTTTTACCAGAGCTAAGAAAAAAAAAATTAAAGTGTTTTTTTAGTATTCTTAAAAATATTTTTGGGTTGATTGTCTAGATTTAAGTTATCTAAGCATCAAGAAACTAATAAGTATTTTATAAGAAGTTTTTCAACATGCAGTTTTATCACATTTTACTCACATATTCTCTTTTCTTTATTACTTTCAGCTCCCAGTGCGTTGTTAAGGCCTTTGGGCCTCTCTCACCGCCAAAATGTCGTCCGTTAAGGTGGCGGTTCGAGTGCGACCCTTCAATTCGCGTGAAATAGGTCGGGAATCAAAATGTATAATCGAAATGGCGGGTGCAACGACCGGTGAGTATAAAAGATAAAGAGTATTCAAAATATTTTGTAAAAAAAGATTGCCATTTGATATGACCAGTGGCACCTTCTAGGTCTTGTCACTCCTCCATTTGAAAGGAAAGAAAATATGGGTAATGAGAGGTGAGGCGCATCATATCCGTAGTTCAGCCATTGAGTTAGCACGTCATTACCTATGTGCGTATTAGTCGCCTCTTACGATCGGTATGCCTACCTCGGGCATATGCTAAACCCCTAACCCGCAGGTGGTAGTTCCTGGTCATCATCGTTATTATTTGACCGCCTAAGCGATTTTGGCCGTGAGTCATTCCTTTTCAGCGATAACTGACGCCAATTGGAAACCACAGGACAGTTCAAGTCATCCTTTACCTGTTTTTTCCATCTCAGCCGAGGCCTCCCCCTTCCTCTGCTTCTGAATTTGGGTGTCGGTAAGAACGCCTTATGTATTGGATCTTATTTTTCCCTTGATAAAACATGCTCATACAGCTCAAGCCATCTTCCTCCTATTGTGTCCATCTCAGTCGAGGCCTCCACCTTCCTCTGCTTCCGAATTTAGGTGTCGGTAAGAACACCTTCTTTGTTGGATCTTCTTTGTTGCAAAACATGCTCATACAGCTCAAGCGATCTTCCACATATTGTTTCCATCTCAGTCTCCCTCTTCCTCTGCTTCCGAATTTGGGTGTCGGTAAGAACACCTGTATTGGATCTTCTCTGTCCCTTGGCAAAACATGCTCATACAGCCCATCGTTTAATCTCCTACGATACTCGCCGTTGGCTCCACGTGAATGACCATAAATCTTCCGAAGAACTTTTCTCTCGAACACTTCAAGGGCCATCCCATCCCATCCTTCTCTCGACACAGTTCACGATTCCGAGCTTTACATCAGGACAGAGAGACTTGTAGAGGGTGATGTTTGTTCGTCGAGAAAGGAATATAACTCAATCCAAAGTATAACTTGTTAACGCTGGATCCCAAATAGATGAAGTCCCTCACAGGTTCAAATTTGCATCTGTTTATAGTCAAGTTGCTGATGACAGCGAATACTTTGTCTGGTCCTCACTCACCACAAGATGTATCATTGCGATTTATCTCTGCTGCTCGAATTATCTTCTCCAGCACGAAGTTGAAGAAATCGCAAAAAATGGTTACGTCTTTTCCGAAACCTCATTTAGATTCGAGTGGCTCGCAGAGGTTACTACTAGGTTAGGTTTCAAGGGTAGGACAGAGTACCTGGACTCTGCCCGACACTTGGGCCATTAAAATAGGCCCATTGTGATACATCATACCCCAGAGATACGAGCAAGCTTTCCATTAGCGCCACCCACACTCATCCGACCATATTCTGCATAAGAGGGAATGCTAGCTCTTCGCCTCCGTGTGTGAACAGCTTGGCAGGTAGTCCGTCTTTTCCAGGCGCTTTATTGTTTTTAAGCCACTTCGTCATAGTCGGGAAGTGGGACGTTTTTTCGACCGGGATTGGAGTATCGGGTTCGTTTCCCTTGCTAATTAACTCCATAACTTAAGTACGCTCTTACGTCGGTTACCAGGTCGCCATTATTGTCTTTGCAGGAATTTTCCTAGGGCCTAAAACTTTCCGTCATCCTTCGGATCTTTTGATAGAATTTTCGGGCTTCATTACTGCCTGACAGCATCTCAAACTCTCATTCTCTTCTTTTTGCAAAAAAAAAAGGCGTATCTCTTCGTTTTCACCTTTTGAGTACTTTCGTAGTAGATTTTGTCCGATATCTATATTCCCATGGTCGAAAATTTCAGTCAATATCTCGCAAACTAGTTGAGATACCACAACGAAGCACAGCTATAAATAATCATATGTTAAAGCTTATTGTGTGCCAATTTCAAAACAGTCCGCCAAGTAGTTTCGGAGTCTATAGGTGACAAACAAGCAGACAAAAAAACCTTCTTCCATAGTTGTGTATAAAAACTCATATAATTTAACATTATTACTGTGACAATGACAAAATATCACATAATGAGGTCAACTTACTACTTTTGCTTAATTTCAGCCATCACAAATCCCAAAGTACCACCAAACAGCAGCGAAGCCATCAAACGCTTCAATTTCGATTATTCATATTGGTCACACGACGTAAGTACAAAAACTACTGAACACAAAAAAAAAACAAAAAAAAAACAATAGACAATAAGAATATATGTTTTTTGATACTTTCGATAACTTAACTTACGCCTTTTTACCACTTTTCATTTGCAAAACAATTGATTAATAATCTTTTGACACGCGCACATATTCCCTTTTCCATACTCCTCCCAGCCACGCGATCCCGAATTCTCTACACAAGAAATGGTCTACAAGGATATTGGCGAGGAAATGTTGCAACACTCTTTCGATGGTTACAATGTTTGTATATTTGCTTATGGTCAAACTGGTGCTGGAAAATCATATACGATGATGGGCAAGCAAGAGGAACATCAAGAGGGTATTATACCAATGATTTGTAAGGATCTCTTCAATCGTATACATGACACGGAAACAAATGAGCTCAAGTATTCGGTGAGTTGAATAAGTTGTGATGATAAAAGACTTGAGGGAAAACTACAACATAGATAGAAGTGTGTGTGAAGGAGTGAAACATGTGTGTGGGTGAGAAGATTTGCTGTGGGCTGAAGTGGAAAGTGAAATGAAGTGTAGAAAGGGTAAGAAGGATAGCGGTTGATTGAAGAGCTCTGTGCTCGTATGTCGCACAGTAGTTAGGCTACATACATTTTTTGTAAAAAAAATAAATATGTTACGTATACGTCATGTCACTTTTATGAAAATTTAAAGTGAGTTTTCGTCATTAAATCAATGGGGGCATATATGGGCAAACATTTTTTTTGTGAAATCGATAGAAAATATTCCAAACTTTCATTTCATTATAGTAATAGGGTGTAGCACGCTGTAGCACACAAACTTTTTTTCCATCCAAAGTATCAAAAGGGACAAATATGGGCAAACATTTTTTCCTGGAATCGATAGAAAATATTGCAAACTTTTATTTCATTATAGTGATAAGGTGTAGCACTCTGCAGCACACAACCTATTTAACTATCCAAAGTATCAAAGGGGGGCAAATATGGGCAAACATTTTTTCCCGGAATCGATAGAAAATATTCCAAACTTTCATTTCATTATAGTAATAGGGTGTAGCACGCTGTAGCACACAAACTTTTTTTCCATCCAAAGTATCAAAAGGGACAAATATGGGCAAACATTTTTTCCTGGAATCGATAGAAAATATTGCAAACTTTTATTTCATTATAGTGATAAGGTGTAGCACTCTGCAGCACACAACCTATTTAACTATCCAAAGTATCAAAGGGGGGCAAATATGGGCAAACATTTTTTCCCGGAATCGATAGAAAATATTCCAAACTTTCATTTCATTATAGTAATAGGGTGTAGCACGCTGTAGCACACAAACTTTTTTTCCATCCAAAGTATCAAAAGGGACAAATATGTGCAAACATTTTTTCCTGGAATCGATAGAAAATATTGCAAACTTTTATTTCATTATAGTGATAAGGTGTAGCACTCTGCAGCACACAACCTATTTAACTATCCAAAGTATCAAAGGGGGGCAAATATGGGCAAACATTTTTTCCCGGAATCGATAGAAAATATTCCAAACTTTCATTTCATTATAGTAATAGGGTGTAGCACGCTGTAGCACACAAACTTTTTTTCCATCCAAAGTATCAAAAGGGACAAATATGGGCAAACATTTTTTCCTGGAATCGATAGAAAATATTCCAAGTTCTCCTTTCATTATAGTTATAAGGTGTAGCACGATGTAGCACACAAAGTTTTTGTCTATCCAAATTGTCAAAGGGGGGCAAATATGGGCAAACAAATTTTTTAGAACCGATAGAAAATACTCCAAACTTTCGTTTTATTATAGTAATAAGGAGTAGTACGCTGTAGCACACATAGTTTTATCAAAAGTGTCAAATATGGGCAAACTTTTTTTTATGGAGTCGATAGAAAATATTCCAAACTTTCTTTTAATTGCATAGAATTAGCATACAATCTTTTTTTCTATTCAAAGTGTCAAAGGGAGCAAATATGGGCAAACATTTTTTCCTGGAATCGATAGAAAATATTCCAAACTTTCGTTTCATTATATGTAGTAATAAGGGGTAGCACGATGTAGCACACAAAGTTTTTGTCTATCCAAATTGTCAAAAGGGGCAAATATGGGCAAACATTTTTTTATGGAATCGATAGAAAATATTCCAAGCTCTGCTTCTATTATAGTGATAAGGTGTAGCACGACTTAGCACACAAAGTATTTGTCTATCCAAATTGTCAAAGGGGCAAATATGGGCAAACATTTGAATTTTTCCACTGCTGAACCACTGTGTGTCGGTCTGAATGTGGAAGCAATTAAATGTCTCATAGACATATGTGGGTTGCTGATATTTTGCAGATATATCTTTAGAATGCAAGTGATGATTGTTGTCTCAGTGGAGATTAGTAAATGTATGCGTTGCTGACATGTGTGTGTGTGAGTGTATGAAAAAGGATTTATGCCTACAAATGCACTAGAAAATTAAAATAGAGGATTTTTATTTTTTGTAATATCTATTGCGACTCTAAAAACCCACATCTCGTTTTGTCGCTTGGCATACTGCTGAATGTTATTAGTAGTTGTTCTCATTTATTACAATTTTTCCCTTTTAGCTAACGTCTAACTCATGTCCTTTTTTTCTCCATTTTTCATCATTATTTTATTTATTTATTTATTTTTTTATTCATTCAGGTTGAAGTTTCCTACATGGAAATCTATTGCGAACGTGTACGCGATTTATTAAATCCCAAGAACAAAGGCAACTTACGTGTACGTGAGCATCCATTGCTTGGACCGTATGTAGAGGATTTATCTAAGTTGGCAGTGACTGACTATCAGGATATACACGATTTAATTGATGAAGGCAACAAAGCACGGTAGGTTGTAATTAAAATTCATTTCCTTTTGTTGTTTAGTACTTACTTTTTTAATTAGCTTTTTATTTAGTAAGTGATTAGCTTGGTAGTAAGGTATTTATTGTAATTAAATTAAATTTTAAAGATTAATGTGAGGTAGTATTCGAATGATTTTAGTTCATGCCAAAAATGTTTAAGATTTTTGCGTAACATTTTTCATAAATTAGACAAGGCCGACTAGTCAATTAACCCACTAATCATTTAATCGTATATGCCAAGTAATCGAAACTTCATTAATTAATCAGAGAATAGTCATCGATTAATCGTAACGATTTATTACGCTTTTAAACATATTTGTATTTGTATTAGTCTAATTGCTTGAATTACTAAGAAAACTACGCGACTAATCAGAAAATTGATTATTTAAAAAAGGTTTAACCGATTAATCGCGTTAACTAGTTAAATTTAGATTTAGTTTAATTTGGTAACCATTTAGTTATTTTATTGAATAATAAATCACAGAATAATCGTTGATTAATCAAAACGGCCTTTAATTTCACTATTATAATATTCGTATTGATAAAATCTGCTAGTCAATTAATCCGACTAATCAGTTAATCGTATATGCCAAGTAATCGAAACTTGCTTAGTTAATCAGATAAAATCGATTAATCGATTTTAATCATATTTGGATTTATTTTAGTCTAATTGATTGGATTAATAAGAAAATTTGCCGATAAATCAGAAAAGTTAAGTTTAATTTGATAATCATTTATTTTTTTTTATTGAATAATAAATAACAAAATAATCATTGATTAATCAAAACGGTGATTTACTTCACTATTATAACATTTAGATTGATTAAAAAATTTGTTGGATCTTTGATTAATCAAAACGATTAATTAATTATATTATTCAGATTGATTATAATCTAATTGCTTGGATCATCGATTAATCAAAACGATAAATTTATAATTAATCAGAAAAGTGATCAATAAAATCTTCAATAAATCGATGAATCACATAAACAAGTCGACTAATTGTATTAAGATTTAATTTAATTTGGTAAATATAATTTATCAGAATAATCAACGCTTAATCAAAACATTGTTTGTTTTTTCACTGTTATAATATTTGAATAGATTATAATCTAACTGAACTGATTAATCAGAAAAATGATTAATTATAAATTCATTTAATCGATTAATCGCACAAGCAAATTAATTTTGTAATTGAATTTAAATTAAATTTTATGAAAAAATTAGTTAATTCGAAATTGGATTAGTTGAATAAAATCTAATAAAAATCAAATAAATTTAATTCAATCAAAAAAAAAATATTAAAAAATGACTTATCAAAAAAATTGCTCTAAATTTAATTTCATTAATTTTAGTTTACTCTCACCTACTCTCAGTAAATTACTTTTAATCTTTTGCTATATCTACAATCTCTTTCTCTCTCTCTCTTCCTCTCCACACAGTACCGTCGCTGCAACCAACATGAATGAGACTAGCTCTCGCTCGCATGCAGTTTTCACCATATTCTTCACGCAACGTCGTCACGACCTTATGACCGATCTCATCACCGAAAAGGTTTCCAAAATCAGTTTGGTCGATTTGGCTGGTTCGGAGCGT
This sequence comes from Campiglossa producta, assembly GCA_964058755.1. Taxonomy (NCBI): domain Eukaryota; kingdom Metazoa; phylum Arthropoda; class Insecta; order Diptera; family Tephritidae; genus Campiglossa; species Campiglossa producta. The sequence continues at coordinate 12,737,306 of CAXKVI010000004.1, read as the reverse complement.
GCTGATTCCACCGGTGCTAAGGGCACACGTCTCAAGGAGGGCGCCAATATTAACAAATCATTGACTACATTAGGCAAAGTTATCTCGGCTTTAGCTGAAATTGTAAGTGAAATTGTTTTCTAGAAGAAAATTGTATACATTAATGGGTCTTCTCGCTTGGTTACAAATTTTTGGTACGTTTTTTGAAGCGAAAAAAAAAATTTTTTTTGTATGTTTTTCAGCAGCAAAAAATTTAGAACCAAGTCAGAGTTGGGCCAATATTTTGAAAAAGCTTTTACTATACACATGCATTTTTTTGCTCTTATTTATCTCTCATGCATTCAATGCTTTGCACTTAAACAAATAATGAACACGAAAATTTGGATTAAAAAAAAAAAATTTCAAAATTTTGCACTGAAAAAAAAATCTCATGATAAAACAGACTGTAAGTATTAAAACTTTTTAAAGGTTAAAATTTATTATAATAAATGAAGAAAGTAAAAAATAAAAAAATCCAGTTAATGAAGTGAAAAGCGAGTAAAACGCTCAATGAGAAAAAATCTAAAAATTATTCGTACATTGACAAAAAAAAAATTATAATAATAATATTGACAAAAATTCAGTCAGTAAAAAAAATGCAAATAATTTGAATAGAGTATTACGAAAATAATTTTCCAAATATTAGTTTGAACAAAAAAAAAAAAACATTTTCCCAAGAACTCTCGCAAACATCTTCTGTTAATCATTCAACTCACGTGTTTTCTCACAGTGTAACGGTCATTCATTACTGTGTTTTTATACCCAGCTGTACTTGTACACAGGGTATTATAACTTTGTTAGGATAACGGTTGGTTGTACAGGTATAAAGGAATCGAGATAGATATAGACTTCCATATATCAATATGATCAGGATCGAAAAAAAATTTGATTGAGCCATGTCCGTCCGTCCGTCCGTCCGTCCGTCCGTCCGTCCGTCCGTCTGTCCGTTAACACGATAACTTGAGCAAATAATGAGATATCTTCACCAAATTTGGCATGCGTACTTATTTGGGTTCAGAATAGATTGCTATTGAAAATGGGTAAAATCGGACCATAACCACGCCCCTTTTTCGATATCGAAAATTTCGAAAAACGTATAAAATGGGTTAATTCAATATTAGAAGCAGCTACAATGATAAAATTTGCAATATGTATTGATTTAGATGTTCTAAGGCCGATTTTATAAAAATTTTTGAAAAGGGGGCGTGGTACCGCCCACGTATATTTGAAGAAATTTTAAAATTTTGACTCTTAATAACTTCAGAACAGTTTATGCTAGTATAACGAAATTTCGTAGAGGACATACTATTGTTGTGGTAAATTCAGCTATAGAAAATAAACAAAATCGCTTCGCGACCACACCTACTTTTTCATAAAAGTTATATTGAAAGGAGGTGGAAATATTGAAAAGTCCATATTTAATTAACTGATTTCGCTATAATAATATAATTTGGTACATACATCAACTTTCATATTCTTTACATAATTTTTTCAAAATTTTGGAAAGTGGGCGTGGAACCGCCCACTTATGAGTCAAGCAATTTTTATTAATTTTAACACCATTAACTATACAAAACAAAGAATAACAGCATTTTATGTGCACAGCTGGGTATGTAATGTTCGGTTTCACCCGAACTTAGACTTCCTTACTTGTTTTCAAATAATTTTCTTTTTCAACGCAATTCTAGGCTTCTAAGAATAAGAAATCTAAAAAGGCCGATTTCATACCCTACCGCGATTCAGTGCTAACTTGGCTTTTGCGCGAAAATTTGGGTGGCAACTCTAAAACTGCTATGATTGCTGCCATCTCACCGGCTGATATTAACTATGATGAAACATTGAGTACATTGCGGTAAGTAAAGATTTGGTAGTAAAAAAAAAGAGCTCTTTTAAACGAACGAATTTTTTTTTGTGTGACGCATATATTTTTTGCAGTGTACTGAATTTTTTTTCTTTTTTAATCTTAGATTGAAGTTTATAAATTGAAAAATTGTGTATAATACTGCCTTTACTCTTAGTGCTACCCTAAAATATACCTAGTTAAAAATAAATATAATTTTAATTTGTAGTAATTTAACCCTTTGACCGCCAGCTATTTTGGTTATTCAACTTTTTTAAATTTATTTAGATTAAAATGTATTAGCTGGTAAAAATTTCGAATTTTCAACTACTTATAAGTAATTTGTTTAATGAAAATTAAAAAAAAAACAATAAATTTAATCTCATCGTGAAATATTTTAACCCATTGGCACCCAGATATTTTGCTTATTTAATTTTTTTATTAAGTTAAATCAAACTTTTTAAATCGTAAAATATTAATATTTTCAACTATAAGTGAGCAGTTTTTTTTGAAGATTTTAACCCTTCAACGCCATAAACTAAATTTTCAAGTGCCAAATGTCCCCAATGGCATATTTTGTTTCAAATGTCCACTTACGAGATTAAAACAAAATCGTGAAAGTTTTAGTACACTGTAAAAAAAATATAGAGTTAGTGCTAAAAAAATGCCAGAGTTCAAATTTCCACTTACAGGCCAGATTTATAGTGAACGTGGCATTATATGAGTTTGCAACAAAACCTTGAAAATTTTAGTACACTGTAAAAAAATTCAGTTGGTGGTAAGAAAATTTCAGATTTTTTTTTTAACTGTACTACGAACTTCTCGGGTTTGCGTTCCATTTCATTGCACAGCACAGTTCATCAGCGTCAAAGGACAAAGTCTTCACCAACAGTGTAATATCTTTGTTAAAGATTTTAACCCTTTAACGCCTCAGAAAATTTAATTGTCTTTAATCTTCTAATACTAGATCAAATTTAGTTTATATAGAAGTTTTTCGCTCTTTTCTCTAACATTTTGTCGCACAGTGTACTAAAAAAAAATCACAAGATACACTCGTAAAAATCAATTGTAAAAATATTTTTTTTTATACACTTTTCTACAGCTACGCCGATCGCGCTAAACAGATCGTCTGCAAGGCCATCGTTAACGAGGATGCCAATGCTAAACTTATACGCGAACTCAAAGAAGAGATACAAAAATTGCGCGATCTCTTAAAGGCAGAGGGTATTGAAGTACAAGAAGGTAGGCGTGGCATGCAATTTTATTACTATTTCCTCCCAACCCCAAACACTTTGTTATTATATTGAATTAATAAAACATAAATGTATAGCTAAATTAATTTTAAATTAGAAACGCACTAATTTTCCGAAATTCATAGAAATTACTAACCAACGCCAAAAAGTATGCAATTTTTTCCCTTTAAAACATTATTTGGAGAAATTCAATTAAATTAAGCAAAACACTAAATCAATTGCCATTAAATTCATTAAAAAGTTGAAATTTTATTAGGAAAAACATTTTAAAAAATTTGTAAAAATTAAAAAAAAAAAAAATTCGCAAAATTAATTTACCTGCCGCAAATTTGATTAGTTTTCATTGCTCATCAAATTTGTGTAGTCGAATCAACAAAACAGAAACCTATAGTTTTACACATATTTTCATTTAGGGCCCGATGGTAAAGTGGTTTGTGAGAAGCGCGACTCGAATAGTAAGTAGTAAATATTAAAAAAAAAAAAAAAAAAAAAATTATAAAAAAATATTTAAAATCAGCAATAATGCAATATCCCTCATAAAATTATGCAATGCTTTCAAATTAATATTAAATGCAATTTTATGCAACCGCAACTAAAAAAAATTAATTCTGTGTCAACCAATTTTTTTTAAGAATTTTTTTTGTTTGACGAATAAAAAGTCATTACACGCACACACACATACACTGTAGAAAAAGTCAGCATAGTACTTTAAAGCTAACTTAAAATAACACTGTTCAACAGTCAGAGGGGAATCCGAATCTGAAGTCAGATTTTTCGGGACCCCAGTAGTAAACAAAATTTTAATTTGTTTAAATTACATATTTTCTAATAACTTACTATACCCCAAATTTTCTCACTATGGAACTGCTGTATGCCGCCAAATATAAAAACCAAATTAAATTATGGTTCCTTTACCCCAGAAAAATTGTTAAATTATCTAAAAAAAAAAAAAGTTTACAACTACCGCTCCCTTTACAAACCACCCTCTGGAGTGAAAACCTAGGGTGATCCGAAAAATCTGACTTCAGATGCGGATTCAGCACACCCGAAAGCTTCAGAAACCTTTGTGAGAATTTTAAACACTTCAATTTTGTTGTACAGTGTAATTACAAAAACCGCTAATTTGCAGTCAATAAATGCTGGTGCCTTCTATTTTTTTTTTGCTTACACTTAATTGCACATTAGTGTATGTGTGTGTCAACTATCAGCTATATGGATGTGTGAATGTTGAAATCAGGGGCCGCAAACATGTTAACTAATAACAAAAAAGTTAATGGTTCTTAAAATTTGTCTCTCATTTTTTAAATCACGAATATAAAAGGCAAAATTTGGCAGATTATTTCACATTTAAAAATTATTTGCAATTAAATAAATTCAATAATGTTTGCAATTTCAATAACAAATACAGTCAAGTTTTAACTTTTATTTTTTATTTTTTTTATTTCATTTACATTTTTTTTATATTTTTTTTTATTTTACCTTTTTATGTTTTTATTTTATTTACTTATTTTTTTTTAGTTTTTTTTTTATTATTATTTTTTTTTTGTTACTACTACTTTTTTCTTTAAAATTTTTTCTAAAAAAAACACATTTTAGTTTTTTTGATAACTTTTTTTATTTTTTTTTGTTTTATTTTTTTTTTTATTTTTTTATAAGTTTTTTATATTTTGTTTAATTTAATTTTTTTTATTTTGTTTTATAAATTATTTTTTGTTTTCTTTTTTCTTTTAATTTCTTTTAGTTATTACATTTCATTTCCTTTTATTTTTTATTGTTAGTTTCTTTTTTATTTTTTTGTTTTATTTTATTTTGTTCTATAAATTATTTTTTGTTTTTTTTTTTCATTTTATTTCCTTTTGTTGTTACATTTTATTTCATTTTATTTTTTATATATTTTTTTTATTTTTATTTTTTCTTATTTTTTTGTTTTTATTTTACATTATTTCATTTATTTTTAATATTTTATTGTATTATTGTATTACTATGTCACAACAAAGAAAGTCACAAAAAACGTTCAATGAAGAAACCAAAAAAAAAAAAAATAAACGAAAAAATTGAACTACTTTTTTCGTTTATTTTTTTCTTTTTTTTTCTTCATTGAACGTTTTTTGTGACTTTCTTTTTTGTTTTATTATTTTTTTTCATAAATATTTTTCATAATTTTTTATTTGGTTTTATTTTTTCTCATATTTTTATTTCTTACTGTTTTATCCATTTCTTTGTTTTAATATTTTGATGTTTTTTTATTTTGTTTTATCGTTTTTCTTTCTTTATTTTAATTTTTACAGAATTTTTTTAAATTATTTTTATAAATTTTTTTTTTTATTTTTTGCTTTATATTTTTATTTAAATTTTTTTTATTTTTTTTATAGTATTTTTTGTAAATGTTTTTTTTTTTGTTTTATTTTTTTTTATTCCTTTTAGTTTTTTAATTTCTTTCTTTAATATTTTTTTCTTATTTCTATATTTTTATTAATTTTTTTTCTTTGGTATTTTTCTTTAATTTGGTTTTTGATTTAATTTTTTTGTTAGTTTTTGTTTTCTTTTTTTTCTTTTATTCATTTTTTTTACAATTTTTTATTTGGTTTTATTATTTTTGAATTTTTTAATTTTATACTTTTTTTGTATTTATACCATTTTTATTTCAATATTTTTATTTCTTTTAATTTTTTTGTTTTATTGTATTTTTTTCCCCCTTTTGCTACATTTCTTATTTTAATTTTTATATTTTTGTTTTTTTTTTTGTTTAATTTTTTTTATTTATTTGATAGTATTTTTATTTAATTTTTTTCACCTTGTTTTATTTTTTTTTTTTTTGCTCTTTTTTTCATTTTTATTAATTTTTTTGTCATTCTTTAATTTGGTTTTTTGATTTAATTTTTTTCATTTTTTTGTTTTTTTTTTTCTTTTATATATTTTTTACAATTTTTTATTTGGTTTTATTATTTTTTAATTTCTTTATTTTTTACTTTTTTTGTTTCAAAATTTTTATTTCTTTTGATTTTTTTTGTTTTATTGTATTTTTTTATTTTTTGCTACATTTTTTATTTAATTTTTTTATTTCCTTTGTTTAATTTTTTTCGTTTGTTCTTTTTTTTCTCAATTTTTATTTTGTCCAATTTAAACAATAAATCAAGAAGTTAAAAAAAATGGCCATACAACTCGGTCCCTGGTGGATAACACAAGGTCCTAAACGTAAAACAAGGTGCCCCAAAAAAAAAAGCAAATTACACTAAAAAAAGTGATTATATTTTTCGCCCTAGAAGTTTCTTACCACACTAAAACTAACAGGCCCCTCTTTTAAAATTTAACCAAGAGACGTAGCTCATAGAGGGCGTTTTCAAAGTCATATATCAAAATATATATGGGCGAAAGATCACCCAATTTCAAAATATTTTTCAAAACCACTCTATTTCAGAATTTTTTTGAAGAGCGCCCTAGCTGAAAGTTTTTTTTTTTTGAATTTTGACAGTAGGAGTTTAAAAAAATCAGGTAGGGCGGTTTTGAAAAAGGGCTAAGTATTTCTTGTGGCACCTTGAACATTTTTTTTTTATGTGACTTCCAGATATTGTGCTTCCTTATATCCAAAGTTTTTTTGTTTTTGTTTTTAAAACACATATTTCTAGTTGTAAATGTGGTGCTCTCACAAACGTATAAATTCTCGCATTTTTTTGTTTGCTTTCTGCGTAACTAAATTTTGTATTATAATTAATATTATTTTTTTTTTAAATTATAATTAAAAACTAAATACGTTGTAAACACTCTAATGTATCGCCTTGTCAATTGTCCACACTGCCTTTTTCAAATACTTACTTCATAAGCTTGTTTTTCATAAAGGCCTTTAGAAAGTTAGGTTTCCGAGTACCCGAAACATAGCCAAGCGTAAATTGATATAATCAAAGAATGAAAGATTTTTAATAAAATTTATAAAAAAAAAAATATATAACAACATGCTAATGAGCGATCCTGCCAGGAGTCGAACCTGGAATCTTCTGATCCGTAGTCAGACGCGTTATCCATTGCGCCACAGGACCGTTGTAGATTTGCGTGTCAAACACGCGTGTTGTACTTGAGCATTATCAACCACCCTTTTCCTCACTTCGCGCAGTTTTAATGAGGTTGCCATAGTTGGTAGTTTTCTAACAAACTTGGTAGTTTTTTTTTTTTTACTTTTTCGAATTTGGTATTTTTTTTTTACATAGAAATCATATCGAATCGATGGAACTGCCAAATATTTTTGTTAATCTTAAATCTTACATGTATGTAATACTAGGGTGGTTACAAGAAATCAATTGTGGAATTTTCAATGTCTCACCCCTCTAAAACCGGGTAATAAATTAGAAAATGATAACTAGAAAGTTTCAGGCCAATCCGATTACGTTAACACGTGCCTCATCGAGGTCAAAGTTTCGATAAAAACAGCGATTTACCAAAAAAATTGAAAAAATGTCAAAATGTTGTCAAATCGACTATTTCAGTCGAGACGACCGATCAAATTGAGTTACAGAAACGCAGTACGGATTTAGACCAAGATCATAGCAAATTTTTTTGGAGAGTCATTTTGAGGAGAGTCACTTCGCTTTCGCAGCTTTCTGTTTCACTCCGCATAGTTTTTCATCTACTCTCACTAGTTCTTTCACTCTTTCTAATGAAATTTTTATTTCTCATCGATTCGCTAATCAAGCACAAAATGAGATTGGCTATTGTTAAAATAATTGGAAAACTGCTTGTACTAGTTTTTTTGGCACTGCCTATTTACAAATAAGATCGTCAAGGAATATCCTTGCAAGAAATAAAGCAGAACTACAGGAATAGCCTGCTGCGCCTTTCAGGATTTCTAGACTTCACCTCTGTAATTGTTATAGCTAAAAAAAAAAACGAGGTAAAGTCTTGAACGCATGGAACGCTCAAGAGAATAGTTATGGAGGTTAAGCTTAAAGGAGCCAATCTCTTGACGATCTTATGGTACAAATGTCTATACACAAAATCGGCTATGTAAATAATTATGTTATATAGTCTATCCTTTTCTAAGTATGTATAAACCTAAACTACTCATTCTCTTTCGCTTTGCACGCTTCTCAAAAAAATATACCTACGCTTTTAAATATTGGAGCCTAGAATTCCACTAAACACTCGTATCTAATATTATTTTTCACTATTCAGAAGACGAAATGACTAAATCGGGCAACGGCCCCTTAAAATCACCAACAAAGGGACGCAATCGTAATGGGTCGACTACCGAAATGGCTGTAGATCAGCTGCAGGCTAGCGAGAAGTTGATTGCAGGTGAGTGAGTGAAAAGACAGGACAGAGAAACAAATCACAATTCTAAGTGGACTATATACTAAACTGACCTCTTTCTAACCTCAGAACTCAACGAGACTTGGGAGGAGAAACTCAAACGCACCGAAGAGATACGCGTACAACGTGAGGCAATTTTCGCCGAGATGGGTGTAGCTGTTAAAGAGGACGGTGACACCGTAGGCGTCTTCTCACCAAAGAAAACACCACATTTGGTTAATCTAAATGAAGATCCCAATCTTTCCGAGTGTCTCTTGTATTACATTAAAGATGGTATAACACGTTTGGGCACACATGAAGCCAACGTACCACAAGATATCCAACTATCTGGTTCGCATATCTTAAAAGAGCATTGCACTTTTGAAAATCGTAATAGTAGCGTCACCCTAATACCGCACAAAGATGCATTGGTCTATTTGAATGGACGTAAATTGGTGGAACCAGAAGTCTTAAAGACCGGCTCACGTGTCATTTTGGGCAAAAATCATGTATTTCGTTTTACTAATCCCGAGCAGGCTCGTGAATTGCGTGAAAAAATCACTGAGAATACGGATAGTGAGAATGAGACAGAGAAATGTGATACCCAACAGGTTGATTGGAATTTTGCACAATGTGAATTGTTAGAGAAACAAGGCATTGATTTGAAAGCGGAAATGCAAAAGCGTTTGGATAATTTAGAGGAACAGTATAAGCGTGAGAAACAGCAAGCCGATCAACAGTTTGAGGAGCAAAGAAAGGTGAGTGGTTGAAAGAGCTGAGATGGTGAAAAGGCAAGTGTCAGAAGCAGCAAAAAACGTTGTCGTTAAAGACTTATTTGAAATAAATGTTAAAACTTACTTTAAATGAAATATATATATTAGACTGGACCAAAAAAAAAATTCGTTTTTTTTTTAATTACATAGATTTTCTTTTTAAGAAAGAAGCAAAAAAATTACTCTAATTTTTTCAGATTTTTAAACTAAAGTCTAGTTTAGATTTTCGTCAGTTTAGATTTTACAGACTTTACCTCATATTTGGTATAAAAACGACAAACCATTGTTTTAAAACACCATTTACCTGAACATATTTTTGAAGCAAATCGAATTCCCTACAAAATTTGCATTGACCAAAATTTTCACAGAGTAGCCGTTTTCTAGTATTCTAGCCTCAAAAATTAGCATTTTTTTCGACTACCCATTTTTTCGTTCTTCGAAAATAGTCAAAAATGCAAATATCCGTGTAAAGAAAGATAGATAGAGATTCTTAAAGGTAATTCAGTGGGCTAAAAAAAAGGTTAAACAACTTTTTTTTGTAAAGTTACTCTTCCAAAACTTAATTAGTATGAAATTAAAAAAAAAAATCATATTTCCGTCTTTTTTTGTTGTTTTGATGCAATTTTTTTTTTTTACTACATTTTGTTTATTGATATTCTACATGATTAATTATCATTATGTGATTAATATTATACAAAAATATAAATTTTCCATATACGTTCAAACATATTTTACAGTCTTCAAATGGCGCAGCCACAAAAACACAAAAAGTTGATGTTACGGTGAACTCAATGCACTAATTTTCTTAAAAAATTTATATGTAGTAATTTTTTTCACATTTCTTAAAAATAAAATCAATATAATTTTCGAAAAAAAAAAATTAATTTCTTTTTTTTGCCCAGTCTAATGTATACATACTTTTAGCTCGTTTTGGAATGGTTTTGAATTTTCTTAGAAAAATTTAGCCCTATATAGGCCTTTTTTTTGTTAAATGTAGCAACAAAAAAAATTTTCTTCTGGCAACACTGAGCAGTAACCGTGCCAAACACTGCTGATAAATGCCTCAGATTTTTCATATTGCTAGTACAAAACTGATGCCCTTTTTTTACTGCCTGATGGAAAGAAAAATTTTGTTTTTTGATTAATTTTTTTTGTTTTTGTTTTCAGAACTATGAAGCACGCATTGATGCATTGCAAAAGCAAGTTGAGGAGCAATCTATGACTATGTCAATGTATAGCAGCTATTCACCTGAAGACTTTCATCAAGAGGAAGATTTATACAGTGAGTAAAAAAAAATAACCATATTTATAAATTTGGGTTTCTAGCAAAAAAAAAGGGGTGAATTTCTATCAGAAGTATAAAGATTATTACAAATACTAATTACGGCAAAATATAAAGACTTGCTTAAACTTGTTTGGAAAGTGATCCAAAAATAGAAGTTTTATCAGCAAAACAAGTTTTTGATAGGCTCGAGAAAACCACAAAAAAATAGTTTTTTTTTTAATTTGAAAAATAAAAGTATATGTTTAAAAAATTAAAATATTTGTTTAAAAAATTTAAATATTTATTATAAAATAATATTAGAAAAAAATTAATTAAGGATTTCAGCATACGTAGCGATCCTGCCAGGAGTCGAACCTGGAATCTTCTGATCCGTAGTCAGACGCGTTATCCATTGCGCCACAGGACCGTTGGGTAGCGGCGTGTCAAATACACGTATTGTGCTTGAGCATTATTAGTTTCTCTCTTCCCCACTTCGCACAACTCAACATGTATAAAAGTTTGAGAGCCATCGAAAGCACTGCGCGGAAGTGCTGCTAACTAGACGCTGATATGTACAGGGAAATTTTTAGAGTTTGCGGTTGTTTATATTATATGTAACTTTTAATTTCTCCGTAAATATAGTGAAAATTCTCAGTGTACTACAAGATTAGTTAATTAATAAATTGATTTTGAGTAGAAATAATTGGGGTATAGTTTTCTGTTTCAAGGCAATTTTCCTATATTGTGCATAAAACTTCTGCTGATGACCTTAGATTAAGGGGTTTCCCTTACAGTTCTGAGATTTTGGGGATTGAAAATATGCCAATTGAAACTTGATTATGATGTAGTTATTTAAAAAAATGTTGTTATTATGCACACATATTTTAGAAAAAGTTCCTGACTTTTACAGCTTGGCATAAAAAAAATATTTTTAAAATCAAAATTTTTTTCAAAAATCGTAAAAATTCCCCTAAATTTCGACTTTGACCAGCTATTGCTCAGCGATGGTTTGGTCCACCCCTACATATTATACGTCGTTGGAAGCGTATTTTAATTTCCTTTGAAACAAGGTATCGCTTGCGTCCATCGCTTTTGTATCATTGCCGAAAAGAATTTTTGAATGAAGTGATATCGAAAAAAAAAACACAAAATTACCGATATCTCGAAAACCTGCCAATACAAAATTTTTTAAAAATATGTTCACAGCTCGTCAAACCACTGCCAATTCACCGATATACATGAATATCTTGATATTTTTTCATATTAAATATTTGTAAGCTACTGACTGTAATCATCAGGCAAAGAATGCGAAGATATGTGAAAATTTCGCTGTTCTTTTTTAATTTGGTTTTTTCTAGATTAAATATTCATGTTACAAAAAACTTATATAGAGCAAAATTGTTCATAAGATATGTCCCTAGAATATTTGTGAATAAAGTTTTTCAATAAAATAAATATTACTGAAGTTAAGAACAATTTAAGCGAGCCATAGTGAGAAAAATAGCATTTTTAGCATACTTTGTGGGCTCAAGACGCGACCAATCATTATGCAAACGGTCTAAAATTTTGTATATATATATTTTTTTTTTCTAATTTGGAACAAATCTAAGGGGTTTCCCATGGGAAAATACGAAAAACGGCCACCCTAGTACCCAGTCATTTTTGGTATTGCACAGCTCAAATTTGTGATTTTGTTTTCAGCATGGCTAGCCCTGGTTGGCAGGAAGTTTAATTAAGAATAAATTAATAACAAATAAATTGAACTAAATGAAGAAAATAATATAAAAAATAAAATAAAAAAAAATTAAATGAAATTGAATAAAACAATATAAAAATATAATAAAATACAATAAAATAGAATAAACAAATTAAATTAGGTCGAAAATTATTTCTACCATTTTGTTACGAATTTTATAATTTTTGATACTTAGAGGAAAAATTACAAAGATTTACACAGCGATGCACAAGTATCAAAAATCATAAATTAAGTTTAATTGAATAAAATTATATAAAAAATAATAAAATAAAATAAAGCAAAACAAAATAAAATAACATAAAGCAAATTAAATTAAACTGAATAAAATAACATAAAAAAGTAATAAAATGAAACAAAATAATATCAACCAAAATAAAATAAAATTTAATAAAAATGAAATTCAACAAAATAAATTTTAATTTCACCCGAAAAAAATTTGAATCCCCCTTAGCAAAATCCTGGAAACGCAACTGCTGAAAATCCTGGGATCGCTAAACTCCAAAAAAAAAATTACCTAACTAATCCCTACATTTTCGTAGAAAAATACATTCTTATATTATCTTTATATTATTTTCTATTACGTTCTGAAACGTTTTCAGGCAGGTTCTGACAATTCACTTTCGAATAAAATTTGTGAAAATTTTGAAATTCTTATTCGGAAGTGAATTGCAGAACCTGCCTGATTAGTAAAGTTAAACTAAACAGAATCTTTATTTATATTACAAATTTCTTTAAAATCTTACTCATATCGGTTTTAAAAAGATAACCCCTACTCAATTAAAAGAGGGCAATTTTTCCCCCTTTTACTCAAAAAATCAATATTGCATAGCAACAAAAAATATTCTAGAGTAGGCATCATTGTTTACACTGGCTTTAAAACTGTTCACGGGCTATGTAACAGTGTGTCGTAATTTACAAATTTTGTTTTTTTACAGCCAATCCACTCTATGAATCATGCTGGAATGCACGCGAAGCTGGTTTAGCTGCTTGGGCATTCCGTAAATGGCGTTACCATCAATTTACTTCGCTACGCGATGATCTCTGGGGTAATGCTATATTTTTGAAGGAGGCTAATGCCATATCGGTGGAATTGAAAAAGAAGGTAATTTTAATAATAAAAATGTTTTATAAATTTAAAAAAATAAAATACAAAAAAAATATTACAAAAGTATGAAAATCTAAAAAAATATTCATTTTTTTATTTGCTATATGTTTAAAAAAATTAAAAAAAAAAATTTAAAAGGCTCTTATAATTAAATAATTTGTATAGAAATGTCATTTTTAAGAGCTTTATTATTTTTATTATTTTTTTTTTTATAAAATGGGAGATAATTTATTTCCAAGAAATATTTAAAAACGCAACTTATAAACATTTTTTTATTTTACCTTCCTCTCTCAGGTACAATTTCAATTCACACTTCTCACCGACACGCTCTACTCTCCCCTACCACCCGAATTGGCCACAACCATTTCACCATTACAAGCTGAAGATGAATTTGGTGCACCGCCAGTTTCAAAAACCACTGTGGCTGTCGAGGTAACTGACACCAAAAATGGCGCCACGCACTATTGGTCCTTAGAAAAATTGCGGTAAGTAGTGCCAAGTTTCAAAACGAAATATGTATAAATCAAAAATAGTTTTTTTTGTTTTACTTCACACCAGAGTTTGAGTTTTCGCATCACGTTCATTGTTGTTTGCTAATTAGTTAATTTTTTTTTTGTTTAAAAATTTTGAATGAAAATGCAACACTGATTTTGTTAAATTGAAAAATTAAATTGTTACTCAATCCTCAAAGGCATTTCTAGAGTTGATAAAATTTTAATATACCTAGCTCCTTTTGAATATGCTACTAAATTTTTAAACAAAATTTTACTAAAATATTTTTTTGAACGTGCATGGTGATTTTTTAATTTAATTTACTAAAATCTTAGCTAAAATCTCCATAAGGCATTAATCTTTCAATTTCTAAAAAAAAAGTAGATATCGACAACTGAGTGGAAGATCTTCCTATATTTTAAACTATTTTTAAGAACGTTTTCAATAATGCTTTTTTCATATTTTTCCTCTACATCGCCCTGTCTTAGAATTTTTTTTTCAAAAACACCCTGTTTCAAAAATTTTATTCAAAAACGCCCTCTTCCAGCTAAAAATGTAACGGCTCTCACTTTTTTTTTTTAACACAAGAAATTATTAGACTATTTTTAAAAGTTTTTCTTGCAAGACGATAGTCTTTTGACAATAGTCTAACAATTTCTTTGATTTTTTATGAAATAAATTTAGAGAGAAGGACGCTATAATGAGTTTTCATTGAGATAGAGCGTTTTTGAAAAACATTTTTATTTTAAGATCGGGTTATTGGAAAAAATTCTGATATAGGTGAGTTCCAAAAAAAAAAAACTGAGAGCGTTATTGAAAAACATATATGAGTAGGGCCTTAAGGCTCATTTACACGAGTCGATTTTCTGTGCAATTTTTTTTGTCCTGTAAATAGCAATTCGACCGATCGACAACCTTTATTTGATGGTTGAACGCAGTAGAACGTCAAAAAATCGAATAGGAAATCGAAGTCGTGTAAATGCTGCTTTATCCATCGATATGGTGAAAAAAAAAATATTTTCCCGCACTCAGAAAAGAGTTTCCTTTTTGCAAGGAAAAATTTCCCTTATTTGGCTTCCTTAACATAACTAACATTTTCCTTACGTTACAGACTTTTTTTCTCAATTTAAGTAAAATATTTCCTTTTCTTAATTTAAAGATTTTTTTCCTCAATTTAAGGAAAAAAGTGTTTTAATTAAGGAAGCCATGTTTTTGGAGCCAAATCAGGGAAATTTTTCCTTGACTCTTTTCCGACTGCTATAAAATATAGTTTTGATCACTACCCTACCACCATTTACGCTTCGCTGAGCATGCTCATTTTCACATCACTCAACTAAGTACATACAAAATTTGCTTTCACTTTACATAATCCTCATAAACTTACATCCTTCAACTAACCTTAAGAGCACTAAAAATTGTATCTTTTTTTTTAATTTTTTTCCGCTAAAACCACCCTCATACCTCAACTTCTACCATTTCCTTCCAAAAAAAAACCTCGAAACACATTTCACACTTGCTCACCAATCAATCGTCTTCAGCTATCGCTTGGAGTTGATGCGTCAAATTTACAATGTTGAGAGTCCACCATCATCTATGCTTTACGATACGACCTCACTAGGTGGCGGTGTCGGCGTCGGTGCTAATAGCTCAATTACTTCCACAGAGGCTTTACATTACAACGGCATAATACCACATACAACCACAACAGTTTCTCCAAATCATTCCTGTTTTTTCCCACCCAATTCCGATTCCTCCATGATTTTCCCTCAAACTCAAATAGTACAATCTTATCACGATTACACTGCATCAATGTCGTCGTCTTTGTTGGCACCAGCGTTTGGTATGAAAAGCAGTCCTGGCGGCTCACCATCACGTCTAACATTGGCCAATCTAATGCCATCTAGGTCTGCTTTAATTTTCGCTAACACGAGGTTTTTAGTTTTTTTCTAATATCTATTTGTAATGTTTCAAAAGCTAATGCTTGCTTGATATGTGTTTTTTGTTGTTGTTTTGCTGTATTTGTTTTTAAAATATGTACCTATTATCCATATCGTTCGCGAAATAAAAATTCTTCGTTCACGACTGCATTCGTGAATCAATGTTGTTGTGTTCTTAAATGAAAGTACAAGTGGCTTCGATACTTTCATGAACTTTCCTTTTTAGAAATGAATGTACATATATCGGCTGCTGAGTGAAAGATCACACTATTTCAAGAGATCTTTCAAAAACATCGCACCTCAATAACGCTCTATTTCAGAATTTATCTCAGAGATTTTTTTCAAAAACGACCCATTGATATTTTGTTCCAAAAACGCCCTCTCTCAGCTGAAAATACTACCTCAACCTGGCCCAGGGATATCAAACGAAGTCTGAACACCAAAGGTTATTCGGGACAATGTATGGGTCCTCTTTGTGGTGCGCTTGGAATAACGTAGGGACCGTTTCAGGACTTTTTCGGGATCATAACCCCACTTTTTTTGGGAACATTTAGGGATTGTTTCAGGATAGTTTTGGAATTTTTTCAGAGGCATTTTGGCACCTTTCGTTGTTTTCAGAAAAATTTTCGCACTTTTTGGGATCACCTTGGAACCAGTTTGGGATCATTTCGAAATAATTTAGCGGTCATTTTAAAAGTGTTTTGTTTTTTTTTTTTTTATAATTTCGGCATTTTTTCTGCACCATTTCGCGATTTTTGTTGATATAAACTGGGATTTTTTCGGACATTTTTTTTGGAAACATGTAGGGATTTTTTAAGGATAATTTCGGAATTTTTTCAGGGCCATTTTGGCACCTTTCGCTGTTTTCGGAAACATTTCCGGACTTTTTGGTATTACCTTGGAACCATTTCGGCATCATTTCGAAATCATGAAGCGATCATTCCAAAACAGTTTTTTGGATCATTTCGGCATGGTTTTCTACACCATTTCGGAATTGTTGTCGATACAAATTTGGCATTTTCGGGATGATTTCAATATTTTTCACGGAACCATTCGCTGACTTTAGTGAGATAATTTCGAAACAATTTCGGAAATCTTTTTAAGGCCATTTTGGCAGTTTTTCAGAACAATTTCGGGACTGCTTTCGAAATAGTTTAGCTATCATTTTCAAACTTTTTGGGATCATTTTGGAGTTTTTGAAAACATTTCTAGTCGGTTTTTCGGAACCATTTTAAGATTGTTTTCGATATAATTTCGCCACTTTTGAAGGAAGAATCGGATAATTTCGGGGCCATTTGGCTATCGTTTCCAGAGTTTTTTTGGGTCATTTCGTGATTGTTTTATGAAACATTTCGAAATTTTGTTTGATATATGTATTTTCAGCATTTTTGAGGGATTATTTTGAGATTGCTCTGGGAACCTTTTCCGGACTATATTGGAATAATTTCGGCATTTTTTCAGAACCATCTGACACTTTTTCAAGACCATTTCGGGACTGGTTTTGGAACCATTTAGCGATAACTTTCACACCTTTTTTGGATCATTTCGGGATTGTTTTCTGGAACTTTTTCAGGATCATTTTGCGACTGCTTTCGAAACCATTCAGGGATCACTTCCACTTTTTTTTTGGATCATTTCGGCATAGTTTTCGGAATCACTTTTTGACATAATTTCGGGATTGTTTTCGGAACCATTTCCAGGCTGCTTTCAGGACGATTTTGACAGTTTTTCAGGGCCATTTCGGCAAATTTTCGCGATTGGTTTCGAAACCATTTATCAAACATTTTGATACCTTTTTGGGATTAAAATTTTGAAA
Source organism: Campiglossa producta (assembly GCA_964058755.1). Lineage (NCBI taxonomy): Eukaryota > Metazoa > Arthropoda > Insecta > Diptera > Tephritidae > Campiglossa > Campiglossa producta. The sequence continues at coordinate 12,719,772 of CAXKVI010000004.1, read as the reverse complement.
CCTTTTTTCAGCTAGGTTTTAAATCGAAGCCATTTCTCGCGTAGCAACAGATTAAACAAAGTTGCTAAGACCAATGAATGTTCTAAAATGTGGGCTGAATATTTTCACAGTGTATGCGATCAGTTGCAATATCGTTAGCCCTCTATATTGTAACCCAGGTTGGATTTTTTTCGATTTATTTCCGATTATTTCATTGTTGCATGTAAAATTTGTGCTTTTTTCAAAAGTTTTATTTGACTTTATAAGTTAAGAGCTTTTTTCTTAAGACTACTACTTTTTCACACTGTTTAGACAAAAAAATTTGGAAAAAATATATCTATTTTAAACGTGCCTTTGAGGAAAGCCATGGTATGAGCTGCTGAACATTTAGTAATGACTAGTGACAATTGACTAATGATTAGTGATAAGTGTTACACAAGTTAAATTTTGACAGAGAAGTTTCGCTCAAGTACTTAATCGAACTTCTATCTCAGCATCTCATTACTAATATGGCCTTTGATGTTTTTTCACTTTATTTGCATACAATTTATTTTGAGTTTTAATAAAAATTGTGACTCCTTTACGCTTAAAATGCACCAGCTTGAACCAATTTCGTTGCGCGTCCGAAACATTTTTTGTCACTAACCACACAACTAATTGAAATGTTTCTTCTCTCACCCACCTCTAGACAACGCTTGGAACTTATGCGCGAAATGTATCACAATGAGGCCGAACTCAGTCCCACCTCACCCGATTACAATGTGGAGAGTCTCACTGGTGGTGATCCATTCTATGATCGTTTTCCTTGGTTTCGCATGGTCGGACGTTCATTCATCTATTTGAGCAACTTATTATATCCGGTACCATTGGTGCATAAGGTTGCCATTGTAAATGAGCGTGGCGATGTACGCGGTTACTTGCGTGTAGCCGTGCAACCGGTTTTGGTGAGTCGAGTAATAAACTTACTCTCCTGGCAGATTTAACAAGCTCTCTACCTTCCTTTCACTCATTTTCTGTTCTCTTATGCTCTTGCTCACTAGGATGAGGAGTCTATTGATTTTAATAATGGCGTTAAACAATCGGCACGCTTAATTTTCAATGAGGATGATGCTAAGCCGAAATATCGCGCTTTGAACGAGAAGGACGATGTGCAACGTTACATTGATAATGGCGGTTTGGATACGAAACTTGAAGGTGCGTTTACAAACTTTTTGGGTGCATGTCTCAGCTACTTTTTTCTATCTATTGCTCTTTAGTGCATATTCTTGCTATTATTTTAACTTTCCCTTAGGTGTGTGTCTTTACTTAATTTCTCAAAATACTCATTTTTTTCGCTTTCCTTCAGAACTCGAGGATGCTGACTCTGGACGCGGTATTGACTCCAACTCTGCCTCTGAGTGTCAGGAGGCTAACGAGGAACCTGGCGAGCATTTGGAAATTGGCAAAGAATTTACATTCCGTGTGACCGTTTTGCAGGCCACTGGCATAGGCGCTGAATATGCTGACATTTTCTGTCAATTCAAGTAAGTTGTGGAGGTCTAAAGACTTCGGGTTTTAGCTGCTATTGAATTTATATTCTTCACAGCTTTTTACATCGTCATGAGGAGGCTTTCTCCACCGAACCGGTCAAGAATTCAGCATCTGGTGCACCGCTCGGCTTCTATCATGTTCAAAATGTATGTCCTGTTATATTGCGCTTACAGCTCCGAATTTACATTTCTTTCTTTCAACAGATTACCGTACCCGTTACCAAATCTTTCATTGAGTACTTGAAGACCCAACCGATTATGTTTAAAATATTTGGTCACTATCAAACACATCCATTGCATAAAGATGCTAAACAGGACTTTGTCTCACGTCCACCACCACGTCGCATGCTTCCACCAAGCATTCCAATTAGTCAACCGGTGCGTAGTCCCAAATTTGGACCATTGCCATGCCCATCGACGTCAACTGTTTTGGCCAAGCATGATGTTTTGGTTTGGTTTGAAATATGCGAATTGGCTCCGAATGGTGAATATGTGCCATCGGTGAGTTCAAATGCCTTCAAATTCTCCCACAATTGTTGAGAAGTGGTCTACATATATTCTCTCTAACCTCTCATTCTCTCTCCTCGTAGGTGGTTGAACATAGCGACGATCTTCCATGTCGCGGTCTATTTATGCTACATCAAGGTATACAGCGACGCATACGCATTACGATCGTACACGAACCCACTGCTGAAGTGAAATGGCGCGATATACGCGAATTGGTTGTTGGACGTATACGCAATACACCAGAGTCTTCGGATGATTTGGATGAAGATTCGTGTGTATTGTCATTGGGTTTGTTCCCTGGCGAGTGTGTGGAGGTACCCGGCGATGATCGTTCGTTCTATCGTTTTGAGGCTGCCTGGGACTCGAGCTTACACAATTCAGCTTTGCTTAATCGCGTAACACAAACTGGTGAAACAATTTACATCACATTGAGTGCTTATTTGGAGGTGAGTGTGAAACTTGGGTGAAAATGTGGGGTGCTGAATAGCTGATGGGGCATATTCAGCGCATTTCTTGTAATACTAGCAGCTCATTATATTGCACTGAACTGCTGAATGTGTTGAGTTTCATCGCTTTTATTCACTGAGATTAAAAATTCTTGGAAATATTGTTTTAACTTTGTTCAATATAAACGCTGAATTGGTTAGAGATGAGCTGAATAGCGTAAAATCAGGCTGAGTTACAAAATTGATCATTTAAAGTAAAATTTAACTACAATATTTGAGGTGCTGAATCGCTAAATAAGTCGGCTATGGCATAAATGAAAAGATACTTCACGCTGAATCGATAAAAGTGGTTAGTTTGGCTTCTCTTATTTATTTTATAAATATTTGTTCGCAATGTTGATATAAAGTTGCTTCAATCTAAGCGCTGAATTGATTCAAAATGAGCTGAATAGCGCGAATTGGGCTGAGTTTGAAAGGTTATGATTTTAAGTCAATTTTGATTAAATAATTTATGATGCTGAATAGCTGAATAAGTCTGATATGCGCAAAAATAATACATAACTCTGAATCACTAAAAGTGTTAAGTTTTGCTATTTTTATTCATCTTTAAAGAATTTTTTTTTTGGAAAATATTAGTTTAAAATATATTTAATATAAGCGCTGAATTGGTTAAAAGGGCGCTGAATTGCAAAAAACGCATCGACATTTTGTGTGAACCACTTTGACATGTATATTTTTATTTTTATGACTATTGTGCAAATAAATGCTCCGAATATGTAGTTTTTTTTGTAAAAATTATGAACTTGAATATGTGCTGAATTGTGCAAAATTGAGCTGAATTGCAAATTTGTATGGTTTTATGTAAAAATTAACTGCAAAACTTGCAGAAAATCTGTATACATTGCTGTGTACAATATCTCTCGGTTGCTGAAAACAATAAACACTAAAAATTTGTGCTGAATATATAAAATGTATGTACCAAAAATCATCTAATATGACATATTATTCTAAAGACAGCGCTGAATGAGCTGAATATACCCTGAATAACCACTTAAAGTTATTCTTTCTTAATATATTCTGTTAAAGAATGTGCTGAATAAGCTGAATATGCGCTGAATAACCACTAAAACGTTTCCTCTCTTGCTATTTTCTTCTAAAGAAAGCGCTGAATGAGCTAAAAATGCGCTGAATAGCCACTAAATATGTTTCCCACTTATACTTTCAGCTTGACAACTGCGCACGCCCAGCTATCATTACCAAAGATCTCAGCATGGTCATATATGGACGCGATGCACGCACTGGACCACGTTCATTGAAACATCTCTTCTCTGGACAATATCGTAATCCCGAAGCTAATCGTTTGTCTGGCGTTTATGAATTGTCATTGCGTAGAGCCTCTGAAGCAGGTAGTCCAGGTAGAAATTCTTAACGTAGTGTTGGTTGTATTATTATTTGCCGTTCGAAAGCGTTATTTAAACAACAACAAATAGATATTATGCTTGAAGCAAAGCTAAAGTTATAGAACAATTTTTTTTTTTTAAATATTTATATATATATACTCACATAAATAATCATTTGAAAAGCTTCAAAAGTTTCGCTTTCGCTACGTGCTTTTACAAGAAAAGCTTTAACTCATGCGCGATTTTTTTGTTTGTTTGTCTGCTTCCATCAAGGTGTACAACGCCGCCAACGACGCGTCTTGGATACTAGCTCGACTTATGTGCGCGGTGAAGAGAATCTTTCTGGTTGGCGTCCACGTGGCGATTCGCTCATTTTCGATCATCAATGGGAATTGGAAAAGTTAACACGCCTCGAAGAGGTGGGACGTGTACGTCATTTGTTGTTGTTACGCGAACGTCTTGGCATGGATACAAATCCAAATCCAACTACGAAAACTGAGAAGGATGTGTGCAATTTGGCAGCGCGCGCTGCAACATCACCAGTACACATGGTTATACCACCATCACCACAAACTCCAGTCAAGGATCCACAACACATTGTACCCGAACGCGAGTATAATCAGCGTGAACAAGATTTGATGCTGAAATGTTTGAAATTGGTGCAGGGTGAGTGTTTGTGAGCTAAATGATGTTGTAGTCGTGAAGTTAACTTTTTTCTCTCTTAGGCACCTACAACAAATCAACAGATCCCACAGCCGAACCGGTTACTCAGTCCGATGTGTCGCCGAGCGATGAGGGCTGCGCTGACATGACCGTTAGTTGTCTCTCCAGCAATTCGTTAGAGTGAGTTCACATCTTTTTCGTTCCTAAATTGCTTTTGCGCGAAGTATATGTATTGGTGTTTTCTGACTTGCGCAATTCTCTTTGAAAACCTTCCGTTTTCTACTTAAAAGTGAAAGCGAAGAAAAAATATTTCTTTTTCTTTTTTACAACCAAAACTGTACAAACAAAAATTTTAAAACAATAGAAGTTTAACTAAATCCTAAATTTTTTACTCTGCTTTTATGTTTTCTTTTTCTTTTTATAAATTCTTGATTTGGTAAAAATCTTTGAAACAAAATTACCAACTTATTAGAACAACACCAAAAATTAGACGAAGGTAATTTTCTTATTTATTTCAAATTTAAATTTGTATTTAATTTTTTATTTGCTTTGCTTTGAAAAATTTTAAATTCTTGTTTTTGAAGAAAAAAAAAATATTTTTCAAACAATGGTAGCGAAAGGGTTAATTTTAAGTCGTTAAGCCTGAAAGTAGGCTATGGATATTAAGTATGTTTGGAAAGTTTAAGTCGCGCTGTACAATGGAATATTTAAACTGTTTGTAGTGAAAGTTTCCAAGATATGACGAGCTTTGTTTAGAAAAAGCTGAGTAATTAAGGCGCTGAATTGCTGAATAGTACTCAGCAGTGAGTACTGAAGAGTACCAAGTTGTAAATTTAAGCGCTGAATAACCTTTTTATATTCAGCGCCTATTTTAAACATTTAAAACTGAAGCTGAATAGCCTAGATATGCTCATTCTAAAGTTGTTCGAGTCGGAATCCCTTTAAATATTTACTCACACTTATTGTCGGGGCTTGAAGTCTGAACATATCAATATCTATATTGCCTTTTCAAGCTGCTGAATCACTTTCAAAAGCTGAATATCAAAAAGTAATTCCTCAGCAACTGATTTCGATGAATTATTTAGCCTTTGTGATAGTTTGAGTATTGCTGAATTTGTTTTTATGAGCTGAATTGTTTTAAGTTGTCCGTAGAATGGCGTTATACAGTTTACTTATCGTAGATTCAAATAACACCTTGTATTAAAGGTGTGCTGAATGCATTTTAATGCGCTGAATAAACACATTCAAGTCGCAAATGATTTAGGTATCTTTTTAGTAGAAATTCAGGATGTTAATTTAGGCACTGAATCGTATATAAATGCTCTCAAAATATTCATAGAATCCAGCATCATCATCAGGCATCCCAGCTCATGATAAGAAAATGCCAAAAAATGGAAAACCGTTTATTCCTGAACAAAAATTCTTTAAATTTATTATAAATTACTCCAACTTTTGTAAGCGCCGCCACTGAAGCTTGCAAAATATAAAAATAGGCTAATATCGCAAGCGGCATGTAAAATATTAAATAGCAGTAATAACAAAATATACGCTGAATTTACTTTTTATGCGCTGAATTGCTATTGTAAGTCTTAAAAGTTTTGCAGCTATACAAACCCTGCAGCGAAACTCTCAAAAATTTAAGTTTTATATGTGCTGAACTAGCTGAATAGCTCGTAACAACAAAATATGCGCTGAATTAACTTTTCACGCGCTGAATTGTTATAAAAAGTAGCAAAACGTATTGTAAGCTTTGCAGCAGCATTCAAGTAGTAGTCAAAGTCTCTAAAAGTGAAATTCTTTATGCGCTGAATTCGCTGAATAGCACATTTTTACCATGAATACATAAAATAGTTTGAAAAACGGTTTCTTAAGAATAAAAAGTAACTACCATTGTTTGAAAAATCACTTAATTAAAGTTAAGTTGTTGCTTAATATAATATTTGCCTCACTAACTCACTAATCTAACTAATTTTGATCACCTTATTACTTTCACATACACATTTAACTTAATTAGGTACTAACCTCAATTACTCACTTTAACACATATTTTAAAACCACATTTCTTTAACAATTTTCACTCACATATTCCACTTCCTCACCAACAAAATATGTGACACCTTTAACCTACGTAGAAGCATATAAAATATGTGCTTGTTGTAAAATAGTAAACCAAATTTTTGTCCCACTCTTTTTTACCTCTCAGTGTGCGCTTAAACATTTCACCGTTGTTTTTTTTAACCATTTTATCCTATTCACTTTTTTAACAAATTTCGCTGTAACTAATTTCTTACAACATTTTTTTTAGGTTATGTTCACCTGATCGCGCTGATGCACCCAATGGCTGGGAAGCACCAGCTCCCGCAACACAACCAACTTTACCGCTGCGTTTATATGTACCCGAATTGGAGGAGATTCGAGTGAGTGCGGTTGTAGCGCGTAAAGGTTTGCTGAATGTTTTGGAGCATGGTGGTTCTGGTTGGAAGAAACGTTGGGTGGTAAGTTGAAGAAACGTGTGTATGAAATATTTTAAAACAAAGTTATATTAACATTTTAACCTCACTAGATTGTGCGTCGCCCATATGTATTCATTTACAAATCCGAAAAGGATCCAGTGGAGCGCGCCGTATTGAATTTAGCGACAGCTCAAGTGGAATGTAGTGAAGATCAAGCGGCTATGGTTAAGATACCGAATACATTTAGGTAAATTAATTCTTCTTATGGTAATGGCTCATTTATAATAACGTCTGCTTCCAAAAATTTCAGTGTTGTCACTAAACATCGCGGTTATCTGTTGCAAACACTGGGCGATAAGGAGGTACACGATTGGTTATACGCCATCAATCCACTGTTGGCTGGACAGATAAAGTGAGTATTTTTATTTTTTTTTTTTTTATTTTGATAAGCTAATTTGACAAAAGTTGGTCTTTCATTGAAAATATTAGACCTATAATATGAAAAATTAAAAAAAGATAAATTAAAACAAATCAGAATGAATCAGAGTTCGGTGGAGGTATTGCTATGTGAAGTTGAATTGCAGTCTCGGCTAGGTAGGGTAAAGTACTCTTACTAGGTTAGGTTAGGTTAGGTTCACTTAGGCCAGTTTTGAAAGGGCCGTTGTGATACCACCAACACAAGAAAAGTCAGTCCCGGGACTCGGCCATATGGGAAATCCCTGAGTTGTTGGGGGACACTGACACTCCTAAATCGACACCGTTACTCCTCCTCGAACCACTTAGATGACTTTATGAAGGCTATCAAGTCCTTTCATGTCCAGTTCCGCGATCTGGCTTAGGCTGTCCAGGAAGGGAACTCCCAAAAAGCGCGTTCTCGCGCCGCTTAAAGCCGGGCAGTTGCAGATGAGGTGCTTCACCGTTTCCTCTTTCTCATCATCTTTGCAGCTCCTACAGCACCGTCGGTAGGGCACATCTAGCCTTTCTGCGTGCCTACTAATAAGGCAGTGCCCAGTTGGAGCACCTATTAATATGGAGATTTCTCTCCTTTTTAGGGCGTGATTGGCTCTAGATCTTTTATGATCGCATTTTGGCCAGGTTTGTTTGGATGTCCGGCACCCTGGCGATTGTTGTCACCTTTCGTTGGCTTGCGGAGTGTGTACTCCTTCAGCATGCATGTGGCAAACGGTATACCTAAGCGCTCTTTATCCCGAAGAACCTGCTTGGTCGTACCCTGTCTGGCAAGTTCGTCTGCCTTACAGTTTCCCTCAATGTCCCTGTGTCCTGGGACCCATGTGAGGTTCACGCGGTTCTGTTGGGTCATCTCTTGAAGAGGTCGACGACAGCTGAGCGTTAGGTCAGAGTTGAACGAATAGGAGCCAAGAGCTGTCGCTGAAAATAACGATGTCCTCGCCGATAGCGCGTTTACTCTTCCAAATCGCGGCATCCAAGATTGCTGAGACTTCAGCCTGGAAGACGCTGCAGTGATCAGGTAGTCTGAAGGAGAGCCTAAAAGTATGTTGGAGTTTTTAAAATTTACGTCCATTGAAAATTTTGAAGCGCCTGCTGATGAACACTGCATATTTCGTATTTTAAAAAAGCATTTTCTGGGCACATCTTTTTCTCCCATTACTTTCAACGTTCTCCCAGCATTTCGCATTGTCTTAAAACCACTTTCTTTTCTAGGTCAAGACTGGCACGTCGCACATTGGATTCGGCATCGCAAACAGCATCACAAATCCAAGCCACAACGGCGTCAAACGTACAACCAAACACCAAATGAGATACAATTACGATGGAATCCGTATTAGTGTATTAAGGGCAAAAATAAGTGTTTCTGAACAGTATATGCAAAAATTAAAAACTAAAAAAAAAAAAATAAATAAAAACACAAAAATGAAATTATTAAATTATTATTAAGAAAATTAAGAGAAAGAAGCAAAAAAAAAGTATATATAAAACGATAAATGTATGTACATGAATTTAAGTATATAAAAAGGAATATATAAAGAGAGAGGGAAGCAAATACAGGTAGAGAGAGAGGAGATGGGCAGAGATGGTTGGAGGTAGAGAGAGAGATAGCGAAAAGTTGAAAGAACTGAAGGGAGAGTGAGCTAGCAGCAAGAGTAGTATGTGAAACAGACAATGAAGCGAGAGAGCGAAGAAAAATCTATACAAAACGATATGAAAAAATAAAAAATTGTACACTGAGAGAAAAATGAACCAAAAAAAAAAAACACATGCATACAAAATATACAATAAATTAGTTAAATAAGTGTGTAGAAGCGGAAAGAGAACAGCAAAAAGCAGAAAAATAATTAATAATTGGCAACAGAAACATTTAGTCCAAACAACACAGGATTCCATCAGACAAACAAAATGCAAGAGTTGAAGCAGAGTAGTAGAAATGGTATAGGGTGCGCTCTCTAAAAGACAATTTTTACATTAAATAGAAATATTTTGATGGCATGCAGTTTACTCATTTTAAATGTAAAATTGGTATCTCTTTTGTAGTGAATTTTCTCATTTTCTTAAAAGCATTAAAAAACGAGAGCTGCAAACATATTTATCAGAGAAAAAAAAATATAATGAAACAAAAATTTACTTCTTACTCTAATTGTATGAAAAAAAAAATAAAAAAAATAAAAACGCAAAAATTGCAAAAATTTAAATACGCTTCACTGTTATCAGAAAAAAAATCTACTAAAAGTTAAAAATGTAACACGAAAAAAATTATTATTTTATTTATTTTTTTTTTTTGATTATGTATTAAGTGGCTAATAGTACTTTTTTAATATAGTTTAGTATTTTTTTTTATATGGTATACTAATAAGTATATTGGTTAAATGTTAATTATGCTGTAAATAGTTTGATATCTTTATGTATGTTTGTATGTAAAAAATAGCGCGTTTTGTAAATGCATATTAGGATATATTTTTTTTCGAAATATATATTTTTTAATTTTTTTTTTAGAAAAATAAGCTAAAACTATAATTTTATCCGCTTTTAATGTACTTTAAATGTAGGCAATAAACGCAAAGTGTTGTAAAGTGCAAGCAAAAAAAAAACAAAGCACAGCAATCAAGATACATTTTATGTAGTTGAAATTTCGCTAGTTAAATTGGCAAGATAAAAAGGTAGGGCGTGCTAAGAAAGCAAATAACACAATCACAATTGTTTGAATTTTTTATTGTAGTCAATTAATTTAAAGAAAACAATAACATTTTGGGAGAGCCTTTGAGGTTGCTGAGTAATTTCAATTTCATGCTCGCGAAAGAGAGAAAATTTTGCGGTTAGTAAGCATGAAAATGATATTTTGGTGGTTGTTAGAGGGTTAAAATGTTCTAGAAAATTTTTGAAATGTGAAATCTCGGTAGGGATGCGCTCTGAAGAATTGTGTGAGTCCATCGAGAAAAATTAAAAAAAAAAAAAAAAATTTGCGCCTAAAATTATGCAATTTTTTTTTAGTTTTTTTTAAATGGATTCGGGTCTTTCAATCAGAGTTGTAATTATTACGCCCTCAAAAAGCTATCGCAACGTATTATCTTTTATTTAAAACAAATTTTAATATGTCTATGTATGTTTACCTTTTTTAATCATACTCAAATATTTCAAAAAAAAAACTTTAAATATTTAATAAATGTTTTACAAAAAAAAAAAAAAATTTCAAAAAATATGTATGTAATTAGAGCAGCGTCTTAGGCGTATCAAACTTAAGTTAGTTAAATGCACTAATATGGATTCCACAAAAATACAGCATAAAATGAGTATTGTAAGGGAGAATTATTATTATTATTTAAATAAAAAGAAAGTAAAAGAAAACCAGGTATAAAAACATAAAAAAATAAATTCTAACTTAATGATAAAGAATTATGAAATAAATAATTTAGTTAATATATGTTTATTATTTGTTTACATTAAAAAAAAAAAATCAATTACCCAAAATTTATTTTAACAAAACAAAATTATTTTTTGAAGAATGATATTAAGCAAAATTCAGCTAACAAAATGAGATTATTACTTTAAAAACACAATAAAAAAATACACTATTAAAGAAAACTAGTTTGTAGTACAACTAATTTAGTATGTTTTCGTATTGGAAAATAAATCTGCCTTTATTGTCGAAAATAATAAAGACCCTTTTAGAGCTTTAAGCTTGCAAGGCATTTTCCAACGTCCATAAATACTTTCATGATACTCTCTTAAATGCAATGAACTTAAATTTCAGAATAGATTATACTCAAAAAGCTCAGTTTTTTCTCAAAAGCTTTCTGTGGTTGAAAAAAATCTTAAAGCTTTAAGAGGGGAAAAAATGTAAATGAAATTGTTGATACAAGTGCAAGAAAATCATACCCAAGTCTCTGACGAAGCACGTGCTTGGTAGCTTTCAGAGCTTAGAAATAAAAGTATCATAGAGTATGCAAAAGCTTTTACCATTTTTAAGACCTCACGTATGTAATTAAGCTATGTGTGGCTCGAATTTCAAAGCTTGAAAGCTACTCAAGCAGCTACAAAAACTTAAAAACAGACAAAAGTTTCGAGAGCTTTAATGCTTACACCATTAAAAGAAACTTTAAAGCTTACAGGTTTTCCAGTTAAAAATAGTTAAGGCGAGTTCAGAGTAAAAGCTCTTTTACTAAAAAACTACATGACTTTCAAGTTGAGGCATTTGAGCTTTTTTCAAAATCTGTGAGATCAGAAAATATGAAAGCTCTTGACCTATAAAACGACTCACCACCATTGAAAAATGCCATTAACCTCATTCAAAACGCAGAAGAGCTCTATTTGATCTTAAAACAAAACAAGAGAGCGTTTTTATGAGTGTTTAGAAAGCTTCAAGAGCTTTTTTTTCGTTGTATACACTTAATTTCAAAACTAACTGAATCAGCGTTTTAAAACAAAATTTTTAGTTTATCTAAAACCCGATCATACATACGTAAAATTATTAAGAGCGCAGCTTTTTTGGCCTTATATTTTCTAAGCTTTCAAAACTATTTTCGAAATAAGTTTTTATTCTACCTTTTAAATAAAGAGAGCTTTGGTTTTTCAGAATACCAAAAGCTTTTAAGCTTAAAAAAGCTTGCAAAACGAACGAGCTTAATACAAATAAGGTATTCACACAAAAGATGAAAGCTTGCTGTAGCGTAAGCTTTCGATTAGGTGCTTTCGTTGCTCCCAATTGAGGAGCAAACGTTAAGCGCTTGCGAGTGTAAAGCTTTTTTATAAGAATTGAAAAAAAAGCTTCATGAAAACGTAGTAAAAGCTCTCAGAGAAAGTGTAAGTATTTACTGCTCGTTTGCTATTAATGAAAGCTTTCATCTCAGATCATATCTTTTCTATTTTCTTAAATATTTGTATGTATATTTGTTGTAAAGCAATTAATTTACTATTTAGTAAATAGTTTGAATATTATAAATGGTAGTAAAGAGAAAATTGAGTTGAAGACTAGTTATAAGGAAAGCTGAGAACAATTTATAAGGCAAGTACACTGAAAAAAAAAATGAGTAAAACAAATTACCAATTCAACAGTTATTCTGGATATTTAGCTGACATTAAAATTTGATTTAGTAAAAAAACCAAAATCAGAAAAAAATACAAGTACACATGCATACAAGTCATACCTTCACACATATAACCGTGGAAATAATTCCAAAAAATATATACAAAAAAAAATACATACAAAATCTACAAAAAACATACATTGCATTAACACATACATTTCCACACCCTCAAACATATACCTATACCCACACTAAAAATAAACATAACTGCATACACATAAATTAAGTATATAGCAAAATGACAAAAACAACATATATAATTAAATTTAAAGCATATATAAAAGTAATAAAGAAGAAGTGCAGATCAATAAATACTGTGTAGACGTTTTATGGAAACGAGCAACAAAATTTTATGAAAACATGTATACATCTAAAGCAGTTATACATAAATGTAAGTAAAGAGCTAATGAAAGTATAATATTTAACAATAACTTATATAACAAATGCAAACAATTAAATGAGTAAAGAGAAATGTATGAAAATTTATTCAAAAGCTAAATGTGTACTATCTAAAGGTATTATATAAGTGAGCGTATCACTATTATTACTTATTATTAATATTATGTATTATTATTACAATGATTATTATTATTATGTATTATGATTACTATGATTATGAATAATATAAATAAAAAGGCTTTAAATAAAAATTGTAAAATATTAAGGGATGTTTGATTTTAATAGAAATTTTATCTTCGAAAAGGTGGTAATTTTTTCTTAGTGCTGATAAATTTCATCCTATACAAACTGAGCAATTCAATGAGCATTATGCCCCGTCAAGCTTGCATTGATGGCAGTGTTGCAAATACTGCATGCATTTACATTCCACTTCTGAATTATGCGGAAACGCTACGCATTGGGCAGGACTACACCTCGGTACAACAGCAACAACATACATTTCCGAACAGACCCAGAGGGTCTACTCTTGCGTCGCCAACATATGGTCCTTCTCCTTTTAGCTATAACAAACTCCCCTTTTTTGTTTTTGCCCTAGGCAAATTATTTTTATTCACAGCAGCTCGGCGCTGCGTTTTAAGTTTTCCATCAGAACAAAAAACTTTCACACTTATAAGCTTAAACTTAAAAATTACAATACTCGCATTATTGAGAATATCTAGGCAAATTTAATAAATATTTGCAATCATATAAAGTTGTTGTATTGAGTACATTTCGTATGCGATAAATTGCCAATTTCTATTTCTTGCCAGCAATCGCTTGTACGCGCGCCTCCACCTTAGCCACCTCCTTATTAATTGTCTCCAGATTTTGTGCGAATGTTTCCTGTACTGAATGTAGCAGTTCTTTATTGCTCACCAAGCTGGTTGTAATTGTAGTTTGTTTCTCTTCGATTTCAGCAATTATTTTAGCGAAGTTCATGGCTGTGGATGGAGAAGAAAATAAAATGTTAAATTAGTTTTCGGTTGTTAAACAAAGGGCAATAAAAATTAGAACAAAATAGGTCAAAATCAATCGACAGAAGACTTAAATCATAGTCAGTTAGGGAGTTGATTCAACTGTCAACTTGAGGAGACCCCATTTTGCGGATAAAGAAGCATGGTTGGGGCTCATATCCGTGCTTACTAGACATTTTCTTTATGGGTGTAAATTCAGTTTTGGTGGATATCTTCAAGACGGTGTTCACCTCATCAGTGGCTGAGAAAGGAATTTGCATCCTATTACCGATGATGCTCTACATGACGACTGGTGTAAAAGTAGTTCGCCTCCCAGTTGGTGCACCCTGGGTAACGCTAAATGACCTACATAGCCTACACGGCTAGTTTCTTGTATTGCCGGTTCTACGAGAACGGTACCAGTACTTGTGCTGTACCCATCGTGCCGAAACGACCCGGGCCGTTTTCTTATATCGACCCGGCCAAGAGCAATACACTCGAGGTGACCCTGTCTGACATTTAGGCAGGGCTACACCTCGCTACAACAACAACAACAACTGGATAGCATAGTTTTCGGTATGAAATACACTTGGTGAATCGTCTGGAAGGCCAATAGATAGGGACAGTCTCCACATGCAGCTCGCTTAACTTTGCCTGGAGTATTGCTGATGTAGCTCACCTCGACTGCCATCCACCATATCTATGCCCCGTAGGTTAAAATCGCTTGAGTAGCTGCTTGGTACATCTGCTGTGAGTACTGGGTCCAGGCTCTACTATCTGCTTCATTTTTTTTTACAGGCGAGCAGAGCTTCATATACCCCATTAACCCTGTATTTCAGTTCAACCATATAGTCTAACCTGATGTTGTTGCAAAACTATTGCATCGTGCTTGGGCGGATCAGGCTCTCAAAGATGCGGATTAAACATTAGTTGCTCTTCAGCTTTTGGGACCATTGTATAGCGAACTGAAGCCAATGTCATGCAAATGGGCATAGCTTGTCGACACCCAAATTAGGCAGCAAAAGTCTTGATTTAGTTAAAAAAAGGTTGGGGATAACTTTAACTCCATTCATGTTTCCAATTGGCCTCAGCTTACGTTAATTAAGGACTGGTGTACTTTAAAATTGCCTAGCCGACTAAGTGCCAGCTGATTTAAACATTTCTTCAGTTAAGTATTGAAGCGTGAACGGGGTGATCGGGGATCGGCATACATATATGAGGTCTTAGCGTTCCATTGAGAGCTAGTTCTATGCTACATAAATAGCCAGCTTCTCTGCTGCCGATAGCTGTAATACCCCTCCTTACTACTCAAGCTATAATAGCCCATCAATACCCCATTCTTATTAACAACTTACCATATTTATGCAATGCCTCTAGCGCCTGCATACGCTCAATAATATCAGGCAGTATTTCCGCAACTGGTTCAGTACGTTTCGCTATATCATACAACTCTGAAACTTTTTGATCACGTTTAGCATCCTCCGCAGAACCGCTCGACTTCTCAGCAATAGCATCCATTTTACTGGTAAGTGTAGTGAGACGTGATTCAATGGTGTCCAGCTTATCAACTTGTATTAATGCTGCTTTTGTGCTAAGTTGATGCACTGCTTCCAAAACGGTTGACGTATTCGTAACAGCAGTGAGACGACTTAACTTCTCGGGTTGTGCGCCAATAGCCTGTTCTAGCTGATGCAAACGATGTTCGAGTTTAGCAATGCGTGCCGAAGCGGCCAAATCAGTGCCCGGCGTTGGTATAGCGGTGAGTAAACCAGATTTTTTAAATTCTTCGACTTGACCTGTGTAAACATTTTTTCCATTGATTTTAGACAAGTGATTTATTTTCAATCGATTTTTGCTAGCAAACTTACTTATCAACTGCTTTACTTCCTTATCTGCCGCCGTTGGTACTTGCTCGTTGCCCAGCACCTGTTCCAAACGTAACGAATCCAACACTTTCTTTGCTGTTGCTATCACAGTTGCCACTGCGTCGTATGACTCTTTCTCTTCCTGTGCTATCTTGCGATCCACTTGTAGCGTAGCCACTTCATCCATCAACTCATTCATTTCGCATTGCAGACGTCGACATTTTTGCACGGGCGTTTCTTTTTCGCCCACACCCACCAGCTCATATTCACCAGAGCGTGCATCGTAACCCTTGCAAATGCGGCGTCCAATACCTTCCGAAAAATCTACGCTACCTGCCAATGTAGCGCCACGGAAGCGATTGTAGGAATCGCGTGTAGAGATATGCAAGCGTTCGATGGCTTCATTCTCGGGCTCCTCTTCGTAGTAGTCGGATGTTTCCTGCTCTGGGTTGTCGGGCGTCTCATAGACATCGGGTTGGTCATAAGCCTAAATTAAATAGATTTAAAATGAAAATAAAAACCATTTTTGTGGGTGTTGGTTGCTGTTGCCTCGCATGAGTCAGTTTTTATGCTGTCCCAAATTTGACTTTCTTCTCTACTTACAATTCCAGGTAAGTTCTCGAATTTCGGATCCGCCATTATGGTAGGCAATGACACGTTTTTTACTCAAAAAATCCGTGAATTTTTAATAATAACAACGTTTAAATTGTTGCTAAACGCAGAAAAATTTTCACTTCACAAAAATTGACAAAAATGCAAATGCAAAGCGAAATGTCAAAAATCTGATGTCACCACAGAGTTGTGTTTTGCGCGAAGAACGAAGTGAACTAGAACGCGATTGGGTGAACAAGTGAACTAGTCTTTAATGCCATACCGTAACGTGACGGGAGTGTTTGAATAAAAAATATCTGTGAATTTTTTTTTAAGCAAGACTTTTTGTTATTCAAAAACTTGGTACCATTTTAGAAGACGGTTCAATGGTTAGGGGTGGTCCAAAATTATCGATGTTGGTATCAAAAGACGCGTCTTGACTCCAGGATTAATAATCCGAAAGCGGAAAATATAAATTTTATTTCTGTGAAGAGATATTTGCATTCAAAGTTGCAAGTTTTCATGTGGTTGTTGTAATGCCCCTAAAATTATGCCATAGAATGCGTACCGTGGCACGTTGCCACGTTTCAGGCAACCACCCGGACTTGGGATGGCGTAGCCAAGGGTTATTTTTTATAAGGAAAGGTGTTCTGCACATAAAAAGTATGGATTACACCCCCGGTTTTGGACCGATTTTTGGTAATTTTTTGGTTTTTTGCCAATAACTTTTCACAGATATAATATTTTTAATTTCCGCTTTCGGATTATTGATCCTGGAGTCAAGACGCGTCTTTTGATACCAACATCGATAAATTTGGACCACCCTTAACCATTGAACCGTCTTCTAAAATGGTACCAAAAACTTGAGTTTTAATAAAATAACAAAAAAAAAAAATATATACTGTGAAAAATTCGGTTTTCAGTCAAAAATAGTTGAAGGTTAGTGATTTTGCACTTAACTAGACTGAAAAAAAAGACTAAGGGCCACTTGCATAAAAGCCGAATGCGACTAATCAGTGATTAACTTGACAGCTAACCATACAAAATACGTCAATTAAACTCCGATTAGTCGTTATCAGCTTTTATGCAAGCGGCCCTAAAAGTTTTTTAACACTAAAATTCTCATATTTGAAAAAAAATTATTTTTAGAAAAAAATACAAAAAATTTTTTTTAGACCTTTGTTTTGTAATAAAATGAAATTTCCCATGAAAATTTTTTCAATCAGGGGCCGAGTTCAACCACATGAAAATTTAAAACAGAATGACCTGTATAGCCGCTATAGACGAAAAAATAGAATAGGCAAGAAAGTCGCATTACAAAATATGACGACGAAAAAAAAAAAAACGGACCCCTGCGGGTTATGGGTTTAGAATATGCCCGAGGTAAGCATACCAGCCGTAAGAGGCGACTAATATGCACATACACAGCTTAATGCTGATTTACATGGATCGATTTTCTGGTCGATTTGTGGTCGTAAATAGCAATTCGATCTATTCACACCTTGTATTTGAAGGTTGAATAAAAATCGACCAAAAAATCGACCCGTGTAAATCGCATTTCCCAAAAAGTAGGATAAAAAAGTGGGTAATTTTGTTCAGCGAGGCGCCTTTTCTGTCCATGTTGAAATTGCAAATTAGTGTTAGAAGTTTCCGAATTATCGATTCATGCGTTGGTATTTCGATGTCTCCTGCTAGCCACAGTCGGTTTTGGTATTGCAAAGCACAGACTTCTGATTTTGTTTCCACCATTGCTAGCTCTGGTTGGCAGGGTAGGATTGGCGTGCTTTGATGGTTGATATACGGATATGATTCAGAATCGGGATCCCCCGGGCTCGATGCCTTAGTGTTAACGAACTCAGATTGGTGGAACGATCCCAAAAAATATAAAATAGAAAAACCAAAAAAACAGAGCTAAAACTGAAGGAGACTGTGTTAAGCTTTTAATAAGTGAAACCATTGCCGACAGCTAAAGAAAACATTTTCATCATTTCCTACTTTAACCGGTTGAGTTTTTGCTGTAATTTGACATTGATGTTTGCTACCATTTCTCTTTTTATTTCCGCTCATGGCTTCAGCTCTTCCATTGTCCTATTAACGCCATTGCTATGCTATCATTGAAATGCAATGCGTTATCCTTATTATCCTTGCGGCAACGACAGGAACGTCAGCAAAACGCCAGTGACAATGGAAAGCTAAACGAGTGCCATTTACAAGTGGCGGTGGTCAACGCCTGACAGCCAGTGAGGCTGTCAAGTAATTTAGAAGACCGTCTCACTTGTATTGTGATGTAACCGAAATATATACATATATGCTGTTGTTGTAGTTTTGCATTTTGGCAACAGCGTCAGGGGAAAAACAATAAACACGTTGATTAAAAATACACAGCTGCTTTTAATGGAAAATGTCCAGCAATCCGACAAAACCATACTGCTGTCCTTGGGTATTCTAATCACATTTGAATTCGAGGAGGATGGTGAGCCGCTATTCTGACGTAACCGTTTTACCCATTGAAACATTTTGCAGCCAATTTATTTGGGATTTGGTAATGGCTTGTGTTATAAGTATTTGGTTTTAGTGAGAGTGACTAAGCGGCTCGGTTTTTGTTCTTTGAGGGATTTTTAGGGCAAATTGTCAAGTTGGAGCTCTTCTGATCACATAGTTAGGTTTTACTACAGCCATCACAAATCCCAGAGTCGCCAGACATCAGTATCAGGCATTTTGAGACTTCGTCTCATGGCAAAAACTTTAGCCTCAAAGCTCGAGGACTTTTGTTGTTGTTGTAGCGAGGTGTGGCCCTGCCTAAATGTCAGACAGGGTCACCTCGAGTGTATCGCTCTTGGCCGGGTCGATATAAGAAAACGGCCCGGGGCGTTTCGGCACGATGGGTACAGCACAAGTACTGGTACCGTTCTCGTAGAACCGGCAATACAAGAAACTAGCCGTGTAGGCTATGTAGGTCATTTAGCGTTACCCAGGGTGCACCAACTGGGAGGCGACCTACTTTTACACCCCCTTTTTCATCATTCTTACTTCAAAATCACTGGTTTACGCGGGTTTGTCCAATTTTGGCTGTTTTTAAATAGCGGATCCTTACACATTTGTCGTAAATACGAACATTAAGTAGCATCTGGCATTTTTAGATTTCGGTCCATGGCAAAAACTTCAGCCAGACACCTTGAAAATCGGGGACTTTTCTTTCACTCTTCGAGTTCATAGCAAATTTTGTGCTTCACTTTTTAAACAGTTACCATATTATTATTCACCCTAATCGCCCTGTAAAAAGTAACAGTCGAGATGAGCGATAGTTTTCCAGCTCTAGCGGCCGTTTACCGTTATCTTGATATTTTAAATTTTTTTAGATATCGCTAGAGAACGATCGAACGTAGAATTTTAAAGCCGATTCAAACTTCAGTTAATTAGAACCGAAGTTCAATTAAAGGTTCAAATCAGATTAACATTATTTCATAACGTAAACATTTTTAAGTTTATGAAATAAAATTCGTTTTTTTTTTTTAGTGTAGTTTAGTGTAGCTGATTCAAAATTTAGTGCCGAATATGGCCAAAGCCAAACCCGAAGCTCGGTCGTTCTCTAGATACAGCAATATAGTCCCCGCTAAAAGGACTAGAAATATGATGGTTGTTGTTGTTGTAACGAGGTGTAGCCCTGCCCAAATGTCAGACAGGGTCACCCCGCGTGTTTTACTCTTGACCGGGTCGATATAAAAAAACGGCCCGGGTCGTGTCGGTACGATGGGTACAGCACAAGTACTGGTACCGTTCTCGTAGAACCGGCAATACGTAGAAACTAGCCGTGTATGACATATCTTACTTAATTACTTAAAATAACCTTTAACCACCTTGGCGATTTTGGCCGTCTACTGGAGACACCGCGTGTTCTCAGATCTGTCTCCACTTGGTCCTGCCATCGAAGAGGTGGCCTCCCTCTTTCTCTACTTCCACCGGCGGGTTCCGATAAGAATACCTTCTCGGCCGGAGCGTCTTCGTTCATTCGCACCACGTGACCTAGCCAGCGAACATATGGCATATCTACTTATGTATATTTTTGGGGAGTAATATATCCCTCCCAAAAATTTGTATTGCTTTTATAGGTGTGCTCTCGGGTTAATCAAATGGAAAAAGACATTCGGTGCTTACAAACTCAGAATGAGATTGAAAAACTCCCATACACGTCCTATACACAAACACGAACGGTTACGAGGGGTCCAACAGAAGTTCGCTTAGTAAGGGAAAACGGTTCTAAAAAGTCTTTTCATATCTCGGAAGCTGAGTTTTAAAATATTTTTCAATAGCGCTCTATATCATAACTTTGTTTCCAAAAACCGCCCTCTACCGAAAATCGATATCAAGGGACAGCTACCCAACATCTCTCAGGAGGAAGTCCATTAAATAGAAGTTTACAATGGAGAGTGCTTTTGAAAAGGTTAATCCTCTCATACGGATCCACTTTATGTCGTTTACCAGTAATCCTTGCATGGTCTGCAGTTTCAAATAAGCGAACTTTTGCTAGAATCCACGTACATACCATACAGGATATTCAAACAAACTGTTAAAGAAATTCTACTCCAAATATCTAAGTACGGGCGAGCTTCCTCTGTTGTCCATTCATATTTGCAACATGTTGTCAAGTAGTTTGAGGAAGGTCCGGACATTGTGCTACAAAGTGAAGCCTTCCCACATTTTGGCTTCGAATTCCATTCATGTTGTTTTTTTTTTTTTTTTCATATTTGTTTCTGAGTCTTTAGAAAAATTTTCGGTTGGTTTGGCAGCCAAGGTGAAGTGACTGAGCTGGAATAAATTCTATTTGTTGTAGATAAGCAGCCGTAGGTTGACCAGGAGAATGGCATTGGGTAGACATGGCGACGATAAATCATATTTGAGTGAGCATTGAAGTACGACCAAATGTGATTGAGCGGAAGTCGAACCGAATGTTAGATATGGAACTACTTAGGCGAACCCGAATAATTAGGTACTTGGGAAATTGCAATATCAAGTCTATTTCATCTCAAAGAAGTACCCACTGTTATTCCAGGATAAAGTTTTCGTAATATTAATGGTCTTGCGTTCCGTTGACGCACTCTTTGGCCAATAATGAACTGCATCTCACTCAGAAAACAAAGCCCCTCCAGAAGCTGGGTGGTCGATTAGTGTCAAACCGAAGCCGAACGTTCGGTCGAGCTCTAGTGTGAGTGATTGTGTGGGTGGAGTGTTCTGGAGCTTGTTTCACAGCCAAGTTTTCCTTGGCAATATAACAAGTTTTCACTTGAGTTCTTTGAGATATTTTACATAAATCCAAATTCATTGCGCCTGTTGCTATGCTATACATAAAGCATTATTTAGACTAATGAAAAAAATGAAACTTTCACTTTATTTGAAATATTGTCAGAAATTGATTGAGTGATGAAAATCTCTGTGATGAGAATCTCTGTTTCCAATAAGTGATATGTACTTTGGACTGAGACCAAGCTGATAAGTTGCTGCGAAAAGTCGTGCCACAGGGTGGGCGCGATTAATCCCCTTTTTCTTACAGCTGAGTATAATTAGAGTTCGTAGTAAAAGCGAAAAAGCACGCCTAAAATTATGCACTATAATATTTACATCCCAGTAAAGTCAGTGGCGCTTTTACGAGTAGGGTGTTCTGGGCATTTTTTGTTCTATTTTTTAATAAATAAAATAAAATAGTGTAAAGTAAAAAAAAAGTTAAAATAAAGTGAAATAAAATGAAATACAAATAAAAAAAAAATAAAAATAAAAATGAAATAAAAAAATATAAAATAAAAAAAAATTTAAAAAAAACGAATAAAAAAATAAAATAAAATAATATGAAATAAAATAAAACAATATAAAACAAAACTAAATAAAATTAAAAAAAAAAATTAAAAAAAAAGAAGCAAAAAAATGAAATAAAAATGGAAAAAGAAAAAAAAATTAAAAGAATTTTTAAGAGGTCTCGCAGGGGGGTTTAAGTTCAGACTATCCCATGGGGACTAAGAAAATAAAAAATTATTATTTTTTTTGTATATAATACTCAAAATGGATAGCACTATGTTCGGAGATATCACATGCAAAACTTGGTTCCGATTAGAAACACTTTTGAACTTTTACCCCCTGCGATATGCCTTAGGCATTTCCAATCGAAACCAGATTTTGTATGTGATATCTCAGAGCATAATGCTATCGATTTCGAGTATTCGATAAGAAGAAAAATCAATTATATTTTTTCAGTTTCCATTGAGCAATCTGACCTTTGACCCTCCCTGCGGCTAAACCATCATCAAACGGGATAAAAATTTGTGTGCGAAATATTCGGCTATACTACTATCGGTTTAGAGGCTGAGCCTACGAAAATTTGATGATAAAATTGTATCCATACAAATAAGGACCACCCTAATGTATAAGTAAAAAAAAAAAATAAAAAATAAAAAAAAAAAAAAAAAAAATAGAAAAAAACTAATGAAATGTGTATTTATTTCACTTAACATATGGGTGAAGGTCGTCCCTTTTTCGAACCCTTAAATTATAAAAAAAAACATTGCATACTTTCAGGCGAAAAACTTGATTGCGTTTTAAACAAACGAATTCCTTGCCCAAAATCAACAATATTTTCAGACTTACCAATATTAATTATTTTGCAGTGAATAACTGTATAGTTTAGACAAAAAGCATTTATGGCATTTTCTGAAGGAAAATGCGTTCCACCCGCAGTCTTATTTACTATGTTTGCATTTAATCAAGAAATTTTAAAGTCTTTTTATCTTCAGTATTATTAACATTGCAGAATATAAAAATATTCGTTTTGCAGTTACTTGCTGTGAATATTTGCAGGATTTGTTAATAAAACTTTTCAAAAACAGCTCGTGCTCTGGGCAACCAAAACAACCAGCAAACTAAGTAGAAGAAAAAAAGTTGATAGGAAAATTTTAAAAGACTGCCTTTATATAAATTGACCAAAAATCAGCAGACAACATTTCTTTGACTAAATCCTAAGATCGATGCCAAAGGGAAGCTTATCAACTATGCATCTTGAACCGTGCGCCACCTAACGAAATATTTTTTTCTGTTTCGTTGCTTGTCGAATCAAACCTGTACCTTACTAAAAAGTTCCATTCAAAACTTTCAAATTTTTCAAAAATTTATAGGCTTAGGCGCCCCTGGTGGGACTATTTCCCAGTGTGTTCAATTTTCATCTGATTCTGAATTATCGTAAAAGCTTTGAGCACAAAAGTTACCTGTAAGTTCCCTAAAATCGATTGCGAGATAGGGTAACCTCGGACGAATTAAAAAAAGTTATAAATATCGCGAGTCTTGCGCCATCTAGCGAAATTCGACTTATAATATGTTCCACAGATTCAATTGTCTTGATTGCCGGAAAGTTACTAGAAAATCGATCCCAGGAGCTTTTAAGTTTCGCAGTCATTTCTAAATATCTCTTTATATAAGCCACCTAGCGGAATTTTTTTACGTTACCAAATATCCGAGTTCTTAAAACTGAAAATAGGATATCAAACAAAAAAAAGGACGTGTGGTACTCGTGGACTGCCGCGGTAAAGCTATTGCATATTATCAACTTATGCCAGGCCCGTACGCAGCGGTGGGGGTTTTGTATTTCAAAATCCTCCCGCAGATATGCAGTCAAAGTCAAAGTCGAAGTCAAAGTTAAAGTCAAAGTCAAAGTCGAAGTCAAAGTTAAAGTTAGCTTCAAAGTCAAAGTCGAAGTCAAAGTCCAGTCAAAGTCAAAGCCGAAGTCAAAGCCGAATTCAAAGTCAAAGTCGAAATCAAAGGCAAAGGCAAAGTCAAAGTCAAAACCAAAGTCCAGCCAAAGTCAAAGTCAAAGTCGAACAAAGTCGAAGTCAAAGTCCAGTCGAAGTCAAAATCGTAGTCA
>CAXKVI010000004.1:12677990-12690490 GCA_964058755.1 Campiglossa producta | reverse complement strand
ACAAACAGTGAACAAGCAACAACTTACGAAAACATTACATCTACAACAACAACAACAACAACAACAACAACACCAAGTAATCAACAATTGCTGACGCGTATTGCAAGACACAAACAAATCGCATAATTCGTTTTGCGCTACAAATATTCGCTGTCTGACTGCCCGCCCAACAGCCTAAGGGACGGGGTGGGGCAACCCATTGGCTCTGGTTTATTGGTGTAGGCAGGCTGGATGAGCAAACGCGTTGGCCCTTGGCATGACGCAACCGTGCTCATGTTGTTATCCATTAGATACAAGTTGAACGCGAGCGCGCATGAACTCACTAACGCACGCAGGCACCTATGACAAGGCTCCAAAATAAAAGTTAAACAAAAACTAATTTTATTGAATCAAGAAGAAGAAAAAAAAAATTCAACAAATCAAGAAATAAAAAAATAAAACGAAATAAAAAAAAATGAAAAAAATAAAAAAAAATAAATAAAAAATATAAAAAAATAAAAGCAAAAAAGTTTAATAAAAATAAAATAGGAAAAAAATAAAAATAAAAAAATTAAATAAAATAGAAATGGAGAAAAAGTAAAAGATTAAAAAAAAATTAAAAAAATTAAATATATTAAAAAATAATAAATTAAAAAAATAAAATAAAAAAAGCCAAAAAAAAATAAAAAAAAAAAAATAAAAGTAAAATAAAAAAATATAAAAAAAAAAACAAAAGAAAAAGTAACTGTTCAAAAAATAAAATAAAATAATTATAAAATCCAAAATAAAATAAAAATATAAAAATAAAAAAAAATAGATAAAAAAATAAATAAGACAATGTGAATTAAAATAAAAAATTAAATAAAATAAAAAAATAAAAATAACAGGAAAAACCCAAAAATAAAAAAAATAAAAAAAAAATAAAAATAACATAAAACGAAATAAAACGAAATAAAAAAAATGAAAAAAAAAAAATAAAAAATATAAAAAAAAATAAAAAAAAGTTAAATAAAAAGAAAATTGGAAAAAGTATAAATAAAAAAAATTAATTCAAAGAAAAAATAAAAATGGGGAAAAATAAAAGAAATTAAAAAAAGTAGATATATAAAAAAAATTAAAATTCAAAATTCAAAATAAAAAAAAAAAACAAAAAAATAAAAAAATAAAAAATATAAGAAAAAAATTAAATAAAAAAAGAAAAGTAAAATAAAAAATTAAAAAAAAAAAACAAAAAAAGTTGTGTTAAAAAATTAAATAAATAAAACAAAAAATAAAAAAATTATAAAAAATGAAATAAAAAAAACTAAAACAAAAAAATTAAATATATAAAAAAATAAAACATTTAAAATGAAAAAAAAAAAACAAAAAAATTAATAAATTAAAAAATGGAAAATTAAATAAAATAAAGAAAAATAAGATAAAAACAAGAAAATAAAAAATAAAAAACAATATAAAATAAAACGAAATCAAATAAAAAAATCACAAAAATTATAAAAAAAAACACAAAATAAAAAATATATAAAATAAAGTAATAAAAAAATAAATAAAATAAACTCAAATGAAACAAAATAAAAAAATAAAAAAAAAAAAAAAATAAATAAAAAACAAAAAAAAAATGAAATCAAAAAAGTTAAATAAAAAGAAAATAAGAAAAAAAATATAAATAAAACAAAAGTTTTATTCAAATAAAATAAAAATGGGGGAGAAAAAGAAATAAAAAAATTAAAAATATAAAATAAAAAAAAATTAATTCAAATAAAATAAAAAAATTAATTCAAATAAAATAAAAATGGGGAAAAATAAAAGAAATGAAAAAAAAGTAGATACATATATAAAAAAAAATTAAAATTCAAAATTCAAAATAAAAAAAAAAAACAAAAAACTAAATAAAATAAAAAAATAAGAAAAAAAAATTAAATAAAATAAGAAAAGTAAAATAAAAAATATAAAAAAAGAAAAAAAAAATTATATGTTCAAAACAAAAAAAAAAAATAAAATAAAATAAAAAAGAAAAAAAAATTAAATAAAAAATTATATATAAAAAAAATAAAAAAATTTAAAATGAAAAATGAAAAAAAAAAACAAAAAAAATTAATAAAATAAAAAAAGGAAAAAATTAAATAAAATAAAGAAAAGTAAAATAAAAAAACAAAAAAAAAATTATATGTTTAAAAAAATTGAATAAAATAAAATAAAAAAAGTAAAATTAACTAAAATAAAAACTAAAGCAAAAACAAAAAAATAAAAAATAGAAAAACAATATAAAATAAAACGAAATTAAATAAAAAATCAGAAAAATTAAAAAAAAAAACAAATAAAAAAATAAAAAATATATAAAATAAGGTTAAGAAAAATTAAATGAAATAAAATCAAATGAAACAAAATAAAGTAAAGTTAGGTTAAATAAAATAAAATAAAGTTGAACAAAAACCTAACAAAATACACATTATAAAAAAATTTGTAAATAAAATAAAAAAAATTAAGTAAATGAAAGTATAATAGACAAAATCAAGTTGAACAAAAACCAAACGAAATGTTAAAAAAATTAAAAAAATAAGAAATAAATAAATAAGAAATAGAATAAAAAAAATAAAAAATGAATAAAAAAAAAATAAAAAAATAAAATTAAAAAATTAAATAAAGCTAAATAAAAAAAAAAAAAAAATCTGTGCCATAAAAGTGTTTTCCTAGCTTTGAATTATTACAAAAGTAAATATTTCATTAAGAAATCTTGAAGCCCTTGAGCTCTCCCACTCTTCTAAGCTATCCACTAACAAAGTAATTAAGAAAAAGCAATATACTTGTACTCAAAGTCCTCGTACCTCACATCCTTGGCATTTGGAGACCGCATGTTATGCGCCCCACTGCTACAACACGCATGCTACAAACAAACCAATAACATTTTGAAACTTTTGTTACATCGACCGTGGAGTCTGTCTGCTTGATGGAGGAGCCTCCTTGCTATGTTTACACAGAAAAGAACAACAAAAAAGACATTCTAAAACGTACTCAATTGCAATGCTTGAAATATTTTAAGTACGTACAATTAAATTAAAATGGTCTAAAGGAGCTCAAGCTCTCAGTGATTGTAGGAATTTACAAGCGCGCATGTATAACTTTAAAAACAACTAAAGATCTGTTTGCCGCTTTCCGCTACTTCGCATTGTTTGTCAATTTAATTGTTGTTGTTGTACAAGTGCGCTTCAGCCATGTAGAGCACCGATGGGAGCCACATACCAGCTATGGCAAGCAGCGAACAGCAGGCGTCCGTTCGGCCGTTAAATTGCGTTGGCGTATGCCCAAGACTCAGCTCATATATGTTAAGTTTGGTGTTTCTGTAGGCGTCGAGGGAGCAAAAAGCAATTTGAATGCGTAAACTCGTAGAAGCTGAGTAGTCATGTGCGCGGGAGCTACTCGAAGTGCGTGTGAAGTGCGCGTCTTTGTCGCCAGCGGACGTGGACAAAAGCGGCTCATTGCGTATGCACACTGACTAGCCAATCATTGCTGCGCACAGGTATTTCCTCCAAGGTATGTATGTCACATACGGCATTCGCATTCCCAGTCACACAATCACAATGCAATTAAGTGGCGGCACGAGAGCCAAAGCAGCAGTGCGTGTCTTCTGTATGACCATCGCCACCATCACAATCATCATCTACATACGCGTTAAAGTGCGCCTCTCATCCTAAGCTAAGCAAAACATACATGTCTCTTGTAAAATTGGAGTTGGGCAACCCAGTGTTGCTTCGGCTGTGCCCTTCCTCCCATGATGCACGCTTAGTTCACATAAATAACGCAAGTGCGAGACAAGATTGCATGTAATCGCATATGTTTCATGCGTGCATCCGTCCATGGGTGCGTGTGTGCTTCTGTGTAGACAGACGTCAGTGTTCGAGAATAACTCTTTATTCATAGATATTTGAAATGCTTTTATTATTTGGCTTTATTTGCTTTTATTATTTTATTTGCATTTAGTTTTATTTATTTTGTTTTATTTATTAAAAAAAAAATAAAGCTAAAAATAAATTAAAAAAAAATAAAGAAAAATAAATAATAAAAATAAAAAATAAAACAAAATAAAATACAATAAATTAAAAAAAATAAAATATGTAATAAAAAAAGAAGAAAATAAATTAAATTTAATCTAATTTTTTAATTTTATTTTATTTTACTTTATTCTATCTTATTTTTTTTTTAAATTTATTTTTTTGTTTTGTTTTTATTTTTTTAGTTTGTATTTTTCGTGTTATTTTATTTTTTTAAATTTAATTTACTTTTTTTTTTTTGTTTTTTGTATTTAATTTACTTTAATTTACTTTAATTAAGTTTAATTTTGTTTAATTTTATTTAAGTTGTTTTGTTTTTATTTTATTTCACTTTGATGTGTTTGATTTTATTATTTCTTTCAATTTTATTTATTTTATATTTTTACTTTTTTAATTTTTTTATTTTGTTTTATTTGAAAACCTTTAAAAATTTGGTTTTACTTTTTTTATTTTTTATTTTTTAATTTTTTTTTTAAATTTTTTATTTTATTTTATACTTAATTTTTTTTTAATTTATTGTATTTTATTTTGTTTTATTTTTATAAATTTAATTTAATTTTCATTTTATTTTTTTTTTATTTTGGGTTTTATTTTATTTTGTTTTATTTTATTTTACTTTAACTTATTTAAATTTTTTTTTTAATTTATTTCATTTTATTTTATTTTTTTTTAATTTCATTTTTCAACTTAACTCAAATTTTTAATTTGTTTTATTTTTAATAATTTATTTTATTTTATTTTCAATAATTTTTTTTTTAAATTTTTCAACTTGGTTTCATTTATTCAGTTTAATTATTTAATTTTATTTTTTTATTTGATTTAAGTTTGGTTTTTTAATTAAATTTTTTTGTTTTTGTTTTGTTTTATTTTATATAATTTTGGTTTGCTTTTGTTTTTGTTTTATTTTATTATTTTATTTTATTTTAGTTTTTTTCAATTTAATTTAATTTAATTTTATTAAATTTTTTTGTTATGAAACAAATCAAAGCCATTTTATTATTATTTTTATTTTATTTTATATTTTTATTTTTTTTTTACTTTATTTTATTTTCCATTTTCCATTTTTTATTTTTTTAATCTTTTTTTAAAATTTTTTATTTTTTTTTTACTTAGTTTTTTTTTTTTAATTTATTGTTTTTTTTTTTTGTTTTATTTCTTTAATTTTATTTTTAATTTTATTTTTTTTATTTAATTTATTTCTAATTTTATTTTTTTTTCATTTGTATTTTTTAATTTTTAAATTCATTTATTTTATTTTATTTAAATTTTTTTAAAATTTCATTTTTCAACTTAACTCAAATTTTTATTTTATTTTATTTTCAATAATTTACTTTAAATTTTTTAATTTGGTTTATTTTATTTAATTTACTTATTTTATTTTATTTTTTTATTCTATTTTATTTTTTAATTTGATTTATTTTGGTTTTTTTAATTAAATTTTTTTTTGTTTTTTTTTTTTTTAATTTTGTTTTATTTTTCATTTTTTTTATTATTTTATTTTATTATTTTATTTTATTCAAATTTTTTTTTATTTTTTATTTCATATCATCTTATTTTAAATTTTTTAAATTGAATTTACGTTTTATTTTATTTTATTAAATTTTATTTATTTTAACTTTATTTTATTTTATTAATTTCATTTTTTTAATTTTATTTTATTTGATTGTTTTTTGTTTTTTTATTTTTTTCTTGTTTTATGTTAGTTTATTTTTTTTTTAATTTAATTTTATTTTATTTTTTTTAATTAAATTTTTTAATTTAATTTAATTTAGCTTTTTTATTTTATTTTATTTTTTTTATTTGATTTAATTTAATTTTGCCTTATTATTTTTAATTTCTAATTTGTTCAGTTTTCTTTTTTTTTTAGTTAATAGAGGAAAACTTCATCTAAACTCTGCTCAGCTGCCTTTGCATTTAATCTTCTATCAAGAATAAGATCGCACAGCCTTCAAGTCTCCTACATACAATGTAAAAGTGTTTGGGTTTACAAAAATAAATGTTTTCTACATGTCTTGCTTGCCATGCTCATTACTGGTATCTCCCAACATTTATCTTCTTCTTTTGCAGAATTTTGCAATTGCAAGTGTAATAAATTAAAATTGCAATGCCATTCGTGCGCGGTATTTACAAAACGTCACAAAAAATACACAAAAAAAAAAAAAACAAAAAAAAAAAAAACAAAAAAAAAAAAATATAGAAAAATAGCAAAAAATCGTTTAAGCTTGTAGGTAGTTAAGTGTGCTTCTTTTCGTGAAGATGTGCTCAACATTTTTTATTGCAGCTGTACAAGTAGCTGAGGTATAAAAAATAAATGACTATTCACATTTTTATTTATTTACCTACATGAAAGCATTTGTATTGCAGACATTTTGCTATTCTTGCAATAAACAAATACAAAAAAGCAACTTAAAAGGAAAATGTAAATTAAACGCTATACTAAAATGTATTTTGGAAAATAGTCAATGGAGATCAGCCTTTGCTGTATTGAAATATTTTATACTAGTAGACCCGGCTAATGTTATCCCACCCAAAGGTAGACCTATGCGAGCCCCCAAACCTTCCGTCTCACATTTAACGATATATCTCTAAAACAAGTCGAGATTTTTTAAATTAATCGCGCTGCTTATGACAGCACTCATTCCCACCTTTCGTTTGATACCAATATTGTACTAACATATTTTTGGCACCCCTGGCCTACATATTTTGGACGATAACTCTTAAACCGGTCGAGCTATCAAAATAAGAGATTTATTAAATTTTTAATTGAACGTCCGCTAATAAAATGCTGAAAGTTTTATTTAATTTAATTCAGCAGTTTTCGAGTGATACGGCAACAAACATACAGACAAACAGACAGACAAAAATTCTAAAAATGCTTGATTTGGTATTTAATTATCTTAATAATAAGGATTGACCCTATCAATTTTTTTTTTGAATACTGGCATTGTACAGGCATGGACCTTAGACTCACGGTTGCCACAGTTGGTAGTTTTCTACCAAAATTGGTAGATTTTTTTTACTTTATTTGAATTGAAAGTTTTTTCTGTTTTGGTAGTTTTTTTTTAATTTAGGTATTATATCGAATCGATGGAACTCCCAAATAAATGAAGGTTCGAAATTTGATGTATGGGTGCGTTTTAGAATAAATCAGATGTGTGCGAAGTTTTATTGTTCTAGAATAACGGCAACCCGCGCCGATTTCTGGTTAAAGTTTTTGCTAGCAGCTTATAATAACTTCCCAAAAAAGTCCAATAAGGCTTCGAAAATTACATAATTTTAATATTTAGCTCATACTTAAAAAACTGTGTAACAAATCTCCATCATTGAATTTTTAAAAGGATAACAGGATTCTTGGCAAGTATATTGAAAAAAACGTATTCACGGGAGAAGGACATGGGAATTTCAAAAGTGTTTTAGCAGATTGCGTAATAATATGTTTTCTAGCAAAAATCCTTGAGTACGCCGGAAACTTTCTAATTAAAGTGCACTTTTTATAGGCGTAATTTTTTCAAAACTCTAAAGTTCTCAAAATGTGTTTACAAATATTTTAGGATGCACAGAAGATGGACAGGATATTCCTAACCCGAAAATTGATTTTTCAATATGGGTGTCAAGTGAAAGGTTTTCATGCAAGTTTTATTTCGATATCTCAATACGTTTCCGAGGTATTGACAAGAAAAAAATCAATACAATTTACCTGTTCCTTTCATATACAAAATTAAATTATGGTTCTTTGAGTCCTCACTTCAGATTCGGATTCAGCATACCCAAAAGCTTCAGAAACCGTTGAGCAACCCGGTGAGATTTTGAAAAACTTCTCAACTTCTCTTTTTATAACATAAGTAATAAAAATTCCTGAACAGGTTCACACGTCTCAGCACATACAAACAAACCTACCAAACCTACCTCCTCCTCATAACAACTTCCCTTCATCTTTCACAGTAGAGTTGGGAATTTTAGTTCATTAAAGTGATCGGAGATTTCGAACTAGCTCACCAGAATGAACTAGTTCATTTAGTTTAGTCCTTTGTATTTGTTTCTTTTAGGAAATAACTGCTAACACACGCCGAAAATTGTTGGGAGGGGTATCAAAACATACCTTTTGGCCCCAATAATCCAGAGCAGTCTTTTGATACATCTTTCTACACTTTGCAACGTGTTTTTGCAGTTCACAAATACCACCTTATGTACAGTAGTAAAAAACTCTGCTAACCAGCAGCGAACAAAGATGGGAAAATTACTGGGTCACGCTAACCAAAAAAGAGGATAAAAAAGTAGGCAGTATTTTATCATCCTGAATAAATTCTTTAAATTTGAGGAAAATTTTACATAGTTCAAGTAGTTCATTTGAAATTTGGAACTAGTTCACGCAAACTTCTGCATGAACTAGTTCTATGAACTAATTAGTTCATGAACTACCAAAGTAAATTTCACAGGCAATTACATATTCAACCAAGCAATAATCATTCGCTAACAATATGCCTGCATAAGCAATGGGACAACGGGCTCATTACGAGCATTGACAGCCAATGTGACTAAATAAGCGTGAGCTTGTGCCTATTTTGGTATTGACGCATGACATTGTTGCATTATGATTACTATTTGCTTATGCTTACGAGTCTGTTGCTACCGAAGTCATCGACGAATCATTGCTGACAATTGGAACTGTTTTTGAAACGACGCAGGGGGTCTGGCTGGCTACTCAAAGGCATGCAGGCATCGCATGATCCCAGGCGGTATATTTTGTATTGAAGTATGAAAGCAGATGAGTGAGATATTTTCGCGCGACACACTGCTTATTGTATAAATACTACAAAGTTATTAGTCTCTTTGAGAGCTCATAAGCACTGGATTGACCATCCAATATTTCGCAGCTCAAGCGAAAAAGTCATTAAGTTTTGATGGGAGCGCACACAGCGAATTTTTATTATAATTTTAACGCGCCAGGATAGAAGTGCTTTAAATGGTGTGGATAGTGGATATAGCTTATGGTATAGCAACAACAGCAATGATTTCATTGTCCAATAAAATACCATACTAAAATCGGTAATGACTTTGGGCGACTCATTTCGACACTTATTTGTCATTGTTGTTGTAACGCGATTAGCGCATCCATCCGTGAGTTGGTGATAAGCGTGAATGCGTTTTAATGGGATGCTGGTGGTGCTCGTGAAAGGAAGCTGGTGCGTTTGGTAGCCGCTGTTGACATGGGACATGAGCTTCAAAGATGCTGGTCTTTATTAGCAAGGTCTTACATGGAAATACACATAAAAATACTTTGTATGCAGATAGCGGCCTCTGGCGATTTAATTGAGTTATAAAATTAGTTTTTGATTAGCATAGTAAAGTTGTTGGGAAGGTGAGAAAGTAGAAGAACATTGCGGGGCTATATTTGGCTATTGGAGGTCCACACATTCAGTTTCCTCCAACCAAGATCGAGAGATTGAGTTATCCTACAAAATTTCAAGAGATCTACCTGTTTTGTCCTCACTCTCTGTGTTTCGCTATCTATTAGCTGGTTCTTGGCAAGGATGACACATTTCAAAGTACCCAACAGTTAGTTTGAAAACCTGTTGCATACTTTTAGGCGAGTAATTTTTTTTCTTGTTCTCTGTAACCTTTAAGTTCTTCAAGCGAAAGTTTTGGCTGCGAGGAAACCTTGTAAAAATGTTTACTTAATTGAACATTTTAACCCTCTATCGACCATTAAAACGACATTTTTTCCAACTAACCAGATAAGGGTACAAAACGACCCTTTTTCGTGCTAGTGAAAGGTTAAAAATGTTCCACAAAACTCTACCAAAAATTACACTTATTTATTATTACTATAATCTATTCATGCACCATGAATTTAAATGAAAACCATGCAAATGAAAAACTGACACTAATTAATTATTGCATTCCACTCATATTATTAATATAAATTTTTAACATATTACACAAGCGCTTAAAAATATAAACAACAACTAAATGGATACATTTGTGTTTGTAGGTAAGTAGAAACAGTTAAATCGCACATGAATGTCTGCCATTAAAAATTAATAACGTAAACAATTTTCATTAAAAATATATATATGTACATAAAGATATAAAACCAATATAAATGTTAAAAATGGGTCAAATAAATAGGCGAAAATGATAAACAGAACAGTTGTTAATAACTGGCATAATACTCAACGTTGTTATAAATAAATAAAAAAAATTTTAAATGCGATAAATGTTGTAACAGTTTAAGCTTTGAGCACAGTGAAGCCTCCTTAAGGGGATTTTCGAAATTTTCGATATCTCGTGGTTATCATCCGATTTCGCCCACTCTCAATTGCAACCTACCTTGGCCAGAAAGTAACCTGTTTACCAAATGTCATACACATATCTACATTTTTACTCAAGTTATGTCAATTTCGAAATTTTCGATATCGAAAAAGCTGGCGTGGTTATCATCCGCTTTCGTCCTTTTTCTCTAGCAACCTATTTTGACCATAAAGTAACATGTATATCAAATTTCATGCAAAGTTATGTCAATTTCGAAATTTTCGATATCGGAAAAGGGGGCGTTGTTATCATCCGATTTCGCCCAATTTCGCTACCAACTCACTTTGGCTAGAAAATAGCCTGCATACAAAATTTCATACAAATATCTCAATCCTTACTCAAGTTATGTGAATTTATGTGATTTTCGAAATTTTCGATATCGAAAAAGGTGACGTGGTTATCATCCGATTTCGTATATTTTCTCTAGCAACCTATTTTGGCCATAAAGTAACATGTATACCAAATTTAGTGCAAAGTTATGTCAATTTCGAAATTTTCGATATCGAAAAAGGGGGCGTTGTTATCCTCCGATTTCGCCCAATTTCGCTAGCAATTCACTTTGGCCAGAAAATAGCCTGTATACAATTTCATGCAAAGTTATGTCAATTTCGAAATTTTCGATATCGAAAAAGGGGGCGTTGTTATCCTCCGATTTCGCCCATTTTCGCTAGAAACTTATTTTAGCCAGAAAGTAGCCTGTATACAAAATTTCATACAAATATCTCAATCGTTACTGAAGTTATGTCAATTTATGCGATTTTCGAAATTTTCGATATCGATTATATTAGGGCGTGGTTTTCCTCCGATTTCATTCTATGCCAAATTTGATCCAAATTGCTTCAGAAGTGGCCGAGATATTCGCCGATATAGGAAGAAATAAATGAAATGGCGTTAGGTGGCAACCTTTTTTATTTCCTAAAATAAAATATAACAAAATTAGATGAAGCCTCCATAAATTCGTGTTCCAGCTCTATGTTAGTTAGTATTCAGTGTTTTGAGATTTGCTTAACTAAATTTACAAATGTTTGGTGTACAAGATATTTTATCGAGGACCCACTGTCCTTACTTAAAGCCTAACGTGCGTTAAATATTAAAACCTTATAAAAAGGTGAGCACTTTGTTATTAAAATTAATATCTGCCAGTACTTAAAGCGGTAAAAAAAAATTATTTAATGATGCGAAAATTTGACGTTTTTTCGTGAATGAAAGCTTTAATGTTCATATTACAAATGGAATCTAAAAAAGTATCTCATATATAAATTGGCCTGTTGAAAGATGATTACATTTCCAATTCGTTTTATATGAGCTGATAGAAACATAAATATTTTCACACTTTATCATTTCATAGAACGCGATAATAGGATTCTCATCTTGACTAGTGTGTAAAAGCTCAAAGCTTTAAACTAGAATTTTTTCAGACTTGTTTGGCGTTGTACTAACAGGTTTATGTACTGTTCATGCTGAGCCTGCATTTTGCATTTTAGCATTTGGGCCAAAATGCAGCATTTTTTCCATACAATTTTGAAAGCTAAACGCAACTAAATGCTACTTTATTTCTGCATTAGCTTTAGCATCTTCGAAGGTACAGTACGAACGAAAATTTCCTTGTATGAAGAAAAAGTGAAAAAAAAATGTTGCATACTTTTTGGCGTACCGCTGTTTATATTAGGATATCTTCTCACTAGGCAAGTCAACGTACTTATGCAATAATTTTTTCTGTTAAAAGGAGCAATATTCGAGATGAAGAGTTTCCAAGTTTGTTTAGAAAGTCGGTTTCTTACCCACGAACTCACTTTTATAAAAGAAATGTAGTTTATCTGTAAAGGCAAGCATACTTCCACTTGCGATGTAGGAACGGCACCTTAAGTATTCGAAAATTAGCTAAATGCGCATTTTCAAAATGCGGCAGCATGAACGCAACTTCGAAATGTACGATCGAAAATGCTGCATTTTGCATTTTATCAATTTTTAAAGCTAAACGCAACTAAATGCTACTTCATTCCTGCATTAGCTTTAGCATCTTCGAAGGCACAGCACGAACAAAAAATGTCCTTGTATGAAGAAAAAGTAAAAAAAAATGTTGCATACTTTTCGGCGAACCGCTGTTTATACTTCTGCAATAATTTTTCCTGTTAAAAGTTGCAATTTTCGAGGTGAAAAGTT
>CAXKVI010000004.1:12652990-12672990 GCA_964058755.1 Campiglossa producta | reverse complement strand
CTCCTTCTAAAGACAAGTCTACAAATACATACAAAGCCCACATCCACACAGTGACAATGTCTTCCATAGGCTACACACACACACACACACTCACCCTACTGGAAAGCTCATAGACATGTGAAGAGAGAAAAAATAATTGTTTTATTTTTGTTTTTGTGTTTGTGCCTTAATCATTTTGTCCTCCACTTGTTGAAAGTCGTCGAACATTCGCACTGTGGGATATTTCAAATAAAATCTCTCTGCCTCTATGTCTATTTCTATCTCCATCTCTTTCTCTATCTCCATCTCTTTCTTTATCTCTATTTTTGTCTCTGTTCCTATCTCTATCTGTAGTTCTATCTCTATCTCTATCTCTCCTTCTCTTTCTATTTCCCTTTCTATCTCTCCTTTTCTCACTTTGTCGTTTTCTTTCTTACTCTCTCTTTTCTCTTACTTTTTTTTCCGATTCCTGCTATAAAAATGATTTCAAACACTTTTTTATTTGATTTCTATTTTTTCTGATTTTTTTATCTTGATTTTTTTTTTCAAATACCCCATTGTGCGCCGCACAATCCATGTCACCGGCGTGAATATGGAAGGATATATGTGTACGTATGTATGTATGTTTGTATAAAAAATTGTTCTCATTTATTTCTTAGTTGCATTTACTTGCACTCATTGTTGTCCTTCACTGCATGTTTATTGTACTTGATTTTGTTTTTTTTTTTGCGATTTTTTGTTGTTGTTTCTCTTCAGTTTGTTTCACTGTAATAAGTATGCCATTGTCGCTGTAACCGACTTATTTAGCTGAGGCTTTTCCTTTTGGTTTGGTTCTAATTTATATAGCATTTGTACAACTTAATGTGATCACTTTAAAGGATAATATTTTTTTGTTGGAGAGTGAAATAAGTTGTCAGTATGGTAGATTAAAAAGAGATTCGAGGAAGAACTGAAATATGTAAAGTAAAATAGAACGAAATAAAACGAAATGAAATAAAGTAAAATAAAAAAATTAAAAAGAAAGCAAAAAAAAAAATTTTAAAAAATTGGAAAATAAAACTAAATAAAATAAAAAATATAAGATGAAATAAAAAAATAAAAAAAATAAAAATAAAAATAAAATAAAGTAAAATAAAACAATAAGAAATAAAATTATATAAAAAATATAAAAAATTAATAAAAAATAAAAAAATAAAACTAAATAAAATAAAAAATATAAAATGAAATAAAATAAAATATAAAAATTAAAATAAAAAAAAATAAAATTAAAAAATAAAATAAAATTAAAAAATTAAAGATAAACTAAATAAACTAAAATAAAATAAAATAAAATAAAATAAAATAAAATAATATAAAATAAAATAAAATAAAATAAAATAAAATAAAATAAAATAAAATAAAATAAAATAAAATAAAATAAAATAAAATAAAATAAAATAAAATAAAATAAAATAAAATAAAATAAAATAAAATAAAATAAAATAAAATAAAATAAAATAAAATAAAATAAAATAAAATAAAATAAAATAAAATAAAATAAAATAAAATAAAATAAAATAAAATAAAATAAAATAAAATAAAATAAAATAAAATAAAATAAAATAAAATAAAATAAAATAAAATAAAATAAAATAAAATAAAATAAAATAAAATAAAATAAAATAAAATAAAATAAAATAAAATAAAATAAAATAAAATAAAATAAAATAAAATAAAATAAAATAAAATAAAATAAAATAAAATAAAATAAAATAAAATAAAATAAAATAAAATAAAATAAAATAAAATAAAATAAAATAAAATAAA
The DNA here is from genome assembly GCA_964058755.1 of Campiglossa producta. Taxonomy (NCBI): domain Eukaryota; kingdom Metazoa; phylum Arthropoda; class Insecta; order Diptera; family Tephritidae; genus Campiglossa; species Campiglossa producta. Next base: position 12,671,205 of record CAXKVI010000004.1, on the reverse strand, counting down.
ATAAAATAAAATAAAATAAAATAAAATAAAATAAAATAAAATAAAATAAAATAAAACAATATACAATAAAATAAAATATAAAAAAAATAAGATAAATAATCAAAAAAAAAAAATGAAAATAAAAAAATAAAAATTAAATAATATAAAAAAAAAAGGTTAGGGTTAGGTTAGCTTCAAGTGGCTTCCGCAGAGGCACACTTAGGCCAGTTTTGAAAGGCCCGTTGTGATACCACCAACACTAGGAAAGTCAGTCCCGGCACCCGGCCATTTGGAAAATCCCTGAGTTGTTGGAATTTTCCACATAGCAGAATTTCGGGACTGACACTCCTAAACCGACACCGTTACTCCTCCTCGTACCACTTAGATGACTTGATGAAGGCCATCAAGTCCTTTATGTCCAGTTCCGCGATCTGGCTTAGGCTATACACGAAGGGAACTCTCAAAAAGCGCGTTCTCGCGCCGCTTAAAGCCGGGCAGTTGCAGATGAGGTGCTTCACCGTTTCCTCTTCCTCATCATCTTCGGTAGGGCACACCTACCCTTTCTGCGTGCCTACCAATAAGGCAGTGCCCAGTTAGAACACCTATTAATATGGAGATTTCTCTCCTCTTAGGGCGTGAATGCCTGTAGATCTTTTATGATCCCATTTTGGCCAGGTTTGTTTGGATGGCCGGCACCCTGGGGATTGTTGCCACCTTTCGTTGGCTTGACGGAGTGTGTACTCCTAACTAAATAACAAACAAAAAAAAAAAATGGAACAAAAAATAAAAATAAAATAAAATAAAAAATATAGTAAAATAAAAGAAAAGAAAAAAGAATAAATAAAAATAAAAGTAAAATAAAAATAAGAAAAAAATTGAAGGAAAAAAAACATAAAAATCTAAATAAAACATAACAAAAAAAGAAACAGAATAAAATAAAATAATAAAATGTAGAGCAAAAAAAATGTAAAAAATATAAAGTAAAAAATAGAGAAAATATAGAAAAAAATATATAAAAATAAAATAAAATAAAATTCAATAAATTAAAATAATGTAGAACAAATAAAAAAATTAAATAAAATAATAACAGAGTTAAAAATATGAAAAAAAAAACAATAAAAAAATTAAATGAAATTTAACAAAAAAAAAAAAAAATAAAAAAATAAAAAAAAAAAAAATAAAGAAAATAAAAAAAAATAAGAAATGAATAATAAAAGTGAAATGTAATAAAATAAAATAATTTAGAGCAAAACAAAGTAAATAAAATAAAATGAAAAAAATGCAACAAAATAAAAAAAACAACAAAATAAAAAAAACCATTAAAAGTGCAATAAAATAAAATAATATAGAGAAAAAAAATAAAATAAAATAAAAAATAAAGCAAAAAAAAATTAATAAAAATAAAATAAATTAAAACAAAATAAATATAAAGAAAAAATGAAACAAAAAAAAAAAGATAAAAAAATATCCGAATATGGCGGTTAAAAATGCGTAAAAACTGCGTTTAAATATTTATAAATTGCAGTTGAAAGTTGTTAAAAACCCAGCACATTCGCAAACCACGCATGCGGCAACAAACCACCCACCACACCTTCCAAATAGCTTTGATCCTCTCATCTGCACTTACCAACAAATACAAAAGTACTTTTGTTTTCGGAAAACTATTTATTTTTATGTACATATTTCCAATATTTGCTACATATATTTCCTGCTTAAACCACTCAACGCCCGCAACATGCAATTTTCATTAGCACTGAGCGTTTGTGCCAATCCCAAATGCGGCTAAGTGCAGTTTTACAACTACAACAATAACAACAAACAAAATATATTAATCAACCATAAACCTCAGCGTTTCCTGCCTTGAATCCTTCCTTCCTTCCTTCCAACAATCAACCAGCTGTTTTATACTGTTATGTGTGTGTGTGTGTGTGTGTGCAATCAACCGTTGCGTGCTCTGCATTGATGAAATGTTAAATTGTTAATTACGCGCGATATGCGTTAATATTAAATTAGTTTTGTTGAATGCAAAATATTGAATGGTTATTTTGAAATGTCTATTTGTGTTTGTGTGTGTGTGTGTGTGTGTAGAGAAAATGTGCGCCTGTTGGGGATATCCACTCAATCATGTATGGACAGCACTTCATAAATTATTTGAGAGTGGTAGAGTTGTACGTGCATATGAAGAGCGCCTTTATGAAGAGCTTTAACTCTATATTCATAGTTACATACATACATATGTACCTACACATTCATTTATAAATTTACTAAAACGATATTATATGCATGAATGAATTTTAGTTATTTGTGACATATTCGACTGAAATTTGGTTTTGACAAGTTGTTATTAAAACTGTCAGCAGCAGTGGTTATATATATACGGATGTACATCAGACTGAAAAAAAAAACGATTTCCTTCCAAAAAGAAAAAAAAAAAAAAATTAATATTAAAAAAAAAAAAAAAAAATAGAATAAAAATTAGTTAAAAATAAAAAAATTTAAATTAAAGTAAAAAATAAAAAAAAAAAACTGTAACAAAATAGAAAACCTTAAAAAGTAAAAATAAAAAAATATTTATTCAAATTAAAAAAAAAAAACAATAATATAAAAAAATTAAAATAAAAAATTACAACAAAATAAAAGAAATTAATATTAAAAAAAAAAAAAAATATTAAAACTAAAAAATTAAGACTAAGACAAAAAAAATAATTATTAAAAATTAAGATTGAAATAAAACAAACATAAATAAAAAAAAAAACAATAAAAAAATTGATTAAAACATAATAAAATTGAATTTAAAAATAAAAAAATTAAATAATTATTAAAAATTAAAAAATTAAAATGAAAAAAAAAAAATTATTAAAAAAAATATATGAAAGAATAATATTTTTCAAGTATTTTAGTGAGGTCGATGCCTTCTGAAAAACAAAACTCAATATTATATATATATACGTAAAATAGTATACATTTAATATTTCGGTTTCACTGGAACCATCATCAGGAACATAAGAATATGTTTTATCGACAAAAAATACTTAAAAAAATATTTACGAATAAGGCTATTAAAAATCATCAAAAAAACAATAATAAAAAAAAAGAAAATTTAAATAAAAAAAAATAGAAATTAAAAACAAAATAAAATAAAATAAATATATTATAAAATAAACTGAGATTGAAAAAAGTGAAACGAAAAATTAAAAGAAATTTAAAGAAAAAAAAAAAAAATTAATAAAAAAAAAATAAAAAAGTAAAAATAAATAAAATAAAATAAAAAATTGAATAGAGCAAAGTTTAATTCAATAAAATAAATGAATAAAAAAAAAAAAAAAAAAAAAAAAAACGAGAACGGTACCAGTACTTGTACTGTATCCATCGTGCCGAAACGACCCGGGCCGTTTTCTTATATCGACCCGGCCAAGAGCAATACACTCGAGGTGACCCTGTCTGACATTTAGGCAGGACTACACCTCGCTACAATAAATAAAAAAAAATGAATAAAAAAAATAAATAAAATGAAAGGAATTAATATAAAAAAATTTAACACAATAAAACCAAACAATATAAAATAAAATCATTGAAAATAAGTAAAAAAAAAAACAAATGAAATAAATAAAAAAATTAAAAAAAAAAATAAATAAAAAAGAATAAAAAAGTAAAAATAGATAAAATAAAATAAAATAAAAGAAAATAAAATAAGATAAAAAAATCGAATAAAGCAAAGTTTAATTCAACAAAATAAAATGAGTAAAAAAAAACAAATAAAATTAAAATTGAATACAATAAAAGCAAACATAATAAAACAAAAATCAATGAAAATAAGTTAAAAAAACAACAAAAGAATTAAATAATACAAAACAAAAATACATAAAAAAATAAAAACGAAAAAGAAAAAAATGTAATGAAATGAACTGAAGTAAAACAAAAAAAAAAATGACAAAAAAAATTATATTTAATTAAAAATAATAAAATAAACAAAATAAAAGTTTAGTAAAAAAAAAAAATTAAAAAGAATTAAAAATAAAACAAAATAAACTAAAAAAATAAGTAAAAGTCGAATAAAATGAAGTAAAATAAAAATAATGTAATATGTAAATATGTAAGGTAAAAAAAAATGGGATAAAAAAAAATAGAATAAAAAAAAAATAAAAACAAAAAAAAATAAAATGATATTAAATAAAATAAAGAAAATAAAATAATGCAAAATAAAAATATAAAAATAAATAAAGATAAAATATGTATACCAAAAAAAAAATAAAAATAAAATGTAAAAAATCAAGATAAAAAACTTTTAAATTAAAAAATAAACCTAAAAAATTTACATTAAACAATTGTAAAAAATTTCACAATAATTACAAAGATCATGAAGTCGTAAAAGTTTTAAAAATTAATTTAAGTCAATTTTTTTTAATCAGTCTAATATGCCTTAAAGCTGTTCACAATATACAAACATAGAATATTTGCATATTAAATTGGTTTTATTTATTTAGTAATTAAAATCAATGCGTATAGGCAATTTCGAATTTTGACAGAAATTGATTGCAATTTAAATAGACAACGGAAATTAAAATAAAATTAAAATTAAATAGAAACATACATTAATTTGAAAAACTTAATTAATAACAAATTCGTTGTTAAACAATGTTCATAATATTATTGTATTTAAAGCATACATACATTCAATGGAATTGAAAAATAAAAATTTAACAGAAATATTTTTTTTGGGAGTTTTTAGAATAAGTGGCTTGTGAAGGGTTAAGAAGGTTAAAGAAGGTTTTAGGTTAACCTAGCGCAGTTATATTCAAAAAGCATTCATGCGGAACTTCCAACTGCTTTACAGTAATGCAGAACAGATTTTCATCGCGTTAAGAGGCAATTACAAAAAAAAATTATAAAACAGTGCCTAAAAGTATGCAGCACTCCTATAAATAGACTTAAATTCAGTTCTCCAGTGCGATTTCGAAGCGTAGTAAGCTTATGAGAGTTAAGGCTGATTAGCTATTATCAACTTGCAATGAAAATCTGCAAAAAAGTTTACACATATAAGTATTGCATACTTTTAGGCAAATTGTGTACAAGATTCTGCTATTATCAAAATTATATACGAAATATATAGTATCACTACTTAAATTTAGATTCCCAACTGCTTTACAGTAATGCAGACTAGATTTTCATCGCGTTAAGAGGCAATCACAAAAAAAAAAAATAAAACAGTGCCTAAAAGTATGCAGACCTCCTATAAATAGACTTAGGTTCAGTTCTTCAGTGCGAGTTCGAAGCGTAGTAAGCTTATGAAAGTTATGTTAGCCTCAACCTGCATTGAAAATCTTCAAAAAAGTTTACACATAAAAGTATTGCATACTTTTAGGCAAATTGTGAACAAGATTCTGCTATTATCAAAATTATATACGAAATATATTGTATCACTTCTTAAATTTCGATTCCCAACTGCTTTACAGTAATACAGAACAGATTTTCATCGCGTTAAGAGGCAATTACAAAAGAAAAATTATAAAACAGTGCCTAAAAGTATGCAGACCTCCTATAAATAGACTTAAATTCAGTTCTTCAGTGCGTGTTCGAAGCGTAGTAAGCTTATGAAAGTTGAGCCGATTATTATGTTAGCCTCAACCTGCATTGAAAATCTTCAAAAAAGTTTACACATAAAAGTATTGCATACTTTTAGGCAAATTGTGAACAAGATTCTGCTATTATCAAAATTATATACGAAATATATTGTATCACTACTTAAATTTCGATTCCAAACTGCTTTACAGTAATACAGAACAGATTTTCATCGCGTTAAGAGGCAATTACAAAAAAAAATTATAAAACAGTGCCTAAAAGTATGCAGACCTCCTATAAATAGACTTAGGTTCAGTTCTTCAGTGCGTGTTCGAAGCGTAGTAAGCTTATGAAAGTTGAGCCGATTATTATGTTAGCCTCAAACTGCATTGAAAATCTTCAAAAAAGTTTACACATAAAAGCATTGCATACTTTTAGGCAAATTGTGTACAAGATTCTGCTATTATCAAAATTATATACGAAATATATTGTATCACTACTTAAATTTCGATTCCCAACTGCTTTACAGTAATGCAAAACAGATTTTCATCGCGTTAAGAGGCAATTACAAAAAAAAAAAAATTATAAAATAGTGCTTAAAGGTATGAAGTGCCTAAAAGTAAATAGATTTAGGTTCAGTTCTTCAGTGCGTGTTCGAAGCGTAGTAAGCTTATGAAAGTTAAGGCTGATTAGCTATTATGTTAGCCTCAACTTGCATTGAAAAACTGCAAAAAAGTTTACACATAAAAGTATTGCATACTTTTAGGCAAATTGTGTACAAGATTCTGCTATTATCAAAATTATATACGAAATATATTGTATCACTACTTAAATTTCGATTCCCAACTGCTTTACAGTAATGCAGAACAGATTTTCATCTCGCTAAGAGGCAATTAAAAAAAAAAATATATAAAACAGTGCCTAAAAGTATGCAGCACTCGTATAAATAGACTTAAATTCAGTTCTCCAGTGCGAGTTCGAAGCGTAGTAAGCTTATGAAAGATAAGGCTGATTAGCTATTATGTTAGCCTCAACATGCATTGAAAAACTGCAAAAAAGTTTACACATAAAAGTATTGCATACTTTTAGGCTTAGATTTTAGATTAAAAAAAATTGTGTACAAGATTCTCCTATTATAAAAATTATATACGAAACTAGCTGACCCGGCAGACGTTGTCCTGCCACAAATTTATTTCCCTGTCTGTTTCTCTAACCCGATCCCTATATCTATTTTAAACCATATCCCTATCTCCTTCATATAGGAGAAACCACGCCCCCTTTTTCCTTATCCCCAGTTTTTTTTGGAGGTGTCCGGGATTGATCTTATATAACTCCTCACAAAATTTCAGTGGTCTAAGCTAAATACTTCTAGAGATATGGACTATGAAGTATTTTATTCGTATGGGAGGTGCCACGCCCCCTTTATCGTTAACTCGAGTTTTTTGGGAGGTATTAGGGATCGATCACATATAAACCCTAACATTAATACTTGCAGAGATATGGGCTATGAAATGTTTCCTTCATATAGGAGAAACCACGCCCCCTTTTTCCTTATCCCCAGTTTTTTTTGGAGGTGTCCGGGATTGATCTTATATAACTCCTCACAAAATTTCACTGGTCTAACCTAAACACTTCCCGAGATATGGACTATGAAGTATTTCATTCGTATGGGAGGTGCCACGCCCCCTTTTTCGTTACCCTAGTTTTTTTGGAGGTGGTAGGGATCGATCTCATATAACCCCTTACCAAATTTCAGTGGTCTAAAATGAATACTTCCAGAGATATCGACTATGAAATATTTCATTTGTATGGGAGGTGCCACGCCCCCTTTTTGGTTAACCCCCAGTTTTATGGGTGAGAATGGTGTTGTTATCCTATAGGTCTGTACCGATTTCCAGGTCCCTACCTTAAACCCATTTAGAGATATTCACCTTGAAGAAAAATGTTTGTATGGGAGGTGCCACGCCCCCCTATTATTTCGTTCTGACTTTATAACATGACCTGCGCGTGGTAATAACAAACAAACCCCCTAAAGGAAGTATATGATTTGGTTCAGCCGTTTTCGAGTTTTAGCGTAACGACTGAACACCATTTCATTTTTATATATATAGATTAACAACCAAACTAATTAAAGATTGTATGGGAGGTACCACGCCCCCTTTTTCGATAACCCCAAGTTTTATGGGTGAGAATGGTGTTGTTATCCTATAGCTCTATACCAATTTTCATGTTCCTACCTTAAACACTTTTGAAGATATTCACCTTGAAAAATTCAGTTTGTATGGGAGGTGCCACGCCCCCTTTTCCGATTACCCCTTCTTTTATGTGTAAGAAGGCTTTTGATACCATATAGGTCTATACAAATTTTCAGGTCCCTACCTTGAACCCTTTCACATATATTCTGCTTAAAAAATTTAGTTTGTATGGGAGGTACCACGCCCCCTTATTGGATAACCCCCGGTTTTATAGGTAAGAGTGGTGCTGTTATCCTGTAGCTCTGTACCAATTTTCATGTTCCTACCTTAAACACTTTTGAAGATATTCAACTTGAAAAATTCAGTTTGTATGGGAGGTGCCACGCCCCCTTAATATTTTGTTCTGATTTTAAGACATGACCTGCGCGTGGTAATAACAAACAAATCCCCCAAAGGAAGTATTTCATTTGGTTCAGCCGTTTTCGAGTTTTAGCGTTACAATTATACACCATTTCATTTTTATATATATAGATATAATATATTGTATCACTTAATTTTCGATTAAAAAAAATATTTTTAAAATATTCACTAAGCTCTGTGTAAGAAATATAATTCAAATATGACATAAGAAAGGTTACTAAGCTGAGGGAACTCAATTGGAGACAGGAAATTCTCAAACAACTTCTCTAAAAGTCTCGTTTCTGTAAAAATTTTAGTAAGTACATGTAAAATTCTCTACCTATATACAAGACTACATACATGGAAAAATTACATATGCTTACATATGTTTTCATCAAATCATAATTGAAAATTTTACTCACACACATATTTTCAATTCCTTTACTGATTTTGGCATTTTATCAAAAATGTTTACATGTCTTACCACGTCACATTAATCAACCCAAAGCTGGTCCTTAAGAAATCTACAAACAATTCCCATACGACGAACTCAGATGTTTGCAGTGCTTGCTGACTTATGTCCCTGCTTACGAATGAATGCACAGAGCCATGTTTAAGTCTAAGCACCACTTGGCATGTGTAGCAATCAAATTCAATTGTATTTACACACACACATTTATCAATGCCAAGAATGAGCTATGGAGAAATGAAAAAGAAAGTCAAAGAGCTCATAAGAAAAGTATAAAATTGAGAATTTATGAAGAGCAAGAAAACAAAAAAAAAAAAAACAAAAAAAAATCATACACTGAGGGAAAAAATAAAGGTTAAACCAACTACAATAACGAGGTTGACTCAACAATAAACAGCTATGATAGCCAGGTAAAGCTGAAATATGTTGAATCAACTATAAAAATATAAGTCTTACATTGATGAATAGTTTCGTTATTTTGAAAATATTTCTTTTCATTTCAAACGCATTAATGTTAATTTAAATATGTACATATTTCATTCAACTGCGAAAATGAGTTGATTCAAACTTAACTTCATTTTTGTTTTAACTGTGAAACCTGTCAATTTGAATATACAATGTTGAGCCAAGAATATATAGTTGTTAATTTAACATTGAAACGTAGATGGTTTACCTTTCTTCGAGGTTGTTTTAAACGCGCTTTCAGTGTTGGTTTAACTATAATACACTTTTAATTTACCATTAAAAACTTTGAAATATATAAACAAATACGTTTTTCTTATAAAAATCTTTTAAACGAGCTTTCAAGTTGTGATCGTCCTTTTTCTCCTCATTCTGAAACAGCCTTCTACAGAGCCTGGGGTTATATTTATCACTTTGCTACCGACGGCGTAGAATACATTTTGAAAGATTTGTTCGCTTTCCATTTTATAAAATTACACTGTACAACAGCCACAAAATCTCAGAGGGTTCACATCGGCTTCTGGAACTTTTGGGTGTGCTGAATCGAAGTTTGAAGTTAGGTTTTGCGGGTCACCTTAGGTGTTCTCTCCAGAGGTTAGTTTGTTCAGATATCGGTAGTAGTAAAACACAATTTTTTAATTTTTTGTAACTTTTTTTCTTACTTACTATACCCCAACTTTTTTGAATTATGGTTCCTTGACCCCAGAAAAACTGCTAAATTATTAAAAAAAATTGTTATTTTGCAACTACCGATCTCTTTACAAACCACCACCTGAAGAAAAATCCTAGGATGACCCGAAAAATCTGGCTTCATGTTCGAATCTAGCACACCCAAAAGCTTCAGAAACCCGGTGGGATTTTCGAAAACTTTAATTTTGTTGTACAGTGTTATTTTAAATATCAATTTTTCAAATATTTTCTAAAAAAAAAGTGAACTTCAAGCCGCAAAAAATATTTCACAAATAACGCGTCTTCTTCTCTTCTCTTTTGTTGGTCGATACAACAGCGTTGCAATTTCAAATTATCAATGACAGTGTTGAATTGAACAATGGCAATGTTCATTTGAAATTATTTCTGTTCATATTGACTATAGAATTGTTATAACAAGATGACGACGGTTATTTTGTTATTATTACAACTTTGATTCAACAGAGTTGGAATTTCGAATCAACAATGACAATGTTGAATTAAAAAATTTTTTTTTTGTTATTGATCAGAAAATTTTAACACTGTTGATTTGAAATTACTTCTGATCAAATCGGCTATTGAATTGTTAAATCAAGATCAACATTTTCATTTTTGTCATTATTAAAACTTTGATTCAACAAAGCTGGGATTTCAAATCAACAAGTTCAGTATTGAACTAAAAATGTTTTTTTTCTGTTATTGATCAGAAAATTTTAATAATGTTGATTCGAAATAACTTCTGATCAAATCGACTATTGTATTGTTAAGTCAAGATCAACATTTTTATTTTGTCATTATTAAAACTTTGATTCAACAGAGCTGGAATATCAAATCAACAATGACAGTGTTGAATTAAGAACTTGTTTTTTTGTTATTGATCAAATCAAAAAAAAAATAAAATACAAATATTCCCTTATTATATTCAATTTTCATTTAAGTTCACTCACCTTTTTGTCTTTGAAATTTTCATAAATGTTCGTTTCTTTGTGAATATCCATTTAACTTGAAGAATTTATTATGATTGCAAAATTTATTGCCTGCTATTCTCAGAACAAGTTTAGTGGCTTCCTGTACCATTGTCGGCGGCAAGCAAAATTGTCATGGCAGCCTTTGGAGCACAAAAGCCGAAAATTGCACTTGTAGGTATGTACTTGAGTTTATACGAATCAGATATTGTAGTAATATAGATAAATTTACGTAAACATATATATCTACTAACGAATTTATGTTTGCATTAGGGTCCTAACATAAAATTTTTTGAAACTATTTTTTTAAATACAAAATATTTGGGAGTTCCATCGATCTGATTTGATATCTAAGTAAAAAAAGTACTAAATCAGAAAAAAAACTACCAAATTCGAAAAAGTAAAAAAAAAAACCACAAATTTTGGTAAAAAACTACCAACTGTGGCAATCGTGACGAAAATGAAAACCTTTTGTATATTTAGATACCAGCAGATGTCGCACCAGCCATTTGGAAATACATCTTTTGTATATCCTCTACTATCCTGGGAACGGCTAAAGCGATTTGGATAAAATTTGTCATATAGAAAATTTGCCTCACTCTAATACTTTGTAGTTGGTGTTGCCACCTGGGGTGGTTTACAGGCTTGCCACTTATCCCCCTATTTTTTTTAAATATTAAGCAAGATATGCCATTATGCGTATAAAATGAAAGCTATTTCGGCGACATACCAACTAAGATATTTTCAAGTAGGGTTTGCCACCTAAGGTTGCCACCTAACTTTGTACTTACATTTATTTATTTCTTCGTGCATACATATATCGACAAATATATCGTGGAACTTACGGACCGATTTGGATAAAATTTGAAATGTGGATAGTATGCTTTATTTAGAGATATTTTATTCGGGTGTTGCCACATCGGCGGGTTTACAGGGTTGCCACCTATCTCAATTTTTTTTGTAATCTGCAACAAGATATGACAAAATGAGTATCAAATAAAAGGTATTTTTGGCAGCATACCAACTAAGATATTTTCAAGTAGGGTTGCCACCTTATGGAATTTTAGTTATTCCTTCGTATATCGACTACTTTCTCAGGAATTTATTGACCAATTTGGATGGAACTTTGGCTGTGGATAGTAACCTTCATTCTGATATATTTTAATTGGGTGTTGCCACTTAGTCTGATTAAGAAGGTTGCCACCTATCTCAATTGTTTTAATATTCAGCAAGATATGCCAATACGGATATCAACTGAAAGGTATTTTCGGCGGCATACCAACAAATATATTTTAATAAAGGGTTGCCACCTAACGGCATTTTATTCATTCCTTCATATATCGATGAGTGTCTCAGGAAGTTATTGACAGATTTGGAGGAAATTTCTTATATAGACAAAAACAACTGGTAGGTTCCTTGACACCAATTTTGTGGTAGTTTCAAAACAAATTTATTTTTATTTTATTTTTTTGTGCACAGTCTAATGTACATATAAATAATTGAAAGGTGCGTGTAGCTATGCAGATTACCGTCATAAATTTATTCATGCTACCTTCCTAGAGATGAAGATGACATTTACACGTGCCACAAGTAGAGCGCTCGAGCGCATAACAACAACAACAATAACACAAATAGCAACAACAATGGCTGTAAAATCTATATTTTATTGTATAAGGGTTTGAATAGCTTTTGAAAAATGCTGACAAACCCAGAAGGCGGCCTGCTTTTCGCTATATGGCTTGCGTGTGGTAGAAGGTATAGAGTGCTGGGTTAAAGTGAAATTTCGGTAGAAGCATATTCGAATTCTCATAAGGAGATGAAGCTATTTGTTTGCCTTAAAATGGTTGCCACTCAATGGCTTTAGAGCCTTCGGTAGTACATCAGCTGCTAATGGATATGTGGTATACACCTTTCTTAAGAACTCAACTTGAATTTCTCTACACAATCTAAGCTAGCAAACACAATTGGCTTACATATGTTGGTTGTTGGTTCAGCTAATGTAGCATCACAATTTCTTGACAGCAGTCTAAGCTTTTAAGTTATTTGGCTTTGAATTTATTGATTTATTGAGCTCTGGGTGAGTAAGTTGGGAGCAGGGTTCGGAGTTACTCATTTATGAATATTCAAGGACGTTCTTTTGCATTCGCATTCACGAACATGTTCATTTAACAAAATTTTGAATTCGCTTTCGTGAATAATAAAAAATCTATACCGTTCACGTTCACGAATGCATTCGCGAATCATTATAAAATGCATTCTCAAATATATGTAAGAACGTTCTTCTTGTCGTTCATCTTCATAAAAGTATGTATGTCGCGAATGCATTCCTACATAGATTCGAGAACACATTTGAGAATGATTCGCGAATACATTCATGTACGGTGTAGATTTTTTGATGCGTTCTTATTCACGAATGCCAAAAAATCGACTTTAATTTTTTTACAAAATGGAAACCGAAACCGATTCTCAGGATGGTACAAAACAGGATTCGAACCCGAAATTCAAGGCTGAAACAAAACGATAGCCGAAAAAGGAACTCAAAGCTGAAATCAAATAGGAACAGAAACCGATACTCAGGCCTGAAACAAAATGGGTGCCGAAAAAGGAACTCAAAGCTGAAACGAAATGACAACCGAAACCGAACCCTAAACGTATAGCTGCAACAGAACACGGACCGAAACCGAAACTCAAAGCTGGAACGAGATGACAACCGAACCCTAAACGCATAGCTGAAACAAAGCAGGAACCGAAAGCAACACTTTCCTTCGAATGTATGCAAAGTTGCCACTACCGTTAAATGAGTGCACAATGGTAAAGAATACAGGCCAGCTTGTCATTTCTCAAAAAATATGGCTCGGAATTTTTCGTTTCATTCGTGGTTTTTTTCGGATCATTTCGAGAATTTTTCTAGATAATTCTTGAACTTTTTCGGTACTATTTCGGGATATGTTCCGAAAATTTTCGGGACCATTCTGGACTATTCTGCGATCATTTTGGAACATTTTGGGTCCGTTTCGGGACTTTTTGGTCCCATTTCAGAACTTTTTTAGAATAATTTCAGTACTTTTTCGGGATATGGTCCAGACATTTTCGGGATCATTTTCTAACTTTTTTGAAGTGCATTTTTAGGGACCATCTCCGTGTTACTGTTTCCCAAAGCGTTCCCGAAAAAGTTCCAAAATGTTCCTCAAAATCGTCCCGTAATAGTCCCGAAAAATTCCGAAAACATTCAAAAATAGTCCGAAACATATCCCGAAAAAGTACTGATATTATCCGACAAAAAAGGCGAAATGATTCCAAAACAGTACCGAAAATCATCTCGAAATAATCCCAACAAAGTTCACAAATGATCTCAAAATAATCCCGAAATCGTCACAAAATAGTCCCGAAAGCCAGGCCGAAATGAACCTCAAAAGTCCTAAACATATCTCGAAAAAGTGCAGAAATTATCTCAAAAAAGTACCGAAAATCATCACGAAATGATTCCAACAAAGTAAAAAAATGATCCAGAAAACCATCCCGAAATGATCATAAAAAAGTTTAGAAATTATCGCTAGAAGTACCGAAATCAACCAACAAAAATTCCGAATTTATGCTATGAAACTTTTTCAATTCCCAATTCGTTTCAGCCTTGAGTTGCCGTTTCAATTGCCATTTCAGAACAGATTTGAGTTTCGGTTTCAGATAGGAGTTTCGGTTTCGGCTCCCATTTCGGTACAGCAGACATTTTTACTTATTTTTCAATCTTTTTTTGTATTGATTAAGGAGCTAGGAAAGACGTCATAATATCTCCACCACATTAATACAATTTATTACAGGGTTGGGCCACTTTGAATAAAAAATTATTCAAATAAAAAAAAGGTTTCGAAATTTTTCGGAAACAGTCCCAAAATTATCCCGAAACAGTCTCGGAATAATTCCGAAAACTGCTGGTATTTTTTATTCGGCTTCCGCTTCGGCCTTCGGCTGAAAAGGCCGAATAATCGAGGCCGATTAATAGACGTGTTTAATAACAAAAAATTTACTGAATTTTACAAGTTTTTGATTTTTTATAAGCGACAGAAAATCGCAACTTCCAGTAATATTTTTGTGTCCGACAGGGACAATTTTCTTTGGAGAGCTTAGGTTCACCCCAAGGAAGATTACTGCAAAAGTCCACATCGATCCCATTGGTGCTAAAGAAGTTATTCGGGGTTAAAAGTTGAGAAAAATAAAAAACCCTCAAATTTGGATTTTTCTCGACTTTTGTCCCCGAATAACTTTTTTGTCACAAATGGGATCAATGGGACTTTTGCAGTTTTCTTCCTTCGGGTGAACCTAAGCTCTCCAAAAAAAATTGTCTCTCTCGGAATTTTTAAGCTATTGCATAGATTTTATCGTAGGCCTTGACGGTGGGAGTGAAATGAAAAAAATGTTAATGTTAAAAAAGTTCGTAACGGACTTTTTTCAATGTTAAAAGGTTCGGCGTTAGCAACATAACTTGACAAAAATAAATGTAAGCGTTGCCTACATTTAGGCGTATGACGTTGTACATTAAAATTGGATCTGTAAGCGTTGCCTACATTATACTACTAACAGTATAACTTTTTCTGATGTTAGCAGGTTGATTTCTCTACTTACGTTCGCTTCACTTGCTCTCATAGGAACTCTTATCCTATCTACTATTCTTTTATATATATATTTGTTTCATCAATTTGTAAACAACTTCTTCTTCTTCTTCTTTTCAACTTATTTGCCTCTTATCACAGCTTACAATTTATTACAACGCTGAAGTTGCTTTTTCTTCTCTGATTTATTTCTCTTCGTTTGCTTCTTTATCTAATTGGCGTACAATGAACTTACACATACACACGTACATACATTTAAGTTTTTTAATACGCCCTAGAGGTCCTTTATCATTGCATCATAATTACATACGACTTTACACTGAGCAGCTGCTGTGGTTGGTAGCAGTTTGCTCAAATTGGTCCATTGAGAAGTTGAAAAGCGCAAATGAAGCAAAAAAAAAAGTAGTATGTAGTTGAAACTGCATACTGTATTTGTGAAGCTTCACTCGTTTTTCTTAATAATCTATACTTAAAGTTGTCATAAATTCATTTGATATCATGAATATTTATGTTGGTGCGTTTGGTTTTTTCAACACAGTACTTTTCAATACTTAAGTCTATGAACTGTTAAATATAGGCTCCTAATTACACGCTTGTAAGCCCTCATTAGACGTAATTAATACTTTTGTTTTCTGTCTGTCTTTTTGTTCAAGCAGTATGAATGCATTTCTTGAATGCCCTGTAGGAATTTGGATTGAGTGAACATATAACCAGTGGCTTCAAAACTGTAGACGGTGTTGGGGTATGCTATAGTCCCAATTATTGACCTGGGATTATGGCGCTGCAGAACTTTTGTACTCTGAATAAGTCATTCAAAATGGGCATAAGGCCAAGCCATATCAATATGACCTGATATGGCTACCTCCTAGAGACTTTCTGATCCACGCGCAAAACCCAAGTCCTAACCAAGTTTTCCACCTTATCCGATTCGATGTCAAATATGCCCGAGGTAGGTATGTCTGTCGTAAGAAGCGACGAAAATCTCTTTTGACCTCGGCTATGGGGTCAACGAAACCGTTTCCAAAACAGTCGAGCTAGTACCACAAGGACCTATTCACCGAGACCTACCGGATTCATAAGTGGATCTTCCGACTAGGCATGGCGAAGTACCCTTACAACAACAACAGCGACAACAACAACAACAAGTTTGTCTAATATATTCGTTCAAACCAGTTTGGTAAGTGAGTTAGGAGTTTAGAATATGCCCGAGATAGGTATGTCTATCGTAAGAGGCGACGAAAATCCCGTTCCCAACAGCAACTGACTGGAATTTTGATAATTGAAGTTTGTCTAATATCCAGGGGAATGCCATTGTCTAATACAAAATTTTAGGTTCCATTATTCTCAAGGTTGTACCAGAACTTCGGCTTCGAATATATTCGTTCAAAAATGTTCGATTTGTTTCGGCTTCGCAGATCTTTTGTCGGGCATTTCTGTAGATTTTTTTTTATTCCGCTAAGAGCTTTATTTTTTTGGTTGGATTTCAGGTTTTTGGTTCGTTTTGGTATTCGGTTTTGTCACTAGTTTCGACTCTGCTTACAATTTCGGACCCGGGTTTATCGCGATTCTAGTTGCGGTACCAGTTCCATATATTAAGGTTTGCGGTTTCCGGTTTCACCTACGCAGTCTGTTGTTAGTTGTGGCTTTGGTCCAATTTATATTTGGTCCAATTTTGTTACTATTTCGACCTGTTCCGTCCCGTTTCGAGTTCTATTTTCGGTGCACAAGTTTTGGTTCAGATTCTGTGTCAAGCTTCTATCGTGGTTTAGTTTCTGGTTCGCTTCATAGCTTCAAGACTAATTTAAGATCAGGTTTCCGTTTCGGAATTCGTTTTAGTTTCATGTTTAACATCACATTTGGCTCAAGCCTGCTTCCATTTTCCATCGCTTGTGGATCCAGTTTTGGACTAGGTTTAAGTTTCAAAGTACGTACGGTGCTGGTTTCGTTTCTGGTTTGCGTCCGGCTTGGTTTCGGTTCGACACTAGATTTCACCTATGTTCAGGCTCCTGATTTCATGGGTTCAAGTGCTGCCTTCAGTCAGTTAACTGGTGCCACTGGAGTAAAAATTGTTGTGGGTCGGATCTCCCTACTAGCTTGAGAGATTGCGATCTAGATTTTGAACTCTTCGACTACCTGTTTTTGATGTCGTTATTGGAACTGGTACCAGTCTTTTTTCGTTTTCACTATAAATTTTCGTTTTGTTTTCCCTTTTATTTATTAGTTTCGTAATAGTTTTGAGTTTATCCCCTGAGTTCTGTAAGCTGCCTCTAGTCACTGATAGAGACAATAGTCACGAATAGAGACATTTCGTGTTCCAATTCCATTTCGTCCATATTAAACCTCAAACGTCAAATCTCAAATTTTGTGACTTGAGATGAGACAAAATTACAGAAATCGGGCATAGGTTTGTTTTCGGGGATCAGTTCGTTTCTTATTCCCGATATTAGTTTCCTTTCCTTGCTAATTTCGTTCCCACTCTAAGACTCGGTAAGGGTTCCATATCGTTTCAGGCTTGGGTTTTGAATTCGGTTTGCGTTTCATTCCATATTTGAATTTGGGCGTTAGGTTTCGGCCATTGGTTAGTGTTGCATTACCAACATAGGTCCGGTTTCGTTTCGTTTCAGCTTTACGTTTTATTTTCCGTTTCCATTTCGTTCCAGCTTTCAGTTTGGCTTTGTGTTCGGGATCAGTTCGTGTTTTGTTTCCGATATGCGTTTTCAAGATTAGTGTTTTGATTAGGTGAGCGTTCCATATCGTTTCAGCTTTGAGTGTCATTCAGAAAAAGCGCATTTTTGCTGCTACATTTGTTAAGCCGCTCATTCATGCCACATGCCACATGCTGCATGCCGCAAGCACGTTACTCTTGAACACTTCTCACTTTGCTTGTTGTTGT
>CAXKVI010000004.1:12640526-12645526 GCA_964058755.1 Campiglossa producta | reverse complement strand
AATTAACTAAATTTAAAACCCTTTGTAAATGATATACAAGCAAGCCTTCGAGTCTCGAAACTTATCCTATATCTCTCGAATGAAATTTATCATACCAATCATACCACAACGGGCTCAAATATACTGCAACTCTTACTGGAAAGTCCTTATCATATACATACATCACCTCTCACCTACATATCTAAAACTTTGGTACTTCAAAGCAAGATACACGGCACTACCACTACTCCTCCGTACTATGTATGTAATAGGGTTGCTTCCTATAACTAACAATTCACTATTTTATTACTAACATCGCTCAAATTGAGTTACTGCTTGGTAACTATGAAATATTTATGTACTATTCGTTATGTAGTACGATTTACAAATTTCACTCTAAGCTCTTGAACGTGACAAGTTTACCAAAAATATAAAATCTCTATGACGGTGTAGAAAACAAACTTGTCAGGATGTATTGAGAAAAGTGATATTGATGCTATGAAATAAATATTCGAAAGGCTGTGTGAGATGAGAGAGATGGTATAGAGAGAGGATATTTTCTAGGTTTGGGATAGAGAATCTTAATCTTTTAATTAAACTTTTTTTTTAAGCTATTGTATAGATTTTATTGCAGGCCTTGGCGGTGGGAGTGAAATGAAAAAAAAATGTTAATGTTAAAAAAGTTCGTAACGGACTTTTTTCAATGTTTAAAGGTTCGGCGTTAGCAACATAACTTGACAAAAATAAATATAAGCGTTGCCTACATTTAGGCGTAAGACGTTTTACTAATGTTAGCAGCAGGCCGATTACATAAAATTGGAGCTGTACGTTACATTACATTAAAAGTGGATCTGTAAGCGTTGCCTACATTTAGGCTATACTACCTACAGTGTGACGTTGTACTAATGTTAGCAGCAGGCCGATTACATATAATTGGAGCTATACAGGCTATACTGTTAACAGGTTAAGGCTGTATGCTCATTGAGTTATCATAAATATTAAAAATGCATAAGTTGACAAAAAGTGATATGCAATAGCTTTACCACGGCAGTCTCCGAGTGCCACACGTCCTTTTTTATTTATTTTAACTGGTCAAAAGTCCACAAATATTTTGAAAGTTAAAAAAATTAAATTTATAATGATCCAAAATTGATAGCAAAATGATCCGAAAATAACCTCAAAAATATCCCAAAATGACCCCAATATAACTTCAAAGTTTCCCCCATATGACCCCAAATTTACCCAAAACAACCCCAATATGATCTTAAAATGACCTCAATATGACCCCAAAAAGATTCCAAAATTACCCGAAAATTACCTCTTTCCTTTTTCCCCTTTTCTATTTTCTTTCCCTTTTCCATTCCTTTTCTTTCCCAACCTTTTTTTCGTTTTCCTACCTTTCCTTTGTTTTCCGTTTCTCTCCTTTCCTTTGTTTTTTCCCTCTCCTTGCCTATCCTTTTATTTCCTTTCCTTTCCGTTCTTAGCTTTTCCATTCATGGGCGTAGCCAGGTAGGGGCAAGTACGGAAAAATGCCCCAACCTAAGCCAAATGTCCTCGAAAAAGAGTATTCTTGTAAAAAACGAGGACAATTTGGGAAAAAGGCGGAAAAAAGGAGTATCAATGAAAATTTTTATAAAAAGATTAAAGGAAAAAACTTAGCCAATTAATCTTTGTCGTTGAGGACATTTGTAGAAAATTCTGAAACTACGAGGACTTTTCTAAGCGAAAAAAATAGTATCAATGAAAATTTTTATAAAATGAGAAACCAAAAAATGATACTTTTAAAGTATCTCTCAATATTCATGTCAATAAATATGTCCTACTTTTTTTCAAAAAATGTCCTCGTTTTTTCATTGATTTTTCAGAAATTGTCCTCGAAAAAAGATCTATAAAAATTTCTGGCTACGCCCATGCTTCCATTCCTCTCCTTTCTATTCCTTTCCTTTTGTTTCTGTTCCTTGAATTTACTTTTCTTTTCTTACCATTCCTTTCTTGTCCTTTCCTCTCCCTTCCTCTTCTTTCCTTTCCATTCTTCACCTTTCCTTTCTTTCTCTTTCCTTTATCCTTTCCTTTGATTTCCCTTCCTTTCTCTTCCTTTGCGCTCCTTTCCATACTTTTCCTTTTCTTCCCTTTCCTTTCCTCTCTTTTGCCTTCCTTTTTGTTTCCGTTCCATTCTTTTCCTATTCTTTCCTCTCCATTTCTTTATTTTTGATTCCATTCCATTCCAATCCTTTCTTTTCCTTTGCTTTCCTTTCCTTTCCTTTCCTTTCCTTTCCTTTCCTTTCCTTTCCTTTCCTTTCCTCTCCTTTCCTTTCCTTTCCTTTCCTTTTCTTTCCTTTCCTGTCCTTATATTTACTTTCCTTTCTTTTCCTTTCCTTTGCTATAATTTCCTCTCTTTCCTTTGATTCCCTTTAATTTCCTTCCCTTTCCTTTCCCTTCCTTTCTTTTCCTTTTCATCCCTTTTCTTTCCTTTCCTTTTCCCTTTCTTTCCTTTTCTATGCTATTGCGGTGTAGGTATGTTTGTAATCGGCTTAACTGTAGAATACTCATTACACTTCACGAATCTTAGTTTGAAGCTACTTATAAACCCTCATCCTATCTTCCTTTTCGAATTTATTTCATTATCTCCTCTAAAAATTTTAAATTTCTATCACCAAGCAGCCAGCTAAAACCCCCTTTCCATTTTCAAATAAAAGTAAAGTTAATTAGATGATTTAATTTTTGCACAAAAATTAATTTGTCATTAAAAATCGCGTCTGCAAAGTTTTTGTAATCTGAGCGTCAGCTAACAGAAAGTTAATCATACTCGCTCAACACAACCAGGCATTTGCATTACGCGAAGGAAGTTTTCTGCCTTCCTCATAAACCACTCACCCCCACTGGTTCGTCGGAAACGAGCAACGTCACACGCTCTTAAATTTCCAAGCTAAACTGAATTTGATTGCGCTCCCATAAATTTTTGCATCAGTGGAAGTATTAGGGAAGTTGAAGTGTTGGGTCTTAGAAACAGTCTGGCAAAATTATTTAAAGCATTCCGCGTTTAATTAAAACAACAAAGAAAGTGAATAATAAAAAGACGTTGAATAAAGAATGCGCCACAAAAGCATTCACAAGAAAAATGCTAAGCAGTGCAAATGTGCAGCAAAGTTCGGACTTTCCGCGTAGCGGAAGTAATTTAGGGGAGATGCGAAATAGCTAAACAGCAGGAGTTGAAGTTGAGAATGAAAATGAAGCTGGAAATGGATTTAGTTTTGAGCTAATAGAGTCAAAACTTATCGAAAATCGTAGAAGAGAAAGAAATTAACAAACTTGAATCTAGGGAATTTCGCAGTGATACAAAAAAATTAGTGGAGGGAAGGGATATTCGCTCGAGTCGCATGCTTTTTTAAGCTGCAGGAAAAGCTTCATTAATGCTAGCTAAAGTAGTACAAAGATGCGCGATTTTATATGGCAAAGAAAGTGGACAAAGTTTTTGAGTTGAATTTGATTATTTCTGTGGGAGATTTTGTGCCATCAAAGGAAATTGCAGCGTTTTTAAATTGTCCATGCTATTGGGCTTTTACTATTTGGTAACAATTTAATTTCCTAAACATCAAACAACTATTTAACACAGTCGGCGAACTATTATGTAACTATTTTGTACGTTATGTGATGATCACGAGATCACATGATATCCAGATCACTTAATTATCAAATTGTGGAAACAGTATATGGCAATCAATCGCCTATTTTGAAACTTTTTATATCATTATCTGATGATAACCATACCATGTGATCATCAAATCGTGAGATCATATCAATCATGAATGAGCAAAACTAATGGGAGTGGAGGACGAGTCGGGCGGACACGGCTAAGCGTTGATTATTTGGTAATAAATGGACTCTTATGTGACTATTTTGTTCATTTGTTATGACACGATATCATATTATGATAATCGAATTTGTTCTTTATGTGTTCATCGCGAAATCATATGATCATCAAGTAATGACATCAAAGCGATCATTACCGAAAATAACTAAATGGAGTGGAGGACGAGTGCTGCGGACTATAAGTGGCCTGTATAATGCAATCGATAAACTATTATGTGCCTACATGTGGACTTTGTGATTATCACCAGATCATATGATCATAGAGTTATGACATCATCACGATCTTTAACGAAAGAATAACTTTTATTGTGAAGGAAATGCAATATGTTTTCGGTTTTATGTAACTATTTTATTCATTTATTATGACACGATATCATATTATAATAATCGAAGTTGATCTTTAAAAAAATCATATGATCATCGAATCATGTCGTCAAATCGATTATTAACAAAAATAACGAAATGGGGTGGAGGACGAGTGCTGCGGACTATAAGTGGCCTATATAATGTTATCGATAAACTGTTATGTGCTTACAATATTCATTTTGTGACTATCACCAGATCATATGATCATAAAATTATGAGATCATCACGATCTTCAACGAAATAATAACTTTTATTGTGGAGGAAATGCAATATGACTTGGGCAGATATGACAATCGGCGATATTTTATATAACTATTTTGTTCATTTATTATGAAACGATATCATATTATGATCATTGAATTTGTTCTTTATGTGTTTATCACAAAATCATATGATCATCAAATCATGACATCACAATAAGGAAATGGAATGGAGGAAAGGGTGCTGAGGACTATAAGTCGCCTATATAATGCAATCGATAAACTATAATGTGCCTTTACTATTGATTTTGCGACTATCACCAGATCATATGATCATAAAATTATGAGATCATCACGATCTTCGACGAAATAATAACATTTATTGTGGAGGAAATGCAGTAGAAAATGACTTGTGTAGATATGGTATTCGGCGGTCTATTATGACATATTTTGTTCTATTGTTTTGATCTCGAGATCATATGATCATCGAATTTGATAATTAAGTGAAGATCACCTTATCATATGATCATGAAGACTTGCGATCAAAATGATCATCAGGGAACAGAGCTAAATGTAGTGGAGGAC
>CAXKVI010000004.1:12623026-12630526 GCA_964058755.1 Campiglossa producta | reverse complement strand
AGCGAAGCTAAGTAGCACTAATAGCTTCATCAGACTTGGCAAGTGCTTTTACTAGCCTTTTGGAACCAACCCTGATTTTAACCAAGGTTAGAGTAGCGATTACTTCCACCAGAACTAGTGTTTTTTAGGCACAGTCTCCTACAAGAGCATGCAATTTGATTTTTTACTCCCCCTTTGTATTTTCAACTGTCATCAGTTAACGCTAAGAAGCTGTAGCAACTCTTTCAAGTATCACTGAGAATCGCGCAACAAGGGCATTCATTTTTAAAAACTTCAATAACGAGAAAACTTTTGTAAAGAGGCGAAACAAAAGCAATTAAAATGCATTCTCAATTGAAATATCAATGAAAATGCGAACTCATTTGCATAAGTTCCGTTGAGAAAATCATTGAGCTTTCTTTAAGAACCCTTCCGATGACTTTCTGCTTCATTTTTTTTTGCTTTTCTTATTATTAACTTTTTTATTAAACATTTTTTTTTTTTAAAGAAAACTCATCAGTAGAACTTTTGCGTGCTGTTAATAGATATCTGTGTCTCTATATATAAGGGTGTTTCATTTGGTGGTTTCTTTTTGGTTCATAGCCCGATGGTCAGTTTCTAGAGGCTTTAAGATAAAATTTGTGAGGTTGGATAAAGCACGGACCTGACTATTCTGAAAACAAGAGAGCGGTCTTGACAAAATTTAGAGGCTCTTATTCGAAAGAGATGGATGTAGATGCTCTCGAAGTAAGATTTATGGTGAAAGATCTCGATTGTTGCCAGGCGCATATTCGAGGGGAGGGTCTGGGGGTCTGGTCTAGATTTTGATAAATTTAGTTTGCTTCTGCGCTAGTAACAAAATTAAACTTAAGCTAAGTCGTTTCCGAGCTAGCTAAAGGCGGCACATCCGCTCCGCTTTTACAGTTCTGGAAGGGTTTAGGCATGCCACTCGCAACCAGCAAACTCTTAACGAAGAATATATTCCTCAAACATGCAAGGGACAGATGAGAAAACATAGGTACCTGCAGTCATACAAAACTGGTGTGGTCAGAGATTAGCTCGAGTAGGTCGGAAGACCTGCTCAAGCTAAGAAGGGAGGAGCTCTCATTACTCATGAGACTTTTCGACGGTTTAGGCAGGCATGCGGAAAGGCTGGGCATTCTCTATAATGATTTCTGCAGAAACTGCAGAGACGAGGAGGGGCCTGAAACAGTGAGGAATCTATGCAAATGTCCCGCGTTTGGGGTGGCAAGAGGTTGAAATACCTGAGGTCTGGTATTTTCTATCACCTTGGCGAGTTATCAAGAACTAAGCCAAAGGATATCCTGCGGTTCGCAGGATCCACGAAATGGTTCGAGTAGAGGGTCATTAAGATCCATGTGGTATCACAACGGGACCTACGGGGAATATGTGCGCTAGTCCGTTTACCAGTAGCCACTGCAACCTACCTGAGTAATTTCCATTTTCTAGTTAAAATGGCTATTATGGAACAAAAATTTCGATACCCATCCCCGAAAATATTTTCTGGATATGCGTGTGATTAAAGCTACAACCAAAACCGCAACCGAAACCAGAAATCAGCCTGGAACTAAATCAAGAACCGAAATCAAAGCTAAGACTGGAACCAGCACAGAAACAAAAATCAAATCATAAGTAAAACTGAAATTAGAATAGGATCGAAACAGAAACTCAAAGTACAAATGGATTGGAGTCGAGAACCAAAAGCAGACCGAAAGACTGAAGACTTAGTCGGAATGGGAACCTAAACTAACCCCCGAATTTTTATCTCAAGTTACAAAATTTGAGATTTGTCGTTGGAGGTTAGATATGGACGAAATGGAATTGGAACACGAAACATCTCTATTAGTGACTAGACACAGCTTTCATAATTCAGGGGTAAAAATGAAGTCAGAATAGAATCGAAACCGAGCCCGGAATGGAACATGAAGTGGAATCGAGAACCGAAAACAAGAATCCAACACTTTTCAAAATTCGAACCAAAATTTAATTCGGACTTAAAAAAACAGGAACATGAACAATAGCCGAGTCTGGAACTGGCGCCAAAATAAAACGAAAAAATTAAAAAAGTTGGAAACGGAACAGAAAATGGGAACGAAACGAGACAGCACCAAACCCAAAAACAAAGTCTTCGAAACCATGTAGAAGCCATAGAATATTTTCAAATTTAAGCTGAAACAGAAACCGAGATCGGAACCAAAAACAAAAAATAATAACCGTAACTCAACAAAATTCAGAATTGAAACAGAAAACTGGAATGGAAGGAAATCGGAGCGAAAACTACAATCAGAACCGAAGCCAAAATCGGATCTTAAGCCTTAACCCGAACGGGAACCGAAATTAAAACTGTAATTAGAATGGAACATAAACCGAAGCTGGAATTGAAAACCTAAAGCAGGTCGAAAAAGGTGTCATATTTTAAACTTGAAACGAAATTATTTAGAATGAAACGATAAAAATATAAAGAAATCGAAGCGAAAATTCGAACATTTTCGAAACTAAAAGTTAAACCAGAACCGAAACCGAAACCGAAAACGGAACGAAAACGAACACATTTTCGAAACTAAAAGTTAAACCAGAACCGAAACCGAAAACGGAACGAAAACGAACACATTTTCGAAACTAAAAGTTAAACCAAAACCGAAACCGAAAACGAAACGAAAACGAAACGAAAACGAAACGAAAACGAAACGAAAACGAAACGAAAACGAAAACGAAACGAAAACGAAACGAAAACGAAACGAAAACGAAACGAAAACGAAACGAAACGAAAACGAAACGAAAACGAAACGAAAACGAAACGAAAACGAAACGAAAACGAAACGAAAACGAAACGAAAACGAAACGAAAACGAAACGAAAACGAAACGAAAACGAAACGAAAACGAAACGAAAACGAAACGAAAACGAAACGAAAACGAAACGAAAACGAAACGAAAACGAAACGAAAACGAAACGAAAACGAAACGAAAACGAAACGAAAACGAAACGAAAACGAAACGAAAACGAAACGAAAACGAAACGAAAACGAAACGAAAACGAAACGAAAACGAAACGAAAACGAAACGAAAACGAAACGAAACCGAAACGAAAACGAAACGAAACGAAAACGAAACGAAAAGTCGAGCTCGAAACCGAAATAGTTCGTAAACACGAGCCGAAACAGGTAAAAATAAGTACTTAATGGAACACCCTCTACATTTCTCTAGCACTCTCGACCAATCCATCTCCTCACCACTAACCTCTTTTCCGTTCCAGCTACCAGCAATGCATTTCCAATTGCGAATAATGTTTTATTCTCTCGTTAATGCCATTAAATGGACTTTTCATTTCAATCTTCATTTACGTTCAATAGACAGTTGTTGATGTTTTTGGCGCGCATTTTTAATGTCGCTGTGTGTCGCATTTGCGTTGTCTGCCTCATTAAATTCAAAGAAAAGTGTAAATACGTCAAGCAATAACAAGTAGCGCGCAACACTTCTCCAACTATTTTCCAACAACAACAACAAATGCTGCAGCTAAATAAATGCGAAATCCTCTTAACAATTTTTTATTTATGCGCATATTTTTTCTCATTTTTTATTGCGAATTGCTGATGATTTGATGAGCGAAAAAACCACTTTCTTTATGATTTTCTATTCAGTTTTCTGGTTTTTTAGTGAATTTATTTGAGTTTTTTTTGCGTGAAGTGAATTTAATGCTGTGGGGATTGTGGTCTCCAAACTTCATATGGACGAGATTTTTGTTAGAAGAAGGGTTGAATCCAGGGGCGGATCTATGGGAGTAGTTTTCAGGTTCATACCCTCCCCTTTGGGATCCGAAAAGTCACATTTTTAGTAGTAATACAGCAAAATATATAGTAAAAATTAATAAAAATTTAAAAATTTAATAAAAGTTACACAAAAAAAATGGTAAAAATTTAATAAAAATAAAGTAAAAATTACAAAAAAAATATAGTGAAATTACACAAAAAATATGGTAAAAAAGTACCCAAAAATATAGTAAAAATTGAACAAACATATAGTGAAATTGCACAAAAAATATAGTAAAAATTATACAAAAATGATAGTAAAATTACATTATTATATATGGATCATTCCATGCCAAATCGACAAATGCTATCTTTTTCTACCCCCCCGAAGACATTTATCAGAATTTTTTCAAATTTTTTTCCCCAAATCAAAGAAAGTTATGAACTTTTGAAAAAAAGTCTTTTTTAAATGCTGTAACTTTTTCAAAAATCGACCGTTTGGGATCATTTTTTTTTAATTTTTGTTTTTAAATGTAGTTTTCGGAAAAAAATAAAAAAAATTTTAAAAACCCATATAAATTTTTTTTTTTTGAAAAAAAAAGTCCGACTCTTTTTTTATTTTTATTTTCATTTTTATTTTTTTTTAAACTCCAACTAATTCTGCAATAAGCTCCGCAAATAACAAGATGTGCCGAAAATCGCTTCTATTTTTTTGATTGAGTTTAAAAAAAAAATAAATAAATAAAAAAAGGTCGGACTTCTTTTTTCGAAAAAAAAAAAATTATATATCTGGGCTTATAAATTTTTTTTTATTTTGTTTCCCGAAAACTACATTTAAAAAAAAAAATTTTAAAAAAATGATTCCAAACCGTCGATTTTTGAAAGAGTTATAGCATTTAAAAAAAAAAAATTTTTTTTTAAGTTCATAACTTTTTTTGATTTGGGGAAAAAAATTTGAAAAAATTCTGAAAAATGTCTTTCGGGGGTAGAAAAAGATAGCAAATTTTTAGCGAAATCGACGGGGGCCAGGTAAAAAATTTGTCGATTTGGCATGGAATGACCTATATGTATAACCCTAAAAGGCGGTGAGAAACTTTGATACACATTTCAATGTCCTCGAAAAAAAAATTTAGTCGCCCTTCCTAAATGTCTGCATCCGCCACTGACTGGGATTAAAAATAAAGTTAAGGGATACCTCGAATTTGACATTGCCGATACCAACAAATGTGAATCAAAAATGTACTAAAAAAAAAATTGAGCCCCTTCCCAAAATCCTGGATCCGCCACTGGTTCTATCTAAAGAAATATTCAGATTGAATGAAGAATATCATTGGAGGTACACACAATATTTCCCTAGCAGGGGAAAACGCAAACCTTTACCTGTCACCTTAACCCAATATCAAACATTCCTCCCCCCTCCACCCACACAAACCTACTGAAATAATCGTATAATAACAAAGTCTTCTAAGCTCATTAGCTTCATTAGTTTTCCCATTAAAACATATCTCATCGTGGTTCTACTTCTGGCTCAAATCATGTTTACTAATAGTCGCTTAAAGCTGTCACAACTCTCTACCTCACTTTTCGCCGTAAGCTCGCTTAGCTTAAAGCATTTTGCAAAATATTATTTTCTCAGCAAAATAATCAAATTTGATAAGAAATTGCAATGGCGAATGCAGGTCGTGAGAAAGTAGAGGGAGACAGCACTCAAGGGAATAGCAATTTTTGGCGCTGCAATTCACGTTGCTGTTGTACTTCTTCTTCTTCTTATGCTCCATCTCATCACAATTTGAGTTGTTTACTACTAATATGTTGCAACATTGGGTTAACATTCAATTTTCACAATTCGTCTGTTCATTAGATTTTCGAAAGCTGTCATACAAGAAAATCTGTTGCGATGAAGTGGTTACAATACTAGTGAATTTGGAATCAATTTGGATTAGGTTCAAATGGCTGCCGAAGAGGCACACTTAATTAAGCCAGTTTTGAAAGGCCGGTGTGATGCCGCCAATACTAGGAAAGTCAGTCCTGGGACTCGGTCACATGGAGAATCTCTGAGTTGTCGGGATTCTCCACCTAGCAGAATCCCGGGACTGATACTCCTAAACCCACACCGTTACTTCTCTTCGAACCATTTAGATGACTTGATGAAGCCCATCAAGTCGTTTATGTCCCAAAAGCGCATTCTCGCGCCGCTTAAAGCCGGGCAATTGCAGATGAGGTGCTCTAGCATTTCCTCCTCAACATTAACTTTGCAGCTCCGACGCTGTACGTCTGTAGAGCACACCTATCATTCCTGCGTGCCTTCCAGTGCCCGGTTAGTGCCTCTACTTAATTTCAGATTTCCCTCCTTCTTAGGGCGTAAATGTATCTAGATCTTTTAAGGTCCCATTTTGGCCAGGTTTGATTGGATATCTGCCAATTGTCGAAGTGTGTGCTCCTTCGGCATTAGTTTGCATGTGGCAAACGGCAAACCTAAGGGCTCTTTATCACGAAGAGCCTGCTTGGTCGTGCCCTGCCTGACAAGTTTGTCTGCCCTACAGTTATCCTCAATGTCCCTGTGCATCGGGAAGCATGCGAGGTTCACGCTTTTCTTTCGGTCCATCTCTTAAATTCAGAGTTCAACGAGTAAGAGCCAAGAACTTTGATGGCCGCTTGGCTGTCGCTGAAAATAACGATATCCTCCTCGATAGCGCGCTAGTTTAACCAGGCCGCGGCGTCCAAGATTGCTGAGACTTGGAAGACGCTGCAATGATCAGGTAGTCTGAAAGAGAGCTCAAAATGCAGATCCCTAGAATAAACCCCTCCTCCAACTCTGCCGTCTAACTTCGAGTCGTCGGTATAAATGGAAGTACCGGCATTAGTAGCGAGACTCCGATCCGTCCTCTCCCATTATTCTCTTCTGAAGCAGCTATCCGCGACTGTTGTGGTCGCACAACCGCACAACTGCAAAATAAAATAAAAAATAAAAAAAAATAAAAGAAAATAAAATAAAATAAAGTAAAATAAAATAAAATAAAATAAAATAAAATAAAATAAAATAAAATAAATTAAAATAAAATAAAATAAAATAAAATAAAATAAAATAAAATAAAATAAAATAAAATAAAATAAAATAAAATAAAATAAAATAAAATAAAATAAAATAAAATAAAATAAAATAAAATAAAATAAAATAAAATAAAATAAAATAAAATAAAATAAAATAAAATAAAATAAAATAAAATAAAAGAAAATAAAATAAAATAAAATAAAATAAAATAAAATAAAATAAAATAAAATAAAATAAAAAAAAATAAAAAAAAAAAATAAAATTAAATAAAATTAAAAAAAAAAATAAAATAAACTAAAATAAAATAAAATAAAATGAAATAAAATAAAATATAAAAAAAAAATAAAAAAAAAAAAAAAAAAATAAAAAAAAAAAATAAAATAAAATAAAAAAAATAAAATAAAATAAAAAAAATAAAAAAAAAAATAAAATAAAATAAAATAAAAAAATAAAATTAAAAAAATAAAATAAAATAAAATAAAGTAATAATAATAATAAAATAAAATAAAATAAGATGAAAAATTAAAATAAAATGTATTAATAAAATAAAAAAAATAAAAAAATAAAAATAATAACAAATAAAAAAAATAAAAAATTAAAAAAAATAAAAATTAAATAAAATAAAAGAAAACAAAATAAACTAAAATAAAATAATATGAAAAATTAAAAAATAAAAAGTAGAAATCGAAGAGAAGAAGCAA
>CAXKVI010000004.1:12550526-12613026 GCA_964058755.1 Campiglossa producta | reverse complement strand
TTTAATTTTATTTTTTTTGTTTCAGTTTGATTTATTTCATTTTATTTTATTTTATTTTATTTTATTTTATTTTATTTTATTTTATTTTATTTTATTTTATTTTATTTTATTTTATTTTATTTTATTTTCTTTTATTTTATTTTATTTTTATTTTATTTTATTTTATTTTATTTTATTTTATTTTATTTTATTTTATTTTATTTTATTTTATTTTATTTTATTTTATTTTATTTTATTTTATTTTATTTTATTTTATTTTATTTTATTTTATTTTATTTTATTTTATTTTATTTTATTTTATTTTATTTTATTTTATTTTATTTTATTTTATTTTATTTTATTATATTTTATTTTGTTTTGTTTTATTTTATTTCATTTTGTTTTATTTTAGTTTCTAATATTTTTTCATATTGTTTGTGTGTTTTATTTTTATTTATTTTTATTTTTTAATTTTATTTTTTTTGTTTCAGTTTGATTTATTTCATTTTATTTTATTTTATTTTATTTTATTTTATTTTATTTTATTTTATTTTATTTTATTTTATTTTCTTTTATTTTATTTTATTTTTATTTTATTTTATTTTATTTTATTTTATTTTATTTTATTTTCTTTTATTTTATTTTATTTTATTTTATTTTATTTTATTTTATTTTATTTTATTTTATTTTATTTTATTTTATTTTATTTTATTTGATTTTTTTATTTTATTTTATTTTATTTTATTTTATTTTATTTTATTTTTTATTTTATTTTATTTTTATTTTTTTATTTTATTTTTTTTGTTTTAGTTTGATTTATTTCATTTTATTTTATTTTATTTTCTTTTATTTTAATTTTATTTTATTTTATTTTATTTTATTTTATTTTATTTTATTTTATTTTATTTTATTTTATTTTATTTTATTTTATTTTATTTTATTTTATTTTATTTTATTTTATTTTATTTTATTTTATTTTATTTTATTTTATTTTATTTTATTTTATTTTATTTTATTTTATTTTATTTTATTTTATTTTATTTTATTTTATTTTATTTTATTTTATTTTATTTTATTTTCTTTTATTTTATTTTATTTTATTTTATTTTATTTTATTTTATTTTATTTTATTTTATTTTATTTTATTTTATTTTATTTTATTTTATTTTATTTTATTTTATTTTATTTTATTTTATTTTATTTTATTTTATTTTATTTTATTTTATTTTATTTTATTTTATTTTATTTTATTTTATTTTATTTTATTTTATTTTATTTTATTTTATTTTATTTTATTTTATTTTATTTTATTTTATTTTATTTTATTATATTTTATTTTGTTTTGTTTTATTTTATTTTATTTTATTTTATTTTATTTTATTTTATTTTATTTTATTTTATTTTATTTTATTTTATTTTATTTTATTTTATTTTATTTTATTTTATTTTATTTTATTTTATTTTATTTTATTTTATTTTATTTTATTTTATTTTATTTTATTTTATTTTATTTTATTTTATTTTATTTATTTTTAATTTTATTTTATTTTATTTTATTTGATTTTTTTATTTTATTTTATTTAATTTATTTTTTATTTTATTTTATTTGTTTTTTTATTTTATTTTATTTTATTTTATTTTATTTTATTTTTTATTTTATTTCATTTTTATTTTTTTATTTTATTTTACTTTACTTTATTTTATTTTATTTTATTTTATTTTATTTATTTTTTATTTTATTTTATTTATTTTTTATTTTATTTTATTTTACTTTATTTTATTTTATTTTATTTTATTTTATTTTATTTTATTTTATTTTATTTTATTTTATTTTATTTCATTCTTTTTGTTTTTATTTAATTTTTTTATTTTATTATATTTTATTTTGTTTTGTTTTATTTTATTTCATTTTGTTTTATTTTAGTTTCTAATATTTTTTCATATTGTTTGTGTGTTTTATTTTTATTTATTTTTATTTTTTAATTTTATTTTTTTTTGTTTCAGTTTGATTTATTTCATTTTATTTTATTTTATTTTATTTTATTTTATTTTATTTTATTTTATTTTATTTTATTTTATTTTCTTTTATTTTATTTTTATTTTATTTTATTTTATTTTATTTTATTTTATTTTATTTTATTTTATTTTATTTTATTTTATTTTACTTTATTTTATTTTATTTTATTTTATTTTATTTTATTTTATTTTATTTTATTTTATTTTATTTTATTTTATTTTATTTTATTTTATTTTATTTTATTTTATTTTATTTTATTTTATTTTATTTTATTTTATTTTATTTTATTTTATTTTATTTTATTTTATTTTATTTTATTTTATTTTATTTATTTTTAATTTTATTTTATTTTATTTTATTTAATTTATTTTTTAATTTATTTTATTTGATTTTTTTATTTTATTTTATTTAATTTATTTTTTATTTTATTTTATTTGTTTTTTTATTTTATTTTATTTTTTATTTTATTTTATTTTTATTTTTTTATTTTATTTTACTTTACTTTATTTTATTTTATTTTATTTTATTTATTTTTTATTTTATTTTATTTATTTTTTATTTTATTTTATTTTACTTTATTTTATTTTATTTTATTTTATTTTATTTTATTTTATTTTATTTTATTTTATTTCATTCTTTTTGTTTTTATTTAATTTTTTTATTTTATTATATTTTATTTTGTTTTGTTTTATTTTATTTCATTTTGTTTTATTTTAGTTTCTAATATTTTTTCATATTGTTTGTGTGTTTTATTTTTATTTATTTTTATTTTTTAATTTTATTTTTTTTGTTTCAGTTTGATTTATTTCATTTTATTTTATTTTATTTTATTTTATTTTATTTTATTTTATTTTATTTTATTTTATTTTATTTTATTTTATTTTATTTTATTTTATTTTATTTTATTTTATTTTATTTTATTTTATTTTCTTTTATTTTATTTTTATTTTATTTTATTTTATTTTATTTTATTTTATTTTATTTTATTTTATTTTATTTTATTTTATTTTATTTTATTTTATTTTACTTTATTTTATTTTATTTTATTTTATTTTATTTTATTTTATTTTATTTTATTTTATTTTATTTTATTTTATTTTATTTTATTTTATTTTATTTTATTTTATTTTATTTTATTTTATTTTATTTTATTTTATTTTATTTTATTTTATTTTATTTTATTTTATTTTATTTTATTTTATTTTATTTTATTTTATTTTATTTTATTTTATTTTATTTTATTTTATTTTATTTTATTTTATTTTATTTTATTTTATTTTATTTTATTTTATTTTATTTTATTTTATTTTATTTTATTTTATTTTATTTTATGTTTTTTTTTTTTTTTATTTTAATTTATTTTATTTTATTTTATTTTATTTTAGTGTACTTGGTTTAATTTTATGGTGTTTACCTTATTTTATTTAATTTTTATTTATTTTATATTGTTTTTTTTTTTTTTTTTTTACATATTATTATTATTTTTTCATTTAGAGGCGTCAAATCTCGTTTTTTTTAATAGAGACCACCCTCACGCTTATCATTTTACTCTTGAACACTATTCTTCGTTCCTGCGTATTAATTGACAAGTTTTTAGATAATTGATTTTTCATTCCAAAATAATCAAAAATTCACTGAAATTGGTTGTTATTTTTCTTTGCATACACCGCAAGATATTTTGGGTCTGAAGGCAATTTTCTTTTCCTACAACATACCAAAAATCACTTTCAAATTAATATAAGATGTATTGGTTTCTCTACAGCTTTCGGAAGAACGTCATCGGCTTCAGAGTTGCATGCTCTACCGAAGAAATTTGAATTCGACGTCTTTTTGCCATCTAGTCACGGTTGCCACAGTTCGTAGTTTTCGGCAAACTTGGTAGTTTTTTTTTACTTTTTCGAATTTGGTAGTTTTTTGCTGATTTGGTAGTTTCTTTTTTTACTTAGATATCATATCGAATGAATGGAACTCCCAAATATTATATATAATGTATTAAAAAATAATTTGGTAGTTTTTTTTCAGATTTTGGTAGTTTTCTTTTTGCAAGTGACAACCGTGCATGTAGTTAATTTATTTATTCCACCCAAGAAATATGCGTCTTTATAAAGAAAAAAAATCCATTATAGCTGTCCTCTTCGCTCCTTTAGCGTATAATTTCGCTGTTCTGTGATTTTGAATTGTAGCAAAACAACCAAATAAGTGGCCATAAATGAAACATTCTGAAAAAAAAAAAACAGCCAATGCAGCATCGTTTAAAATAGAATCGCCTACAACAACTCACCGATGTTATCAACTGCCTATTAATATTCGCATAACCATCCAAATTCATAATTGGTGGATTTTTGGAGATTGCCATAAGAAACATCTCGACCTCCTTTTGTGTAGCGCTGTCGACTGCTGTCAAATCCACATTCAAAAGCTTCGTTTGAAAATCTAAACCCACACTCTGAGTAGCATAATGTGCCTCATTGCAAATAATATACAACAAGCTCATGCAATAGAAAACGATAACGAAGAGACCAACTTCCTTATAGGTGGCGCCATGATCCATAATTTCGCTAAGAGAACCATACGTTGCTATGATAGTGGTGAAAAAGACGACTAGGCAATACATGCCATACATGTTGGAGTAGGCGCGACCTGCGGGAGGGACAAGGAGCGAGAGGTGAGTTATGATATGACAAATGGAGTTCAAGCAAAAGCGGGGGTTAGTTCCTGACTGGTAGGAAACACATTTTTTTTTCTTAAGAGGTTAAAGTTTCTCTTATTATTCAAGGCTCTTTGATCTAGGCAATTCGAATTTTTTGAATCGAAATTTATGTACCTATTGGTGAGTTTCGACAACTCCAGCTAGTTAACTCACCAGCTCACTCAAATTTTACTTGAATAAAATACCTCAACAAGTCAACAACTCACCAAAATTTTATTAAAACAAATTTTTTTACTGAAGGGTGAATGCTTATAACTCGATATACAAACATCGCTTACTCACCTATTCACCAACTCACCAAAATTTTATTAAATCAAAATTATTTATCAAATGAACCAAACTTATTCACCAACTCATCAAAATTTTTATTGAATAAAATTTATTTACTGTGTGGTGAGTTTTTCAACTCTATTTAGGTAACGCCAGAACTCGCTAAAAATTTGATTGATAATAACACTTTACAACAGCCACCCTCTGGAGAGAAAACTTACGGTGACCCGAAAAATCTGATTTCAGATTGGGATTCAGCACACCCAAAAGCTTCAGACACCAGCGAGAAACTCGGTGGGGTTTTAAAAAGCTTAAACTTTATTGTGCAGTGTAATTAATTACCGATTAGTGAATTCCTTTTGATTTAAGTTGATAAAGACTGCTTATTCACCTATTTCAGCAACTCACCAAAATATTGTTAAATCAAAAATTTCTACTAATTTTATCAAATTTACTAACGGAGTGGCGAAACCCAACAACTCGATTTAGGTACTTTAATAATTCACCTATTCGTCCAAATTTTGTGAATCAAATTTATGAGCCAAGTGGTGAGTTCACACAACTCGGTATCGGCTATTCACCAACTTACCACAATTTAAAAGAAAAAGGTGAGTTCACATAACTCGGTATCGGCCAACTCACCACAATTTAATAGAAAATAAAAAAATGTATTTACCGAATGGTGAATTCGTACAAGTTGATTTAGGGAAATAACCTATTCACCAAAACTTGATTGAGCAGAAGATATTTAGCGGAGGGCGAGTTTCGAACTTACCCAACTGCTGCATCATCTGACTCAAGTCCACCCAGAGATGCCGATATTCGGTAAGCTTCTTGGCTGGCTTCTCGCTCATCAGAGTAACCTCAAGCGAAGCAGAGAGAGCGCGACTTGCGGTGCCGAATGCGGTGCAGTTGATGTACCTTTAAGAGAGAGAAATAAATGTCACCAAAAAAACGGTAAAAAAATGTACAAAACTCACCACAAACTACAAAAACCATTCAGCATCGCTATAATCGGATAATAAGCAAAAGTGTACCACAACTTGAAATCTGGCTGCAAATAATATTGCGACAAATTGATCGCAATGCTGACACCCCACGAAAAGAAACACAAACCCCAAGTGAGCGGATAGAGATTAGGAAACACAATTGGCGCGCCAGTAACTTTCAAAAACTTTAGCTGATAATTGGTCCACATATTTTTGAAAATTGCGACTTGTGGACCATGACGCCAACTGGCAACAGGCAGCAAGAAATTCGTAAACAATAAACTTATGAAAATCACATTATAGATAGCTTCGTCGAAACGACGATCCGTATCATTCAAAAATGTATTCACACGCTCTCGCAGAACCATAATAACCACTGTCGTCTGCACCGTGAATACAATGATGGCCCAAAAGACTTGCTTCGAGGTCCACGAATAGCCAGTGCGTGCCAAACCCATTTTCTGCGGATTACGATGTATTGGCATAACGCCCATTATTTGAAATAGTACTAGCAGGCTCTTGGTGGTATGATAGAATGAATCGTGTTTATCCAGCAATATCGGATCGTCGATATCTTCAAATTTACGCACAAATAAATCGGTGCTTATTTGATTGTGTTCGGCGAGTATTTGCAATTTTTCACGATACAACAATTCGTCTTCGAGAAATTCACGTTGATTGGGATTGAGAACGGGCGTGATTTTCATTGGTGGTGATGCGTTTTTGCGTGTCGCAATCGCCCAGTAGGCCATAGTTGAGGAAGGATGAGAAATAAGAGTTGTGCTGATAAAGTGTGCGATTTCTACTGCGAACCTTAACCCTGATATCGAGTGCTGCCGAATTTTCCTGGAGATGAATTTAAGCTGCTCTTTGAGATACAGGAATCTTTTTATCAGGTCTGACACTTCCAACTCTTTTGAGAGAAGAAGCCCTAAATTTGTACTCTCAGCAAAGCGACTAACCCGCACTTTGTCCGTTGATGTTCTTACTACAGCTCGACTTCCCTTACCTTTGAAACTTATACATTTCTCGATTATTTTAGTTTCCCAATATTACTTCAAGAATTCATTATACCAACTTAAATAGTCCTTTAATTATTTACGCTTACGAATACCAAAGTTCACTTTGTGTTTATTTTTCGTGTCAGGAAAACTTTCACAGTTTTCATTAAGTTTTCTTTTGAAGTCAGAAACGCATACCACATATATGTATGCATGTACAGAAACAAATATGAGTACGTCAGTGACGTTTGTCACGCAAGGATGTTATAGGTTAAGCGGAATCAGAAGCCAAGAAAGGAAGCGAGTATACCTACTAGGTATAAGTTGATGGTAGAGCAGAATGGCGATATTTGAATGGTTTCATGAGTAGATACCACAACTGTTTTGATATCCATGTAATCGTAACTTATTTGATTTTCTTTCGGAATTTCGGAAACTCCTATTGAATCATAGGGCCTCTGCGAATTATCTAAATGGTTTATAGGCATTAAAACTGCCAAGTTATACTCCAAAGTAAACCCTTATACTCTGAATCCCTCTCGATTTTTCTTATCTGAAATTTTGAGGCGGAACAATGTGAACCACAAGGAACAAGTCATGGCGATGATCGATAATGGCTATGGATTTGAAAGCCGGTGTTTCGAAGTAAGCGTTAGACGGAAGTCAATATACTGAGATGGATGATGGCTGGTCAAGATATCTTATAATGGCTGGAAAGGTTGATAAAACCCCGGTCTTTCTGATTCAGTTTTGGAAGATTTCTTAATGGTGGTCCTAGGTAAAGTATTGAAATATTTAAGTGACTCTTCCATTCCAAAGCAAAGAGTTTTAATGCATCGGAGTGTTCCAAAAAAGACTCTGTCTAATTCTGCATAGGTTTTTGGAAATTTTTGCTTTCAGTGGGATATTGAGTTATCTTATCCAACAACAAGATGCTAAAGCAATGGCTTACCTCAGCTCTCTTGCTTCGTTATATATTGCTCTTCTAATCAAAGCTAGTTATAGCCATTACCTTAAATCAAATAAACTATCACCTTAAGCTGTTATACATATAACTAAATTGAAATAAGTGAATTTCGTAGAAATATTTCATTCAGTCAGGATTTCAGGATTTGAGTTCATTTTCAATCTAAGTAAACTCAAGTCTCATGTGGCTTACCGATGCGTATAACTGCAGGCAAATATGCAGATGCCTACCAATATCATATGATGACAAATATCACAAGCGCACACATATCATGAAGTCACTTCATTTATAGTTACATAGTTATAAATAGTCAGATGGATTTAATATGCAATTCAAATTTATATTCAACTACTCTAATGATGATGATAAATATTTTTTAAGAATGTAATTCCAAGAGCTGTGGGTTGATTGTTGAAGATGTTTGTGCATGCATGCTATATATAATACCCTGTAAGGAAAATATGCAGCGTTGGGCTCGTGCTATGCTAGTGAATTTCACACTTTTACTAGTTTGCGTTGTACACTCAGAAAAAAGCTTTTCCTTGTATTTAACGAACCAGTTTCCCTTTTTCGATTTACTTAATATAAGAAAAAATATCCTTAGTTTAAAGGTTTTTTTCCTCAATTTAAGTTAATGCTGTCCTGAACTTGAAGAACTCCATTTCCTCAATACAAGTAAAAATTTCCTCAATACAAGTAAAAATTTCCTCAATGCAAGTAAAAATTTCCTCAATGCAAGAAAAAATGTCCTCTATGCAAGTAAAAATTTCCGCAATGCAAGAAAAAATTTCCTAAATACAAGTAAAAATTCCCTCAATGCAAGTAAAAATTTCCTCAATACAAGTAAAAATTTCTCCAACACATGTAATAATTTCCTCAATGCAACTTAAAGTTTCCTCAATACAAGTAAAAATTTCTTCAACACAAGTAATAATTTCCTCAATGCAAGTAAAAGTTTCCTCAATACAAGTAAAAATTTCCTCAACACAAGTAATAATTTCCTCAATGCAAGTAAAAGTTACCTCAATACAAGTAAAAATTTCCTGAAGGCAAGTCAAAATTTCCTCAATACAAATAAAAATTTCCTCAATGCATGTAAAAATTACCTCAATGCAAGTAAAACTTTCCTCAATACAAGTAAAAACTTCCTCAATGCAAGTACATAAAACTTTTATCAATTCAAGTAAAAAATTCCTCAATGCACGTAAAAATTTCCTCAATGCAAGTAAAAATTTCCTCAATGCAAGTAAAAGTTTCCTCAATACAAGTAAAAATTTCCTTAACCCAAGTAATAATTTCCTCAATGCAAGTAAAAATTTCCTCAATACAAGATAAAAATATCCTCAATGCAAGTAAAAATTTTCTCAAATTTTCAAGTGAAATCAGTCGATTCTCCGTGAAGATAACAAGGCAACGTAAGAAAGTGTGGTGACATTTAGAACAAAGCTGTAATTAGACGCTGGCAAGCATAAGTATACGATGGCGTCGTCGTAGACAACTGGCTTGAGCGTTCAAGACACCTGAGTTCGATTCTCGGTTAAGTCAATATAAGACGTCTGAAAACAAAACTTTTTTTTTTTTTAAATTCATAAAAAAATGTTATTGCTCCACTGACAATCGAACTGAGAACAGCTTAATTTCCTCAATATAAGTAAGAGATTTCCTGTTTACAAGTAAAATTTTCCTAAGAACAAAGAAAAAGGTACTCAGAGCAAGGAAAAAGTGTTTCCTTAAGCTGGGTTAAACATATGTTACTTATGTTAAGGAAGCCATAGTTTGGAGCCAAATAAGGCAAATTTTTCCTTGAAATAAGGCAATTTTTAATTTCGGTAAGGAAGCCTTTTTTCTGAGTGTGGTTATCTGCAGGGAATGAGATGAAGAATTGATCATTTCCTGATTTTTACCTTACCTTTTCTATAGTTTTGGAGTAGTGGAAAATTTCACATTTGGGATGTATTTCTAAAATCAATTTAAAAAGTAATGGTAATATTTTCGCCAATTTTTAACCTTTAAATATTTGGATTTGTAATTTTCCCGCTAGATGGTGCTGGAGTCGAGTCGAGTTCGTTCTTGGTACGTTTTATGATATGCAGTCAAAACTCTGTTACAAAAAAGAAATCCGCTAGGTGGCGCTGGAGTCGAGATATGAGAGCAAAAGTGCATATATGATCCGTTTTTGTAAGTTTCTTTGCCAAAATCGCGGTCACCTGCTGGTTAAATATAAAGGCCTGCTTTTGGTTCAAAATAGTGCAGATATAGTAGAGATAGAACTAGTCGCTTAACTGATAAGACGATTCTAGTTCGAAACCAGAAATTTTGTTCAATAGTTTCACTGCAGGGTTACTAAAATCTCTATGCAAGTATTTCATCGGTTTGATATAAACTTTATATCTCTCAAATGCCTTGCAGGTGACAATATTAATTAGATATCTCAGTGAATATTTTATGAATTAGACTTCATGCGAAAGGTGCAAGCTGCATATGTGCAGTGCTTTATCAATGTATGTGTGTACCATTTTAAAAGTTATATGGCTTTAGATATATCTGTGGGGCATATAGAAAAGTTTGTTGCATGTACATTTAAGGTTTCGAAATACTAGAATTCTGATGTATGTTGATTTTAATCATGTGTAAGGAATTCAAATTATTTTACCTCATTCAAATATTAGTCTTATGAAATTAATTTCAATAAAGAACATATCTGTTTCAATCAGAAGGAGAAAGGCAATTGACGTAAAATGGTGAAGGATAGATTGTGAGTAAGGAATTTAGACAAACCTGGAGCTGGTTTTTCAATTTAAATCAGTTTTATTGAGTTTTTGTAGGCATAGAGATAGAGATAGAGATAGGGAAAAGTAGGTGGATAGGCAGATCGTTATGAAGATCATTAGAAGAAAGAAAGTCAAATTTCTTTAACTTCATAAAATCAAATTTTTGAACAATAACATGTCTGCCGCTTCTGCAAGTATTATTTAAAATAGCCAAGTGAAAGCAATACAAAAAAAAATAAAAGTGTGGTAATTTTTTAAAATTACCTTCTTCAAAACCAGTTACCTACTCATTTTTAAACAGTGATGAGACTAAAGCTGCTGCACCCATACATAACGTCATGGTCCCATCTCTTCGCTACCCATGCCCTAAGCTATGGCTTATGCAAGACACCAAAACGGCAAAGACGAAAATTTTTAAATACAAAACAACAAAGTAGAGATGAAATTGCAGTGGAGCACTTGTAAACTGTTGTGGCATGCACAGACATAAAACAAGTGAGTATAAATTGCCAAAATTAAAAGAAAACAGAACAAGTTGGAAGTTTGAGCTCAGGTGAAACCTTATATTGTATAACTAGTTGCGGTATTTCATATATAAATTAAAAAAAAAAACACTCAGATAGAATAAAACAAATTGAAGAAAAAAAAATATAAAAAAATAAAAGAAAAAAATTAATAAATAAAAATAAACTAAAAAAAATAAAAGAAAAAAATTAATAAAAAAAATAAACTAAAAAAAAATAAAAAAAGATAAAAAATATAAAATGAAAAAAAAAAATAAAAAAAGATAAAAAATATAAAATGAAACAAAAAAAAATTATAATAATAAAAGAAAACAAATAAAAA
Organism: Campiglossa producta; assembly: GCA_964058755.1. Lineage (NCBI taxonomy): Eukaryota > Metazoa > Arthropoda > Insecta > Diptera > Tephritidae > Campiglossa > Campiglossa producta. Next base: position 12,601,476 of record CAXKVI010000004.1, on the reverse strand, counting down.
AAAAATGTTAATAAAAAACATAAATAAATAGGAAAAAATATAAAAAGAGATAAAAAAATGAAATAAAATAAAAAACAAAAATAAAATGGAAAAAATATAAAAAGAGATAAAAATTAAATAAAAAAAAAATAAAAAAAAATAAAAGAAAAACAAATAAATAAAATAGTTGCGGAATTTCATATTAAAAATTAAATGGCCAAAACAAAGCTGAAATAGAACAAAACGAAGTAAAGAAAAATAAATGATAAAATAAAATATTGTTAAATAAAAAAAAAATTTTAAGAAAATAAAAACCAAATTAAAATAAAAATAAAAAAAATAAATTTAAAAATAATTTAATAAAAATAAAGAAATATAAAATAAGGTAAAATAAAAAATAAAAATAAAAATAAAAAAAAAATTAAAAAAAAAATAAAAAATTAAAAAAAAAATATATTAAAAAAGGTGAAATAAAAAAAAATAAACTGAAAAATATAATAAAAAATAAAAAATAAATAAAAAAATAAAAAAAGATAAATTAAAATGAAAAAAAAAAAAAAAATAAAAGAAAACAAATAAAAAAAAGAAAATATTAATAAAAAACAAAAATAAAATGCAAAAAAAATATATATAAAAAAGACAATATAAAAAAAAATAAAACAAAATGAAAAAAAAATAAGTAAAAGGAAAAAAAAAATTTTAAAAAATAAAAAAGTTGCGGTATTTCATATCAAAAATTAAATGGCCAAAAAAAAGCTGAAACAAAACAAAGTAAAGAAAAATAAAAAAAATATTAAATAAAAAAAAAATTATAAAAAACCAAAAAAAAATTAAATAAAAGATTTTAATAAAAAAATATAAAAGAAGGTAAATTAAAATAAAATTAAATTAAATTAAAAAAAAAAAATTTAACAAAAAATATAAAAAAGATAAAATAAAACAAAAACAAGTAAGGAAAGTTGTCTTCGGCTGTGCCGAAGGCTATATACCTTTCATGAATAAGCGTCACGATTTTCACTGTTCGATCCCCAGTACAGTCTGTTTCAATTTAACTATATTTACTATACACATTACACATCTTTGTTATAATTTAAAAAAAACTTACAAAATAATAGGATCCGAGTTATCGGAACAATCGATTGTATGGAGGCTATATATTATACGTGTTCAATTGTACTGACTTACACTATACACATTACATATGTAGAAAGTACTAAAGGTGCAATATTTTACGTTCCTAACTTTTTAAATGCGGAAGTATTGGCCAAAAAACCTTATATCGGAACAACCGGTTGTATGGGGCTAAATATATGTTATATTTACCCGATCTTCTTGATTTTCCTCTACACACTACATAAATTGAAAGTACTCAAGTTGCAAAATTTTATGTTCCTAACTTTTTAATTGCAGAAGTTTTGGCCAAAAAACCTTATATCTGAACAATCGGTTGTATGGGGGCTATATGTTACATTTGTCCGATCTTGTTGATTTTCCCTATATACACTACATAAATAGAAAGTACTCGAGTTGCAAAATTTTACGTTCCTAACTTTTTTAATTGCAGAAGTTTTGGCCAAAAAACCTTATATCTGAACAATCGGTTGTATGGGGGCTATATGTTACATTTGCCCGATCTGGTTGATTTTCGCTATATACACTACATAAATAGAAAGTACTCGAGCTGCGAAATTTTACGTTCCTAACTTTTTTAATTGCAGAAGTTTTGGCCAAAAAACCTTATATCTGAACAATCGGTTGTATGGGGGCTATATGTTACATTTGCCCGATCTTGTTGATTTTCACTATATACACTACATAAATAGAAAGTACTCGAGTTGCAAAATTTTACGTTCCTAACTTTTTTAATTGCAGAAGTTTTGGCCAAAAAACCTTATATCTGAACAATCGGTTGTATGGGGGCTATATGTTACATTTGCCCGATCTTGTTGATTTTCACTATATACACTACATAAATAGAAAGTACTCGAGTTGCAAAATTTTACGTTCCTAACTTTTTAATTGCGGAAGTTTTGGCCAAAAAACCTTATATCTGAACAATCGGTTGTATGGGGGCTATATGTTACATTTGCCCGATCTTGTTGATTTTCACTATATACACTACATAAATAGAAAGTACTCGAGTTGCAAAATTTTACGTTCCTAACTTTTAAATTGCAGAAGTTTTGGCCAAAAAACCTTATATCTGAACAATCGGTTGTATGGGGGCTATATGTTACATTTGCCCGATCTGGTTGATTTTCGCTATATACACTACATAAATAGAAAGTACTCGAGCTGCAAAATTTTACGTTCCTAACTTTTTAATTGCAGAAGTTTTGGCCAAAAAACCTTATATCTGAACAATCGGTTGTATGGGGGCTATATGTTAAATTTGCCCGATCTGGTTGATTTTCACTATATACACTACATAAATAGAAAGTACTCGAGTTGCGAAATTTTACGTTTCTAACTTTTTAATTGCGGAAGTTTTGGCCAAAAAACCTTATATCTGAACAATCGGTTGTATGGGGGCTATATGTTATACTGGTCCGATCTTGTCAGTTCCGACAAATGCTTCCTATATTACAAAATGGTGGCCACATACAAAATTTCAGCCAGATATCTCAAAAATTGAGGGACTAGTTTGCGTTCAAACAGACAGACGGACAGACGGACAGACGGACATGGCTAAATCAACTCATCTCGTCATCCTGATCATTTCGGTATACTTATTGATGGGTCTATCTCTTCTTCTTCTCATATTTACAAACATCGGACCAAAGTTATAATACCATTTCATGTTCATGAAAGGTATAATAAAATAAAATAAAAAAAATTGAAAAAAAATAATAAAAATTAAAATAAAAGTAAAAACCAACGAAAAAAAACTAAAAAAATAAAAAAAATTAAATAAATACAAATTTCTCCTAACTTTACTTACCCAAAGTGATCCCAAAATTAGCCTAAAATAATAACAAAAAAATCCTAAAATAATCCAAAAAAGATCCTTAAATGTTCCCAAAATGATCCGAATCCAAAACGACCCAAAAATTATCCCAAAATGATCCCAAAATGACCGCAAAATGACCCTAAAATGATTCCAAAATGATCCGAAAATTACCCCAAAATTCTCCCAAACTAATCGAAAATTGCACCCAAAATGATCTCACAATAGCCCAATTATACCAAAGTGACCCCTAAATGATCTCAAAATTATCTTAAAATAATCCAAATATGATCCCAAAAATATACAATACAAATACAATATGGTGAAATGGTAACCCTGGGCGGCAACGTTACTTGAAAATATTTTAGTTGGTATGTCGGCGAAAATACCTTTCATTTGATACCCATATTGGCATATCTAGCTCCATAATTAAAAAACAAAAGAGATATGTGGCAACCCTGTACACCCCCAATCGGATAGTCTTAGACTCAATCATACTATCTATATGCCAAATTTCATCCAAATCGGTCAAGCGGTTCCCGAGATAGTCCGGAAATACAAATATACAAGTTTAGCTCGTTTAAAGTTATAAGATAAAATATATTAAATAAAAAAATAAAAAAAATAAAATAAAAGAAAATAAAAAAAATAAAATAAAATAAAAAATATAAAAAAAAGAAAAAAAAATAAAAGAAAAAAAATTAAGTAAAATAAAATAATAAATAAAAAAAATTAAAAATTTATAAAAAATCAAATAAAATAAAATGAAAAAAAAATAATAGAAAAAAATTAAAAGAATAATAATAAAAAAAAAAAAAAAAAAATAAAAAAGAAAAAAAAATAAAAAAGAAAAAAGAAAAAAAAATTAAAAAAGAAAGAAAATATGATAAAATAAAAAGATTAAAATAAAATAAACTAAATTAAGTTAACGAAAATTAAATAAATTTATACAAATTATGACTGGATTGTGAAAAATTTATTATTAAAACATTGTATGCTGAACACAACTAGGTATAAAAACGGTAGTCAGTGATGCTGTAATTCGAGTTACATGTCAAAGGAGAGGAGTTAAAGACAAACGGCAGTCGCTTAACGTTTGGAGTCGAAAATTGTTGTTGTTGTATAAAGCAAACAGCAACAATAAACAAAAGAAGCAACAATGACAGCGCAAGTCAATTGCCGAAGGCGTCAATGCAATGATCTCATGAACAACAAAAACAAAGCAAGGTATATATGTAGTTATTGCTCCGACTCTTGGAAGATGGCTCAGCTGCTAATGCAGCGCCCGCCAATGTAATGGAATGGCATGAAAAGTGTTAACAAATATTTAACAATATAAAGAAACAATAAAAAAAAATAAATAAATAAACAAAAATCTTGTTTGGCGATGTCGCAAACAACAATAACACGAAAAAATAAGTATTACCTGTATATCTACATTCAAGAAGCTTTTAAATTTTACAACCGAGAGCGCATCAAAGTACCACTTGCAGTTGTAATAATGTTTACGCCCGCCTTGCTGTACCCAATGATGTCACACACGCCATGCCAAAAATCGTTAAATGGATGAATGGTTTATTTGTTGCGCTTGCGCAATCACTGCACTGACAGTCACAGCATCTTTGGGCTTTAGGCTGACCTGGGGCGACGAGATATGAACATGCTATGTATTCAAACATATATGAAAAAGCACTTGTTTTACGTATTTTTGTTTATTTGTTTGTAGCAGTGTTGATGAGTGTCGCGCTTATGGTTGAAGCTGCGGTCTTGGCTGCTTATGACTGCGGTAAATGTGGTTAATGTGCTTAATATAGTAGTTATGTAACAAAATTTAATAAGCCATGCGTTGTTTGAGTTATTGACATGTCAAATGTTGCATGGATGCTTGTTTGGTAAAGTTGTGAAAAAATGTTTGTGGGTGGATATTTTAAGATGAAAATTTGTTTAGTGTCGTAACTTGATATATTTGGATTAAATAAAATAAAACAAAATAAAATAAAATAAAATAAATTTATACAATAAAAATATATATGTAAAATGAAAAAAAAAAAAAAATAAAATTAAATTAAATATAATAAAATAAAATTAAATAAAATATAACAAAATAAAATAAAATAAAATAAAATAAAATAAAATAAAATAAAGTAAAATAAAATAAAATATAATATAATATAATAAAATAAAATAAAATAAAATAAAATAAAATAAAATAAAATAAAATAAAATAAAATAAAATAAAATAAAATAAAATAAAATAAAATAAAATAAAATAAAATAAAATAAAATAAAATAAAATAAAATAAAATAAAATAAAATAAAATAAAATAAAATAAAATAAATTAAAATAAAATAAAATAAAATAAAACAAAATAAAATAAAATAAAATAAAATAAAATAAAATAAAATAAAATAAAATAAAATAAAATAAAATAAAATAAAATAAAATAAAATAAAATAAAATAAAATAAAATAAAATAAAATAAAATAAAATAAAATAAAATAAAATAAAATAAAATAAAATAAAATAAAATAAAATAAAATAAAACAAAATAAAATAAAATAAAGTAAAATAAAATAAAATAAGATAAAATAACATAAAATAAAATAAAATAAAATAAAATAAAATAAAATAAAATAAAATAAAATAAAATAAAATAAAATAAAATAAAATAAAATAAAATAAAATAAAATAAAATAAAATAAAATAAAATAAAATAAAATAAAATAAAATAAAATAAAATAAAATAAAATAAAATAAAATAAAATAAAATAAAATAAAATAAATTAAAATAAAATAAAATAAAGTAAAATAAAATAAAATAAAATAAAATAAAATAAAATAAAATAAAATAAAATAAAATAAAATAAAATAAAATAAAATAAAATAAAATAAAATAAAATAAAATAAAATAAAATAAAATAAAATAAAATAAAATAAAATAAAATAAAATAAAATAAAACAAAATAAAATAAAATAAAATAAAATAAAATAAAATAAAATAAAATAAAATAAAATAAAATAAAATAAAATAAAATAAAATAAAATAAAATAAAATAAAACAAAATAAAATAAAATAAAGTAAAATAAAATAAAATAAGATAAACTAACATAAAATAAAATAAAATAAAATAAAATAAAATAAAATAAAATAAAATAAAATAAAATAAAATAAAATAAAATAAAATAAAATAATGATGTCGATGTCGTCGGCATACGCCAACAGTTGTACGCTCTTGTAATATATTCTTCCAGCGCGGTTAAGTTCTGCAGCTTGTATTATTTTCTCCAGCATCAAATTAAAGAAATCGCACGATAGGGGGTCGCCCTGCCTGAAACCTCGTTTAGTTTCGAACGGCTCGGAGAGGTCCTTCCCAATTCTGACCGAGCTGGTGGTGTTGTTCAGCGTCATTTTGCACAGCCGTATAAGTTTTGCTGGGAAACCAAAATTAGACATGTCGAAGGTTGCTTTAAAATCAACAAAGAGATGGTGTATGTCGATCCTTTTCTCACGGGTTTTTTCCAAGATTTGGCATATTGTAAAAATCTCGTCGATGGTAGATTTACCAGGTCTGAAGCCGCACTGATAAGGTCCAATCAGTCGGTTTACGTCAGGCTTCAGTCTTTCGCACAATACGCTTGATAGGACCTTATATCGTCGCTCCCAACGAAGACTAATATAGTTCAGTTAGCGTGGAAGACTAACACAGTTCGCTCTCTGTGTCGAAGACTAACACAGTTCGCTCTCTGCGTCGAAAACTAACACACTTCGTTCTCTGCCCACACCAGAGGGAGACATGGCAAAAAAAAAAAAACAAAAAATAAAAAATCACTACACGCAGAATAATTTTCATGTTGAATCAACACTTTTTTAACACTTTTTCAGGTTATTATTTTTCAACGCTATCGCTCATGTTGTTCTAACATGAAGCTAATTTTTCACTGTTCCTACATGTTAAATCAACATGAAGAAACAGTGTGAATTTAACATGATCACAAAGGTTTGAATCAACATGATTTCCTGTTAATACAACATTATTTTTCTTGTTAAATCAACACGATCTATCATGTGAAATTGACACGATATGTTATGTTAAATCAACACGATCTATTATGTTAATTTAACAGGTTTTTATTGTTAAATTAACCCTTAAAATAAAACACCTTGTTTTTGATTTTTTTAATAATTTTTATTTAGTTAATTCATTTATCGAAAACCTTTAACATACATATTTTCAGGTATGAAAGAATATAATGCTTGTACAATTTATTAACACGATCTGTCATGTTAATTCAACATGTTTTTATTGTTAAATCAACACGATCTATCATGTTAAATTAATACGATGATCATGTTAAATCAACACCATCTTCTTTCTTTAAAATAGCCTTTACCTAGGCGATTTTGGCCGTCCAACATGTTACGCCAGTCGGTTCTTTGTTGAGCCAACTGGCGCCAATTAGAGACACCGCGTGCTCGCAGGTCTGCCTCTACTTGGTCCTGCCATCGAAGTGGTGGTCTCCCTCTTCCTCTACTTCCACCGGCGGGTGCCGACAAAAATACCTTCCGGCCCGGAGCGTCCTCGTTCATTCGCACCACGTGTCCTAGCCAGCGGAGCCGCTGGGTTTTAATTCGCTAAACTATGTCCACGTCTTCGGTACTCGCCGTCGCCAACTTTTAGGGGTCCATAAATCTTTCGAAGAATTTTCCTCTCGAATAATTCCAGAGCCGCCTCATCAGATGCTGCCAGTGTCCATGCTTCTGCACAATATAGCAGGACGGGTACGATAAGTGACTTATAGAGTGTTGTTTTTGTTCGTCGAGAGAGGACTTTACTTCTAAATTGCCTACTCAGCCCAAAGTATCATTTGTTGCAGTTATCCTTCTATGGATTTCCAGGCTTACATTGTTGTTGGTAGTAATGCTGCTCCCAGGTATACAAAGTCCCTTACTATCTCGAAATTATGGCTGCCAACAGTGGCGTGGTTGCCAAATATTTCATGTTATTTTAACCATAAGCTTCATGTTAAAATGTTCATGTTGATTTCCGAAATTGTTTTTGCTTTACGTACATGAGTGGTTCATGTTGATTCAACATGATTCATGTTAACTAAAAATGTGAGAAATTTTTCTGTGTGTAGATATTGTACATTTCAGCAAAACTTTTTAGTTAAATTCGATTTGCCACAATAGCATTAAAAACTTTTGACATGAACAACATTTTCCGTATGCAACGCTAGCACGATAACTGCAACAGCTGGACTACAAGAAAAGGCAAAAACAAAAAAAAAAAAGAAGCAACACTGAAAGTGGCAAAACATGGCCGGATTGTGCAAAAATATATGCACAAAACTAATACTTCATAAAAACATCGAGAAACATACAAGCAAAAACAACACAATTCTAAAAAAAAAATATACAAAAAACGTCAAACAACAATTGATACAACAACAAAACACCAAAGCTTGCCACATGCAACAAGGATGCAAATGTAATTATCACAATAAATTCTACAATGTCCACACATGCGAAATGGAAAATTTGTAAATTTGTAATTTGTTGCAGCATAACGAAATGTGAGCATGTGTAGGTGTGCTTGAGCAATTTTCGATGCACAAAAATTTGCAAATAAACAAATTTTTGGTTAAAAATCTGCAATGAAAACATTTTGAACAAAACCATAGTCATGCAAACAGGGCAGTGATATTTCGAAGTTGCTGCAGTAAATACAAAAATTGCAAAAAGAAAAATAATAACAATGTAGATTTTTGGTTTTACCTTAGTTTTGGTAGATTTTTTTATAAATTTTTCGCAATTTCGTAAATGTATTTTGCAATTTTGTTGCTGTTTTGGAAACTATTTTTTTGTTGCATACTTTTAGGGTTTGTTTTTATTGAGTGGGGGGCTTTGAGTGCAAAAGGTCGATATTGGTAAAAGAAATTGCAGGAAATAGCAATTTTTGTGAGAATTTATAGTTATTTTTGATGTATCTCTTTATTTTGAATTCCTTTTCGTTTCTATTATTAAACTAACAAAGTTCGACTGCAAATTTGTTGCATATTTTTGGCACAAGAATGGTAGCAAAAAAAAAAAAAAATACAAAAAATAAAAAAAAAAAGTAGAAAAAAAAAATAAAATAAAATAATAAAAAAAAAAATAAAAAATAAAATAAGATAAAATAAAATAAAATAAAGCAAAATAAAATAAAATAAAATAAAATAAAATAAACTGAAATAAAAAAAATTAAACAAAATTAAAATAAAACAAAATAAAATAAAATAAAATAAAATAAAATAAAATAAAATAAAATAAAATAAAATAAAAATAAATAAAATAAAATAAAGTAAAATAAAAAAAATTAAAAAAAAGGAAAAAAAAAAAAAAAAAAAAAATAAACTAAAATAAAAAACAAAAAAAATTAAAATTAAAAAAAAAAAAAAAAAAAAAAATTAAAAAAAAAAAAAAAATAAGATAAAAAATTAAATAAAATAGAAAAATTAAATAAAAATGAAATAGGTTAGGTTAGGTTCAAGTGGCTACCGTAGAGGCACACCTAGGCCAGTATTAAAAGGCCCGTTGTGATACCACCAACACTAGGAAAGTCAGTTCCGGGACCCTGCCATATGGAAAATCCCGGTATTAACGGAATTCTCCACATAGCAGAATCCCGGGACTGACGTTCCTATACCGACACCGTTACTCCTCCTCGAACCATTTAGATGACTTGATGAAGGCCATCAGGTCCTTTATGTCCAGCTCCGTGACCTGGCGTAGGCTAACCAGGAAGGGAACTCCCAAAAAGCGCATTCTCGCGCCACTTAAAGCCGGGCAGTTGCAGATGAGGTGCTCCACCGTTTCCTCCTCCTCATCATCCTTACAACTCCTACAGCATCGTCGGTAGGGCACACCAAGTCTTTCTGCGTGCCTACCAATGAGGCAGTGCCCAGTCAATACGCCTATTAATATGGAGATTTCTCTTCTCCTTAGGGCATAAATTTGTCTCGATCTTTTATGATCCCATTTCGGCCAGGTTTCTTTGGATATCCGGCATCCTGGAGATTGCAGCCATCTTTCGTTGGCTTGGCGGAGTGTGTACTCCTTCAGCATAAGCTTGCAAGTGGCAAACGGCATACCTAAGCGCTCTTTATCCCGAAGAACCTGCTTGGTCGTGCCCTGCCTCGCAAGTTCGTCTGCCCTACAATTTCCCTCAATGTCCCTATGCCCCGGGACCCATGTGAGGTTCACGCGATTCTGTTGGGCCATCTCCTGTAGAGATCGACGACAGCTGAGCGTCAGTTCAGAGTTGAACGAATAAGAGCCAAGGGATTTGATGGCCGCCTTGCTGTCGCTGAATATAAAAATGTCGTGTCCGATAGTGTGTTGGCCTATCCAAGCCGCGGCGTCCATGATTGCTGAAACTTCAGCCTGGAAGACACTGCAGTGATCAGGTAGTCTGAAGGAGAGCTCAAGGTTCAGATCCTTTGAATAAACCCCTCCTCCAACTCTGCCGTCTAACTTCGAGCCATCAGTATAAATGGAAGTGCCGCCATGAGTGGCGGGACTCCGATCCGTGCTCTCCCATTCTTCCCTGCTGGGAATGTTGATTTTAAAACAGCTATCTCCGACTGTTGTGGTCGCACAACGATCCGTGTTCAGCGGAAGAAAGCTATAGGATCCCAAAATACAGGCGTGTCCAGTAGTGCTTGCGCCCCAGCCGGACGTTTCCCTTAGACGTAGAGCCGATGCTGCTGCTACCCGGTGCCCTTCCAGATCGAGTGGCAAAATGCCAAGAATGGCCTGGAGTGCTTCATTGGGCGTTGTTCTTAACGCACCGCTTATACAGATCATGCAAGATCTGTGTGCTTTACCTAGCAGATTAAGGTTTGTTGCCTTGCTCAGCGCAGGCCACCATACCACAACTCCATAGAGCATGATTGGTCGAATGATTGCGGTGTAGATCCATTTGCATATTTTGGGGCTGAGCCCCCATTTCTTTCCAATGGCTCTTTTGCATGTGTAGAGTGCAATACACGCTTTCTTCTGGCGCTGAAGAACATTCTCCTTCCAGGTTAGTTTCCTATCCAGAACTGTGCCTAAGAACTTGGCTTTGTCAGCCAGGTTCAGGTGCACGTCATTCAGTTTTGGTAGTGTTAGCGGTGGTATCTTATAGCGGTTGGTGAAAAGAACCAGTTCTACTTTTCCCGGGTTGATGTTCAGTCCGCAGCGCGAGCACCATGAGGAAACCTCTCGCAGTGCTGCTTGCATCAAGTCGCACAGGGTTTGTGGGAATTTGCCCCTATATACTATAGCTAAGTCGTCTGCATATGCCACTACCCTCCCGCCCCCCCAGCTTGTGTCTCGCAGCATCGAGTTGACAGTGAGGTTCCATAGAAGCGGGGAGAGAACACCACCCTGAGGCGTTCCCCTTGTGACATAGCGTGATAAGTCAACCGAGCCCAGTGATGAAACTATTCGTCTACCCCTTAGCAGTTGATCAATAAGTCCAATAAGAGACCTGCTTATGCCCAGACTTGTTAAAGCGGTGTTTATAGCATCAGGGCTTATGTTGTTGAAGGCTCCTTCAATATCTAAAAAGGCCGCAAGACAGTACTCCTTCTCATACAGCGATTTTTCAATAACAGAAACTAGGCTGTGAAGCGCAGTTTCTGTAGATTTCCCTTTGGTGTATGCATGCTGATAGCTACAGATCAGGTTGCTATCAATAGTAGAGGAGAGGTAGTCATTTATTATCCTCTCGAAGGTTTTGAGCACAAAGGATGAGAGACTGATCGGCCTGTAGTCCTTCGGCTCGTAATGAGACGCCTTCCCCGCCTTAGGAATAAACACTACCGTGGCACTTCTCCAGGAGCACGGAATGTAGCTAAGAGCCAGGCAGGCTGTGTAGAGAAATACCAGCCATTTGGCTGATGTCTCCAGCGTGTTTATGAGTTGTGCGGGAATAATCCCGTCTGGCCCGGCAGCCTTGAACGGTTCGAAGCTCTTAACCGCCCACCTAACCTTTTCCTCCGTGATGGGTATGTATACAGCCAGGTTTGTTGTAGGTGCTACGGGTTCCTCATGCAAGTTCCCTGGGAAGTGCGTATTCAAGAGCAGCTCTAGGGTTTCCCTCTCCGTGCTGGTCCAGGATCCGTCAGGTTTGCGCAAATAGCTTGTGGCTGTTTGAGTTTTTGAGAGCACTCGTCTAAGTCTCGCTGTATCGTCGACATTTTCGACCCCAGTGCAGAAATTTCTCCACGATACTCTCTTCGCCTGCCTCAGAGCTTTTTTGTAGGCCCTGAGTTTAACTTTATATTCGAGCCATTGAGTCTCCGTGCCAAGGCTCTTGGCCTTATTAAATTGTGTCCTACATGATTTTCGGAGCGAGTCCAGGTCGTAGGACCACCAATGCGGCCTATGTTTACCGCGTGGTTTTGGCACTGGGCAAGCCTGCTCTAAGGCATTCGAGAGCGCCGTTGTAAAGGTCTTTACCAGATCCTCCAACTCCCCTACTGATGAGGGGACTTGTGGGGGCAGTGCTGGTAAGTCCCTAGATAGTATTTCATTGTGTAGCTGCCAGTTAGTGTTACGTGGGTTGCGTTTCATAACCGGCTGCTCAACAGAAAAGTCTAGAACTATTTCTACGTACCGGTGGTCGGAGAATGAGTGCTCATCGAGAACGCGCCATTTTCTGACCCACTCATAAGCGCCTTCGCTGCAAATAGTGAGATCTATTACCTCCCTACGGGTTTTAGTAATAAACGTAGGTTCGTTACCCACGTTGCAAACTACCAGGTTAGTTGTTAACAAATAGTCAAACAACGACTCTCCTCTAGCATTGATATCGGAGCTTCCCCACTGGACGTGATGAGCATTTGCGTCAGTTCCGATAATAAGATGACCCATGGAAAAATTTGCCACCAGGTCTTTTACCTCCCTCTGTGGCGGAGGTTCTTCGGCGTCGTAGGGCATATAGACCGACGCAATCGTCAGACTGGTACTGTCGACTGTTAGACTGGCAGCTGTAACGTCACCATTGGTATAGTTGGGCAAGAGAAATGCATTCAGCTCAGACTTAACTAAAATACAGGCTCTAACCCGGCCCCCCTCGCTGGCTCGAATAAGCTTATAACCCTTAGTCCCCAAACCGCAAATCCTTGAGCTGTTGACCCAGGGTTCTTGGATGAGGACCACATCTACGTCGCCTTTAGAGAGACGACTGATTAAAGCAGCCGAGGCTGCTTTAGATTTGTGCAGGTTTATCTGAATCACCACCAACATGAGAGTGCTCAGACTTCCCTGCCACCGCCGTATCGTCGAGTTCCACCTCGTCTGGAGGCTTATCTTTCAACGACGATTTCTTCAGACCACGGTTTGGCGTGGCAGAGATCCTCCTAACTGTGGCAGTGTCAACTGTGGTGCCCTCAGGACTAGTTGCTATCACTGTGACGTTGAGGTCCTCCCCGTCCAGCAGGCTGTCTCCCATCTCCGAGCTGTTCACTGCTCCTTCGCCATTTGACGTGGCAGATACCATACTTTCCGAGTCGGACATCTCCGACTCCCCTTCCGGCACTGCGATGTCCGAGTCCTCCGGTGCAGCCGAAATAGCAGCGCGCTGTGCATCGCCGCGGTATACGTGGATCACGATCTGACCCATGCCGTAGTGCACTCGTCCATTGCACCGTTTAAGGGGCTCGAGTGCCTCCTTATTCAAGGTGAAGACCACTTGCCTATCAGGCCCTACCGCGTCCTCGACCAGATTTACACCCCAGTCCTGCGTCGGGAGAGACGGATTCATGATCCTCAGCATCCTGAGAATTCTCTCAGGTTCAGCAGGGATAGCAGGAATCCACGCTCTTGCCCTTGGCCGAGCCGGGATGTCCTTCCAGTCGACAACCTCGATTCTTGCCCCTTGGTAGATCTCACCTAGTCTTGCAGCTGCTGCCTTGTACAGTGCAACAGTTTTTGCATCCTCGCAAGCGAATACCTTGATTCGGCCCTGGTGCCATCCCGCATCAGAACCCATCGGAGTGGCACCCGGAGACTCATCCATAATGTCGAGAAGGGCATTACCGACAGCGTTCCGGACGAACCGCCACTGGTCCCTAGGGATGGCCCAGTTTTCATTACCTCGGTCAATGACGCCTATGAGGATCCTATCCTTAGTCACTTCAGCAAAGCTGAGTTTACCCATTACGGGGGCGTGTTGCTGCCGCTTCGGGTGAGGTTTTAAATCCACGCCCGATCTCTGGCGTTTAAAGGGATTTATATTAACCTTCTTTGGCGCGTAATCGCTTTGGAAGTTCGGTAAGATAGCTTCAGCCATCTCCACCGTCTTCCTAGCATTCGGCGATAGCGTCTCTTGTGAAATACCCTCGTATTTCTTCAGTATCCTCGCGGCCGCTCTTTTGTCCAAGTACTCAGAGCGACTGGGAGATGTCTTTTGGGGTAAATTTCGACCCGTAGTTGCCATCGCGGTCGTTCCCTTATTTGGATCTCTGGGGCCAGGTCGTGAGACCACTGCCACAGACGTTAAAGACTTGGTTTCGGTACCGGCACTTACTAGGGCTCTAGCATTAGCCGTTGTTGGCTTCACCGTGTTTGTACCGGTACTTACTTTGGGGATTGCCCCCTTATTATCCAGAGCTGATCGACTCGTAGTTGCCATCGCTGTCGACCTCTCGGCTGATGAAGAAATGGAGTTTGTCCTCCGACGTTGCGTTCTCGCTTGCTCCAGCATTTTCCTCCTCTGCTGGGCAGTATACATGGTTGTATCATTATTTTTAAGGTTTTTATTACTTTTTTTCATCTTGTTCGTACGACCCCTTGCCGGGCAAGGCCAGTTTAGGGTCAAAGGAAGAGTATGGGGAATGTGTCGTCCGCCGCGGCAGAGCCCCATGCCGCGGTAAGGCCATAGTTACTCTCCGAGGCGGCCCGGTATCAGAGAGGCTCCGTTCGATTACAGCCACGATTTGCCTCCCGGCTGCAAACGTCCAATGGGCACGTGGTCGCATAACACCCTGGATTGGGAGGGGGAAGATCTTAGTCGTCGCGCCAGAGAGGCTTGGCTTCTCTCGTGATGTAGTACCGGCGGCACTATGATCACAAGGGCAGCGCAGCCCTGTGGCTATCGACTTAAGCCCTCGTACCGCGGCAAGGTGTCAACCCTTCACGAGGGAAAAAATAATGAAAATAAAATGGTCATAAATAAAGAAATAAAAAAAGGACAAGTGGGAATATGTAGTCGTTTTAAGTATTGCATAATTCTAAAATACTGATAAGGTGAAAATATACAGTGGACGAGCCTCAAAATGGAAAGAAAAATATAAAAAGAGGTACTAGATACTTAGTTGTGGTTCTACTATGAAGTAATGTAAATCCAATGAAGTTAAACGAAAAAGTGATTCTAGAAAAATGAGACAAGAGGCAAACAGAGTTACAGATTCAACAGGAGAATTTCATTTTCGAGTGTAAGGGTAGGATACAAAAGGCTAAGCACAAAAAAAAAATCCTACAGCAAAACAAATGGATATCAAGCGAGATGATATCAAACTCTAAGCGAGCCAGAAAATTAGTGTCCAGCGCTCGTTAGTCTCATAGGCGCTCAGCCGCTGGCTTGCTTACGAACCATCAGCATTTCAATGATCTCAATAGGAGTGTAAAATTGCAATTAAAATTGAAAGCACGTACGAAATGTCAACACGAACGATGATGAATTAAGTGGCAACGGTGTCAGTGTCGCAGACAAAGTGTCAGTTGCATGTTGCAAGTTGCACTCGAAGAAGCGAAAACCAGTGCGGAAATGAACTTGAATACAAAAAAAGTGAGTAAGTCACTGATTAAGTTGCATTAAGCAGCGGCGAACCGGTGCAGGCCGTGAGAATGCTGCTTTTAACTGCGTGGGTCTGAATTGGACTGTGTTGTACTCTTAATTAGGCTGAATTGAAAGTAACGTTGCTCAGGAGATTGCAGATGATTAAACGGCTTTTGAGCCTGTGCAGAGTTGACACAGTCAAAAGTTATGCAAAGCACGCGAAAATTACTTTATTACGTTGATTGGGGGAAGCTTGGAGTTGTTCAGGCCATTTTTGAAGTGCGAAAAAATCCCACAGAGCTTCTTTGAAGCGCGACTCTCGAGATAAACGGCTTTAGGAATCCTGTTGGTTTAAACGAATCCTGTTGAGACGACTAGACTACAATTTTGAAGCACCCGCTAGAGCCGACTAAGGGCAGGTATTAAGTCGAGCTTAAGAAAATGCTTATCCCTTCCCTTCTACGTTTAACTTTAAAATCTATTTTTGAACGTTAAATCTGACATCATAAAGTATATATCATCCTCAGCTGACTCCACCTCTTTAAGTTCATAAAAAATTAATTTACTTTTTTTTTCGTCATCTCCGTCCTGCTATTTATATTTTAGCTGCACCACCCTAATTAGCGCTTGTTGCACTCGGTAATTACAAATATCGCCAACGGTTGATCTGACCCAACCCTCAATGCCGCAGTTAGCCAGCAAAAATGTTGCTAATGTGCCGAACTGCGCTGGGGACGCGCATTTAATTAAATTTCGAAAAAATGTTGTAAAGTTGTAATGATGGAGCATTAACTTGCAACAACGCCGAGCGCATTTAGATCGACAGTGACAGATAGCAGATGATGCGTAGCAGTGTGGTGGCCCAAGTGATGGGGGTTTTTGTGAAGAGACAACGCTACGCAAGACAATGTTGGGGATATTTAGTGATGGCATAGTGATAATAACTTGAGTTTGTTTACCAGATGTCGCCAGCAAGTTGATAGAGCTTATGAAAAAAGAGGGCAATTTTATAAACGCCTAAAAGTATGCAATTAAAATTAGAACAGAGTGGGGGGAAAATCGCATTTTCTACTTTGGGTGATCAATGAATTAAATCTTAATTAAAAATGGATCATCTTATTATGGGATCCCGCTGTAAAAAGGCACCAACGAGTGCTGTCATAAGCACTTAATTTATGTAAATATCTCAGTTGGCTTCGGAGATATCTCCTAAAATGTAGGTCAAGATATTTTACATCGTACTCGAACAAAAATTTATCTAAATATGTGAAAGTACCACCTAGGGTTGCCACCTAATTCTATCTTCTATATATATAAAATTGGATAGGGTTGCCACCTAACTCTATCTTCTATATCTATATATATAAAATTCAAATTATGTATCTATATATAGACGAACTTGGCTTCTAAACGAATGAGCCGATCGTTACCAAATTTTACACACGCTCTGGATATCTTCCAGGGATGGTCACAAGCTAAAAAATATTTTGATATATATAGGGAGCGTGGCACCTCCCATACAAATAGAATTTTTCATTGTCCGTATCTCTGGAAGTATTCGGGTAGACCACTGAAAGTTGGTGAGGGGTTATATGAGATCGATCCCTACCATCTCCAAAAAAACTGGGGATAACGAAAGAGGGGGCGGGGCACCTCCCATACGAAAGAAATACTTCATAGTCCATATCTCTGGAAGCATTAAGGTTAGACCACTGAAATTTTGTGAGGAATTATATAAGATCAACCCCTACCACCACCTACGGAGGCGTGGTTCCTCCTATACGAAGGAAGATAGCGATAGGGATTAAAATAGATATAGGGATCGGGTTAGAGAAACATGCAGGGAAATAAATTTGTGGCAGGGATGTATGTATGTATGAATATATGTAGCTCATTGACTCCAAAACTACTCGGCCGATTTTCTTCAAACTTTCGGGATAGATTATTAGGAGCCTGGAGAGTGTTTCTGTAAAATTTGTTTTAAGAAAGTGGACTCGCCCTATTCGAAACTATCGTATAAATGGCTGAATTCATTTGTGGGCTTGGTGCTGAGGATTGGTAGCACCATCATCAAAAAAGAGGTGCCAAATGAAAGGGCTCAACTTGTAGATGCGCAGGAAGGTATACAATTTGTTGAGAAGGGTTGCCACCTGTAAAAAAAGTAATGTTTTCTGTACAGTTGATTGGATATTCAATGTAAGAGTAGATCGTCTTCCCGTTAGTGCACCCTGAGTAACGCTAAATGACCTACATGGCCTACACGGCTAGTTTCTTGTATTGCCGGTTCTACGAGAACGGTACCAATACTTCTGCCGTTTTCTTATATCTACGCGGCCAAGAGCCTGTCTGATATTTAGGCAGGGCTGCACCTCGTTACAACAACAACAACAACAACAAGCGCTAAATCTATTGATGTGCAGTGCATTACCTACATTTTTTGAAAAGGGTTGCCACCTGTTTTAAAATGTTTTTTTTTTTCGTTAGGTAGGCTGTTTTTTATTTTTTTAGTAAATGATCATTATTTATAAAAAATGGCTCAGTCTGCAGATGAGCAGAAAATTTCAATATTTTTAGAAAGCGTTGCCACCTGGTAAAAAATAATTTTTCCTGCACAGTTTGTTTGCGAGTTGAGATGTTAAATGAAAATGCGCAGCTTACAGAAGTGGAGGAAAGGAGATACATTTTTTTCGAAGAGGTTGCCACCTGTAGAGACTTTAAATGAAAGAGTGCAGCCTACAGAAGTGGAGGAAGCAAAATTTTATTTTTTGGAAGGAGTTGCCACCTGTTTAAAAATAACTCTTTTTATATTTATACAGTTTGTTTTAAATCTAGGGTGAAGTGGCAGCCATTGACCCAAAAATTATTAATTTGTTTTAATTTGTATGGAAAAAAGGGATGCCACCTGTTCAAAATAATAAATTTTAGCTATACCCAATAATAAGCCAAGGAATTTTTTGTGTAGAAGGAATGCCAGCTAATGCCTTTATATTTAAATTTTTCATATCCGTTACTAAGGCAGTGTTGCCACTTAGAAGAGTTTTTTGCAAGTTTGCCAGGGAGTTGCCATATGTTTGAAAATTAAAAAAAAAACAGCCGAAATGGTACTGTACGTCGTATTTCAATAAGAATACTTTTAGATAGGGTGTCCACTTTATAGTATTACATACTCACATTTTTTCATATCCCTTAATATTTTAAAAACGATTTGGAATATTTAATTGAAATTTTCTACAATTTTCTTCATTAGAACTCGAGTAACTGATCTTAAATTTATGTCATAAACTAAGCTATCTTTTTCCAGTCAAGACAATGTCATCTCCACTTAATTCACCGGAAATTTTACACTTCAACAACTCGCTACACCTCGACATCGTAACTATCCACCGTTTTCTTATTTTGTTTGTATTTCCTTTCCACTTTCAAGTTCAAACCAGCTTCACAAGGTACTAATTTTCTCACTCCACATGAACTTGAATGGCTTCTTGAAGCTGCGATTAACCTTCAGCTTATTGCAGAATCGATAGCATTCTTGTGCACACATGTTTACATTTTGATCGTACGCGCATGCGTTGCTGCCCTTTCGCACTCAACACAGCCCGATTGCTATCTTATAATTCATATGCATACCTGCGCAAATAAATCGTTAGTTAGTTGCAAGTGGCAGCACGGTAAAGTATGAATTGTGCATGCTTAAATAGTTGTCTACGCGCATGCGCACTTGGTCAACACTTCAGGGCTCATCTGCTGCGCTTCACACAATTCAGTATTCAGTTGAGCGCGCGATTTGACTTTAACCCAGACCTGTTGTTGCCTTCATATTATTATCTCATTGATCTTTTAATCGTCGATGTGGCTGCGCTACAGCTGGTCTCCTCCGTTGCTGCTAAGAAAACCTTGCACAGCTCGCTGAGTGTGTAGTAATGAAGCTTTGGGCATTCAATCGATAGCAAAGTTATTCACAAAATGAGTAGCTGCTATTATGCTGTGTTCTTTTTTTGTGGTTTTGGAATGCTTATTTAAAGAATACTTTGTTATCTCAGAATCTCTTCAAAATGTTTTAAGTTCCACTTGAATAGCTTGCGTTTTTTCAACTATTCCCTGGCGGGTGTTTACATACCTTTATTTGAATAAATATTTTAATCTTATGCGCAAAATTGTAGAGTTCCAAGCTGACTTAAGTGTTTGTTTTCGAAGATGGAACTTATTATCATGATATATTTCATTCGAACTTTTGTTTAACCCCACTCATATTTCCTTTACTTTATGCGAATGCTACGAGTTGACAATTGCTCCTTTAAAAGGTTGCTTGAAATCACTTTTGCTCACTGAAGTTGTGATTATTTGTGGAATGCCATTGTTTAAGTTCGTGCAATAAATATTTTTTTTTTTTTCAAAAATATTTTTCGTTTATCTTTTGTCGCTTTGTCACTTTGTTCTTGTTTGTTGTAGATATCAAAAATCTTCTTGCATCGTCAGTTTTTGTATTAAATTTCCTATGTTTGTACAAACATAAGTGGATGTACATATTTACGAAAACACTTATGTCTGCAGGTATTCACAAATACTTCTTAAGGTTACGGTGACCATCTGTAATTTACTTTATTTTATTTTAATTTATTTTGTTTTGCTTTATGTTTTATGTTTTTTTATTTTATGTTATTTTTTATTTAATTTTTTTTAATTTTTTTTAATATTATTAAATTTTATTTTTATTTTTTTATTTTATTTTATTTTATTTTATTATATTTTATTTTATTTTATTTTATTTTATTTTATTTTATTTTATTTTATTTTATTTTATTTTATTTTATTTTATTTTATTTTATTTTATTTTATTTTATTTTATTTTATTTTATTTTATTTTATTTTATTTTATTTTATTTTATTTTATTTTATTTTATTTTATTTTCTTTTATTTTATTTTATTTTCTTTTATTTTATTTTATTTTATTTTATTTTCTTTTATTTTATTTTATTTTATTTTATTTTATTTTATTTTATTTTATTTTATTTTATTTTATTTTATTTTATTTTATTTTATTTTATTTTATTTTATTTTATTTTATTTTATTTTATTTTATTTTATTTTATTTTATTTTATTTTATTTTATTTTATTTTATTTTATTTTATTTTATTTTATTTTATTTTATTTTATTTTATTTTATTTTATTTTATTTTATTTTATTTTATCTTATTTTATTTTATTTTATTTTATTTTATTTTATTTTATTTTATTTATTTGATTTTTTTATTTAATTTTGTTTTATTTCATTTTGTTTATTGAACTTAACTTTTATTTTATTTTATTTTTTTTATTTTTTGATTTTACTTAATTTTATTTTTTATTTTTTTACTTTATATTCATAATTAAAATTTTTGGTTAGAATAGAAAAAGTAAATTTTTTGGGTCACACGCCATAGCTTCATAGATCGATTTCTGGAGTTGCTACTTCCACCCGTCAGTATGATTGATTGATTGATTGATATGATAGCCAATCGTAATATTTTTGTGTTTATTTTATTTTATTTTTTTTTTATTTTTATATTTTTAATTTAATTTAATTTTTTTATTTAATTTAATTTTTTTATTTTTATTTAATTTTTCTTAAATTTTTTTTATTTTGATTTTATTTTTATTTTATTTTTATTTGTATTTTATTTTTATTTTATTTTTATTTTAATTTTTTTTAATTTTTTTATTTTGTTTTATTTTATTTTTATTTTATTTTTATATTGTTTTTATTTTATTTTTATTTTTTTTATTTCATTTAATTTTTATTTTATTTTTGTTTTATTTTTATTTTTTTTTTTTTTTTAATTTATATTTCTATTTTTTTTTATTTTATTTTATTTATTTATTTTTTTTTGTTATTTTTTTATTGTTGTTTTATTTTTATTTTTTTATTTTATTTGATTTTATTTTATTTTTATTTTATTTTTATTTTATTTTTATTTTATTTTTATTTTATTTTTATTTTTGTTTTATTTTTATTTTTATTTTTTTATTTTATTTGATTTTATTTTATTTTTATTTTATTTTTATTTTATTTTTATTTTATTTTTATTTTATTTTTATTTTATTTTTATTTTATTTTTATTTTATTTTTATTTTATTTTTATTTTACTTTTATTTTATTTTTATTTTATTTTATTTTTATTTTATTTTTATTTTATTTTTATTTTATTTTTATTTTATTTTTATTTTATTTTATTTTTATTTTATTTTTATTTTATTTTTATTTTATTTTTATTTTATTTTTATTTTATTTTATTTTATTTTTTTTTAATTTCTATTTCTATTTTTTTTATTTTATTTTATTTTATTTTATTTTTTTTTGTTTTATTTTTATTTTATTTTTTTTAATTTTTTTTTTTATTTTATTTGGTTTTATTTTATTTTAATTTTATTTTTGTTTTATTTTTATTTTATTTTAATTTTATTTTTTTTATTTTTATTTATTTTTTTATTTTATTTTATTTTATTTTTATTTTTTTTTTATTTTTACTTTATTTTTATTTTAGTTTTATTTTATTTTAATTTTATTTTATTTTTATTTTATTTTTATTTTATTTTTATTTTTATTTTTATTTTTATTTTATTTTTATTTTATTTTTATTTTATTTTAATTTTTATTTTGTTTTATTTTTATATAATTTTTATATTACTTTTTTATTTTTTTTCATATTTTATATTAATTTTTTATTTTATTTTGTATTTTTTTTTTTCTTTTTTAATTTTTTTTTCATTTTATGCATTTAATTTTTTTTTTGTTTTTTTTTTATTATATTTATTTTTTTTTCTTATTTTATTTTATTTTACTTATAAGCTTATTGTTTGACCTTAAAATGGGCAAGATCCTTTTTTTCTACATTTGGAAAATATGGTCACCGTAATTAAGCCAAAAATGCAATACGAGGACTAAAACTTTATGTCATTGTTGTTGTTGCTGCTGTTGTTGTTGCCTTGTGGCATGTGGCTTTTTGAGTTGTGGACGACAGTGTTGTCTTGCGGTATGTCAATGCAAATAAAAATGCCTGCAATCTTTCAACAAAATTTCTGATAACACTATGTTGACAATGCATTTAATTTAATTTATATATTTTTTGTTGTTGCTGGAAGTTTTGACATTTCAGCAACTTTTTAGTGTTTTGCAAATTGCAGCGACATTTATTTATAGCATTTTAAAATAAGCAAGACAGTGAATATTTCTTTGAGTGGAGTTACTTTGACATACTCCGATTAAGGGACTGAAATCGTAGAGTTGGTAGGTAAGTCATACGAAGCGTCTGGAGAAGAGTGATCCTTCCGTCTGCATGATGTCTTAGAGAGTACAAATTCTTAACTTTACAGTTATGGCTTTCAATACATTACGACCAACCTTTACGGAGGCTTTCAGGCCTTAAGGCTCCGCTGTAATTTTTTTACAACTTATGACTAATGTCTTCTTCATCCTCAACTCTTCTTACCATTCCACATCTTCAAACCCATATTGCATACATATGGGCCAAAACTCCATTGCAGAAAACAGGAAACCCATTTGGCATGGCACATAAAAATACATTAAACTTCAGCATAACGTCAATGCGCCAAATGGCTTAAGCTCGCACATTTGGCTTTCGATGGCAGAGTTTAATGGTTGTGCAATCATGCCAAATGTGGCACATTTTTTCACGTATGCTCTTACGTATGCTTGTGTGTGTGTGTGTGTGTGTATTGGATTGCTAGCATTAAATTCCAGTTGCTACGCAGTTCGTTGAACTCCAAATCTGGCATTGTTCAATCTACGTGCGGTTCGTGTTGGGCGAGTGGGTGTTGTGTCCTTCACATCTACAATGGTTTGTGTGCTCGCTATTGTGTGCTACACGTGTGTTCCAAGCACATAACAATCCATTTTAATCGATTTTCGAGATAGTAGAAATATTACTCTCGAATTGAGGTAATGCTCAAAGCTTTTACGCGCTTTCGGTTTGAGACCGTTTACAAAAGAATGCGACAAAAAGAAAGTTATACTGAAGTTATTGAAACTTTAAACGAGCCAATCTTGTGTGTTTTTATATCTGGTACTCTCTCGGAAACCGTTTTTCACCGATTCGGACGAAATTTGGCAGCGGGCTGCCACTTGGGGCGGTTTACAGGGTTGCCACCTATCTTAACTTTTTATCTCGGAAACCGCTTAACTGATTTGGATGAAATTTGGCATATAGATATTATGATTAATTCTAAGACTATCCACTTGGGGGTTGAAACTTTGGGCGGGTTATAAGGTTGCCACCTATCTCAATTTTTTCAAATTATAGAGCAAGTTATGCCAATATGGGTATCAAATGAAAGGTATTTTTGGCGACATGCCAACTAAAATATTTTCAAGTAGAGTTGCCACCTAGGGTTGCCTCCTTACCGCAGTGTATATTTATATCCGATACTATCTCGAGAACCGCTTGACCGATTTCGATGAACTTTGGCATAGCGATAGTATGTTTAATTCTAAGACTTCCCACTTCAGTGTTGCCTCTTGGGGCGGTTTACAGGGTTGCCACCTATCTAAATTTTTTAAAATTATGGATCAAGATATGCCAATATGTGTATCAAATGAAAGGTATTTTTGGGGACATACCAACTAAAAGATTTTACAGTAGGGTTGCCACCTAGGGTTGCCTCCTATATCCGATACTATCTCGAGAACCGCTTGACCGATTTCGATGAACTTTGGCATAGCGATAGTATGCTTAATTCTAAGGCTTACCACTTCGATATTGCCACTTGGGACGGTTTCACAGGGTTACCACCTATCTCAATTTTTCTAAATTATGGAGCAAGATATGCCAATATGGGTATCAAATGAAAGGTATTTTCGGCGACATACCAACTAAACGATTTTACAGTAGGGTTGCCACCTAGGGTTGCCTCCTATATCCGATACTATCTCGAGAACCGCTTGACCGATTTCGATGAATTTTGGCATTGCGATAGAATGCTTAGCTCTAAGACTTCCCATTTCGGTGTTGCCACTTGGGGCGGTTCACAGGGTTGCCACCTATCTCAATTTTTTTAAATTATGGAGCAAGATATGCCAATATGGGTATCAAATGAAAGGTATTTTTGGCGACATACCAACTAAAAGATTTTCAAGTAGGTTTGACGCCCAAGGTTACCATTAAACCGTATTGTATTTGCATTTTTTGGGGTAATTTTGGAGTCATATTTTGATTATTTTAGGATAATTTTAGGATCATTTAGGTGTAATTTTGGATTCATTTAGGGAGAATTTTCGGGTCATCTTCAGGTAATTTTGGGTTCATTTAAGGGTCTTTTTGGCATCCTTTTGGGATCATTTTGGGACCATTTTTGGGTAATTTTGAGATCATTTTGGGGCCATTGGGATCAATTTGGGATCATTTTGGAATTATTTTGGCATAATTTTTTGATCATTTAAGAATCATTTTTAGCAATGAAAAAGAATAATAGATTTTTATTTATGAATCTATTGTGAAGTGAGTATGAATGCTTGGTGGCATACTAAGCCAACCGCTCTAAGCTCCACTAACTCAATGCCACTAAAAATTTCGCAATGCTGCACCATAACACCCACACTTCATATGGAACTCATAAATATTTGTGTTTCGAAGCATCACATTCCGCGGTTGCCAGGTAATGAGCTGGGGTATAAAGTAGGTAACCGACTGACACTGGCAGCCAATTTATAGTAAAGTGCACAAAAAATATTTATGTCTGATAGTTCAATTGTTCAACTTTTATATTAAAAGTAGCAGTCGTTAAACAGCATAGCTCCAACTCCCAATGCTCCAATGTGACCTCATTAAAAAGAGCACAGACCGGTGGCTAGTCGAGTTTAGCTCCAAACACATTAGCGAGACTAAATAATGAATGTAGATAGGTGCGACAATACTCGTCACACATAAAGGATATTGGCACTGGAGTGCCATATTATGAACAATTTGTTTTATGGATATTAAAGCAAGTGCACATGCAATGAAGTAATTAGCTGGAAAGGAGCGGAGTTACACTCAGAAAAAATATGCCTTGAAAGGTTTTTCTCTGAGTGTAGAGGAAAGCCTTCGAGGGTGAATTACAAAGCTAGCAATTTTGAATACCCCAACACAACATAGCCAAATTTTTATTCGAAGTATTATCAACTCTCGAGAAAAAAAAACCCTCTGACAGCAGGTGGCTCTTTAAATGAGACATTCTCCTCAATGGGATGTATGAGCTTTTCAAAGAGTCGAGCATAGAGGAGGAAATAGTATCACAAGTTTATTTTTTCTGGGTGGATCTGGCCCACAGTGCCTAACTGGAGAAGAATTCTGCTGTTCCGGGTGTTTTTCATTGGACTCTGGTCGCCAGGTGGTTCCGACCTTGCTAAACTTGCAGATTCAAGTTTTGGTTTCGAATTCGGTTTAAGTTACAGTTCCAATTCTGTTTTTAAATCCGGGCCTAAGAGCACGTGTTAGCTCTGGTTTTGTTTTCGAGCTCTGCTCTGTGCCGGTTTGAGATCCAGTTCCGCTTCCAGTTCGGGCCACAGTTCCAGCTCCGGATTTGATTTTTGTTTCAGTTCTGTGCCGATTTAAGCCACAGTTACAGTTCTAGTTTTGATTCTTGCTCCACTTCAGTTTGTGGTTCAGATTTGGTTTTGATCCTCGGTTCGCTTCAAATCCCAGACCCAGTTCTGGTTCTGTTTCTGGGTTCAGTTTCAGCTCCAGGTTTGATTCTTGGTTCATTTCAGTGCATGTTAAAGTCCCAGTTCCAGTTCTGGTTCTAATTTTGAGTTCAGTTGAGTTTCTAGTTAAGCTTCAGTTCAAATTCGGTTCGGGGTTTGAGATCGGCTATTGTTAAGGACCGGCTTAGATCTCAGTTCGGGTTCTGTGTTTAACTGAGGGTTCAGTTCAGCTCTCGTTTTTGCTTGATCTTCAACTCAAGTTTTGTTTCCGGGTTAAATTAAGTTCCGCCTCAAGTTTCAGTTCCAGTACTGATTTTGTTTCCCGGTATCGTTTAGCGATAGTTTAAGTCTCAGTTCAAGCTCGGGTTTTAGTAAGTTGAGGGGTTAGTTTAGTGTGATTTAAGTCTCCGCTCCAGTTCTGGTTTTGATTTCCGGTTAAGTTGCAGTGCTGTCTTAAGTTTTAGTCCCCCTTCTAGGCTAAAATCCGACACGGGACTTGATTACAGTTTCTGTTTAGCGCTGGTTCAAGTCACAGTTTTAGTGGTGGTTTTTATTCCGGGTTAAGACCAGTTGCGATACTGGAAATACTGTTACAGTTTAAGCCTCACGTTCTAGTTTTGATTGCGGGTTCAGTTCTGTAGCAGTTCAAGAGTTTCGTCCAGCGCTAGTTAAACTTCGGACTCTATTCAGGGGCGGTTTCATTCGCAGTTCGAGCTCTGCCCTTGATTCTGGGTTGAGTTAAATCTAGATTTTAGTTCCAGTTTTGTTTCCGGGTGCGCAAGAAGCTCTGGATCCGAGGGTTGAAAAACAACCTACCAAGTTGGGCCCCTCGACTGAAGATGTCGATCGGAATAAATCCGCATTCATAAAGGCGGACAAAGACATCCATATTGATGAGCTCCTCGCCAAACTCTTGGGATGCAACTTACTTTCCCCGCGTGTATACTTTTTTTTGAAAACCTACAAAAGCATGACCTCAACCTACTCTATCCAACCATGTTCTGGTTTTTATTTTCTCTCAAACTGTATTGTAACATTTCATTTCATGGTCTTTTAAAACTTTTCACATTTTCCGCTTTTCACTGTCTTTTTCCATTTCTTTGTTTTGTTTCAATTGTTATTCTACCTTGTGGGGGTAAGGAAAGGCATGCAAGCTCTCTTGTTTGCTAAATAATGAGCTCAACAAACCGCAGTCAGACTGTGCTGCGTGCACATGTGGTTCCTAGCTTTAAAGCAGGGGTCGGCAAATTGAAATATGGGTGTGCATTGCTAAACAGGAGATTTGTTGCTGCTTGAATGAGTGATCTAAACTTTGCTCTCTTCAGCGACCGAAACGAGTAGCATAAAAATATGGCAGTTGAGAGTAATACTCATTTGAGTAATATTTGCCGATACCTGCTTTCAACATAGTATCTATTTATGTTTGTGTTGCGTTGTGTGTGTTTCTGTGAAAAGTTTGTTCTGGGTTAATGCGAGTAAAAGTGCCTGTAATGTACGTTTGCCAACATCAAATTAAATCATAATTACACTTTACCTCCTATTTGTACATTTGTATTGACAAGGGTATGTAGTTGAAATTTAATGAAATGCTTGGAAAATTGTTTTGCTGGCAGAATTTTCTTTTCACTTTACTGAGCTCTTCCTTTCGTTTAGTTAACATTTTCCCCTTAAATGGGAGTCAGCTGTTTCTGGAATTTAATTAGCGCCAAATATGAGTTTAATGAGTCCTTGTACTTGAGCAAGGGAGAATTCGTTGAAAAAAAAAAAAAAAAAAAAAAAATAGAGGTCAAAAGTCAATTAAATTTTAAAGAGAAAAACAGAGTACAAGGACATTTTCAGTGCATTGCAACCATAAAAATTAACTAAGCTTTCCCGGAAGGTGTGGTGCCTACAGATTTAGTGGGAATACTTTCTTGAAATGTTTACCTCTTAGCAGTGTTGCCGTTGGGGACCCTAAAGGGTCAATTTTACTATTTTTTAAAGCCTGAACCCTGGACGCTTTTTTTTCAAAAAAGTACGATATTTGACCCTTTTTTTTAAAATTCGTGACTCTTTTTACCCTTTTTCACTTTCAAACTGTAATGAAATGCATTTTTATCGTATTTTTGTTAAAAACCAAAATTACTGCTGGCAACGCTCTATCATTTGACAACTCCGGCATAAAATGTAGGGTGATTCAAATACAAAAAAAAAGTATTTTTTTGTGGGGTGATCCACATAAAACAATTTATTTTTTTAGGTTTTACCCCCTAAAAAGTTAGTAATTGATGAAAAAATAAGCCTTGCAAAAAATTAGCTCTGTAACTTAACCCTTAGAGGTCGCTATTTTTTTAACCCTTTCTCTTACATTTTTTTTTTTTTGGAAAAAGTTGTATTCGTGTTATCGGAGAAGATATCGCTATTTTCAGCGATAGCCAAGCGGCCATCAAATCCCTTGGCTCATACACGTTCAACTCTGAACTGACGCTCAGCTGTCGTCGATCTCTTCAGGAGATGGCCCAACAGAACCGCGTAAGCCTCATATGGGTGCCGGGACATAGGGACATTGAGGGAAACTGTAAGGCAGACGAGCTTGCCAGGCAGGGCACGACCAAGCAGGTTCTTCAGGATAAAGAGCGCTTAGGTATGCCGTTTGCCACATGCAAACTAATGCTGAAGGAGCACACACTCCGTCAAGCCAACGAAAGATGGCTGCAATCCCCAGGGTGTCGCATATCGAAACAAACCTGGCCAAAATGGGATCTTAAAAGGTCTAGACGCATTTATGCCCTAACTAGGAGGGAAATCTGCATATTGATAGGGGTATTAACCGGTCACTGCCTCATTGGTAGGCATGCAGAAAGGCTAGGTGTGCCCTACCGACGATGCTGCAGGAGTTGCAAAGATGATGAGGAGGAGGAAACAGTGGATCACCTCATCTGCAACTGTCCGGCTTTAAGCGGAGTTCCGTTCCTGGATAGCTTTTTGGGAGTTCCGTTCCTGGATAGCCTAAGCCAGATCGCGGAACTGGACATAAAGGACTTGATGGGCTTCATAAAGTCATCTAAGTGGTTCGAGGAGGAGTAACGGTGTCTGTTTAGGAGTGTCAGTCCCGGGATTCTGCTATGTGGAAAATCCCAACAACTCAGGGATTTTCCATATGGCTGGGTCCCGGGACTGACTTTCCTTGTGTTGGTGGTATCACAACGGGCCTTTCAAAACTGGCCTAAGTGTGCCTCTGTGGCAGCCACTTGAACCTAACCTAACCTGTATTCTTTTCAAAATAAATTTTCTTATAATTTCTAAAACCTTTTACAAAATTTTACATATTTTTAAAGTGGAGGTTTTTAAGTTTAAAAAAAATTTTACATTATGCGATTATCATTATTATTAAGCTAAGTACAGCCATTGGCGCACTCAAGGGGGCCGTTTTTAGCCGTTTTTTTTCTCGATCTAGCCGGATTACTGAAAAAATTCTAGCAGCACTGGTGCCTTTGTTTAATGTGTGCATACGTAGGTCCACTCCCCAAACGTAAATTTAAGTAAAAATTGTATGGACGAGTTTTTTTATTTATTTTTTTTTTTTTCAGTTGGATATTTTTCTGTGTGCGCCACTGAGTACAGCTATTTAAAAATGACTTTATTTTATATGTGTGACCTACAATAGGACAAAATTTAATCATTCAGCATCGAAAAAATTGGAAAATTAGTGTTGCCATCTAAAAAAAAGGGCACTTTTTCAGCTGTGACCCTTTTTTGGAAACTTTTTGGAATTTTTCAGGGGCAACACTGCCTTTTATTGGCGTTTGGCTTATAAAACTGTTATCATTTCAGGCCATATACGAGCCCTTGAAGTGATACTCGAATTACTTTCACACAGGCTCTTGAATGACGCACAATCCAGGCTTCTTGAAAGCTTCGATTTCATCCCAGGACGGACTGACTACGGCTTTAAAGCGAAGTCGGACAAAGGTCCATTTTTAAAATTGTTATTTACAAATGAAAAATGTGTCCCTCGAGACCCCGGCAACTTGTACCCATATGCGCAATGTTTCGGGATCATTTCGAGACTGTTTCGGGGTCATTTCGGGACTGTCTCGGAATACCTTCGGGACTGTTTCGGATTATTTCGGGAATGTTTCGGGGTCATTTCGGGACTGTTTCGGGGTAATTTCGGGACCATTTTTGGGATAATTTCGGGAGTGTTTCGGGATCACTTTTGATAATTTAAGTGTAGTGTATTCCGTATTAGGAAACTTGATGTGATGAGAGCTAAAGTCAATGAAGGATTAAAACTTTTCAAATTAACTTTTTGGAATTTTGCAGTGTTTTGAAGTTACTTACCCGCTCATTAACTTCCCGGTCACCTAGGGAGTTTGGACCTAATATGTGGCATTTGAACTGAGAGCAGTACAAAAAAAAAAACAAAATAGCGCTAGGTGGCGCTCTGATCGAAATATGTAACTCAAAATCCGCGAAAACTTTGTGGAATGTTGCGATCGATTGTTGTATAACTGCCAGGTAAAAGGACCCAAAGTGCTCCCCAAAAAGTTAGCGACAATCTAAAAATAATCCCAATGATCGTTCCAAAATAATTTCACAAGGTACCCAAAATGATAACAAAATTACCCTAAAATGATCTTAAGGTTATCTCAAAATTACCCCGAAACGGCCCAAAAACAACCCTGAAACGACCCTAATATTAACCCAAAATGATTTCAAAATCACCCCAAAATGATATCAAAATTACCTAAAAATGGCCCTAAAATGAACCCCAATTTCCCAATAATAAATAAAAACTAA
The DNA here is from genome assembly GCA_964058755.1 of Campiglossa producta. Lineage (NCBI taxonomy): Eukaryota > Metazoa > Arthropoda > Insecta > Diptera > Tephritidae > Campiglossa > Campiglossa producta. The sequence continues at coordinate 12,570,281 of CAXKVI010000004.1, read as the reverse complement.
ATTTTTGTTTTTTTTTCGTCAGTCGTCACTCAAAAATAAACTTTTGCCCATCACTGAAGCTGTCACAACTTTTTACATAATAAAGCCCTTATTAATATGGTAAAAAAATACTCCATACAACTAAAATTAGTTTCAGATCAAATTTTAGTCCCAAAGGATTGCAATAAAACATATCTACAAAAAGGTATTAAAAAAAGAAACAAAAAATTCAACTTTTATCAGTATCAGCATATCCCACAAGTTCTTTTTTTACCCGAAAGTCGAGCTATGCCAAGTATATAAAATAAATATGTCGATAATGTGACAGCAGTGATACGAACTTATGACGTGACCGCCTGCAGCACACAGAGCAACGACTTTCAATGTCAAAGCAAAAATTGTAAAATGGCAATGCTGCTTTCAAAGTAACAACAAAATTTGCCATGCTAGAAAAAAAGCAACAGTAAAAGGTAACAGAATTTATGTAGCTAAATGTAGTGACAAGAATAAAGCAACTAAGCAATAGCAACAACAACCAAATAGTGTAAAGTAGATAAAGGAAAATTAAAGGGAAAAAAGATAAATGCAAAAAAAAAAAATACTAAAAAATACCCAGACATTCTTGCAGAACGTGCAATGCATTTTGAAATTCGAATTATTATTGTTGTCACCAAAATCCCTTAAACGAATTTTCATATTCACAACAAAACCTTAGGTTACTACTATGATAATAAATCGTCAAAGAAGTAATGATTGACAAGGTAAAAGGAGACAGCATAAACCAATAGAATGCAGCAGTGATTGGAATGAGAAGTTAAGCAGACGCCAAAGTGAAGTGTATGGAAGCGAATGGAGCGTTAAAAGGGTGCTCTACGACTATGCAAGTTGTTGACAGCAGGACATGTGTGACATAACATAAAAATTGATTTCAATTCAAAGGCTTGTGCATTTGTGATAAAAAAATATAAAAGAATACCACAAGTAGATACTGCAGAGGAACTTGAAATGTGAATATGAAGTTAAAATGAATTACTACATAGTTAGTTAAAATCAGAAGTGGAATATTGTAGGATTTTAAAAGTAGTAATTATGGTGAAAAAATTGTTGATAACTAAAGATGAGAAGATGGGAAGCATTGCTGTTTTTGCTGTTAACAATAACAACAAGCAAGCTGTCAGATGATAGGGACTCAACTCAGTCTGCTATTGGTACAAGGTAGTTGGTTCTCCATTACTTCGAACAGATATTTAGGACATAGCCTGATTTCCGAGAGCGATGTCATATTGAAAAGTAATAACCAATTGAGAAACCATACAAATAGTGAAATACGCCAGAGCTTTCTTAGCGAAAACTTTCGTTGACTCAGTCACCTTAATAACCTTGGAAAGGCAGTGGGAAGATCAGAAAGTAATTTGTGTGAGGTGCCCATGTGGCGCGATATTTGAAAATCAGAAGGAAACAGACATCGACTTATGCCATAGTCGACTCCTTATCGTTCAATTTTCTTAACTTGATGCTAGAGAAGATGATATGAAGTAACTCTATTTTTCAACGGCGTTGGCAACTGCTTAGAGAGAATGTATGAGAGGCTAGAAAAAAATTAACCTTCAGATGATGCTGAGATTGTTAGTAAAAGTCGTACCTGTACCCCGTTTCTGTAAAAAATCGACGAAATACTCGATTTTAATGTCGTCACACTCGGCTCGATTAAAAATTGAAAAAAAAAAATGTCACTACCTCAAAAACAAGTGAGAAAATAAATCGTGAGTCGAGACGATCGATCGAATTGAGTTACAGAAACGCAGTACTGCTATCTGATTCAGTGCACATAAGACATGGTACCTGGGTGATCGAGTTTGCTCGGTGCTATCAATTAAGCGCTAGCTTTACTTACTCAAAATTATCCCAAAAAGACCCTAAAATAATCGCAAAATAGTCCTAAAACGACCCCAAAACGACCCTTAAATGTTCCCAAATGATCCGAAATTGAATCCAAAACGACCCAAAAATGATCCTAAAATTATCCAAAAATTATCCCGAAATGGCCCCAAAATGATTCCAAAATGACCCCAAAAAGACTCTTAAATGTACCTACCCAAAATAATCCGAAAATGACACCGAAATTTTCGTAAAATAATTCCGAAATGACCCTATAATAATCCCGAAAAAAATTTTAAAACGATCCCAAAATGATCTAAAAATGATCCAAAAATGATCCCAAAATGACCCCAAAATTACTCCAAAATGATCCCAAAATAATCCCAAAATGATCCCAAAATAATCCCAAGATGACCCCAAAATTATTCAAAAAATTACCCCAAAATTATTCGAAAATGACCCCAAAAAATGTCCAAAAATTATCCAAAATTGAACCCTAAATGATCTCAAAATAGCCCCAAAATTATAACAAAGTAACCCCTAAATGATCCTAAAATAATACAAATGTGATCCTAAAATGACACCAAAATATACAAATAAAATACGGTAAAATGGTAACTCTGTGCGGCAACCCTACTTGAAAATATTTTAGTTGCTTCATTCCAATCGGTCACTATACATATTTACTGACTTCACTACATACTATTTTAATATCGTAGGTATTTTTAATAAATCAAAGGCAAAATTAATTAAAAGCTAAAAATAATTAAAATTTCAAGCTTTCGATATTGCCGAATTAATTTGCTTGTTGTTTTTGTATTAACATTATTATTTCATACTGTTTCCCAGAATTTACAAATTTGTCATAAATAAATTGATTTGAGAATACACCTGAGCGCCTTAAGGTATGCTACATACATTTATTGACAAGCTGTGATATCTGAGAATTGATGTAAGGGCATACTTGAGACCGTATCAAAAAAAATAAATAAAAATAGAAGTAGTGAAAGAAATTTTACTCCATTTTAAGGAATTTGATTTTAATTTGAGTTTGTCCACTGTTTGTTGGCCGGGTACCTTACCTCCAGCGAAACCTTAAACTAGTGACAAAAATACTAGTATACAACTATAATTTTCTGGATGAACTCATATCAGTCAGGAAACTATAACTACAATTTTTGCTTGAAATCATACCAGTTACAAAAATCCAAAAATCATTTGAAATTTTTCGTTCGCTTTTTTTTTATAATTCACAGATGCCTTTAAATAAAAAGTAAGTCATAAAAATAATGCGACTATTAGTTTCTGGTCGAAATCAAACTAGTCCAGGTTTAATACTTTTTGAACTAGTATGGGGACTAGTATCTTTGGCAAAAAGTTTGGTACCTTTTTAATTCTAGGGCCACTCAACAAGTATCACTCTGAATATATACCCCCTGGCAAAACTGTCCAATCACTGGCTTTGACTGATATACCTTCGAGGAGATTTCACCGAAATTCTTTTACAGTGATGATGTGGTGTATTTTATGCAAACTCCGAACGCTTTTTTTTTTACAGAGAATCTTCTCGTGGCAGCCTCCGACCACTGCCGCAAGGCGACTATAATTTGAAAAACTCGTTCTACTTCTTTGAGAGTGGGGCCTCGCGTTAACTTTTTCATATATTTTGCATTTTTTGATACTGTCTAAATGTGTCAAGTGGGGTATCTAGAAATATTTATCATTTGGTATACAATGTATGTAGATAAATTTATGGCCTTTTGTAGTTAATTGTAGAAGAAGAAGAATATTGAATTGAGTGTGGTGATAACGAAAATTTAATTAGACACATTTAGAACATCACGTGGATGTGATATTAGGATGACCGAAACTTCTCAAAAGGGTGTTAATGTAAATCAAATGTCGACAGATTTGTAAATGCAGGTGTGTTAGTGAGAGCGGTTGGGGGTTTCAAATTTTTTCCTTTAATTTCAGGGACATATTTCATTCAGAGTTTCTTGCTGGCCTTTTATGCTTATTTTTCTTTGTGTAATTTTTCCTGTATTTTTTGCCCAACTTTTAGCATATTTTTCGCGTAATTTTTACGTTACCTTTACTGTGTTTTTTTGTGTAACTTTTTATATATTTTTTGCGTAATTTTTACTGTATTTTTTGTGTTAATTTGACTGTATTTTCTGTGTATTTTTTACTATATTTTTTGCGTAATTTTTTACTAATTTTTTTGGATAATTTTTTACTATATTTTTGCGTATTTTTTACCATAATTTTTGTGTAATTTTTGCTATATTTTTAATGTAACTTTTACTAGTATTAATTTTACCATTTTTTCTGTGTAATTTTTACTATATTTTTTGCATAATTTTTAATATATTTTTTGAGTAGTTTTTTCTATATTTTTTGTGTATTTTTACTATATTTTTTGGATAGTTTTTACTATATTTTTTGCGTAATTTTTAAAATATTTTTTGGGTAGTTTTTTCTATATTTTTCGTGTATTTTTTTAATATTTTTGTGTATTATTATTTTTTTATGTAATTTTTTCTATATTTTTTGCATCATTTTTAATATATTTTTTGGGTAGTTTTTTCTATATTTTTTGTGTACTTTTACTATATTTTTTGGATAGTTTTTTACTATATTTTTTGCATAATTTTTAATATATTTTTTTGGGTAGTTTTTTCTATATTTTTTGTGTATTTTTTTAATATTTTTTGTGTATTATTATTTTTTTATGTAATTTTTACTATATTTTTTGCATCATTTTTAATATATTTTTTGGGTAGTTTTTTCTTTTTTTTTTGTGTATTTTTACTATATTTTTTGGATAGTTTTTACTATATTTTTTGCATAATTTTTAATATATTTTTTTGGGTAGTTTTTTCTATATTTTTTGTGTATTTTTTTAATATTTTTTGTGTATTATTATTTTTTATGCAATTTTTACTATATTTTTACTGTATTTTTCGCCTATTTTTTACTGCATTTTTTGCTTAATTGTTACTATATTTTGGTTGAATCTGAAAACCCACCCCGTGGATCCACCCCTGTAAGCAGGTAAGTACAATGTTTTGTCAGTTTTATAAGGGTTAGCTTCACAAAATTTAAACTAGCAATGATAGACCTCTAGAAATTAATGTAATGATCTGTTAGGTACAGCATTTTTTGACCATTCTGGAAAAAAATAAAATGAAATAAATTTGACTCAGTCTAATGTAAATACATACATATATTTATGCATGTACGACTGTGTGTATTGTTAGTGTGATTTTATGACAATTTTGCTGATATCGAAAATTATTAAATTTTATTCTCAAAGGTGTCGTTGGTTTACAACATTTCATAAATTTATGAATGTACCTACAAATATACAAATGGTTGTCCGTATGAATGCCCTCTCCTTCTATCATGAAACACAAACCAATCCATTCATTCTCAATGCTGAAGCCACAAGCAGCATTTGTGGTTTTCAAAGTAAACCATTCACATATTTTAAAAGTTTATAGCTGCAAAAATGCTTGTGCTCAGCTGTTTTATGACTTTTTCAAATTTATTTTTTGCCTTGTGGTTACGCTTTATGTAACAATCGCTATGCTTAATATACTGTTGCATAATCACCATAGATTTTACAAACTACCATTTTCGGGATCATTTTGAAACGGTTTCGGGATCATTTTGGTACAGTTTTAGGAATGTTTCCCGAAAATTCCTTCACTCTTTTGGGATCACTTCTGGACCATTTTCGGGATCTTTTTGGGGCTGTCTTGGGATCTTTTTTGGTAACATTGCTATTTTTGAATAAATAAATAACTCAGCACTCACAATTTTTTATTTAATTGCAATTTTAGCAAAATGGCCCCAAACTTATCCTAAAATGACCCAAAAATAATTTTAAAATAAAACCATAAAAAAATTTAAAAATATACACAAAAAATGTAGTAAAAACTAAAAATTTACACAAAGAAAGAAAAATTTACATTAAAAACGAAACAAAAATTATAGTAAAAATTAAGCAAAAAAATTGTAAAAACTACCCAAAAAATATAGTAAAAATACACAAAAAATACACTAAAAATTAAGCAAAAAAAGTAAAAATTACACAAAAAATACTGTAAAACTTACACAAAAATACAGTAAAAGTTGCAAAAAAAATAAAGTAAAAAATACACAAAAATATAGTACAAATATAAAATACATAAAAAAGACAGTAAAATTTACACAAAAAAAACAGTAAAAATTACGCCAAAAATTTAGTAAAAATTACGCAAAAATATAATAAAAATTATACAAAAAATACAGTAAAAATTACATAAAAAATACAGTAAAATTTACACAAAAATACAGTAAAAGTTACTCAAAAAAATAAAGTAAAAAATACACAAAAAATTTAGTACAAATATAAAATACACAAAAAAGACAGTAAAATTCACACAAAAATACAGTAAAAATTACGCAAAAAAATATAGTAAAAATTACACAAAAGTACCTACAGTAAAAGTCACGCAAAAAGTAAAGTAAAAAATACACAAAAAATATAGTAAAAATTGCACAAAAAAGCCAGTAAAATTTACACAAAAAATACAGTAAAAATTACACAAAAAATACAGTTAAAGTTACGCAAAAAAAAAATAAAGTAAAAATGACACAAAATATTTATATTGCTATATATAGTAAAAATTAAAAAAATATAGTAAAAGGTAAACATAAAATATACTAAAAATTACACAAAAATACAGTAAAAGTTACACAAAAATACAGTAAAAGTTACGCAAAAAATAAAGTAAAAAATACACAAAAAATATAGTAGAAATATAAAAAACACAAAAAAGACAGTCAAATTTACACAAAAATGCATTAAAAATTACGCAAAAAAACAGTAAAAAATACACAAAAATACAGTAAAAGTCACGAAAAAAAACAAAGTAAAAAATACACAAAAATAAAACAAATTACAAAAAAATATAGCAAAAATTGCACAAAAAATACAGTAAAAATACACAAAAAATACAGTTAAAGTTACGCAAAAAAAAAAATGAAGTAAAATTACTCAAAAAACATGGTAAAAATTACGCATAATATATATATTACCATATATAGTAAAATTTAAAAAGAAAAAATATAGTAAAAGGTAAAAATTAATTCAATTGAATTTGACATTGCCCATACCAACAAATGTACATAGGTACATATTTTTTTTTGAAAAACAAGCATAAACGGGCCAATTTTGGGAAACTGTGATTGAAAATGTCTTCGAAATTAAAAAGCAAAATTTTAAACTCCCTCCCCCTGGGGGATTCGCCACTGCTTACTTATATATGTGTATTACCATATAAGTATACTTATAAAACAGGATATATTCTCATCAAAACACCTCTCATAAAAAAGAAAATTGTTTCCACTTTACTGCCCTCAATAACCCACAAACATAAACTGGAAAAAGAAGAAGAAATAAAACAGCAAAACGACCTACAATAACATATTTATGATTGAAGTCATCAATGTACGCGAGTACAAGCAACCACTTGACCTCCTTACACATCCTCAGGCCATTTCTGGTTTAACAGCTAATCACGTTTAAACGCTTTGAACCAGTAGTTGGCCTTTGGCGCTGCAGCAAATCACCTACGAAACTGCCATAATTTCATATCAGTGTAGCAAATGAAAACTCAAAACGGAATTGAATTGAATAGAGGCTGAAATCATATGAAGCGGGAGATGCTGGTGTACTTGCAACATGCCACTTGAGTACAATGAAAAGCAATTTGCTGCGGCAATGAATGATTCTCAAGTAAATATGCAACATAAGCGGAGATATCACGATGTGTGTGTGTGTGTGTGGATGAGTGTGCGTAGGTTTATTACAAACTGATAAGCCATAAAATAGTAAACAACACGTACTCGGACACTCGGCAACTGAAGCGTTGTAAGTGCGCCTGCGCAAACCTCGCGCGTCGTCTCGCTGTTTAGCTGTCAATAAATACAGTGCGAATGTTGGTTGATTCTTGACAAAAAACATCAATGCACCAATCTTGCGGCAGATTACAAGTGGAACGCTATGAAACCAATTCCATGAGAATTAAAGTTACAGGCGAACTCAACGCAACGGCGTGTTTCGATTTGTTGTTGTTGTGGTGCATTGTGTTGCATGATGGCGTGGCGGCTTGTTCCTTGGGTAATATCTGCGGGAAATCAATTTGCATTGCACGCTTGTAAATACTACGTCCTGTAACACGCAACAATGCTACAATATCCGATTGACTGGCGCAAAAGATAGTCTGCTATGGTTGAGACGTGCTGCAGCCCTTGGCGGCATGAAAAGCGCGATAAACTGTGAAAAAAAGCTCCGAAAACATTACAAATTTTTAAACAAGGGTAGGCGAGGTAGAAGACTCACAAGCAAGCGCCAACAACTGCAAGAGTTCAAGTATGTAGGCAGCAGGGAGAGCGTCCACGAAATGCTGGCGTCCAGCACGATTCTGAGCTAATTGCTAGCCAAAACAAAAATTGCACATCCTAGACACTGCGTCATGGTGTCGTGCGGGTCATGTTGCACGTTCAATGGCCAAGGGCTCATACATATGTAGTTGGGCTGATCGGAGTCCGTAACTTTATGATGTTGCAGTGGTGGAATACGAATGAGTACAATGTTTTTTGCAACTACATACATTTTTTTCTAGCCTTAATACGAGAGCAGTCAAGAAGTCAGGAAAAAGGAAATAAAAAAATTGTGTGGAACGAAAAAACAAAATAAAAAATAAAAATGAAATAAAATAAAAATTAATAAAATAATACAAAATAAAAAAGTAAATAAATCAAATAAAACCAAAAAAAAATTATGAAAAACATACATAAAATAAAATTAAAAAAAAGGTTCAAAAGGGAAAAAATTAAATTAAAAAAGTAAAATTGAAAAAAAAAAAAAAATAAATAAATTGAAACAAAATTAAAAAACAAAAATAATATAAAACAAACTTAAAAAAATAACTAAACTAAAGCAAAATAAAATTAAAAAAGCAATTAAGTAGAATAAACTAAACTTAAATCAAGTGAAATCAAATAAAATTAAAAAATAAAGAAAAAAAATTAAAAGACAACATTTTAATTCTATTTTTTATTTTATTTTATTTTAATTTTATTTTACTTTATTTTATTTCTTTTTATTTGATTTTATTTTATTTATTTTTTTATTTACTTCTTTATTTTATTTTATTTAACTTTTATTTTTTACTTTATTTTATTTTATTTTATTTTATTTTATTTTACTTTATTTTATTTTATTTTATTTTATTTTATTTTATTTTATTTTATTTTATTTTATTTTATTTTATTTTATTTTATTTTATTTTATTTTATTTTATTTTATTTTATTTTATTTTATTTTATTTTATTTTATTTTATTTTATTTTATTTTATTTTATTTTATTTTATTTTATTTTATTTTATTTTATTTTATTTTATTTTATTTTATTTTATTTTATTTTATTTTATTTTATTTTATTTTATTTTATTTTATTTTATTTTATTTTATTTTATTTTATTTTATTTTAATTTATTTTATTTTATTTTATTTATTTTTTTATTTTACTTTTTTATTTTATTTTATTTAACTTTTTTTATGTTATTTTTTTATTTTATTTTATTTTATTTTCCTTTATTTTATTTTATTTTATTTTATTTTATTTTTTTATTTTTATTTCATGTTTTAATTTTTTTTAATTAAATTAATTTAGTTTAATTTAATTAATTCTTTTTTAAATTTTTATGTTTTTTTCCTGACTTATAAAACTTCCCTCAAAATATTTTTTTTCCTACAAGTTTGTGGCAAACACGCAATTCTCAACGCCATGCAACATGTTGCTGCCACCACACCAACACTACTTTTGTTACCCATTTGCTAGTTACACTTTGGCGCATGTTCTTATTTAGTTTCTACCTCACGATGCATGTCGCAGTCGCAGCACAGTAAGTCGGTGCACTTTGAGACTGTCTTCCTGTTGCAACGCTTGCGACAACACCCTCTCCCACCCTCTCCCACTCCTACTGGCGCACAAAGGAAAATGTTAGTTCACGTTTTCACTGTAGGTCGATAATCGCACAAACAACTAACTACGATTTAAAAAAAACAACAACAGCAACTACTACAGTAAAAGTACAATCATATCTACAATGTTGCGATAAATAGCAACAACTTAGCTGCCACATGTGGCAAAACAAATTGACAGTTAACATTGTGATGTGTGCACCGATTTGCCACATCATCGTCAATAACAACAATTGCAAAAGCAATAAAATGTAACACCAGCGCATCGGTGAAACTGGCTCAAGTATGCGAAATAAGTGAGACAGGGGCTCTAAATCGAGGTAGGTAGAAATCCGTGATTTTTGTCTTTTATTTTATTATGCGTGTATTATGCTGAGCTGTGAATTTTTTGGTTTCAAACAATCAGTCTAACAAGGTTGCACACTGTAGATTTTGAATGAGCCATTATTCTATCGAAAAATTAACTTTCTTAGCAAAGTTTCACTATAAAATATTTATGCTGAGCTACTTTAAGCCTCTCTCTTCTACTTTTCACTAAAATTCCGATGCTCATTTGCGTTAGTTTCTTAGAGTTCCAAGCACAATAAAGCTGCTTACGAATTAGTTTGAAGATTTACTTCATTTCGTAAAATCGTTTTTTGTCCTTTTCAAACTGTTGCTAACTCGCTCGTTTCACGCTTATCGCAACTAACTGGCTGTGTTGTGCTGCTGCAATAAATCCCTTACTTTTTGTCTCAATGCAATTTTCAGCAGCAGACATTTCTTGCACAAAAGTTTTTCTTAAGGAAAATAAAAAAAAAAAACCGCGTGTAGCCAGTACACGTGAAAGAAGTTAACTTCTTAAATTCAGAAATAACGAAATATGAATAATTCGAAAATATCTTATACATTGTAAATTGCGGTTAGGTGGCAACGACAATACCCATCTTGGCCTATCTAGCTCTATACTAAAAAAAAAAAAATTGGGATGGGTGGCAACCCTGTAAACTGCCCTAAAAGGCAACACCCATGTATATAATCTTAGAATGAATCAAGTTGTCTATGTGCCAAATTTTATGCAAATCGGACAAGCAGTTCCCGAAATATACGAAAAAAAATTAATGTTAGGTGGCAACCCTGCTTGAAATTATTTTATTTGCAATATTGTCGAAAATACCTTTCATATGATACCCATATTGGCATATCTAGCTTTATATTAAAAAAAAAATTGGGATAGGTGGCAACCCTGTAAACCGCCATAAGTGGCAACACCCATGACCTAACTATTACAATTCACGCAATGTTAGCTAGATCCTAGAATTCCACCTCCTATTTGATTTGCACAGCTAAACATCGTGGTGAAAATCGCCTACGCCGGAAAGTCTGCAACATACGCCGGTTAGTCGGCTACAATTTCTATTTCCGTTGCATTAGTTTCGTTGCATCATCAGCTATTTTCGCAATTTTACCCTCAATCAAAACTTCATAATGCCACCAAAGAAGTTAACTTCAAAAATAGTTCTTGTAGAATTTTATTTTGGCGTTCTTATCATCCCAACTTTGCTGCAAGTTTCATTTGGGCTGCCTGCATTCATTCGTTCCTTCGTTTAGCTTGAGCTTTATTTTCGATTCTACAAGAAGTTGGCCATTAATTCGTTGCTCGTTGCGCTCGCAAATTTCGTTGTTGTTTATTTCGTCGTTTCGTCTTTGTTGTAAATAAGTCCAGTAATAATGGTACTTCCGGAAGCATTTAGAAAGTTTCCGCTAACGACTAAAACTACAAGTAGGGTAGTGCCGAAAAAAAAAAAGGAACAACAAAGCACTCGTACCAAACCTAGTAAGGGGTGGTTGGCAGCAGTGAGCTTCCTGGCAAGGCATTTTGGGTTGGGACACAATGTGCGCTTAGTCGTTGAGTTAACTAAATATTCGTTGGAATGTTAGCAAAGAAAAGTTTATAATGGTTTTGGTAATTATTATTCTTTTTTATGTTCGGAGATTTTTTTGCTTCCTCTTTTTTTTGCACAAATTTGCAGCAGCCTTGTAAGTTGGCTTTATATTCAAGCGAATTTCTTCTGCATCTTAATATTCGCAATTGGCCTGGCTCGTAATGCCTTTCTTGCTGTATGGATTATGGCACAGCTTGTAGTAATTTGTAATATTGAATTATTGTAGCAACTTTCGAGTTAGTGAATTTTTTTTACCTAGCAACTTAGCAGGAAGGTGAATACTTCGATACGAGATGAGAAATAAAATAAAATTAAGTAGATAATAAAAAATAAATAAGTAAAAAAATAAATAAAGATAAAATAAAATAAAAAAGATAAAAAATAAAATAAAATTTAAAAAATAAATAAAAAAAGAAAAAAATGTAATAAAAAAAAATTAAATAAAATAAAAAAAAAATAAATAAATAAAAAAAATATAAAAAAGGAGAAAAAATTAAATAAAATAAATCAAAAAAAAAAAAAAATAAATAAAAAAAAAAAAATGGAATAAAAAAAAAAATAAAAAAAATAAATAAATAAAAAAAAAATCATAAAATTAAAAAAATAAATAAATAAATAAATAAATATAAAATAAGGACGTGCCACACGTCGTGGACTGCCGTGGTAAAGCTATTGCATGTTATCAACTTGTGCCAGGCCCGTACGCAGCGGTGGGGGTTTTGAATTTAAAAATCCTCCCCTGCGCAGGGGCCTGTAGCTAATAATTATCAGTTACGGTTTTTTTTTTTTTGATTCAGTCGCCACGGTCAAAGCCCACGATAAAATCTATGCAATAGCTCACAATTTTTTAAAATATTTAACTTCAACTTTATCTTTAACTTTAACTTCAACTTATATTTCAACTTCAACTTTAACTTCAATTTCAACCCAACTTCAACTTATATTTCAACTTCCACTTCAACTTCAACTTCAACTTATATTTCAACTTCAATTTCAATTTCAACTTCAACTTTAACTTCAATTTATATTTCAACTTCAATTTCAATTTCAACTTCAACTTCCACTTCAACTTCAACTTCATCTTCAACTCCAACTTCAATTTCAACTTCCACTTCAACTTCAACTTCAATTTCAGCTTCAATTTCAACTTCAACTTCAACTTTAACTTCAACTTCAAATTCAACTTCAAATTTAATTTCAACTTCAAATTCAACTTCAATTTCAACTTCAACTTCTACTTCAATTTCAACTTCAACTTCAACTTAAACTTCAATTTCTATTTCAACTTCAAGTACAATTTCAACTTCGACTTCAATTTCAACTTCAACTTCAACTTCAACTTCAACTTCAATTTCAATTTCAATTTCAACTTCAACTTCAATTTCAACTTCAATTTCAACTTCAACTTCAACTTCAACTTCAATTTCAACTTCAACTTCAACTTCAACTTCAACTTCAACTTCAACTTCAACTTGAACTTGAACTTCAACTTCAATTTCAACTTCAACTTCAATTTCAACTTCAACTTCAATTTCAACTTCAACTTCAATTTCAACTTCAACTTCAATTTCAACTTCAACTTCAACTTCATTTTCAACTTAAACTTCAATTTCAATTTCAATTTCAACTTCAAATTCAACTTCAACCTCAACTTCAACTTCAACTTCAAATTCATTTTCAACTTCAACTTCAACTTCAACTTAAACTTCAATTTCTATTTCAACTTCAAGTACAATTTCAACTTCGACTTCAATTTCAACTTCAACTTCAACTTCAACTTCAACTTCAACTTCAATTTCAACTTCAAAGTCAAAGTTAAAGTTAAGGTTAACTTTAACATTAACTTTATGATAGAGATCCAATTTTATGTATTCGGACTGTTGCTAACACCTTTCGAACTTTTTCGGACCCTTTCGAACCTTTTTTCACATATATCCGTTCCATTTTTTTTTATTTAGGTGCCAACCCCGCGACAAAATCTATGCAAAAGCTTAAAAAGAAAAAAAAAATTTAATAAAAAAAATGAAAAAAAAATTAATAATAAAAAAAATGAAAAAAATAAAAAAATAAAAAAAAAATTTAATTAAAAAAAAACATTTATAAAATTAAAAAAAATATATATAAGGTATTAAAATAAAATAAAATAAAATGAAATGAAATGAAAAAATAAATGAATAGAAAAACCGTACAAAATAAAAAATATTAAAATATAAAAATACAATAAAATAAAAAAAAAAAATAAAACAAAAAAAAATCAATTAAAACAAAAAAAAAATAAAATTAAATTAAAACAAATAAAAAATAAAGTAAAATAAAAAAACAAAATGAATAGAATAAAAAGAACAAAAAGAAAACAAATTAAAATAAAATAAATTAAAATAAAATAATGTAAAATAAAATAAAAGATATGAAAAAAAAAAATATTAAAAAATAGAAATAACAAAACTAAACAATATTAAGGTCACACTTCTGTTTAAATTCGTGTTATGCTGCTTCTATTTTTTTTCCTACAAATATTTCTTCTCTGCTATATAAGTCGTCTTTCACAGCGCTAAATATGCACATGCTGCCTCTCCTATTTAAGTTTAATGTTAGTTATGATGGCACGATTTTACGGCAATATGCAATTTGTAGACACATTTAATGGCATTCGGCTGCAGTGCGTTGCAACGAAATCAAACTGGTTTCAATAGCGAAAGCCACAAATCACTAAGTGAAGCAGCAGTGAGGCATTGAAACTGAGCGGGCATTCAAAGACTCTTTCCAGCTGTAGCACCCCTCTGCACCGCTGATCCACTATCCAGAGCATGACCTCTGCAGAATGCGAAAGCGCATTGATAAAATAGTATTAAATCTCGCTGCAAATGGAAATAGCACATAAAAATATGTTACGCTTGGCATTATAAATTTGTATGTTTGTATTGTGTGAATGTTTGCAATTGATGTTCGATGTTGTTGTTGTTGTTGCTGCAGCATCAACGTACGCATTACCATTTGATTGCTTCAAATTGCAACACAAAATTGCATCTTGTTGAACAGCATTTTGCTACTTTTTTCTTCGTAATAAAATTTTTGTTTCATTGCTTCGCTTGCAATGCGGCCAGGCGTCTAATTGGATTGGTTGTTCTTGAAATTGATTTGCCTATTTGGCGTTTTTTATGTTTTGTTTTTATAGTGAGTGAAGAGCGTATACCTACTAATTGACGGGGTGGCGTGGGGGTCCACTGCCCCACCTTGCTTGATTTTTTTTTTTACTCTATATTATTACTAAAATTTTTACAATTTAACTTTATTTCAAAACATTTTATTTAATTTTATTTTATTATTTTTTTTTTATTTTATTTTATTTTATTTTTTTTTATTTTTTTTTATTTTATTTTATTTTATTTTATTTTATTTTATTTTTATTTTATTTTATTTTATTTTATTTATTTTATTTTATTTTATTTTATTTTATTTTATTTTATTTTATTTTATTTTTTTATTTTATTTTATTTTATTTTATTTTATTTTATTTTATTTTATTTTATTTTATTTATTTTATTTTATTTTATTTTATTTTATTTTATTTTATGTTATTTTAATATATTTTAGTTTATTTAAGTTTATTTTATTTTATTTTATTTAATTTAATTTAATTTAATTTAATTTAATTTAATTTAATTTTATTTTATTTTGTTTTATTTTATTTTATTTTATTTTATTTTATTTTATTTTATTTTATTTTATTTTAATTTATATTATTTTATTTTATTTTATATATATTTTATTTTATTTTATTTTATTTTATTTTATTTTATTTTATTTTATTTTATTTTATTTTATTTTATTTTATTTTATTTTATTTTATTTTATTTTATTTTATTTTATTTTATTTTATTTTATTTTATTTTATTTTATTTTATTTTATTTTATTTTATTTTATTTTATTTTATTTTATTTTATTTTATTTTATTTTATTTTATTTTATTTTATTTTATTTTATTTTATTTTATTTTATTTTATTTTATTTTATTTTATTTTATTTTATTTTATTTTATTTTATTTTTATTTTATTTTATTTTATTTTATTTTATTTTAATATATTTTATTTTATTTTATTTTATTTTATTTTGTTTTATTTTATTTTATTTTATTTTATTTTATTTTTATTTTATTTTATTTTATTTTATTTTATTTTATTTTATTTTATTTTATTTTATTTTATTTTATTTTATTTTATTTTATTTTATTTTATTTTATTTTATTATTATTTATTCTTTTTTTCTTTTTTTATATATTACTAAAGCACCTCAGCGGGGGCTAAGGCCCGGAAGCAGCCCCCTCGTTAAGTAAACACCGAATTCCACCATGCATATTGCAGAGCATACATTTAGGCGAACTCTTCCTATAAACACTGCGGCCTCCTTCGACTTTGCCGACTACGCCCATGAACGCCAACTGTTGCTTTTTCACTTTGAAAATAGTTCAACAATTTTCCTTGCAGCATCACTTCCTCTCCTTTTCTCCCACAACCCCCTACTCTGTGGTCACTTTCTTTCGTTTGTTTTTTATTGCTTCACCTGAGCCTGCAATAATTACATTTTTATTCTCAAAGCCGCATCGCCATCAAGCGGAAATTGCTGACATGTTGCTGTTATATGGTGCAGTGACAGGTTGCAGAGTTGTTGTAAAGTAGCAGTTTTTGTTTTTAAGTCGATGATTGCTACAAACGCAGCTGTTTTTGCTGCTAACTTTAGCTACTTTTAAGCTAATAAATGTTGTCTAAAAGGTTTTTAACCCGCAACATCTTACTTTGAAGCCATTTCATTAGCACCGGCATACCGACACCGACACCAACACACCTGCACTCACACTCTTACACACACCTGTAGGTAGATCCCTCTTTGTAATTTATATTAAAATATTGCTGAGGCTGTAAGGCTGGTTAGTTTTCATGATTGCTTCATGTTCCCTGGTCTGCCAGCTGCCTAACAACTTTATTTGCTGCTCTTGCAACTGCTGCCACTTCCACTGTTGCTGCTGCTGCTGTGCATTCAATTTGTGACGGCTTTAATCCTGACGCAACGAATTGGAAAATTATTGAGATGAGCTTTGCTAAAGAAAATAATAAGAAAACCGCCATATTCGCTTATATCATGGTAAAGTAGAAATTTCTGGTGGATACTTCAAGTTTGTGTTTTGGGCTAGGGCATGGTTGTTGCACTGATGATGAAAATGTATGCTAGGAAATTTGGTTTTATTGCCACAGGGTGTTGGGAACTTGATGAAAAGTAAATTTGTATACCCAACGTACTAGTACTAGTACAAGGGTAAAATAATTTTGTACTACTTAACGGCACAAAATAATCGAGATAGATATAGAGTTCCATATATGAAAGTTCTTAGGAGGTTGAAAAGAAGAGTTGATTAAGGCATGTCAGTCCGTCTGTCCGTCCGTGTACACGATAACTTGAGTAAAAATTGAGATATTTGCGTGAAATTTGGAATAAATATGCCCAAAGTAGGTTACTATTGAAAATGGGCGAAATCGAATTATAGCCACGCCCCTTTTTTCGATATCGAAAATTTCGAAAATTACATAAATTGACATAACTTGAATAAAAATCGAGGTATTTACGCGAAATTTGGTATAAAGGTAGGGTCCTATTGAAAAATCAGTAAAATTGGATGATAACCACGCCCACTTTTCGATATCGAAAATTTCGAAAATCACATAAATTGACAAAACTTAATTAGAAAATGAGATCTTTGAATGAAATTTGATGTTCAGGTTAATTTGTGGCCAAGGTATTGAAAACGGGCGAAATCGGATTATAACCACGCCCCTTTTTTCGATATCGAAAATCACATAAATTGACATAACTTGAATAAAAATTGAGCTATTTGCGTGAAATTTGGTATAAAGGTAGGGTGCTATTGAAAATGGGCAAAATTGTATGATAACCACGCCCCTTTTTGATATCGAAAATTTTGAAAATCACATCAATTGACATAAATTGAGTAGAAAATGAGATCTTTGCATGAAATTCGATATTCAGGTTAATTTGTGGCCAAAGTATTGAAAACGGGCGAAATCGGATGATAACCACGCCTCTTTTTCAATATCGAATATTTCGAAATTCATAGAAATTGAAATAAATTGAGTAAAAATTGAGATATTTGCATGAATGTTGCTATACAGTTACTTTCTGGCCAAGGTAGGTTGCTATTGAAAATGGGAAAAATTGGATGATAACCACGCCCCCTTTCTCGATATCGAAAATTTCGAAAATCACATCAATTGAAATAACTTGAGTAAGAATTGAGATATTTGCGTGAAATTTGATGTTCAGGTTAATTTCTGGCCAAGGTATTGAAAATGGGCGAAATCGGATGATAACCACGCCCCCTTTCTCGATATCGAAAATTTCGAAAATCACCTCAATTGACATAACTTGAGTAAAAATCGAGATATTTGCATGAATTTTGCTATACAGGTTACTTTCTAGCCAAGGTAGGTTGCTTAATATATATTGAAAATGGGAAAAATCAAAAGATAACCACACCCCCTTTTTCGATATCGAAAATTTCGAAAATCACATAAATTAACACATCTCGGTAGCTGAAATGGCTAAAATGATATAATTTTATAGGTGAGTCCCCCTAGTCATTATCTTATGATTTTTCGATACATTTTTTAAAGTGCGCGGCATTTTTGAAAATTCGACCGGTCATAACTTTTGAATTGATTACGGTAGAATCATGAAATTTTGCACAAGGTATTTTAGCATTATAGGGAGTATACCTGATGAAATTCGACGAAATCGCTTCCGACCACGCCCACTTTCGATATCGAAAAAATTTCGAAAATCACTTAAATTGACATAATTTGTTAACGGAAATGGCTAAAATGAAATTATTTGTTAGGATGAACCCCTAGTCATTCCATTATGATTTTTTGATAAATTTTTTGGAAATTCGACTGGTCATAACTTTAAAACTGATAACAGTAGAATGATGACATTTGGCAGGTATATTGGTGGTACAGGAAATATTTCTAATGAAACTGGTAGAAATCGCTGGATATTTAATGTTCGGTTTACACGAACTTAGATTTCCTTACTTGTTGTGAATATTTTTAGCAGGATTTTTTTTTTTTTTGGAAGAAATTTCCAACGCTCCAACTTACCTTCTTAGCATTCGAATCGATAAAATGAACATCTCCACCTTCAAATTAGTTTTCTTCCCCTCTCTTTCCCTTTCTTGCCTCCTCTTTCCCTTTTCATTTCGCTTTTCCTCACCCTTTCCAATTCCATTTTACTTTCCTTTCAGTTATACTTTGTCCCACTTTGTTTCTGTTTCAGTTTCCTTTTCCCGCTTTTCCCGCTTTTCCCTTTTCCGTATTCCCTTTCCTTGTTTCCTTTTCCAAAGCTCTATCTATTTTGATACAAAGAACCTCAGGCATGGCCAAGTAGTTGCTCTTTTGGCCCGCTGTAGCCCACAAAAACAGTATGTGGCCCCCAACAATTAACCAATTTTGCAAACAAATACGAAAAATCCATTCATACCATGTTGCACCTAATTTAATGAAGAGTGTAGATTGAAAATCTAGGCCAAATTGAGTATTCGAAACTTTATACTATGTAGTTCGGCTTTTTATGCTTCCAATATTCAAGTTGTTATTATACCAACCTTAAAATTTGATGCTTTTTAGTGTTGTTTCAATAATAATTGTAGTGTTGCCACCTATTTTCATTTTACGACAAACATAATACGACCCCCAAAATACCACAAGCAACAGCTGCGCTATGGTCAGTCGTTTTGTAACCGACAAACTGAAGTTGACCAGCAGATTCTGTTAAAGTGTATGCTATAAATTGCCGCTACAAGCTGTAAAAAAGAGTTGTTGCCATAAAGTGTGAAGCTGTACATAACAATTTATGTTGAAAGAGC
>CAXKVI010000004.1:12540500-12550326 GCA_964058755.1 Campiglossa producta | reverse complement strand
TCCCTTTTTATTTTTTATCTTCCTTTTTCGTCTTCTTCCGCTATATCTTTTTCTTCCTCTTTATCTCCTCTTTTTCTCTTTCCCTCTCCCTTTCTTTCTCTCCTATATCTCCACCTCACCTTCCTACCCTTCACCCTCATCCAAATTCTCTTCGTATATCCCTTCTTCCCATAACAACTCTTCTACTTCTTCCTTTACCTCATATTCAACCTGTTACTCTTCTTCTTTACTCACTTCACAGTGATGCCACAAAACGGCCGCAAGAAAACGAAAGAACTACGATTCGCAACGATTAAAAGATCAATGAGATAATAATATGAAGGCAGGTCCAGGTCGAAGTCAAAACCCACACGTTAGCTGAATACAAAATTATGTGAAACGCAGAAGATGATGAGGAGAATGAGCCTCCAAGTGTTTTGCCAAGTGCGCATGCGTACTCAACCATTTACACATTCAACTTCCCCACTTCCACTTGGAGCTCACAGAGTTTTGTTATTTGCCCAGGTATGCATATGAATTATGAGATAGCAATCAGAAAAAGATGTAGCTGTGTCCATAATGACTTTGGTGCGAAAAGTCAGTAACGCATGCGCATACGATCAAAATGTAAACATATGGACACGAGCAGTGTTTAGGTCTGCAAATGCTGAAGGTTAATCGCAACAATCGTCGTCGATGGGAAGCAAGAAGCCCTTTGCATTTCATGCGAAGTGAATAAATTAGTAGAGCAGCTGGATTAATACCTACTTGATAAGTGGTAAAGAAGATCGGGTTATTATGACGTCGAGGTGCGCGCAGCGTTTGTGAAGCAAATGATTTCTGTTCTGCTGGGAATTGAAAGCGAACTCGTAATGCAACGTAGAGATGATTTGGGAGCTGGTGAAGTAATGTGCTCTGTTTTTTTTTTTTTCTTTTTTTTTCTGTAGACAGCAAAGTGACAGGTAATCTATTAAGCTTCATGAGTTCGCACTATCGTACTCTGACTACCATATATGTAAGCTTCAACGACTGGATTCAGTTTTCCGGGCTAACTTTTACCCTCGCCGTTCTTGTGACTTAAAACCTCGAATAGTTTTTCGTACGAATATCACGGCTTATATCACAGTTACTTAAAATTGGGTTCCTAAAAAACCTGCGCATCACCCATCTTCCTACACCCCTACCTCAATCTAGCCGTCCGCACTCTTGCCACCTTACTGTGGCGCATCATCTGGTTATCTGTCACTGTCGATCTTTGCATACTCGCCTCACTACAAGTCACTGTTTCTTCATTACAACGTTGCAACATTTTTTCGACATTTAATTAAATGGGCCAGCGATGCGACGCAACCCCAACAGCTCAGTACAGCAGCACACTGTAAGTAAATATGGAGTTTCGGTTATGCGCTTCGATGGTGGGTTGAGTCGAGATCGACCGCTGGCGATATTTGTAATTATTGTGTGCAACAAGCGCTAATTTGTGTGGTGGTATGCGCAGCAGCAAGGCAAAGTAAATGCAAATGCAAGGCAGTAGAAACAATGAAAAGTATGGCGTGTAAACGCTGCTAAGGAAGAGTGAATTCTACAAGCGAAAATAAATGTTATGAAAGGGGGAAAATGGAGCAGCTAACAAAAAGAAAGGCTCTGCGTAATTTATTCTCTTCAATTAGCAGTAAACTGACCGCCCAAAAATCTGAGTGACGGAGTTAAGAAAAAAAGTTGATTGGAAAATTTGCCTTCGATTACATTTATGCAAGCGGAGCAAAAAGCAAAAGGCATTTCGCTGGCTTCGTGAGCAAATGTCGTAAGTCCATTTTTGTTTAAATGAGATTTTAATGCAAAACTATTGTACAGTTATAAATACATCGTTTTGCATTAAAATCTCATTTAAAAAAAAAATGGACTTACGAAATTTGCTCACGAAGCCAGCGATTTATTTTATTTTGTTTCGTTGTTTTGGCTAATTTATTTATTTATTTATTTTAAATTTTATTTTACTATATTTTATTTTATTTTATTTTACTTTATTTTACTTTATTTTTTTTTCAAATTTTTATAATTTTACTTTGCAGAATTTTTTTTTACTTTTTTATTTTACTATTTTTTTATTTCGGGTTTTACTTTATTTTATCTTTGCTTTTTATTTTATTTTTTTTATTTTATTTTATTTTATTTTATTTTATTTTATTTTATTTTATTTTATTTTATTTTATTTTATTTTATTTTATTTTATTTTATTTTATTTTATTTTATTTTATTTTATTTTATTTTATTTTATTTTATTTTATTTTATTTTATTTATTTATTTTATTTTATTTTATTTTATTTTATTTTATTTTATTTTATTTTATTTTATTTTATTTTATTTTATTTTATTTTATTTTATTTTATTTTATTTTATTTTATTTTATTTTATTTTATTTTATTTTATTTTATTTTATTTTATTTTATTTTATTTTATTTTATTTTATTTTATTTTATTTTATTTTATTTTATTTTATTTTATTTTATTTTATTTTATTTTATTTTATTTTATTTTATTTTATTTTATTTTATTTTATTTTATTTTATTTTATTTTATTTTATTTTATTTTATTTTATTTTATTTTATTTTATTTTATTTTATTTTATTTATTTTATTTTATTTTATTTTATTTTATTTTATTTTATTTTATTTTATTTTATTTTATTTTATTTTATTTTATTTTACGTTATTTTATTTTGTTTTATTTTTATTTTATTTAATTATTATTTTTTTTTTTATTTTATCTTTATCTTTATTTTATTTTGTTTTATTTTATATTATTTTTTATTTTTTTTTTTAGTTTTTTTTTTTTTTCTTGACCCTTGTGCGACTCAATATAAAGGTAGTAGAAGAAAAAAAAATGAATATTCCCTTTTTATTTCCACTTGACTGCGTTCGTGACATGCTACAAGTACGTAGCTGCATCGGTGGTGTATTGGTGCAGCGCTTATGTGCGATACCAGCGTCACTTTTAATTAAACCTAATTAAAAGCGTCAAATAGCTCCAGTTAAGTTTGTGTGCCTAAAATCACAGTACTTTGCGTCACGGCAGCACTTAACTGCCTCATCCGTCTGCGCGTTGAGTGCTTATCACGAAATGTCGACGGCCGCATACACCAAGCCAATGGCTACTCTCGAGTGCAACTTAATCAATGTTCTCTACTCCAATGCTGTCCAACCGTACAACAACAACAATCAACAGTGGATATGTTGCATAATTTGGACTTGAAGCTGCAACTGGCAGTACGTTGCTGCCACTTAATTCATCATAGTTCGTGTTGACATTTTCGTACGTGTTGCACATTTTAATTGCCAGTATTGCACTTAAGGCAGATGGAACAGGTGTTGTTAGAGGTAGATATAAGGGCTCCTGGGAGTCTAGTTACTAACTTGAACTTATGCAACAATTTGCTGCCATATGTGACACGAAGACTCAATTTTAATATTCGATTCATGCGTTTCCTTGTTGAACAAGATCTCAGGGGATTTTGTCTTTAAGGTTTTTTTGTTGGAAGTCTGAAAGCACCAACGAGTTATACAAATTCGGCACACATAGTAGAGCTTTTCCTAGCCTGAATGCTTAAAACATTGCTGCATCTTTAAGAGCTTTTTTAAAATCAAATACTGTACTTACCTATGATTTCTTCATGCCGAAAAAGCTCAAAAGTTTTCAAGGTAGCGTTAAAAAGCTCGGGTAATATTTTTATAGATACTTACATATCGATCCTCAAAGCCCAAAAGCTTTCAGGTAGCATTAAAAAGCTCGAACCTCTTATATGTTGTAAAAGCTAAATAATTTTAAATGTTTTGTAAACCTTTTCTTACCTTATCTCAAATAATTTACAGCCGTGTTCATAATAATAAGTACAATAATTTTTTATTAAAATTTTTTAGATTTATTTTATGTGCAATATTTTAAAACATTACTTTACTTCAGACATGCTTTTCTTAGAAATAATTACAATCTTCTCTGTAGTAAAAGCGAAAGGAGCTTTTTCACAAAATGGTATTTTTTACATATTGAGCTTTCAACAGCGCTTTGCTTGCGTGCTGATAAAATTTTACGGGTATTTTGTTTGTAATACATAATTACTTCATTACCATAACTTAAAAAAAATATAGCTTTCAACCATAAAGCTTTCTAAAGCTAGTTATGAATTGTGCAATAGCAGCAGTATTCAGTTTACAAAAGCTCTTTCTCTTATAGAAATGTTGCAGCTTTCTAAAGCTTGCGCTATATTGCTTACCAAGTGAGCTTTAAGGAATTTTTTTAAATTTTTTACACAAAGAGCTTTCAAAATAAATTTGGTTGTATTTTTTCGCAACACATAATTGTTTAAAAAGTTTTTCGTTTTCTTCATATCTTTAGTAATGCTCTTTACTGGAGGTTAACCTTAAAGCTTTAATATACAGAGAGCGCGTTTAGCTTGGTACAAACACTAATGGTTCTTAATCGGGTACTCGATATTGTGATATTTAAAGCTTTGTAACTCTTATAGTACAAGAGTAAAAAAAATATGAGTGAAGAAATGTAATAGCTTGCTAAATCTAACACGTTGCATTTAAGTTGAACTTTAATTAAACTTTTAGTTTTTACATATGGAGCTTTTCAAAGCAATTTTAATAACTATAACAACATTTTGCGGGTATTTTTTTGCAGTGCATAATTATTTAAAAACAATAGTTACTTAAAAATTTTATAGCATGAGCTTTCATAATTTAAATGATAGAGCTTTCTAAAGCTCATTAAAAGGTTTTCTATAACAGCTTAATACGAAAGCATTGACCTGAACTTGTTTTCAGGGTCAAGAGATACGTTGAATGCCACATCTTAATAGTTTTCGAAAGTTAATAAGATATATAAAACACTAGTTCTCGGTTTATAAAAAGAATTTTTTTTTCATATTTTTTTTTTTTTTTTTTTTAATTTTGAATAAATATTACACCAACATTTTATTTAGATGGAGCTTTCTAGACGCATATTTGTTTATGTACTGTACTAGTATTATTGTTCTATTAAAAACAATAAGCACAAGCACTCAAACTTAAGCTTTTTAGCTTTAATTTGCATTTTCAAAAATGAGCTTTCTAAAGCTCATACCTTCAACTTAGGTAAGTGAGTAAATTAATCTCTCTATGTGATTCGTTTAGCTCATTGAAGTTACCCATTAATCGTTCAGCGCATTTGCTAATTGCATAACGATCTTTCTCGTTGGGTAAAAATAAATCAAGCATTAAGATTATAATCGTCTGCGATTTTGAACATTTGTGATATTAATCGTTTAATAAAGTTTTTATAGTACAAAACTGACTTTGGCAAGATGACAAGCTGTCGAAAACGGTATTAAACGGTGCCTAAAGAAATAGATTGTATAGATATTAAGGTACCTTTAAAAAGCTTTCAGAGCTTTTTATAGGACTTATATTTGTTTTAAATTAATTTATCTGTGTTATACCTTTACCGCATTCAAGTTAAGCATTAATCGTGTACCGCATTTGCAAATTGTATAATGAGCTTTCACGTTGCGCATACACAAATCAAGCATTAATCGTTGGTGATTTTGAACGGTTGTGATATTAATCGTTTAATAAAGTTTGTATAGTACGTTTCGCAGTATGTCAGTAGGCTGTCGAAAACGGTATGTGAAAATATTAAACTTTTTAAGAGCTTTTTCCAAAAGCTTTTGAGAGTAGTGACACTGATGGATCAAAGAAATTGTTATCTCCGAATGCGTTATTATTCAGGAACGCATTTGATTCTTTATCATGCTATATTGATTTTTTATATAAAACGGTACTGGTTCTTAAACGTGTACAGATTATCCGTACATTTAAAGCTGTTTTGTTCTTGTGCTTTGGCTACAAAGCGGTACAAGAGATTAAGATCAGTAGAGCTTTTTCAAATTGCTGTGATTAGGATATGAATAGGAGAATGGAGTTTTATTTTTGGCGTTAAAAGTGACCAGAATCGATTTAGAAATTAACGAACTGCGACAGTTTTTAAAATTTTCTTGGTGGTAAACGTGTAATTAAAGAGGATTAACAATAAATGGGTAATGAAACTTGACTAGAAAACAGCTATTAGAGCTTTTTTATATAATTTTTTTTTGTATATTTGCATAAGCTTGCTAAAGCTTATATTCAATGTATTTATCAGATCTTTTTTATATATATTTTATGTAAATTTGCGTAAGCTTGCTAAAAGCTTATATTTAATGCAGTGCTCTATATATGTTTACATGGTACAGAAGTTCTAAAGCGTGTACTCCTTAGGTAAAAATTGTTGTGACTATTCAAAGAAAGTAATGAAACGTCCATTTAAGAGGTTATGGAAAAAAACAAGTGACAGATATTGATAAGCCTTTAAGATGCATATATTGACCTTAGCTGCTCTTGACACATATAACGAATGAAAGAGATCATATTGCCGATATCAGTTATCGGTACTCTAAAAAAATTCTTGAGTTAAACGTGTCCTGCAAATAACTGGAAAATTGGACAATAAGTGATCTCGAAATTCTGCGGAGCTGTTGAAAGTTTGCAATGGTTGGTAATTGTGTAAGGCGCTATAACTCGGCTGTTAA
The DNA here is from genome assembly GCA_964058755.1 of Campiglossa producta. NCBI lineage: Eukaryota > Metazoa > Arthropoda > Insecta > Diptera > Tephritidae > Campiglossa > Campiglossa producta. The sequence continues at coordinate 12,543,738 of CAXKVI010000004.1, read as the reverse complement.
AAAAAAATATCGTGTATCAAGTATGATAGGCAGTGGAATATGAAAAAGACAAATATACTGGGACCTTTTCGTCTCAAAATGTACTTTATTAAGTGCCTTAGTAGTAAGCGTGTAATCCGTCTACGGTTCACGAGGAAACAATGGATAGCTGATAACAAAGCTTTTTTTTTTATATATCTATAGCATGAGCTTGCTAAAGCTTACACTAATAAAGTGTTCTATTACAATACTTAAAAAAAAAGCTCATTAAAGCTTTTTGGAGTTTACACGTCGATATATAAATTTTAAAATTGAGAAAGTTAAAAATCGTATAACGGATAGTTCTACAGAAATATTTACTCGTAACAAAGTCGGTTACTCGTGTCAACAAAGAGTAACACGATAGTAATTACGATCAGAACACCTGAATGGTTAACCGGGTTCCGCGTAGTTTCTCGTTAACGATATAGTATGATTTATGGAATGTCAATCGTCTGCTAGAGGATCGCACTTTTAGATATTTCAAATAGAAAACTTAAATTTTTTGTCAATAATCGTAAAGCAAGGCGAAAAAAGCTTCTTACGCCATAATTAAAAAAATTATAAATAATCGTAACTAGAGAATAATAAATGGCTTCCATGGTTTGGTGATAATCGGGTACTAAAGTACTTTTTAAGATACTAAGATACTATATGAATAAGTTGAGCTTCCATAACACTTATATAAAGGAAAGCTTTCAGCGACGTTTTTATTAATCGGATATTTATTGGAGTGCAACCTTAAACGTTAATATACAAAGAGCGAGTTTAGCTTGGTACAATACAATTATGGTTCTTAAAAGGGAACATGGAAAGTAAAAAAAATCCATTTAATAAAGTCGTAAGCTTTCTACCTACTATACGGCAGAAGTAAGCAAAAAAAAAAAAAAAACCGGATCAGTGGAGTTATTCAAACTTGCAATGTTTGAGAAAGGTTTATCGTATTTTGGTTTTAACTAAATGCTAGTCTTGTTAAAAATATGATGGAATATAAATCGTGTGGCGACTATCGGTATTTTCTAAGTGATGTGCTTATTTAAAATATAATAATGAATATGATATAAATCGGCTCCATAAAAGCGTTTTTCGGCGATTTCGTTAAATAGAAGGCTGTAGTTAAGGGATAATAATCCGCTTCAAAGGAAACTGAAGCGAGCTTTTATCCAAAAAATATTTTGACAGAACAATGAAATTACACAAAATGTTTAAGTGGAATAATAGTGGAGCAATTACTCTATATATTATGCTTATTATATAAGAAAAGCTTTCAACTAAAAGCTGTCACTTAAAAGCTGAGAGCTTTTACATAATATCTGAAAGCTTTCACTTATTTCTGTAAAAATTTTAAGATTTTAACTGAAAGCTCCCAGTTTTATGTGAAATCTGAAAGCTTCCACTTATTTCTGGAAAAATTTTAAAATTGTTGCTGAAAGCTCCCAGTTTGATATGAAAGCTCTCCAAATTTATGTGAATGCTATCGGCTAGTAGTTGAAATATTTCAGATTTTGCGTGAAAGATCGCAGATGTTGAGTGAAAGCTCTTAGCTTTTAGATGAAAGCTCTCTGGTTTAAAGTGAAAGCTCTCATGTTTTTTAGTGAAAGCTCACAGATTTAAAATCGAAGCTCTCGGAGCTTGGGTGCAAACTCTCAGCACCTAAATTCTTAGAGGTTTCATTAAAAAACCGATAAGTTTCAACTATGGAAACTCACAGCTTTTATATAGATAATAAAGTGAGCTTAGTCACTTAGCCTTTTTTGTGGTGTTCAGTTATTAAGTAGACGTGTACTGTGTCAGGAGTACTGACTACGTACTTAATGAATTCGCTCTCAGTAAGATGCTAAAACGTTTCCTTGTATGATAAGAAATTAAACGGGCATAACGAACATAGAACTTAAACGTAAAACAAAGAAAATTGCAGAGCTTTCAAAAGCTAACAAAAGCTTTGAAATACTATAACAATGCAAAGGTTTTATGTGTGTATGAAAAAAAATGTTTTTCAACTTTAGTGGATTAGTTTAAAAATAAATATCGATACATATTTATCGATGGTTTTAGCAAACTATTTCTGAGCTTTCTAAAGCTTACAGAAACGCAGTGATTTTTTCTTTTGTTACTTGAGGCTCATAATTTAAGAATATAAACTTCAACTGCAAAATGTTAAGGATTTATAAAAAAAAAACAAAAAAAAAATTATCGATATTTATTTATCGATAAATTTTTCTTTCAAACGTACCAAACTTAGAAGTTTGTTAGTCTGAAGGTACCGGATAAACATGTGCGTTTTAATGTGATAATGATACAACACTACAGGTAGCTCAGTTTTTGGCAAGATTGTCGGATTATTTTTGGTTCAGTAATCGAGTACTAATTAAGTAAGAGAGAAATAAGTACCGTGGCATTATACGCCAATTTTCACTGAATGGAATTCTCCATAGATGCTAAATTATTTACATGTGATAGCAAACGTCAACTAGAGTTTGTATTGATGTATCGAAGAAAGTCAACTAGATATAAAGTAAATCAACAAAAAAAAATTCACTACTCCAAAATGGCCGTTTGGTCTGAAGGTCTATTCTGCAAAATTCTGATACTAATCAGAGAATATGTTTTTTTTTTGAGGTGCTATTAATCCGCGCCTATAGAAATGTTTGTATTATTTGTGAGCTTTTTTGTTAAAGCTTTTTGAGCAATTTGGCTCAAAGCTTATTTGCATATGCGTTTGTAAATGATTATAACATGTTATACCAAAAGGTTGTATCTTTAAATACTTGGTAAACGTTCACAACAGAGATTAACGACAAATTTTCCGAATAGTGACCGTCATTAGTGACAGTATATTTTTTTTTTTAGTTATTTACTTTACTATTTTCTGTAGAAAAACAAGGAACTTCAGTTTACGATTATTGAAAGAGACTATTTTTGATGACAAACGGCGAATTGCCCAGTGACTTATAATAAATGTGATCTATTCGCAATAGTTATGCCATTATTCTTAAAAACTAAAATTTCGAAACGTATTTTGGTTTCGCTATAATTTAAGATTTCGTGTCACAATTTGCTATTTGCTGTTGGTTTTTTACATTTTTTTTTCGTTTGTCTTCTTTAACATTAAATGTCAAAATTTTAAGGATTTTTTTTATAATTATGAAAATAAAATTGTTGTAAAAAAAGTTAGTTTAGTGTAAGTAACTCTTTGACTATGACACGCAATTTAATACTT
>CAXKVI010000004.1:12500500-12538000 GCA_964058755.1 Campiglossa producta | reverse complement strand
TATTTGCGCTTAACAACATGCTTGACTATGCTAGCTCCAACTGTTTTTCCAAGATATTTAATTTTGAGACGTTCTTCATTAAAACATTCCAATAATGCAGCCACTCCAAAAACTTGAACGAGGGGCATTGCACTCTCAACGACGATGTGACATACGCCCATATTATGGAATTTGAGATACAGAAATAAGTACCACTCAACGATCTATATATTAATGAATAGTGCACTTAGTCAATAAAACTACGTGTAGCCGATTAATATTCATGTCAATAACGTGAAGAAATCATCGCTGAGCGGGAGCATAGAAAATGAGACGCTTGACACGTAGATACAATGAAAATGAGAAATAAATGAAAAAGAGAAAATGACATTTTCATTATTGTTATGTAAAGCTGAGCTTGAAACTCAATAACAAGCTGTACATGTGTAGTTAGTAGGTACTATGTATTAACGGAAAACGTTGTAACGAATGCTCAGAGCGCGTATAAGAATGGAAGTTATGAATGAGAGCTAATATGAGAAAATTGGTAGGTATATAGTGTTACACACAATGGTAAAGGGTGAGTAGGTATGGGTTTTTTTTTATTTTGAATTTGAAGTGGCTTCGATTAGTTTTAGTATTTTAAAAATATTTCTAAAATTTTAAAGTTAAAGTGATTTGATTTTTAATTAGAAAAAAATGCTGGAAAACTAAAATTTTTAGAAGTATTTTTCCAATGTTTGGTATTGAAATTTTTCATATTTAAACTTTTTTAATTTATTTCTTATGTTTTTCAGTGTCAGATATTCTCAGAACTTTTGCAAGATTTTTCGAAAATTTTAATTTTTATTAAATTTTTTTTTTTCAGCAGCTAAAAGTCTATTATTTTTCATATTATTTATCATATTTGCTCAAAATTATAAAAAATTCAAGTTTGGGGTTAAAATATTTTTTTTATTTGAAAAGACGAAGTTTTAGCATCTTTGTCGTGAAATATTTAGAAAAAATTTTTTTTTTGAAAAATATTTTGAAATATTTTTAATATAATAATATCGCTGTAAATCAAAATTGAAGTTTTTGAAAGTCCTACCGGGTTTCTGAAGCTTTTGGGTGTACTGAATCCGAATATGAAGTGCGATTTTTCGAGTCACTGTAGGTTTCCTCTGCTGAGGGTGGTTTGTAAAAAGATTGGTAGTTGTAAACAAAATTAAAAATAAAAAATTAAATAATTTTTCTGAGGCAAAAAACTGCCATCAACTGCAACAAATTAGGGTATCGTTAGTTATTAGATAAAAAAAAAAATGTTGAAAAAATTGAAACAAATTTTTTACCACTATAGATTTCAGAACAAACCACCCTCTGGAGAGAAACCCTAGGGTGACCCGAAAAATCTGATGAGAAACTATCTGGGATTTTTTGGCTGTATTTAAATACTGTAAGGAGTGCAGTTTTGAAAAATTATTTTTATGTTTTTTCAATTTAAAAATATATGTTTATTATATATACTTATGAATACTAGGGTGGGCCTTAAAAGTCGAAAAAGATTTGTGTCGCTAAAAAAAAAACCAAAAATAGTGTAAAATGAATTTTAAATATGCAAATGGGTATTTAACGCTCTATAAAAAAGTATTTATAGCATTTTCACGTCGAATGAAACTTTTTTCAAGTCAAATGAAACTTTTTTCAAATGAAGTGAAACCTTTTTCAAGTCAAATGAAACTTTTTTCAGATGAAGTGACTTGAAAAAATTTTCATTTCATTTCAAAAAAGTTTCATTTCACTTGAAAAAGGTTTCACTTCACTTGAAAAAGTTTTCACTTCACTTGAAAAAGGTTTCACTTCATTTGAAAAAGGTTTCATTCAAACTGAAAATGCTATAAGCACTTTTTAAATTTATCTAATCGTTAAAAAGATATTGACTGACAAAAATATGTACACTGAGAAAAAAACAGCGTTGTGAAATTAACTCCTATCGCAGATAAGATAACTTTTTCCAATGTTAAAAAATTTCAAGTTGAAAATTTCATGCTCATAGTGAATATTTCGTTGCTGAGCTAAAAATAATATTTTCAATTTAATAATGCTTCATTGTAGAAATGAAAATTAAAATTAAAATTAAAAAAAAAATATTTTTATACTCGATTTTCAAGGGAGGCTCGCTATCATTACTGTTTTTTTGTCGATTTGACTTTGTTTTTTTTTTTACTTTGCATCGTTTTTTCCCTCAGTGTATACAACTTTTCTTATATTTTCAAATAGTTGAGCTTTAAAATTGTTTTTGACTATCTAGGGGAGTTGATGTCGAGATATCTGATTTCGAAACAAACTATTTTGTATATGAGTAGAAAAATCCACATAAAAGTGCTATATACACTCAAAAAAAAAATTTCCTTATTTTGGCTCCAAAGACATGGCTTCCTTAATATAAGTAAAATATTCCTTAATTTAAAAATTTTTTCCTCAATTTAAAGATTTTTTTCCTTAAATTGAGGAAAAAATCCTTAAATTAAGGAAGCCTTTTCGGAGGAAACTCTATCCTTTTTCGGAGGAAACTCTTCCTTTCCGGAGGAAACTCTTGTTTTTGTTGAGTTTGCACTGTTTTTTCCCTCAGTGTATACAACTTTTCTTATATTTTCAAATAGTTGAGCTTTAAAATTGTTTTTGACTATCAAGGGGAGTTGATGTCGAGATATCTGATTTCAAAACAAACTATTTTGTATATGAGCAGAAAAATCCACATAAAAGTGCTATATACACTCAAAAAAAATTTCCTTATTTTGACTCCAAAGGCATGGCTTCCTTAATATAAATAAAATATTCCTTAATTTAAAAATTTTTTTCCTCAATTTAAAGATTTTTTTCCTTAAATTGAGGAAAAAATCCTTAAATTAAGGAAGCCCTATCTTTGTAGGCCAATAAGGAAAATTTTTCCTGGAAACTCTTTTCCTTCTATCAGAATGGAAATTCGATACATTTTCTGCTGAGTAAGAACCTTTTTAAACAAAAATTTTGAAATATTTCGTTGGTGAAAAAATTCTGAGATAGGCCGTTTTTGAAAAAATCGCTTTAAAGGGAAGTATCGTCCACTCGCTATATATCAAATATGATTCAAAATGGAACGACGTGTTACACGTGGCTAGCTGCCACCTCCTCTGCGTTACGTAAACGTAACAAGCAAGACCTCGCTCTACTTTAGCCGATTGTTCTAATATTATTATCTAGGCCAACTAGTTTTTAGAACGTTTTTCAAATTGAGTTATTCATAACACAATTTCTTTATAAAATATATTAAATATGAGTCACTACTAAAGCTGTTAGATATCACCTTCTCTTACAACTTACCTCTTAAAATGTTGTAGTTGTAGGTTGTATAACATTCTTACACCTTGCCCCGAGGGGCCACTAGATTTACTGTATCGCACACAGAACGTCTGACTTTAACCAACTTTAATGTGAAACTGAACGATTTTTAGAAAATTTAAAACTATTATGTGTTAGATAGTCGCTCGGCGATCGCTATAAAGTTCTCTCGACATTGTATATTTGTTGACGCATAAGTTGTAACTAATACTCTTGCATATGTGATACTCACTCTTTATATACCTACCAACTATGTATGTACGTATGTATTAAAGTGGGTAGACAAACATGTGAAGCGATAAGCATGGCAAGTGTTTAATACAGCAACAAAAATTATGATAATCTTATCACAATTAAATATGTATGTATGTATGTATGGTAGGAATATTTCTATGAAATCCAACGAATAACTACTCTTAGCAGTAAGAATAGGTACATGCACTGTTTTAAAGCGTTATAAAATTCTATTAACATTTACATTTTTACTAATAGATGCATGCGTAGGTATGTATGTAGCAGCATTAGGGTGGGTCGTAAATTTTTTTTTGGAATTAAACCATTTTTCAACATAGAATGGTGGTCTGGAAGAGTTTGGAAGCGTACACCTCCCAAAAAAAAATATTTTTACTTATATTAGGGTGGGCCAAAAAAAATCGGATTCCGTTTTTTTTCGAACGGCATGCAGAAAATTGAAATCGGTTAAGAATGTAAGCCTAAATTTTAAATTTTTTTTGAATAAAATATGACCAAACCAAATTTGGTTTCAAATTTATTCTAGACCAGTTTTCAAGAAAATTGGCTAAATGGAACGGGTTTCAATTTTAAACCAGAAATGTTCTAAAAATTTTTTAAAGCAAAAACAAGTAAGGAAAGCTGTCTTCGGTTGTTCCGAAGGCTATATACCTTTCATGAATAAGCGCCACGATTGTCACTGTTCGATCCCCAGTACAGCCCGTGTGAATTTAACTTTAGCTCATACCGAAGTCATCGGAACTATCGATTATATTCGATTTAACATCGACATTCCACATTCTAAAATAGCAATAGTTACGAAATTTCACGTTCCTATCTATCTAATTACAGGAGTTATCTACGCAAATACGTTTATCGGAACAATCGATTGTATGGCGACTATGTGAAATATTTATTCCATCTCGATGATTTTCAGCATCGATATTTCACGTATAAAAATAGCGATACTTTCAAAATTTCACATTCCTACGTGTTTAATTACAGGAGTTATAGCCCAAAATCCATTTATCGGAACAATCGATTGTATGGGGGCTATGTGAAATATTTATCCCATCTCGATGATTTTCAGCATCGATATTTCACGTATAAAAATAGCGATACCTCCAAAATTTCACGTTCCTACGTGTTTAATTACAGGAGTTATAGCCCAAAATCCGTTTATCGGAAAAATCGATTGTATGGGAGATATATGTAATATCGGTCCGATCTTGCTGATTCCAACAAATAATTCATATATTAGAAAATGGTGGCCGCGTACAAAATTTGAGCCAAATATCTCAAAAACTGGGGGACTAGTTTGCGTTCAAACAGACAGACAGTCGGACAGACAGACATTCGGACAGACGGGCATGGCTAAATCAAATCATCTCGTCATTCTGATCATTTGTGTATAATTATTGATGGGTCCATCTCTTCTTCTTCTCATACTTACAAATATCGGACCAAAGTTATAATACCTTCCCCAAAAAGAAAACTCGTTTTTGGAATATATAAAATTCTTATTTAGTCATTGTTCTCCATTTTTTACTTAAAGCCTCAATTTTTAGTGTACCAGTAAAAAATAGAAAACAATTATTTTTTTGACCCACCCTAATATAACTATTTTTATATTGGACAGAGCAAAAAAAAAAAATGATTTGAAATAGGGGTTTTTGAAAAAAAATCTGAAGTATACCGATGCTCAAAGAAATTATGAGATAATGCGTTTTTGAAAAATATTTTCCAATATTCCAATTTCGTTATAAAAAACTCTATGAAAAAAAATATTTCAAAAAAAAATTAAAAATACTTTTTTGATGCATGTTTTACTTAAAGTTAAATTTTTAGTGTACCCGTAAAAAATAGAGAACAATTATTTTTTTGCCCCACCCTAATATAACTATTTTTATATTAGTCAAAGCAAAAAAAAAAAATTATTTGAAATACGGCGTTATTGAGAACAATCTGAAATATACCGATCTTCAAAGAAATTATGAGATAATTCGATTTTGAAAAATATTTTCCAATAGGGTGATCTTCGTTATAAAAAACTCTATGAAAAAAAAATATTTAAAAAAAAAAAATTAAAATTTTTCGCTGCATGTTTTACTTAAAGTTCAATTTTTAGTGTATCAGTAAAAAATAGAAAACAATTATTTTTCTGACCCACCCTAATATAACTATTTTTATATTGGAGAGAGCAAAAAAAAAATTACTTGAAATAGGGCGTTATTGAGTAAAGTCTGAAATATACGGATCTTCAAAGAAATTATTAGATAAGGCGTTTTTGAAAAATATTTTCCAATAGGGTGGTCTTCGTTATAAAAAACTATGAGAAAAAATAAAATATATCCAGAAAAAAAAATAATTAAAAATAATTTTTCGCTGCATGTTTTACTTAAAGTTCAATTTTTAGTGTACCAGTAAAAAATAGAAAACAATTATTTTTCTGACCCACCCTAATATAACTATTTTTATATTAGGCAGAGCAAAAAAAAAAATTATTTGAAATAGGGCGTTATTGAGAAAAGTCTGAAATATACCGATCTTCAAAGAAATTATGAGATAAGGCGTTTTTGAAAAATATTTTCCAATAGGGTGGTCTTCGTTATAAAAAACTCTATGAAAAAAAAATATTTCAAAAAAAAATTAAAAATAATTTTTTGCTATATGTTTTACTTAAAGTTCAATTTTTAGTGTACCAGTAAAAAATAGAAAACAATTATTTTTCTAACCCACCCTAATATAACTATTTTTATATTTGAGAGAGCAAAAAAAAATTATTTGAAATAGGGCGTTATTGAGTAAAGTCTGAAATATACCGATCTTCAAAGAAATTATGAGATAAGGCGTTTTTGAAAAATATTTTCCAATAGAGTGATCTTCGTTATAAAAAACTCTATGAGAAAAAAACAAAAAAAGGGTAAAAAAAAAAAATTAAAAATTTTTTTTCGCTGCAACCGCGCAAAAATAGCAAAAATTACACCACAGCGACCACCTAAGGTAAGATAAACGCAAAAAAAATATCAAAAAATATTTTAATTCAAAAACATTATTTTTCTTCAATATGCGCTCCATCCTAATAATCCAAATAATCACATTCTTTGGAATGCAGTTATTAGTTAATGGTGCTTAACTTCTCACTCACTTTGACATCGCATTCAAACGTTCGACCAAAGGCAGTTGAGTTAAATTTGTGTTATCAGTATTTACTTAGCAGCTATATAAATATTTATGAGGCCCTATAAAATATTTGATTAAAAAGTCTAAGAAAATGATTTTTGTTTGTTCTCGCTGATAAGGCAGCCGAAATATAAATTTTAACGAAATAATTCTCTAGAAACTTTAAAATGCGTTTGTACCTACATAAGTAGGCACTTCGTTAACGATAAGAACTTTTTGGAGATAAAGTTCGTTGTTTGTTTGTTTGTTTGCTAAGCGCTTGAAAATGAGCAAAGGGTGCTGCTGTTGGGTATCAACTGAGTTCGCTGAACTGCACTAATACAAGTATTGAATGAAGTTTTAAGTATCTGTGTGTGTGTTTATTAGACGGGGTAAAAAAAAATTTAATTTGAAAATTTTTGAAAATAAAAAAAATTATTTTTAAACCTTAGAAAAAAAAAATCGTAAAAGTTTCATACCTTTATTAATTTTTAGAGGTGTGGTAGTGATAAGGCGTTCTAATATATATATGTAGTTATGACTGCAGCTATTCAATCACCATCACTACAGTCTCACGCTGCAATAAGCTAAAAATGTGCCACGCACGCATGCGCTGATGAAATTAAATTGAAATTGTGATTTCATGATTATTTCTAGGCTTTCAAATGCAATTAACTTCGCTACTTCATAGTATGTGCTAAATTTTTATTGCTGCTACATTGTTTCACTGATGGAACTCTTTTCTCACTTTTTCGTTTTTTTTGTTGTAATTTTCTTATTATTTTTAAATTTTTTTTCTTGTTCTCCATTCTACATACTAGGGCTACAGTTAGAGCTATAGAACGTGCGCACGCCTATTATAAAGCTCCATTTGCCTGGCGGGGTTCCACCACACATTTGCAGACTATTTCGTTAAATCATTCCTTTTTGCGCCTGCGCTTAATGTCTTCCCCGCTTTTTTCCGCTTCTTTGCTTTTGGCAGGCATGCAACATTTAGATTCTGTCGACTCTCTTGGCGCACGCTGATTTTTCATTGCAAAAATTCGCAATTCGATTGCTGCAATTCCGTATTGTCATTGTTGTTGTTATGAGCTTTTTAGCTTTTTGTTGGGCTTTAATGCAGGGACCGTGAATGTTATAACTTTTTTAAAATTTTTTTGGAAAACAATAAAAATAAAAATATAAATAAAATGAATAAAAAAATAAGATAAAATAAAAAATAAAACAAAAAATAAAATTAAAAAAAAAAATAAAATTAAAATAAAAATTGAAAAAAAATTAAATTAATTGAAATAAAAAATATAAAAAATGAAGATAAATAACATAAAAAAAAAATCAATTAAAGTAAATGAAAAAAAATAATTTAAAATTAGATAAATAAAAAGTTAAAACAAAAACTAAAATTAATTAAAAAACAAAAAAAGTACACATAATTAAATAAAATAAAATAATTTTATAAAAAATAAAAAAATACAAAATAAATAAAACTTGAGTTAAAGAAATATAAAAAAAATAAATGGAATAAAAAAAAATAAAAAAAAAAAACAAAAAAACAAATAAAATCCAACAAAAAAAAAAATAAAAATAAAAACAAAAAAAAATTAAATAAGATCCCACAAAAAAAATAAAACTAAATCCCATCAAAAAAAATATAGAAAGAAATAAAATAAACAAAAAAAAAAAATAAGATAAAATAAAGAATAAAAAAAATAAAAAAAATAAAATTGAATAACATAAAAAAGTAAAGGAAATGAAAAAAAATTAAAAATTAGATAAAATAAAAAAAACAAAATATAATAAAACAAAAAAAAAAAATAAAACAAAAAAAAAAAATAAATTAAGAAACAAAAAAAGTACACATAATTAAATAAAGTAAGAAACAAAAAAGTACACATAATTAAATAAAGCAAAATAAATTAGAAAACAAAAAAAAGTACACATATGTAATTAAATAAAATAAAATAAATTTATAAAAAATAAAAAAATACAAAATAAATAAAACTAAAGTTAATGAAATATTATAAAAAAAAAAATAAAGTAGAATAAAAAAACAAAAAAAAAATAGAAAAAAAAACAAAAAAATTATAACAACAAAACAAATAAAAAAAAACTAAGTTTATAAAAAAATAAAAAAAAAACAAAATAAATGAAACTAAAGTTAATTAAAAATAGAAAAAAAAATAAAAAAAAAACAAAGGAAAAAAAATTAAATAAAATAAAAAAATAAAAAACAAATTAAAATATCATAATCTTTATTAAAAAAATAAAAACAAAAAAAAAAAACAAAAAAATTAAAAAAACAAAAACAAATATAAAAAACTAAGTTTATAAAAAAATAAAAAAATACAATATAAATGAAACTAAAGTTAATTAAAAATAGAAAAAAAAAATAAAAAAAAAACAAAGGAAAAAAAATAAAATAAAATAAAAAAATAAAAAACAAATTAAAATATGATAATCTTTATTAAAAAAAAAAAAAAACAAAAAAAAAAAAAATAAAAAACCTTTTCTATTTGTAACTTGTTGTGTTAAAATTTCGAATACAAAAACTAAGTTCGCTCCCTGCTCTATAACCATAAAAGCTGTTGTTGCTGCTTCTGCTGCCTATGTTCGTTGTTGTTGTTTTAATTTCCGCTCCTCCATCTACTTCCATGCTTGTTGTTACTCATTCGAGCGCTCCTGCTGATATTTGAGTTTTTTTTCGATTTATTTTTTATTCCGATTTCATTTTTTATCTACGAGTATCCTGCTGTTATTGCTGCTGTTTTCATTGTTATTGCCGCACTATTACTGCTGCTGCTGTTGCCTTTATCTACTGTTGTTGTTGTTATTTGTGGTGTTTTGTTCCATGTAGCTTCTGAATCAATTCAATTGTTTTCGCCAATTTTACAGTATTGAATTTCTATACGCTCCAGAAGCAGCGTTTACATTGTTACCCCCGATTTGGAGTTTTTCATTTGATGATATTGCAGTTGTTGTTGTTGTTGTTGTGTTTATTGTCGTTTTTGTTGTTCTACAACATGATAGTTATTGCTTTGTTGTTGTTTACGATTATTCTCCTTGATAGTCGCCTAGTTTAGGTTGAATTTACTGATTTCAATTTTGTATCGCGGTTGGCTGGAGAGCATCAGGGATTAGCAGGATTTTGTGTAGATAATGAAATTTTGTGCGTTGCATGGAAACTGAAATGTGAAGATTGTGGAAGCTTAAGAAAGATTCTTAAGTGGATGCTAATTGGAATCTTTTCTATATAACAACTCTTCAGTCGACACTTTTTTCAAAGACGTTCTGCACAAGAATGTGAGATCTGCAAGGAAATTCCTTGCTATTTCCCAGACTGTATGAGGGTCAGAGGTGTCTGACATCCAGGCGAGCACTTAATCTACCTTTAAAGCGTTTACCCTGTGACCTGTGGTCTTCTTCCTTCCTTGAATCCATCCATCCGGAAAGATATTGGTTGATCCCCCTCGATTCCCTGAGTGCTGAACGTCACTAACTTCCAGCTGGATGGTGGGGCCTGTTATCAGTATTCACCCCTGACGGTTAGGGGTTTAAAATATGCCCGAGGTATGTATGCTTGTCATACGAGGCGACTAAAATCCACTTCGAGCCCGGCTAGGCGGACATCGAAATGGTTCCCAAAACAGTCGCGCTAGTTCGACAAGGTGCTTTTCATCGGAACGTACCAGATTCGTATCCCGCAAAGGGCTGTCAGCATAAGTACAACTCTGGTCTCTGTCTGGCTCGTCACGTAACATTTATAAGTGGATCCTCGACTAGGTAGGGCGAAGTACTGTTACAACAACGACAACAACAACAACAACAACAAAATTATTTTTACGGTAAAAGCGATCCAAGAGTAGCCGCTAAGAAAGTATGAAATCTATGAGGTAAAATTATGCTCCTGCCTCTGTTGTAAAAAAGTTTTAGTTCTGCGAAGCTCCACCAGCAGACGAATAAAGCGTTGCAGGATTTCGCTTCATAACTTGTAATAGCACTGAAAGCCTGAGACCGCTGAATATATTTCTTCGATACTCACCGTTGGTATCATAAATCTTCGGGTGAATTACATTTTGTTTTATGTGGTGGGTCCCAAATCCTACGCACGACTCGTTCCTCGGGGAGTTGGATTTATGTTACACATTTATATAGCAAACCGCTTGATCCAAGACAGACGCCCGCTTGCAGCCGCAAATCATGATGACAGATGCTGCTGAAATCCCCTGGCAAGCTCCTCAACTGATAATGTCGGTGTGGACTTGCCAGGTTGTCGCCTTCTCACATCAGTTCATCACCGTACGGATATTCACTGGCTATTCAGAGGATACGACGCGGACGTAGTGAGCTGCTTGGATCGCACATATGTAGAAGAATCGCTCTGGCCATTCCCAGTTGAACGGCGGTTTAGAAACGATCCCCATTTACGTGGACTTCTTCACACCGATCCATCCTCCGTTTGGACGGCCAAAATGGGCTAGGCGGTTAAAGGCTATTTTAAGTAAGTAAGTAATTTTTTTGATTTTCCACTGCTAAATAGTTCACAGCAAAAAAGTAAATAAGCAAAACTTAATTATAGTGATAAAACCAGTCTTAACACAGTGCCTCTCAAAACACTCACCAACTTTATAGCAACATTCCACCACTCTACAGCAACATTTTGCCAAATAACAATCAAACATGTTGCCTGTTGTATGCAGGTACCAACGTGCTCCACAACTTGCTCCAACTGAAACCAATGCGAACGAACAAGTGAATGCTTGCTTGATAAGAGACGTTGACGCTCGCACGACGACGCCAGCAGCGCAGTCGCCCAACACAAACAGTGAAGCTCTCCACACGGCACATTGGGGCACTGCGCTCACAGTGACTTTGATTTTATGCTGCTTTTGTGTGTGTGTGTTTGGCTTCGTTTGCTTTGGCCGCTTTTGTTGGCTATTTGGCTGGCTGTGTTTGGTTACCTTTGGGGGCGCGCATGCAATCCAGTCTTCGTTACGCCGTTATCCGCGTTGGTTGGTCGTTTTGTACATTGGTGAAGTAGAAGTTATCGTGTAAATAACGTTGTTAGAAGCGCGTTACTACTATTCGGAGTTTTGTGTGTGATTTGTGCTATGCAATTTTGGGTTGGGTGCACCTGTCAACGGCACTTTTATCAAAAGAAAGTAAAGATAATCGTATGCGAAAAATTTGAATAAATAAAAAAAATATTTTTTGGTTTCATGATTAATCATGCAAAAATTTCTTATTCAAAAAAATTTGTTAAATTTATTCTTTCGTCGCTTCCGGGTGGGTGTGAGCGCGCTGAGCCAGTCAGCTGTGAATCGTGATTTATGAATCGGATAGTGCAAGGTGGATAAACAGCAGTCAGTGCCGGTATTCGACCGATTTCGTTCGTTGAGTATAAACAAAAAAGTTAAAAAAAAATCTCCAGCTTCAAAAGCGTGTCAGCAAAATTTGCATACAAATTTCTTTCTTTTCTTTTTTTAACGTTCTTTTTGTTGATATTGAATTGTTAATTAAAGAGCGTGCAAAGCGTATAAAAAGTGTAGAGTGTTAAATATAAAAGTGGAAAAGAGCAGAGAAAGAAGCGAAATTACAATAACAGAAAGCCGGAAAGCGTAGTTGAATTCGTTCGTTGGCCTGACTGCGCCCGATTTTGCGGGTCGAAACGTGCCAAATTGTTTGCGGAAAAGCGGCTCAAAACAAAAAGCAAAATAAATGTATGTAAAATATTGTTTTTTTTTGCACATATTTTCTTTTAAAATTTTTGTGTATGGATGCGTGTGTGTTGTATGAAGCAAAAGTGGAGAAATTTCGAAGTTGGCGAAATCAATAAAAATGCAAATGAGATGAGTTTGCTGGAAGCAATTTTTCGAATAGTACCCAGTTTGGTGGTTTTTTATACCCAGTTGCGCTTGGCACACAATTTTGAAGAGATCGAAATAGATATAAAAATAAATGATGACTAGGGCTTTAGGTCCGCTACAATGCGCCTCCTCAGGAGGTGGGTAGAGAAATGCTTCCCAAAAAAAAAAGATGGATGGTATCTACTGGTGAAATGAAATACTCAGGACGAACCAAACCGACTAGTTCCAGCGGTCATAGGAGAGGACTGCTGTCGTCGTGGCGTGCTCAGCATATCACAACAAAGATTCCGGGTTTTAATATCGGTAAAAGTACCTAGCATAAAAAATTCCTAACAAAAATTTCTTCCGAATCGATGAAGCCCCTCGTCAGTGGTTCGGCAAACTCCCTGAATGCATTTCTGCCAAGGAAGGGTTCTTATCAAAAATTCATGCAAGTGCAGTTCAGCTTCGGCAAAAAACTGCAAGTTCACAGAAAAAAATTCTAAGCAGCACTCCACAAATTGGAAGAGAAGCACGACCCAAAAAACCGATCGGCTGAATGACAGCCTGCGGTATAGCCCTGCGGGTAAGGGGCTTAGAATATGCCCGAGGTAGACATACCGGTAGTAAGAGGCGACCTATATGCACATAGGTAATGACGTGCTAACTCGATGGTTGATCGACGATATGAGGCCTCTCACCTTTCATTACTCATCTTCTTCCTTACGGATGGAGGGATGATATGACCTGGAAGGTTCCACTGACCATATCAAATCGCTCCCAAGACAGTCGGACAGTACTGCAAGGGAGTACCTACCTGAATCGTGCCTGGCTCATATCCGGCCAAGGACTGTCAATTTCGACATCACTCCCCATAACCTTCTGGTAGTATTTTTGTCGTTAACAACACCATAACAACAACAATAACAAAGTCTGTGGGAGAGGACCTGATCGAGAATGCCACAAACTTCTTGCATCTCGATGGAAGGACGAGTTGACATCTAAACCAAGTATCATCCAGATTTATTCCAGTAAGGTCTTGAAGACCGAATCTGGAAAAAAGATTATGAAAAGTATGTAGGCTGTCACCTCAATTCAAAATGGCTGGTTGGGGAATATCGAAATTATCTCCGTCTTGTTGAAACCGTTTAAGTACGGTCAAAAGTAGTCGATCTTAAGTTGGTGCTGCAGGCTCAGTTGAGATAACTTGTGACTAATGCTTCATTCTAATACTTCGGTGGCTTCCCCTTGTATGCATTGATAACCAGGAGAGTTGAGAACAGCGACTCAAAATCGTCCAATGAAGAATCACTCTTGCCAACTAAATGCCACTTCGGACTGAGTAGGCAATTGAGGAGTAAATCACTCTCTCGACGAACCAAGATCAGGCCCAAAAGTCGTATCATACCTGTCCTAATCTAAGGCTTGGAATCATGGACAGTGCCAAGAGAAGATGAGATGCCCTTGAATTATTTGAGAGAAAAGTTCTCCGGAAGATTTATGGGACTTCCTATGAGTCCAACGGCTAGTTACGCATGAAAATATGGGATGTATGAGCTTAACGCAGATCTGATCATAATCAAGCGATTTAAAGAACGAAAGCTTCGCTAGCTGAGCCATGTTATGCAAATGGACAAAGAAACTGCAGCCCTCAAGGTTTTCCTACCGACTCTCGAAGTCGGCAGAGGAGTGGGGAGGTCTCAACTGAGATGGAAACAGTAGGCGGAGGATAACTTGAACTCACTTGGTGAGTTGTCGCTAAGGGATGACTGGCTTAAATATTTTTAAAGCACTCACATTTCAGATATTTGAAGTGCAAATGCAAATTTTTGTTTAACTTCTAAATATCAAGATACATTATTATTTTCATAACATAAACAATAACAATTTAAATGCTACCATAGCGAAGCAACAATAACAAAACAAAAAAAAATTAAAGAAAGAAAACGCCAGCAAACAAATGCTGAGAACAATATAAAATCAACAATCAAGCAAGTGAACAAAAAAGCATAAAGAAGTAAACATAAAAATTAGAAAGCATTAGACACAACAATAAACAATTACCTAATACAACAACAACATGTGGTAGATATGAAAAGAAAAATGCCGACCGCAAGTGTAAAAGTAATAATAATAAGTGGAGAACAAGAATAGGGGAAAGGGGAACAATAAAGTAGAATAGGCATTTTTTTTTCGTTTCCTCGGCTACAGATTTATAATTTTCTGTTTTGGTATTCAAAGAGAAGTAAAAGGTGTTGCAGGATTACTCAATATACATAGTTTCGAAAATCTCACGGAACGGAACTAACTGGATAACTAGATGTTAGGTGATGAAGTCATATCAATAACAACAAAGCGACTCAATCATCAGTAAGAAGCTTAATTTTCCCCAGAACAGACTGGTCTGACCAAACGAACAATCCGAGTTGATAGTCAGGAAAACCGCAAGACTCTCCTAAAATGAGCCAAAATGCTGCAGAACATATTTCTTCAATCGTCGATATTTATTATGTTGAAGAAAAGATTGACAAATATGTGTCACCACCCGACTATTTTGAAGTGATAATGGCAAATAAATTATGAAAATATGGTCCTTCGAGAGACTGCCTTCAGATTTGATCCACAAAATGTGCGAATTTTTAAATCGCACCAGTTACCGTTGTATCTGTCTCCTTTACGCATATGCATCTCATATAAGGCTCTACCTGAAGCAAGCTGACTGAACCTTATCGGTTTGACCTTAGACCAGTGATCGGCACAGAGAGCGCTCGCTGTGGTAGCACTAATATTTTCCTCCCAGAAAAGATATTGTGAGCCTGTGGATTACTCCTGTTGGTTCTAGCTTCGACCTGAACTTCTAATCTAATCTCGGCTTGCGTCATTTATTGCCGTTTAACCGCGTAGGCGATTTTGGCCGTTTCGTATCAATGCACACCAGTCATTCCCAATTGGAAACCCCAAGGCAGTTCAAGTCATCCTCCACTTGTTGTTTCCATCTCAGTCGAGGCTTCTCCTTCCTCTGCTGCCGAGTTCGGGTGTCGATAGAAAAACCTTCTGTACTGGAGCTTTTTTGTCCATTCGCATAACATGACCCAGGCAGCGGAGCCTTTGGGATTTGATTCACTGAGCCGTGGTCAGATCTGCGTAAAGCTTGTACAGCTCATCGTTAAAAAGGGCGCTTGATTAGAAAACGACAACGCACCACCTTTAAAACCTGTTTCCGAAACCACGATTCGTTGAGCTTCATATATGTATTATAATATTTTCAGTTTCTAGCTAGAACTTACTTGAAAATGCTACCCACAAATAAAACACCCACCCAGTGAAAAGTAAACTAGACACATTCTTTAAATGTGGATAAACGTCAGTCACAAGTGGGCATTGTGACAGGAACAATACCCACATCAAAAAAAGGAAGTACTGTATTCTTATTAAATTTGAGGGTTTGTTGATGGCTTACTTGCTCTTTTTCCACCATTTTCATTCCTTGCTAGACTTTTCTTATTATTTTTTTTTTTTTTTCTACCAACTTGAAATGTGACAAGTGCACACGCACCTTTCGGAATTGATGAGTATGCCGACATGTTGTTGTTCCTGTTGATTTTATCTTTTGTTGGGTGCTTCATATGTTTCCATGGGTTTTCATAATATATTTATTGGCCTTATTAATTACCTAATGCCTGTAAAGTAATTGCTTTATTTTTTCTTGGAAACACTAAGAAAGTATTATAGCTCTTTGAAAGAAAGATTCCAAATAAGACTGAGAGGAACTATACGCCAAAAGCTCCGGAATCTCAATGAGGTAAGGCAAAAGACAGGCAAAGGTGGCCTGGGGATGACGGAAGACAATAGATGATAGGTCGTTAGCATAAAGAAGAATATTGGAGAACTTGGAACAATCGCCGATATCATTGATGAAGGC
This sequence comes from Campiglossa producta, assembly GCA_964058755.1. Taxonomy (NCBI): domain Eukaryota; kingdom Metazoa; phylum Arthropoda; class Insecta; order Diptera; family Tephritidae; genus Campiglossa; species Campiglossa producta. The sequence continues at coordinate 12,521,503 of CAXKVI010000004.1, read as the reverse complement.
GACAACAAGATCCTGACCTCTGCGGGTTAGGGGTTTAGAATATGCCCGACTAATATGCACATATGTAGGTAATGACGTGCTAGCCCGATGTTTGATCTTTGGCTATGGTGCCTCTCACCTATCATTACCCATCTTCGCCTTCCTTTCGGATGGAGGAATGACATGAGCTAGAAGGTTCCACCGGTCATACGAAATCGCTACCATGACAGTTGGGCAGTGTCGTAAGGGAGTACATTATTTAATCAAATCTTTTGCTCAGCTTAGAGCAAACTTAAAGCTTTTTCGATAGGAAAGTTCTCCGAAAGATATACAATCCCTTTGGGAATGCTGGTGCCATTCAATGATGGGCTACACGAAAGCTTTATTAAACGGTGTAATGAATAGAAAGCCCAAGAAATCGTTCTGTAGGTGATGTTATACCATAGTATCGTTATACTCGCCTCGTCGAAAAATGCATTCCTTTCGGGTTCCGTCTTTAGCAGCAAGGAAGCCTTATTGAGTTGATGTGATAACTTGGATTACCTTGCTATTTACAATTATGTATTGGATATTATAGCTTAGGAACACGTGAACAAAATCAACTAGACGGATGAGCGCTAAGCTTCTGCCGAGTTCGACCTCGAAAAGTGAGGACCCCTTCCTAGCAAGGAGCGTGAAATCTGAGCCCGCTTCGCATTTTTTACTCTTTTTACTCTTCTTTTTCAAAGTCTCTATCTCCCTCTTTTTCTTTCCGTCTATTTAAAATTTCGTTTTTATGCCTGCTACTATGCCTTTTTTGTGTTACCGTTATACACCTTACATTGTGTCTACAGCAAATATTTATTAATTCAAGGCTTCGCCTTAAAAGTAAATAAATGGGTTCGTGTTTCTACTTTTTTTTTCTGCTGTCACAGCCAATTTGGTCAGTCTGCTGAAGTCGGTAGTTTGACTGTCTGCCATTCTTGAATTTTTCATGTTTGCTAGCTCAGCAAACAGCACTGTAAGCGTCCACTGACTGCTTTCTCTGCTTACTCCTCTCTTGTGCTTAATGCATTTATAATTTGTGCTTTTTTTTTTTTTTAATTCTATCACGTTCATTCACTTCATTCATTGGCTTTTGCTTTTGTAATTCCACCATACTTTTAACAAGCCAACATTTTTTTTTTGTTCAAGTTTTCTCAAGCTTTGTAGTGATTTATGTTTGTTCCAATTGCTAAATAGTGTCACTTAGTTTGCGATTTGTTGTCACTTTTGATTATCCAAAGCTGTATCCTCTTTGATATGCCTATTTCCGCTGCCAAAAGTTTTTAGCAGCATCGACGGCGACTGATTTTTTTTTTTTTCGAAGCATAACTGCGCTGCTTTTAAAAATCAATAAAGGACACTGGCATGCGCTCTTGTGCTTTGTACTCACGCTCTCCCGCTTTACTTTTCGCTAGCTTCTCAAATAGGACATGTTTATAAACAAACCTCCTTCGTTTCTCAAATGTTTGAGAGAAATAATAGTTCTACCGGCTCTCTTCTTGCTTCTTATGAGCATTATCCTTTAGCAACATTCTTAGCAACAATTTTCAAGCGCTCGCAACATTTTCGTCTAAAGTATTTTGTTTAGGTCAGATTCATATTTAAATTTACTCCCCCGTCTCTCACTCTATCACCTACCATCTACCACTTGTTCTCATTTATCACTGGTATTGCTCACACGGCTTTACATACACCTGCTTATCGGCGTATTGAGGCATGCAACAATTTCGAAACGCTATTTGTCGTTGTGTCCTGACTGCCACTTATTGTCATAAACTTATGAAAATCCTGACAACTTAATGTGCTTGTCTGTGTTCATGTATATGTTTTTGAAAGAGATTTATCTATGTTCTACATATTTGACGAAGAGAATAATAGGCGGAATTGAGAGCAGCGAACGGAAATATCAATAATTTTATAAAACAAATCTTTTCATGGTTAGAATTTTAAGAAATTAAAAATCAAATAGACGGATGAGTGGAATCTCCAACTAAATCTCTCCAAATAAAGGGTTTGGAATACGCCTGCGTAAGGTATGCCCGCCTGCCTGTCGAAATGGGTCTAAAAACCCCGACCCGAAACTTCGACAATCAAACAAAATGCTCGGATATTTATATATGAGAATCATTCCCAATGGGAAGATCCGTCGGAATTGCTGCTAGATCCCTATCTCTGATGCCTTCTTCGAGCAGTAGTGTTGAGAGGATCTTATTTTCCATATTTGGGGTTTTGGGTATAATACCTTCCTTATCCTTTTTTTAACATAATCCTTATCGACGATCCCTGGCTTATAACTAGTCATGGATTATTTTTTATTTTGGTAAATGTGTGTGAAGGCGGGAAAAGCCACAGCACCACACATACATACATATTTACAGTATTATTGGATTGATTCTGAGAATTTAAGAGACCTGTTGTCCTCTGCTTAAGTAAAATTTGAAAATCAATGGTCTGTAAATAAATGAAATTGTGTGAATCAAAGCGTAAAATAGTCACAGATCGAATACCTGGAATTCATCTGCTTCACTGATATCATGACATTTTTCCAAAGATTTAGTCAAAGTGATATGGAGATTGAAATTAATTTCAGGTTCTGGGAATTTTAAAAGAATTTAACTTTTTACAATAGAAAAAAAAAAAAATAAAAATAAAAAATTTAAATAAAAAAGTTAAATAATATAAAATACAAAAAAATACAAAAAAAAATATTTAAGTAATTAAAAAAAATGAAATAAAATAGGTATAACAAAAAAAGAGAAATAAATATATATACATATGTGATAAAAAAAATAAATAAAAATATAATAAATTAGTAAGAAATAAAATAAAATAAAAAAAAAAGAAATGTGAGTGAAAAAAATTAAATAAAATAAAATAAAAAGAAATTGAAAAAAATAAATAAATAAAAAAATGTAAAAAAAACAATAAAGTAATAAAAAAATAAAAAAAAAATAGAAAAATTAAAAGTTGTGGTAAAAAAAATTAGATTAAATAAAAAAAAAGAAATCAAAAAAAAAAAATTATATAAAAAAAAATAAAAAAAAAAAATAGAAAAATAAAAAAGTGAAGCAAAAAAACAATAAATTAGTACGAAATAAAATAAAATAAAAAATAGAAAAAAGTGAGTGAAAAAAATAAAAAAAAAATAAAAAGAAATTGAAAAAAATATTTTAGGAAAATTTAAAAAAGCATTAAAGTAATAAAAAAAAAAGAAAAATAAAGAAAAATAAAAAAATTTAGATTAAAAAAATTAAAAAGAAATTAAAAAAAAAAATAATATAATAAAAAAAGTTAAAAAATATGTATAATAAAATAAAAAAAAATAGAAAAATGTGAGTAAAAAATAAAACAAAAAAAAATAAAAAAAATAAAAAAAGCAATTAAGTAATAAAAAAATTAAAAGAAATACAAAAAAAAAAACAATAAAAAAAATAGTAAAATAAAAAAGTAATATAAAAAAATTTAATTAAATAATATAAAAACAAATTTAAAAAAATAATAAAATAAAAAAAAATAAAAATAAATAAAATAAAAAAATAAAAATTGAATAAAATAAAAAGAAATCAAAAAAATAATAAAATTAAAAAAAAAAATAAAAATTAAAAGGTGAAGTAAAAAAAATAAAATAAAAAAAAATAAAAAGATATTAAAATAAATAATATAATAAACGAAAATTAAAAAATAAAATCAAATAAAAAATAGAAAAAAGTGAGTAAAAAAATTAAATTAAATAAAATAAAAAGAAACTAAAAAAATAGTATAATAAAAAAAAAAAAAAAAAAATAAAAAAAAAATAAATAAAAAATAACCGAACAAGCTCGTCATCGGACCTTTTGTACAGGCTAACTGGAATTGACAGGGGAAATGGTCTTTTGCAGTTAGGCACTAGCTCTCTGCGAATAAAATATGGTACCTGAAAATTTTAACACTGAAAAAAGCTTCTAAAAGTTTTTTGTTCTATTGAATAACAACTAACAATTAGGCGGGAAAGAAAAAAGAGTATATAGCGACATACAAAAGAATAATTGAAAGAAAACAAAAAACAGTGATATAAAAAGAATAAAACGTATGCTATGTGAACAACGCTTCGATAATCGCAAATAAATAGGTACCTGTTCGAACTTTTATGAGAGCACATAAAGTGATTCCAATAAATAAATTGGCAAATGGTTGATTGTTTAATTAAAAAGATTTATGTTTATTTCCCCGCTTTTGTTTATGTTTTCTTACTTTTTTGTTTTGGTAAAAAAACTTTTTATTTTTTATTTTTGGCAATCACTTGATGAGCCTCAGCTCATGTGAATTGTGTGCTGGTCAAAGAACAAAAAACTTCTTTGTGCTCTAGAGCTGCTGAGATAGCGATGGGCTTAAAGGAGGTAACGATAGCGATCGATATCTGACTTTCATTGTTCACAAATATTTTGATAGACTAATAGTTAGCTACTTTAAGTGGGAAGTTAAACCGATTCATATTTTGAACATTCCTTGTCCGGATGTCTTTCATCGTAATTCTTCAAGAATCAATAGAGGATGCCAGAACTCACCAGAATTTCCGGAAAACGTCCATTTTTTTTTAAAAGTATTTCATGGGGCCAAGGAACAATCGATAGTAATAAAAAAACTAAAAAAATCGATATTTTAAATCGATTTTTTTCTAGCTCCATCGAGCTCACCTGGTGAGTTGAGCATGCTGTGTTAAACAATTAGCACAATTGTATTTTTTAGTGGGCTGTTTTAAGTTAATTAATTTAACAAATTTGTAGTCAGAATTAGATTATGAGGCTGTAGGATGTGAACTACAATCAAACTAATGAATTGAGCTTAATGATTTTTAGAGCTACGTCAAAATGTTGAGCCGATTTTGGTTTTATGTGTAGGTACTCCTATAGGGATAGGGATAGGGATAGGGATAGGGATAGGGATAGGGATAGGGATAGGGATAGGGATAGGCATAGGGATAGGGATAGGGATAGGGATAGGGATAGGGATAGGGATAGGGATAGGGATAGGGATAGGGATAGGGATAGGGATAGGGATAGGGATAGGGATAGGGATAGGGATAGGGATAGGGATAGGGATAGGGATAGGGATAGGGATAGGGATAGGGATAGGGATAGGGATAGGGATAGGGATAGGGATAGGGATAGGGATAGGGATAGGGATAGGGATAGGGATAGGGATAGGGATAGGGATAGGGATAGGGATAGGGATAGGGATAGGGATAGGGATAGGGATAGGGATAGGGATAGGGATAGGGATAGGGATAGGGATAGGGATAGGGATAGGGATAGGGATAGGGATAGGGATAGGGATAGGGATAGGGATAGGGATAGGGATAGGGATAGGGATAGGGATAGGGATAGGGATAGGGATAGGGATAGGGATAGGGATAGGGATAGGGATAGGGATAGGGATAGGGATAGGGATAGGGATAGGGATAGGGATAGGGATAGGGATAGGGATAGGGATAGGGATAGGGATAGGGATAGGGATAGGGATAGGGGTAGGGATAGGGATACGATATGAAGGACAAATAGAAGGAGAAATGCATAGATGGAGCTTAGGTTAGGAAAGGAGGGATGAAGAGGGAAGTAGTCAACATTTCAAATGCATGAGAGTGATTTTTTGGCAGAAAAACGTCTCTTAGGAGTAGAGCTTCAGCAAGATATGCGTCCTTCATTTTGCATTCTCTAGGAACTATGTGACGAACTTCCATAAATAAACTCAAATCAACATGCAAATGCAAAACACACACACATTTTTAATCACAAAATAAGAATTCAGCGTGGAGCTAACGCATCCGCAGTGGGTGCAAAATAAATTACATACACACAACGAGAGAAGGCGGCAATTGTGCCCGCCGCTATTTGCCTCCGTAGTGTCAGACGCCTTATTTTCTTTTAACGCGAATGTTGCTTATCTCTAGACAATTGCAAAAGTACTTTTTTACTTGTTTTTTGCTTTTACTGCTGACTTTGAGCCGCAGCAAATGCAACTACAAAAGTTGAAAAGTAGCTGAAACTATGGCATGACCCAAAGAGGGCTGTGCTGGTACGTACTACAACCGCTAAACATATCTTTGTATGTAAATATGTATTTCAAGTAGGACCCGCATATTTTTAGGTACAATAGCAAATAGTAAAAAATTTTGCAATGCTCTCTCACTGCCGCAAAGAATGTGCGGGTAGACACTGAAGATAAGTCATTGCTGTGGAACATTTGAGCTTTGGCTCTGTGCGGTAGTTTTGTGTGGTGGGAGCAATGTAAAAGCGCGGCAAAAATAAAATGAAAAGAGAAAAGTACATTTTTATACATATTTCCAAAAGTGGAGGAATTGTGATGCCATTACGCGCAGCGCCTTCAAAAACTTACTTTTATATTGAGGAAGTCAAACTAACGAAAATACTCTCGAAACAATACAATAAAACAATAACTACCTAGTCAGACAAAGAATAAACACTCTAAAGAAGTAGAAGATAGCGCTAAAAGTTTTTGGTTGCTTGGTTGTGATAAAGAACCAAAAAAAAAAAAAATAACGAAAATTACATAAAATAAATAAAAGCAGATAACTAAAAGAAGAAGAAGCAGAAAAAGCTGAACGAGCGCAATGCCCTCTCGCAAAACTACTGTCAGTACTTAGGTACTTGTTGTTTTGGCATGTTTGAATGTGCGTACCGAACAATGATGAATTTTTACTTAAGAATCTGGCGAAAAAGATATCCAACACAAACAATGGAGCATCCAAAAAAAAAACTGGCAGTTAAGGATTGTACAAGACAACCTGTATACATGCAATAAAGGCAAACTAATGCTGAAAAATAAGAAGATACGAAAAATTAAATCAGAAGTGGGATAAGCTTATAAGAAGACAAAAAAAAAAGTAGAAAAAGGTTTGGATGGATGAAAAAAGCTGCATGATTGTAATACGGCTACCAAGCAACAGTTTTTGGAAGTTTGCTGACGATACGTGGGTCTAACAGCTATTCCGACGATAAAGTTCACATCGACACCGTTACTCCTCCTCGAACCACTTAGATGACTTTATGAAGGCCATCAAGTCCTTTATGTCCAGTTCCGCGATCTGGCTTTGGCTCTCCAGGAAGGGAACTCCCAAAAAGCGCGTTCTCGCGCCGCTTAAAGCCGGACAGTTGCAGATGAGGTGCTCCACTCCAGATAAAATTAGATAAATAAAAATTAAAAAATAATGAAGCATGAAAAATGGAGAGTAAGACAGGAAAGGACAGGGAAGGAAAGGAAAGGGAAGGAATGCAAAGGAAAGGAAAGAAAACGAATGGTAAGGTGAGGTAAGGGAAGGAAGGAAAAGGAAACGACATTAAATGAGGGGTAAGGCGGGAAAGGACAGGGGAGGAGAGGAAAGGAAGGAATGCAAAGGAAGGGAAAGAAAACGAATGGTAAGGTGAGGAAAGGGAAGGAAGGAAAAGGAAAAGACTGTAAATGAGGGGTAATGCGGGTAAGGAAGGGAGAGGAAATGCCAGAAATGGAAAGAAAGCGACAAGAAGGGAAATTAAGGACGGAAAAAGAAAAAAGGAAAGGTAAGTGAAAGAAAGGAAAGAAAGGGAAAACAAATGACAAGCAAGTAATGGAAAGGAAAGAATAGGAAAGGAAAAGAAAGGGAAAGGAAGGGAAGAAAAGGAAACTAAAGGAAAGGAGAGGAATGGATAGGAAAGGAATATAAAGGAAACGAAAGGAAAGTAAGGAAAAGGAAAGGAGAGAAAAGGAAAGGAAGCGAAAGGAAAGGAAAGGAAGCGAAAGGAAAGGAAAGGAAGCGAAAAGAAAGGATAGGATGGGAAAGGAAAGGAAAGGAAAGGAAAGGAAAGGAAAGGAAAAGAAAGGAAAGGAAAGGAGAAGAAAGGAAAGGAAAGGAAGGGAGAGGAACGGAAGGGAAAGGAAAAGCAAGGAAAGGAAAGGAAAGGAAAGGAAAGGATACGATAGAAAAGGAAGGGAAAGGAAATAAAATAAAATAAAAAAGAAAGGTAAGGTGAAGAGAGGGAAGGAAGGGAAAGGAAATTAAATTAAAAAAGGATAGGATAGGAAAGGGAAGGGCAGGAAAGGAAAGGAACGAAATTATAGGAAAAAAAAGAAAATGCAGAAAATATGTAAGGTGAAGGAAAGAACATCTTAGAACAACGTGAATTAAAAATTATAGGAACTAAAATAAATAAAAATAAAAAAAAACACTGCGTTATTTAATGGTGTAGAAGTAAAAGGCAGAAGTAGGAAGAATGTGAAGAGAGGATAAATATAGAAAAGAAAAGGAAAAAAAAGTTAACTAAATAAAAAAAGACATTTCAAAAAACGTAGGAAATTTGAAAAAGGTTTTGTGGTTGAATTCCAATCACTGGGCAAACTCTAGTTGTATTAAAAAGATGTTATGAATCAAAAAAGGGAAGAAAAAGTAAGTGAGTAATAAAAAAGATGGATGAACAGGGAAACAGTAAAACAGTGGGCATGACAATGTCCACCGGTCCCTATAGTTTTTTTAGATAATATAAGTAATATTAAAAACGGGTTTTCAAGCTTTTTAAAACTCCAGTTTCATACAATAATAAACGATTTTTTATGAAAATAAAGATAGGTTATTAAATTTCTTAAATTTGTTTGTAAATAATTTTCATTCTTTTTCTTTGCAGGTAAGTAAGCAATTCAACATTCAAGAAATATTACGAGGCTTTTCAATGTGACGGATTAAATACATATTTCGAGACAAATTGGGTATACTCGTTCTATACTAAATCTTCTACATCTATAACCTAAAAATTTTATATTTTGTATATCTAATAAAATCAAATCGCAATCGAAAACGAGTTACTAGTCACCACAAAAGTTACTAAAACAGCTTGAAGAGCCACTCGACCGGCCTGCAAAATTAGCATATCTGATTTCTGCCCAAAAAAAGCAAGCCAGACAAAAAAAAAAAAAAAAAACAGAAATAATTCACATAATAAGCGACACGAAGAAGAAAAAGATTACAAACTCTTAAAATGTTATGAAAATAGCAAAAAATTTGAGCCATCAAGTTTCACTTTCTATTAAATAATCAGCATAATGAAATTGAAGGTGACTGCGAAAACGAAGAGATATCGATTACGATTTTTACGCTGAAAATTAATCAATCAATTGACAGCAGGGACTAATTAGCAAAATTTTGTGTGTGAATAATTAATTACTGTTTAACGGTAAGTTAGTTGATGACATCATTTTGGTCATCAGATTTTTATTTTCTTAGTTTTACAATTAGGTATCTTTGCTCTCTTTTTCTTGAATGAATAACTTATTAAATTGGCTCAAACACCGAGTAGCTCAATTGGAAACAGCAAGATATCTCAAATCGTTTTCCACTTGATCCCTCTGTCGGATTGATGGTCTATTGGGGTAACTGAAAAAAATCTGTTTCGAAATTTTCCTCTTTCAGCTAAGGTAAACTTGAAGACCCTCTGTGATTCTACCGAGTTTCCCTTAAGAGCATTCAGACATTTCTCTGCCGTAATTTTAGTTCATCTTAGGGCATCTCTCCCCTCTCTGAAACACAATAAACTTCAAAACAGCCATTCATCAAAAAAACCATCTTCCATCTTTTGCGCCACCTTGTATTTATGTTCCCACTGTCCGCTTACATTTCTAACCACTTCGTTGTGTGTCTTCTTCTTCTTCTATTTCTTTGAAACCGGTAACCCACCTGTGTTTTTGCTTTCTTTTGTGGTCTTCTGCATCATCAATTGCTAGCTTGAAGCCTATCATTAATTGTAACTTATATGTGCATATATGCAGTTGGCTGTCTGTCTTAGTCATGTACATCGCGTCTGCTGCTGCTACAGCACGACTAATCGAAAAACTAGATTTTTTTAATTGCAATTTGGTGAAAGTTCTCAACGGTTGTTAGATAGTACCACAATCTAATGATGACGTTTTATTTTGTGTTTTTTGAAAATTAATTTGCTGTTTTACTGGTGTCTGCTGCTTGTTTTTAGATGCAGGCTGATTGATGACTATTTGTAATGCAGCAGTGCAGGGATGGTCACTTTTTATGTTAGGGTTGTGTTCTATGTGTTTTGTGGTGTGTCGGTCTTTTGTGGTATGTAGGTCTTTGGTTTCCAAGAAAAGCGCAGTCTCAGCTCACTTCGGTTCGCGTCAATCAACTGATTTTATAGAAAATGTGTGAATCAGCTGTTGTGATTAGAAAATTATGTTGCCTATCGACTGGATAACAGCTTCGCCGGGAGATTTCACTCAAATGTGAGGTTCATGCTAAACCTGCATTTTGCATTATCCTCACATTTTAGCATTTAGCACAAAATGCAGCATTTATTTCTGCATTTACTATACAGATTTTAAAAGCTAACTGCAACTAAATGCTACTTTATTTCTGCATTAGCATTAGCATTAGTATTATCATTAGCATTAGGATAAGCATTAGCATTATAAATGCAAATACAACTCTGCATTCTTCGAAGATACAGTACAAGCACAAATTGTATTGTATGGAGAAAAAGTAAAAAAAAAATGTTGCATACTTTTGGGAGAACCACTTTTCATATTATGGTATCTTCTCACTAAGCAAGTCAACGCTGTTATGCAAAAATTTGTCCTGTTAAAAGTTGCAATTTTATGGGTGAAGAGTTTCCATGCTTGTTTAAAAAGTTGGGTTCTTTACCCACGAACACATTTTTATAATTCAAATGAAGTTTATCTGGAACGGCAAGCATACTTACACTTGCGTTGTATGAACGCACCTTAAGTATTCGAAAATTTGCCAAATGCACATTTACTTAATGCAGTAGCATGAACGATTTTCAAACGCTTATATCCGAAAATGTAAAATGCTGCATTTTAAATGCAGAATGCACCCCCCAAAAGACCTGGAGACTTCGGGTAGAGTAATGTGTCATGAATAATTTCAGAGATACCTTTTGTATGTAGTTTGCCACATGGATAGTATGCCTTATTCTAAAATCGTTTACTTGGATATTGCCACTTCGGCCGATTTACAGGGTTGCCACCTATCTATTTTTTTTTTAAATATTGAGCAAGATATGCCAATATGGGTATCAAACGAAAGGTGTTTTCAGCCGCATACCAACCATGATGTTTTCGAGTTGAGTTACCACCTAGGGTTGCCACCTAACTGCATTTTATTTATTCCTTCGTATATCGACTACTGTCTCGGTAACCTATTGGCCGATTTTAATGAAACTTTATATGTGAATAGCACCTTTTTTTTGGGTTTTACTTCGTCAAGCGATCTCTAACTATCTCTGGAACCCACTGACCGATTTCGATGGAATTTGGTATATGGATAGTATGTTCCATTCTGAGATATTTTACAGGGTTGCCACCTACAAATTCTTGAATGAAATTTGGTTTGCGACATAATGGCAACTATGCGAAAGCACAAATTCGGAATTTTTTTGGGTTAATTTCGGTACTTTTAACGATCATTTCTGAACTTTTTTTTGATCATTTCGGGATGGCTTTCGGGATCACTTCGGTATGGGTTTCGTGACTATTTTGAGACCATTTCGGGACTATTTTGTCTTCATTTCTGGTCTTTGTTGCCATCATTTCAGGACGATTTTCCATTTCGGGACTCTTCTGGGATAATTTCAGTACTTTTTCGGGATATGTTTCGGACTTTTTTGAGATCATTTCAGAACTTTACCGAAATAGTCCCTAAAAATTCCAATAATAATCCAAAAAAACTTAGGAAATGATCCCGAAAAAGTGTGGATCATATCCCGAAAAAGTACTAAAATTTCTCGAAAGAAATCCCAAAATGTCCCGAAAGGCAACCAAAACAGTGACGAAAACCTTCCCGGTATGGAGCCGAAAAAGTTCCAAAATGATCCCAGAAAGGTCCAAATGGTCCCGAAAAATTTCGGAACATATCCCGAAATGGTACCGGAAAAATACAAAAATTATTCCGAAAAAGTCCAGAAATTTAACGAAAATACTAGCTACGGTGATTGCTATTTCGATTTTACTAAAGGACCTTATTTATAAATGTAATTTCGCTTATGATTGCTTTTGAGATTCATTCTATTAAGTGCTTCTCCACAACCAAGCCGAAAAAAGAGGAATTTGTAGATTTTTTGCTTCATTTTATTTTCCATTTTATAACCGCGAAAATTCGTACAAAGTTACTGTACCCAACCATCGATTGTAAAACGCGTTGACCAGTAGCTGCCAAAAGCACTCAAAATAGCTGACGCGTGCACTTTTACCGTTCTGACATAAATTTTACATTTTTCGTTAAATTTTGTGTCTCCATACAGTTATTTATTTTGCGACTCATATGCGCACGCTTCACGCTCGTAAAACTACTATGGAATGGTGTAATAAATTTGAACAAGCGCAAAATTGTGAAGCGAAAAGGATACAAGTCGCAAAATCGGTGCGTTCGCATGCGTTCAATTTTTATTTTTTTTAACTATTGACAGGTTATTCGTTGAGGTGTCAAAATCAGAGAGCGTTAAGGTTATGACGTTATGAAAAATAATTTTTTTTTTTGAATTTTATCAGAAGAGGTAGAAATAAAATTTATGTTCTTTTTTTGCAATTTTCATTCATTTTGCTTTTAGTAAAACTTTTTTAAAATTTTTTTTTCAAATATGAGTTAAGATCTATTACAAAAAACATAAAAAACTTTTTAAAAACTTACTCGAAATTCCCATAAATTCTACGAACTTTCAAAAAAATTAAATTCTCTTAAAATTGTTATCAAAAATAACTCAATTGCTAGACTATTGTTAACATTTTTTCCAGAAAGAACAAAAAACACAGGTATTTTAATGTTGCTGAAAAAAAAATGTAAAATTTAAATTAAAAATTTTTTTTTTGAAATTTTGAAAATTTTTTTTTAAATTTTGAAAAATTTTTTTTAGAAATTTTTTTTTTTTTTAATTTTGAAAATTTCCTTTTTTAAAATTTTGAAATTTTTTTTTTTAAATTTTGAAAAAAATTTTTTTTAGAATTTTGAAATTTTTTTTTTTAATTTTGAAAATTTCATTTTTTTTAAATTTTGAAATTTTTTTTTTAAATTTTGAAAAAAAATTTTTAAATTTTACATTAGTGTTTAATTTTTTCTATGCTTTTTATGAAACAAATTTAGAGAGAATACCAAAAGTTTTTTTTGAAGACTTGTTCCCTTTCCTTCACACACCCCAATTTTACATATTTTAATTTCCTTGCAAAACACTACACTCTTTTTCCATTTTCCTCTCAAAAAGGCCACTCATTGAACTTCTGCATATATACATATGTAACTTCAGCCAATCTCGTTTGCTGTCACTTGGCATCTTGGCTACTTTACATTTTCTAATAAGTTGATTTCCCTGTTGTCAGGTTGTTGTTGTAGAACTGTGGTGCTTCTTGCCGCAACAAGAAGTTTTTGGCAGCAACAGGAGCTAACAAACCTCAGTGTACGTCCTCCTATCGGCTAACATTGGTCGTCTAATGCCATGCAGTCATTTCACTTCTGTTTTACATTTTTTTTTTGGTTTTGCTGTTACTACCGTTGAGAAGCAATCAGTGGTTCAAGAATACATACATATTTACGTGCGTGTTGTGACCAGACCGTCTCCGCTACGACCCCTCAACCTACTGTTCCTTAGACTCTTTTAGTCAATCAAATATTCTACAGTTCTTATTCTGTAGAGAAAAGTTTGTAAAACTGTTGCTCTTTCATTGACTTAGAAGTTCTCAAACAAAACTTAAGTAACAAGTAAGGAAGTCTAAGTTCGCGTAAACCGAACATTAAATACCCAGCTGTAGTTTTCATATGATTTTCGAAAAATTCCATTTCAGAGGTGGGCGTGCTTGGGAAGCGATTTCGTCGAATTACATCAGGTATACGCCCTATAATGCTAGTATACCTTGTACCAAATTTCTTCGTTCTACCGTTATTAGTTTAAAAGTTATGACCTGTGAAATTTTCAAAAATGCCTCCCTTATAAGTGGGCGGTGCCCCACCTACTTTTATAAATTTATCAAAAAATCATAATAGAATGACTAGGGAGTTCGCACTACCAAACTATATCATTTTAGCCATTTTCGTTACCGAATTATTTCAATTTAGGTGATTTTCGAAGTTTTCGAAATCGAAAGTGGGCGTGGTTGGAGCGAGATTTTATACAATTTCACCAGGTATACTCCCAACGATACTAGTATGCTTTGTGCCAAATTTCATCGTTCTACCGTAATCAGTTTAAAAGTTATGGCCAGTCGAATTTTCGAAAATGCTTTCCTTAAGAGTGGTCGGTGCCACGCCCACTTTAAAAAATTTATAGAAAAATCCTAAATGAATGACCAGGGGGATTCACCTATAAAATTATGTCATTTTAGCCATTTCCCTTACCGAGATATGTCAAATTATGTGATTTTGGAATTTTCGATATCGAAAAAGGGGGCGTGGTTATCATCCCGCCTTAATGAACTTTTTTGCCAATCTAAGAACTTTCATATATGGAACTCTATATCTATCTCGATTATTTTGTGACGTTACGTAGTACCGTTATGTGGAAAAAGTTATAATACCCTTGTACTAGTACTCGTACGCTGGGTATAAAAAAATATGAAATAAATAAAATTAAAAAAAAATTTTAAAATAAATAAAATAAAATCAAAAAAAAAAAATAAAAAAAAAATAAAAAAAAAAATAAAAAAAAAATAAAATCAAATTAAAAAAATTAAAAAAAAAATAAAACAAAATAAAATTAAATTAAAAAAAAAATTGGAAAATTAAATAAAATAAAATCAAATAAAATAAAATTAAATTAACTAAAAGAAAATAAAAAATAAATAAAAAAAAAATAAAAAAATAAAAAAAACAAACTGAAAAAGTAAAAAAAAAAATTAAATAAAATCATAAAAAAAAAATAAAAAAAATAAAAAAAAAAACTAAAAAACAAACTAAAAAAGTAAAAAAAATAAATAAAATAATAAAATAAAACAAAAAAAAAAATAAAAAAAAAATAAAAAAACAAAAAAAAAAAACAAACTAAAAAATTATATAAAATAATAAAATAAAGTAAAATAAAATAAAATAAAATAAAATATAAAAAAAAAATAAAACAAAAAAATAAAACAAAAAAAAAATAAAAAAAGTAAAAAAGTAAAAAAAAAAAAAAATTATTAAAATAATAAAATAAAATAAAACAAAAAAAAAAAAAAAATAAAACAAAATAAAATAAAATTAAAAGAAAAATTGAAAAATTTAATAAAATAAAATAAAATTAAATCAACTAAAAGAAAATAAAAAATAAATAAAAAAAAATAAAAAAAATAAAAAAAAAAACAAACTGAAAAAGTAAAAAAAAAAATTAAATAAAATCATAAAAAAAAATAAAAAAAATAAAAAAAAAAACTAAAAAACAAACTAAAAAAGTAAAAAAAATAAATAAAATAATAAAATAAAACAAAAAAAAAATAAAAAAACAAAAAAAAAAAAAAACAAACTAAAAAATTATATAAAATAATAAAATAATAAAATAAAGTAAAATAAAATAAAATAAAATAAAATATAAAAAAAAAAATAAAACAAAAAAATAAAACAAAAAAAAAAAATAAAAAAAGTAAAAAAGTAAAAAAAAAAAAAAATTATTAAAATAATAAAATAAAATAAAACAAAAAAAAAAAAAAAAATAAAACAAATAAAAAATAAAAAAAAAAAATAAAAAAGTAAAAAAAAAATAAAAATAAAAATAAATAATATAATAATAAAAAAAATGTAATATAAAGAAATTCAGTTAAAATAAAATAAAATTTTGAAATAAGCCAACCTCTTACTGAATTATCGACAGTGCAGTTTTTAACCACAACTTTCGGTCACTAACTTTGGATTTCTCTACAGGGCTACCTTCAAAATAAAACACATATCATGCGTATGCATAAGTCCAAAATAGATACATATGTAGGTATGTATCTCAAGTTTATTTGGATTTACCTTTTGGCGCTTTTCGACTCCCAACAAATTCCAATGTTCAGCTCCAACGCCAATGAGTTCATTGAATTCTTGTTAGAAAAATTGTGTTCTTCTTAATGTTGTTGCTACTAACTACTAACACTGTTCTCCCTCGTCATGTTATATCTTTTTCAAGAGCACCCAGTTTATTATTGTTGTTTCTTTTGATTTGCTCTTGTACTACTTGTTAGTTGGTTGCCTGTTGGCAAGTTGACTACACTCATAAATAATTCTCCAAAACAGGTTCCTTTTTGGTTTGGACAAACACTGTCACTGTCAGCAGTACCACCACCAAAATGCCCTTGCTCTTGTTGGTCGTGCTCTGCACCCGTTCTGCTGCAGCGTTTAAGGTTGCACTTTCGATACGAGTTGTTGTTGGTAGTCATTAAATGTTATGCTGTTTTTATGGGCATAACTTTGGCGTAACCAGCGCCACATGCAACATACTTACATACATACAGAGGCATTTGATTTTTTCCAATCTAGATAATATTTTTTTTATTTGTGTTTTTTCACCTTTATTATTATTTTTTTTTTATTGCATCATTGATTGCGCAACATTCTCTTCTTGGTGTTTGAAATTAAATGGAGGCTGTGAGAGGTATGCAGATGTTGTAAAAAGAACGTTGACCTTGCTTCTTCCATCAGGGATGGCAATGCAAAAAGAAAAAAAAAAAAAAAAAAAAGAAAAAAAAAAAAATTTAACCAAACAAAAAAAATTTTATTAAAAAAATAATATTAAAAAAAAGAAATAAAATTGTAAAAAAAAATTAATTAAAACAGTATAAAAAAAAAAATAAAAAAAAATAGAAAAAAAAACAAAATAAATTTAAAAAAAATGAAAACAGTTTTTGTGGTCATTTTGGGGTTATATTGGGGTCTGTTTGAAGTCATATTAGGATCATTTCGGGGCCATTTTACAATGATTTTGGGTTCATTTTAGGATGATTTTGGGGTAATTTTGAGATAATTTTTGGGTTATTTTAGAATGATGTTGGGTTCTCTTTCGGGTAGTTTTGGGATCATTTTGGGATCAATTAGAGATCATTTTTTGGGATCATTTTCGGGTCACATAGGTGTCAATTGAGGATCATTTAGAGGTCAATTTGGAATCATTTTGGCATGATTTGGGGAAGTCTATTTTTTAATGTAAATATAAATATTTTTTATTCAGAATTCCAAATTTTCAAATCAACAAACGACGCGTCGCTTAACTTTCAAAACAATCAGCAACTGTCCAAATAACATGCGCGTGTTCTAACAAACGTTTTTTTTTATTTTCGCAACAGTTTTTTACATTTCTACTTAATGTCAGTTCATTTTATTTTATTGCATATTTCAATAACTTTTTTTTTCTATTCCTTTTTTGTGTTTGACATTTGCTAGCCATTATTTTGCTACGTGCCGTTGGGTTGATTTGGCAGCATGTCTGTTCAAATGTCACATATGCGAGATGGTACTAGAAACAAACAAAAAAAAAACACAACAAAAAGCGTAAAACAGTGAGCGATTGTTGTTGCTGACGTTGCAATATCTACTGCGTTACAACAACAACTACAACGTTTAAAATACCTGATGGGTTAAAAGCCAACATTGCATTCGATTGAAAGGTGAACGTTGAGTTCAGGGTCTACGTGTTTTCAATTGAATTGTTGTTATTTTTTTACCTTTGCCTATTATAAATGTTTGTATGCAATTTGCAATTATTTACATGACTACATGCTTATTTTCTATTAATAAAAATGAATTTAATATTTTTGTTAGAGTTAAACAGGCAAATTTTATCTCAAATAAACAAAAAAAAAAATTTAAAAAAATAATAAAAAAAAAAATAAAAACAAAATAAAATAAACTAAATTAAAATAAAAAAATAAAAAAAAAATTAAATAAAAAAAGATAAAATAAACAAAAAAATAAAATGACAAAATAAAAGAAAATAAAATAAAATAAAATAAAATACAATAAAATAAAATAAAATAAAATAAAAGAAAATAAAATAAAATAAAATAAAATAAAATAAAATAAAATAAAATAAAAGAAAATAAAATAAAATAAAATAAAATAAAATAAAATAAAATAAAATAAAATAAAATAAAATAAAATAAAATAAAATAAAATAAAATAAAATAAAATAAAATAAAATAAAATAAAATAAAATAAAATAAAATAAAATAAAATAAAATAAAATAAAATAAAATAAAATAAAATAAAATAAAATAAAATAAAATAAAATAAAATAAAATAAAATAAAATAAAATAAAATAAAATAAAATAAAATAAAATAAAATAAAATAAAATAAAATAAAATAAAATAAAATAAAATAAAATAAAATAAAATAAAATAAAATAAAATAAAATAAAATAAAATAAAATAAAATAAAATAAAATAAAATAAAATAAAATAAAATAAAATAAAATAAAATAAAATAAAATAAAATAAAATAAAATAAAATAAAATAAAATAAAATAAAATAAAATAAAATAAAATGAAATAAAATAAAATAAAATAAAATAAAATAAAATAAAATAAAATAAAATAAAATAAAATAAAATAAAATAAAATAAAATAAAATAAAATAAAATAAAATAAAATAAAATAAAATAAAATAAAATAAAATAAAATAAAATAAAATAAAATAAAATAAAATAAAATAAAATAAAATAAAATAAAATAAAATAAAATAAAATAAAATAAAATAAAATAAAATAAAAAAAAATAAAATAAAATAAAATAAAATAAAATAAAATAAAATTAAAAAAAAATAAAATAAAATAAAATAAAATAAAATAAAATAAAATAAAATGAAATGAAATGAAATAAAATAAAATAAAATAAAATAAAATAAAATAAAATAAAATAAAATAAAATAAAATAAAATAAAATAAAATAAAATAAAATAAAATAAAATAAAATAAAATAAAATAAAATAAAATAAAATAAAATAAAATAAAATAAAATAAAATAAAATAAAATAAAATAAAATAAAATAAAATAAAATAAAATAAAAACAAGTAAGGAAAGCTGTCTTCGGCTGTGCCGAAGGCTAAATACCTTTCAGGAATAAGCGTAACGATTTTCACTGTTTGATCCCAGTACAGCCTGTGTGAATTTAACTTCCGCTCATACCGAAATTATCGGAACTATCGATTATATGGGGGCGATGTGTTATATTGGTCCAATCTCATTGATTTTTAACATCGACATTCCACATTCTAAAATAGCAATAGTTATGAAATTTCACGTTCCTACCTATATAATTACGGGAGTTATCTACCAAAATCCGTTTATCGGAACAATCGATTGTATGGGAGCTATGTGAAATATATATCCCATCTCAATGATTTTCAACGTCGATATTTTATATATAAAAATAGCAATACTTACAAAATTTCACGTTCCTACGTGTTTAATTACAGGTGTTATAGCCCAAAATCCGTTTATCGGAATAATCGGTTGTACGGGAGCTATATGTAATATCGGTCCGATCTTGCTGGTTCCGACAAATGATTCCTGTATTGGAAAATGGTGGCCGCATACAAAATTTCAGCCAAATATCTCAAAAACTGAGGGACTAGTTTGCGTTCAAACAGACAGACAGACAGACGGACAGACAGACGAACATGGCTAAATCAACACATCTCGTCATCCTGATCATTTCGGTATACTTATTGATGGGTCCATCTCTTCTTCTTCTCATACTTACAAACATCGGACCAAAGTTATAATACCATTTCATCTTCATGAAAGGTATGAAAATACGCTCCGGTATTTCCGCCTTTTATTTAGTTAGTATCTACTAGTTTTAATATTGTTTTCCTTTCTATAAGTTCGCAATTGTGATAACTACTTTAGGATTGAAGTCACCATATGAAAAAGAAAAATCCATTCAAACAATGCAGCTTTTGCATATTTCGCTTTCTTCATCACGTAAAGAGCTTTACATAAGAATTCAGTGAAGTAGAACCAAAGGCGAGTAATGTAACAACAACAAAGACCAGTAAGATGATATACCTGCGCTGACTTGGCCACAACACCCCAAGAGAGAACGTGAATAATTGGTTATGCAAGTGAACACCTCGTTATGTGTTGTGGGTAGCTGTGGGATAGAGATACACCTATCTAAGTGTACTTATTTATATGTATGTTAGTATGTATGTTAGTATGTATATTCAAAATGTTCGCCCTCTAAGCAATATTTTCCGCATTTAATCTCAAACCAAACAAGAAAAGAAATAAAAGAAAAAAAGCGAAAAAACAAAAGTTGCAAGCAAAGCATTTGAAGTCGTTTGTAGTCACGAGCTTCTATGGACTTGATGATGCTGAAGAAGAAGAAGCAGCAGCAGCATACTCAATGCTTCTAAATGTCGCTAGCTGTTCTATAAACCACATTCTAATAACGCAACAAGAGCTTTGGTACCAGCAAGAATCGAATAACAACAATGCGCAACAACAACAATAAAAATAACAAGCATTTGATGATTAGACTACCAACGGTATTACATTTGGTTTGAAACCTGGGAATGCGTAAATGCGTCGAAAGAAATTCAATCTACATTCACTCGGAACCTAACTCTGACTTGCGAAGCTGAGCTGAGTTGGTAGTGAAGTAGTTGTTGGTATGGTGGCAACCGCAAGGAAGCTGTTAAAGTAAAGTTGGAAGATATTTTTCAACAATCAGCAGCAGCAGTAATAACAAATCCAGCAACAATTGTACGATTTTTAATGTTTGGTTTAGGTAGAATGAAACTGAGATTTCTCATGCTGTGGCGAATGTTAAAGAACTTGCGGGCTATTGCTTGGAAAAGTGTAGAAGATGAATTGCGTATCTTATTTAGTTACGTTGTTGGTGTTGTTGTCGATATGGTTGTTTTTATTCTTGCTTTAAATCCATGCAAGATTACAGGTAAGTAAAATGGCAAACATTTTCATGACCACTGCCGCATTCTTGACAGTGAAAAATGCGTAGAAGCGTAAGGCTTTATATGGTGATGAGTGGACTAGGAGATCGCGGTTGGTAATACAA
>CAXKVI010000004.1:12493000-12495500 GCA_964058755.1 Campiglossa producta | reverse complement strand
TTTTATATTATAAAAGGATTAAAAGTTGAGGGCTCGTGTGTGGTGGATGGGCTGTTACACAGTTTCAGAATTGGACTTCCGGTTTGGATTTTGTAACGTGTTTCGGTTCCGGTTTCGGGTTCGGTTTCGCTTTCGTTCTCCAGCATTTATTTCGTTTTCGGATTCTGTTCCGGTCGCGTTCTTCAACATTTATTTCGGTTTCAGTTCCGGCTTCGTTCTTGAACATTTACTTATTTTGGTTCCGGTTTCGTTCTTCTTCATTTATTTCCGTTTCGGTTTCGTTCTTCAACATTTATTTCGGTTTCGGTTCCGGTGTCGTTCTTCAAGAATTATTTCGGTTTCGGTTTCAGTTCCGGCTTCGTTCTTGAACATTTACGTATTTCGGTTTCGGTTCCGGTTTCGTTCTTCATCATTTATTTCGGTTCCGGTTTCGGTTTCAGTTCCGGTTTCGTTCTTCAACATTTATTTCGGTTTAGATTTCGGTCACGGTTTCGTTCTTCATCATTTATTTCGGTTCCGGTTTCGGTTTCAGTTCCGGTTTCGTCCTTCAACATTTATTTCGGTTTAGATTTCGGTCCCGGTTTCGTTCTTTAACATTTATTTCCGTTTCGGTTTCGATTTCGTTCTTCAACATTTGTTTCGGTTTCGGTTCTTCAACGTTTATTTCGGTTTCTGTTTCGGTTTCGGTTTCGTTCTTCACCATTTTTTCGGTTTCGTTCCTCAATATTTATTTCGGGTTAGTTTCCGGTTTCGGTTCTTCAACGTATATTTCGATTTCTATTTCGGTTCCGGTTTCGTTCTTCAATATTTATTTCGGTTCAAGTATATAGCTTCGGAATAGGTCTGAATATTTATAACTTCGTTTTCGGATCTCGTAATTTTTTTTTCATTGCTTCATTCCTCCATAGTTATGTAACTTTCCTCTTTCAGAATTTTGATACTGGTCTCAAAACGTGGCATTTTTAACTCGGCTTGACAATCTTCCATAGAAAATTTTCAGGGTACCGTTTTAATAAAAAAGGTTAAGGTAAACTTTACAGTTATGGTTATTGTTACGGTTATGGTTACGGTTATGGTTACGGTTATGGTTACGGTTATGGTTACGGTTATGGTTACGGTTATGGTTACGGTTATGGTTACGGTTATGGTTACGGTTATGGTTACGGTTATAGTTAAGGCCACCCGTTAGACAAAATTTGTAATGTTTATGGTTGTAGCTGAGAATTCAAATAAAAAACTTGTATTACACATCCATTGAGGTACTCGCAAACCGGATAAAAGATGATTTCATTTCTATCGTTCAACCAACGACCTTCAAGCACTTTATTGCACCAACATTTGTCTATGAATAGCCGTTGCAAACGGAGAGTCGTTTGACAGGCGGTAGAAGGAAGCTGAATAATTAACAATGTTGGCAACATTGTCACAGAAAAAGCAAAACATTTTGTCTTACAAACTTGAACTGTCAACATTTTTAACTAACATTTCAGCTTCATTAGTGTCAGCGAGACGGTATAGAAAAAAAACAAAAATATACATAGCGAATATTAAAATTAAAATTGAAAAATTCTTGAATTTGCAAAACAAGTTGGCTTCGTTGGAATTCCTGCAAATACTTTGTTTTAGCTTTTATATCTTTTTATTTCCTTATGATTACAACTTTGTTGTGACTGCTAAATGAGTTACGACTTCTCGTTGTGCATTTTTTAAGGCTGTCGTCAGCTGCTGTGAAGTAAAAAATTTATCAAAAAAAAAAAATTAGAAAAAAAAAGAAAAAATTTAATTGCAAGCATGATCACATTTATTTCTTAACGTTTAATGAGTTGTAATGTTTTTTTTTTTTGTTTCAATGTTTAGCGCATAAATAGCATTAACGATGTCGAAAGTTAAGCACAATAGGAAAAAGAATTAATAGATGAGATCCGCTTGGATGATGTGATGTCACGAGGTGATTATATTTCCAAGAACAGAAATATGACATAAATCTTATAAATCAAAAATGCGATTAAGCACAACTTCATATGAAATAGTGCAAGAGTAAATGCAATAAACAATTAATTAAAGCGATTAGATGTGTCGGCGATAACTCGTTTACTAAAAACACACACAACAGCTCAAATAACCTTACAACTTCAGTCCACAACTTACCCAAGTTGTCAACTGTCGCAAGAATCGCCGAAGCCGCGCAGCAATATAAAAATCTTAATTCATTTGACATCTAAACGCTTTTGGCATTTAAAAATATCAACAAAGAATAGCATGGCCTCTGCTGTTCTGAGACATGCAAATGACTAACAAAAACCAAAAACAAAATTATGTGGTTGAGCGCTTAAAGTTACTAAGGAAAAAACAAACAAAATTTAGTAATGACATCAGAGACTTCTTGCGCGCACATTTCCGCACCTCAAAACAAGAAGATGCCAACAAAACTTGCTGGGTGTACCGCACCTCACTGCACCCAAGCTCGCCTTCACAGTGAAGTTGCAAGCTTTGCACCGTT
>CAXKVI010000004.1:12480500-12490500 GCA_964058755.1 Campiglossa producta | reverse complement strand
TTTTAAATTTTATTTAATTGTTTTTACTAAATTTATTTAATTTAATTTTTCTGAACTTATTTTTTTTTTTTTTTTATTTTATTATGTTTTTATTTAACTTTGTCTCATTTTACTTTATTTTATTTTTTTTGTTTTATTTTATTTTATTCTATTTAATTTTTTTTATTTTAATTTTTTAATTTTTTTTATTTAATGTTATAAATTTTTTTACTGCCATTTTATTGCACATTACTGTACATGCTCTCGCAAAAACAACCGTAGCATCATAAAAAACATTGATTCATGCTCAAGCTGCCTACAAAAGCTGCACAATGAGCTACATTTTATTATTGTTCTACTGTGTTGTTATTCTTTTCAACAATGGTGTTGTTGTTTTGTTTGGAATTTTTGTTTCTTCGCGTTTCTGGTTGCACTGGCAATGAGTAGAAACAGTTAAGAAATTCCGCAGTCAAAGTAATAAAATGCCAAGTCAAGCAGCCTAGCACGCAGTGAGCAAACCGCGAAAAGATACCATACAAACAGCAGCACTGCAGAGGGTGGGGGGTCACACAAACATCGTAAGGGAGAGCCTACATTCAGTTAATAACAATTTTTTTTTGGTGTTTTTGCTTAACTTAACTTTTTTTATACGTCTTGGCAACTGAAACCGGTATGCGGTAGCAAAAAACAAATGAAATGCCGACTGGCTGCCAACAACTAATGCTACAACAAAAACAATTGTAACAACATAGTTGAAATGCCACCATGAATAGAATAAATAAATAAAGGTGTAGTAATGGGTGCTGCTTGTGGTTGTTGTTGTTGTTGTAGTAATTTTGTTGTTCTTTTTAGCAAGCGCCAATAGCACCTTCCACAGCAACAACAACAACTCGCCCAGTTAGAAAAGATAAGCTACGTGTAGATTTGCAACAAAATAAATGACAGTTAACATTTTTGTGTTGGCTGCAAATGCAGAACGAGTAAAACAACGCATTCCTTTCTTAATGAAAATATCTATATGTACATAAGTGAAAAATGCGGAGTATTTATGAAGAAAATTAAAACGAATGTCGCGTTTATAGTTTTATGGTTTCACTAAGTGCTTTCTTTGCTAAAATTTATGGCATTTTGTTGGAATTGCTCAACACCGAAAGTTGAGTTGAATGAGCAAAAAGTTGTTTTATGAAGACAGGTCTCATTATCAACAGCATTTTGAACTTTATTTGTTAATTCAAAAAGCAAAAAAAAAAAAAAAAAAAATTACCCCGAAAAAATTTTACTCCGAAAAAATTTTACTTCGAAATTTTTTTTACTCGAAAACTTTAACTCCGGTTTTTTTTTTTTAATTAACTTAACATCATTTGAAATTAATAGATTGTAGCTCTCGTATACGAAAATAATATTAAAAAAAAAAAATTAAATTTACTTCGAAAAAATTTTACTCCTAAAATTTTTTTACTTCGAAGACTTTTTACTCCAATTCTTATTTTTAATTAACCTAACATCATTTAAAATTGACTAATAGATTGTAGCTCTCGAATATGAAAATAAAATTTTTCAAATAAAAAAAATAAAAAAGGCAAAGCTATTAGCTCCGAAAAAATGTTACTCCTAATTTTTTAAATTTGTTTATTAAATTAAATATTGCTTTGCTTGTAAAATATATTCCACTTTTGAATTTTATTTGTTAATTCAAAAAGCAAACAAAAATTTACTCCGAAAAAATTTTACTCCGAAAACTTTTTACTCCGAAATTTTTTTAATTAACTTAACATCATTTAAAATTGTAGCTCAGGAATACGAAAATAACATTTTTCAAACAAAAAAAAAAAAATAATAAAAAGGCAAAGCTGTTAACTCCGAAAAACTTTTACTCTGAAAAGATTTTACTCCGAAAATTTTTTACTCCGATTTTTTTTTAATTAACTTAACATCATTTGAAATTAATAGATTGTAGCTCTGGAATACGAAAATAACATTTTTCAAATAAAAAATAAAATAAAAAGGCAAAAGCTATTAACTCCGAAAAAATTATACCTCCAATTTTTTAAATTATCTTATTAATTTAAATATTGCTTTGCTTGTAAAATATATTCCACTTTTGAATTTTATTTGTTAATTCAAAAAGCAAACAAAAATTTACTCCGAAAATATTTTACTCCGAAAACTTTTTACTCCGAAATTTTTTTTAATTAACTTAACATCATTTAAAATTGTAGCTCACGAATACGAAAATAACATTTTTCAAACAAAAAAAAAAAAAATAATAAAAAGGCAAAGCTGTTAACTCCGAAAAAATTTTACTCCTAATTTTTTAAATTTGTTTATTAAATTAAATATTGCTTTGCTGGTAAAATATATTCCACTTTTGAACTTTATTTGTTAATTCAAAAAGCAAACAAAAATTTACTCCGAAAAAATTTTACTCCGAAAACTTTTTACTCCGAAATTTTTTTTATTTCGAAAACTTTTTTCTCCATTTTTTTTTTAATTAACTAGACATCATTTAAAATTGACGGGTAGATTGTGGCTCTCGAATGCGAAAATACCATTTTTCAAATAAAATTAAAAAAAAAATTAACTCCGAAAAAAATTTTACTCCCAATTTTTTAAATTAATTTATTAAATTAAAAATTGTGTTGCTTTCTAAAATATAATTCATTTCTGGTTTGAGAAAAGTTATACAAAAAGACTAGACAACATTTCTCTGCTCCGAAAAAAATAAAAAAATTACTCCGAAAAAATTTGTATCCGAATTTTTTAAATTTATTAATTTTTTAAATAATTTAAAGAATAGTGTAGTCTTATCCGCTAACAAGAATAAACATTATTTCAAATTGATTAATAAATCCTTATTCTAGATTCCGAAAATTGGCTTTATTTCGAAAATGTTTCCCACTTAATTTCTAGATTGAAGTGGAAAAGATAACCAAAATCAGGCAACACTTTTTTACTTCCGAATATTTTTTACTTGGAAATATTTAAAGTTTAAAAATATTTTCCAATTGATTCGTTTATTTACTTTTTCGATTCCGAAAATTTTGTTTTGCTCCGAAAAAAATTTTCGCACTTCATTCCTAGGTTGTAATAAAAAGGATAAAAGAAGAAAGTAATAAAATTATTTGATAGAAAAAAGTTGATATTTGTTGGTCCTGAACCGGTCCTAAACCAGTCCTAACTCGGTCTTAAACCGAACTTTCTCCGAAAAATTTACTTGAACCTACTCCGAAAAATTTAGTTGAACAGTATCTTGAATATAACATTTTCCCAAGGAACTCGAACGAATTTTCAACTCCAAAAAGAATTAACTCCTAAAATAATTACTTCGAAAAAATTAACTCCGAAAATAAAAAAGAATAAATATAGCATTTTGAAAAACTTCCCGCGCCTGAAACAATACAATTTTAAAAGCTGCTGTTTTTTTCAGGAGAAGGGAAAAAAATTCAACTAGGAAAAGAAGTGCCTTTCAATTCCAAAAATAATTAACTCCTAAAATAATTACTCCGAAAAAAATGACTCCGAAAATAAAAGAAATAAAAATATAACACTTTCAAAAACTGTTCGCGCCTGAAACAATACAGTTTTGAAAGTTATTGTTTTTTTTTTTCAGGAGAAAGGAAAAAAACTTCAACTTCGAGAAAAAGTACCATTTCGATGTAAAAAGGTATTTACAACAATTCCAAAATTTTAGTTCACACCACAACCAAAGTTTCTGTATTTCTAAGTAAGGTACAACAATTTTTATTTCCGAAAAGAAATACTCAAAACTATTACTCCGAAAAAATATACCCGGAAAAAAATTTTTGAAAAAAATACTTTAGGAAAACGAGCTACAACCGAAAGATACAGTTTTGAAAGCTTTTTTCTACAAGGGAATCCAAAACAGTTTTCAACTCCGAAAATAATTATTTGTATAATTACTCCGAAAAAAATTACACCAAATTACTTTTGAAAAATTTAACTCTGAAAACAAAATTTTTAAAAAATACTTCAGAAAAACGAACCGCAACCGAATAATACCATTTTGAAAAGCTTTTTTTCGAGGGGAAATCGAAACAATTTTCAACTTCGAAAAAATAACTACTCCGAAAAATAGTTGCTCCAAAAATACCCTAAAATTACTCTTAAAAAAAAAACGTCATAATTGAATGACGGTGGCCAGTGTGGTGTACAGTTTGTGTGCTGGGCCTACACTCCGAAAATAATGAATCATTCCGAATTTTTTTGGAGTTATAGAAAGCGCTCTCCTACAAAGCTTTTCAGGAAAGCTTTTGATACTACTAATATTATTGCTACAGCTAGCATTAATCAACATTTGATTTGTCCATATACCCCTACCTCCAACCCTTTCGAAATACAAAAACTATTAATAACATTAAATGACCACTTTCGGACATTTTGACAACTTGGACTCTGACATTTTATGCTATCAAATTATTCGCATCGCTAAATGACAACGCTGACCAAGCTTTAATGGTACCAACGATTAAGCAAAAATGGTATGCTCATTTGTATGTGTGTGTGTGTGTGTGTAAATCTATATTTGCAAGTGGATTTGTTCCGAGATTTTATAACAAAAAGTCACTTAATGTCAGACACGCGTTTGCAATTGAAGTTGAATGGCTTTTGTTGCAATTGGAGGTGTTTGAGAATGTAGCGTAGATAATGATGAAGAGGTGAAGAAGTGGAGCAGGAAATTGTGGATAAGTGGTTACATTATTATATAGTTTTCTAACCATCAACGTTAGATCGATCGATGTTGTAAGAATGTAAGAGTGTTTTAGTTTGCGTGTACATTGCACTCATCGTTTGACAGCAAAAGTAGTTAAGCAAAAGTGTCCAGTAATGTGGCGTCCGACATGTAATTGTGGTATTTAGCAATGCCGTTTTGTTGTTTGTTGTAGTCAAGAGGAAGCGGTTGGCCATCAGCACTCGAGCAATGTGCTTCATAAATGCCCTTTCATGCGACCATGCTGTTTACGGAGTGATAGGGGCATGTAGATGCAAAGTCAACCGCTCGGTGCTTTAGAAAGCTATATTTTACTCCGAAAATGACTTTTGATCACTCATGTCTTTCTCACAGCAATACTAGTCGAAATAAATGGCAATACTAGTCGAAATAAATGATATTTCAAAATTAAAAAAAAAAAAAAAAATTTACTCCGAAAAAAAACACAGTTACTCCGAAACAGATACATATTTCATCACATGCTTATCTAATTAAATTTATTTTCTCAAATCTACTCAATTACTGCGTGTACTACATTCTTAATAAAAAAAAAAATAACTCCGAAAACACAAACTTACTCCGAAAAGGAAATTTTTTAACTCATTTTCCTTGTTTACAGCAAAAAATTTTACTCCGAAAACACAAACTTACTTCGAAAAGGAAATTTTTTATCTCATTTTTCTTTTCTACAGCAAACAAATTTACTCCGAAAAAAACACAGTTACTCCGAAACAGAAATTTCAGCATATGCTTGTCTAATTAAATTTATTTCCTCAAATCTACTCAATTACTCCGGGTACTACATTCTTATTAAGAAAAAAAAAAAACTCCGAAAACACAAATTACTCCGAAAACGTAATTTTTTAACTTATTTTTCCTTTTTACAGCTAAAAAAATTTACTCCGAAAAAACACAGTTACTCCGAAACAGAAATTTCAGCACATGCTTGTCTAATTAAATTTATTTCCTCAAATCTACTTAATTACTCCGGGTACTACATTCTTATTAAAAAAATAAATAACTCCGAAAACACAAACTTAATCCGAAAAGTTAATTTTTGCACTCATTTGTCTTGTTCACAGCGATATAGTAAAGAGACTTGAAAATAATAAGAGGAACCAACGCACTGCAGCAGTTCGCGGGTAAGGAATGCCATCGCATGGTAAAAAAACTGATTCAGTGTATTTCTTATGGAGGTGAATTTCTTACCGCGTGGTGGAATTCTTCACCGGCGACCTGCTGAATTGATTTGGTTCCTTTTATTATTTTCAAGCCTCTTTGGATATAGTCCAAATAACATGACTTGTCGAAATTTTCATAAAGCAAATTTACTCCCAAAGGACCGATTTACTCCGAAAAATGCAATTAAAGCGCAGCTCTGACTATTTAAAGCTAAAAACATTATTTTTACATTTATTAACATTTTTTATTCAACAAACAGAGTTAACTCCGAACGCACAAAAAAAAATTGCATTTTAAAAAAACTTACAAAGCTTAGATTCACTCCGAAAATAAAATTTTAGCTCAAATAGTTAAGCCAGACTTGCCCAACAAATTTTTTTTCAGCTTATTAGCAGCGCAGGGATATCACAAGTTATGTTAACATAAAAATATATTTTCCAAAAGTAGAAGAAAAAAAAAAAAAAAAAATATTTTACTCCGAAAAATAAAATTTCTTCGGAATACGAAAATTTTCCATACCTATAACCAAATTTACTTAAATTTCCTTATTTATTGTGTTAAAAAAAGCTGTCAAACATTTTCATTCCGAAAAAAAGTCATACAAAGAAATAAAATTACTCCGAAAGAAGAAATCACAAAAATATGTTTACGCCGAAAGGTATTGTGTTAGTCTGAACAGAAATATTTTCCTATAAAAATAAAATGAGTTTGCTTCAGTTGGTTTTACTTTGCGTTACTTTGTATTAAAGAGTTTTTCAAAAATTTTTACTTCGGAAAAATAGGCCGTTAAAAAAAATTACTCCGAAAAATAAAACACACTTTTAATATTAAATGCATTCAGTACGACTTGGAATTAAACTAAACAAGAGAAATAGGAATTTCGGTATTGTACAATATCTTATTCATGTTCTCAAAGAAAAAATATTTTCAGTACAGTAAAATTTAAAAAATTCTTTTTTTACACCGAAAATAAAAAATCTGCCCAAAAGCATAGATGTTATGAAAAAATTTAAAACATTTTCTTAAATATGATAAGACTGATTAAAATAGCTGTCAAAAAATTTACTCCGAAAAATTGAAATTAGTCCTAATAGTAATTCACCCAAAATTATCTTCATAATTTGAGTTAAAAAAAATATTAGCTTCAAATATATACTTCTGAAAAAATGTGCGGCCAAAACGTTGCTGAGAAAAATTTTCTCCGAAAAAAAATACCCAAACTTTCCGAAAGCAAAAAAATATTCAAAGAGATCGATTCTCAAAATATCGTTTCAAAAAGCACCCTCCATTGGTCAACTGCCCTCATTAGCATAATAGTTTGAATGTTTATTTTTAATTGCCTCTCATCGACTTCATTGATATGCATAAAACTTTGAATTTGTTCATTTCAACAAAACACTAGTCATAATACTTTAATCCCTTAAGTCCTAAAACTTTACTAATTTAATGAGCTCCGTTCACAATCAACAACAGATGTTGTGGCAGTGTGAGAGAAAGGTTCGACGAAGCAATAAGCATAAAGTTAGAACATTATCGTTATCTTCATTATTGCTAATAATCGTTTCAAATTACAAATTTATAAATTTATGTTTTAATGATTAAAACTTAATCCTTTGTACGAATTACGGTCACTGATATTTTGATGTGTGTTTATGGCAATCAGGCTTTGCAAAATTGTGTATAATAAAATGATATTAAAACGTATACGGCTTAGCAGCGATAAACGGGTATAAATAGGTTTTACAGCGGTGTGCATATAATTAAAACTGCGACAGATTTATTAATTTCAATAGCTGTTTTTTGTTTTCTAATTTCTCTTTTATACATTTTTCCTTGTTATCTACATTTGGAAACGGCAAAACTTGTTCTATATTTCATTATGGATCTCTAGCGATAGATGGCTGAAAACTGCTGTCAATTATATCTAGCAGCTTTGGAGTGATGCTCGTACAAACACTTACTCCGAAAAAAAAAAATTTACTCCGAAAGTAAGATAACTTTTGAAGTACACGTAAACTAACCAAATTTTTTTTGTAGTTGGCGGATATGTTAGGAAAGAAGTCATTTGTCCCTCTACCATCAACTTCTGTATTAATTTCGACATAATTTTTTTTTTTTTTTGTAATTCGGTACGCTGCTCATCTTTGCATTATTACGAATTAATTGAAAAATCCAAGAAAACAATTTAGTAAACAAAATGTTTAAGCCATGACTGCATTCAATAAGAGATGCTGCTGGTTTTGATAAAAAGTATGACAGCTTAAAGGCCTGAAAAAATGAATGTTTTATAAATAAATTTAAAGCCTCACCTGAAAACCAATTGCATTCGCTACAGTCAAACAAAAAATGATGCCTGCACTTTAGTTGCGTCGATGCAGATATATGAAGAGTCATTATTAATCTGTCACTTGCCAGCACTGCACTGTGGGACATTTTGGAAAGAAAAATATAAAAAGTTGAATTTTCAAAATAAAATTTTCAAATTAAAAACTCTACGAAAGCCCCTTCAAACACCTCTCTAGAAAATAATTTTTAAAATTTATTATTTTTATATCGAAAAATAGTTGTATAACTGCTAACAGTGTTGATGATATATGTATGTAGCTCTTAATGTTGCCCTAAATTTTTATCCAATTTTAGCTTCAATATAATATGATAATAAGTTGTTCGTATGTATTTTGTGTTTGCGTACATCAGCATTCCCTTCAGTTAAGCCTCCTGCTCGCCGTTATGAGCCAGCTTGGTTGCGTGCAAAACGTTGAAACTGTCAGCAAACTCAAAAGTTCAATCAACTCTTGAGCACGTCAATTGATAAAACTACAGATACGTCTATATTGTATGTACATTAGGCAGTATCAAAAAAAAAAATGGCATAGATGAAAAAGCTTGAAGTGGAATGTCCACTGTAGACAATTTTTGGTATAAGCTTTTGAATTTAGGTGGCTGTCATATCATCAAATAGTTGGAATCGACTCCTTCCGATTTGAATGAAATAAAAGTAAAAAGATTTAACATACTTCAGATATCACAGGGTAGCAATCGCTTGATATCACAAATGTCACCATCATACTTCTAAGTTTGTAGATTCATTTTTTTCATACAAAATGCAGTCTAAAACAGCATGCAAAATTATCTACTTTTCCTGTCTCTACAAGAGTAATGGAAAATAAAAAAACCATTACTTTAGTTAGACGGGATATCACAGGGTATCAATGGCGTGATATCACAGATATCACAATCATTCTTTTAATCTTCTAAGTTCTTTTAGATTGTTTCATTTCATACCAAAGACAGTCCAAGACAGTGTGAAACTTTTCTACTTTTCGTGCCCTTGCAAGAGTAATCAAAAGTTAAAAAAATATTAGTTACTAGAGATGGGCAAGATATCACAGGGTTTCAATCACATGACATCGCAGATATTACCATCGCCTAACTAACTTTCTAAACTCTTGTAAATTATTTCATTTCATACGAAAGTTATCTTATTTTAATGTCCTTACAAGAGTAATCAAAAGTAAAAAAAAAACTTACTTCAGATGGACGATATATCACAGGGTATCAACCGCATGATATCACTGATGTCACTATCATCCCTCTTACGTTCTATGGTATTGTACATTCTTTTATATCATACAAAATGCATCCTGAAATAGTATGCAAAATATGCCAACAGTAATCAAAACTAATAAAATATCACTTCAGATGGGATATCAAAGGTTATCAATCGCAAGATGTCACAATCATCCATCTAAGCTTCTAAGTTCTTGTAAATTGTTTCATTTCACTAAATTGTATGAAAATTATCTCTTTTTTGTGCCCTTACAAGAGTAATAAAAAAAAAAAAAAAAAAAAAACTAATGGCGGCGATATACCAACAGGTCATCATAACCTCTAACGAGATTTTTAGCCGAGCTTCTCTTTCCAACTTGTGGTGTGTTGCTTTTTGAGTTTTTCCTACAAGTTGGCGGGACCTACAGTTTTTTGCCGACTCCGAACGGCACTTGCAAAGCAAATGAATTTTTTGCTGAGAAGCTTCTCATGGCAGATATACACCCGGAGAGTTTGCCAAACTACTGCCGAGGGGCGACCCCGTTTAGAAAAATTATTTTT
>CAXKVI010000004.1:12465500-12475500 GCA_964058755.1 Campiglossa producta | reverse complement strand
ATCAGTACGGAAAATAATTAAATGGAGCAATGTTTCGATCTAGAAAATCAGTAATGAAAATGTCGTACATAGTGCAAAAGTAGGTTAAAGCTTTAAAGTTTGTATTTTAAACTATATATGGTGATATGATATTTTAAGGTGTGATATGAAGTGCTATTAAATCACACTAACTATCGGCTGTAGTATCATATGATATTTTACTGATACTAATATACGATAATACGATATGATATCAAATCACTTAAGATATAAGTCTGATAAAATGTAAAAAAATTAATTCGATGGATCGTTGAAATCATATGCCATATGTCACACTATATAAGGTCATAAAACTTGACTTTATTGCCGCAACAGATCAACTAGTTTCTTTTATTTTATATCTCAACATATGATAATACGATATGATATCACATCAGTTTAGGTAAAAATATGATAAAATGTAAAAAAAAAACTATATCGATGGGTAGTTGATATCATATGCAACATGTCAGGCGATATAAAGCTTTATCACATGATTCTAATACCGCAAAAGATCAGAAAGTTTCTTATATGATATCAAATCAGTTAAGTTATAGATCTGATAATATGTAAAAAAAATACATCAATGGGTAGTTGGTATCATATTCAACCTGCCAGATGATATAAAAGTACATCACATGACTTTATATCACTTAATAGTGGATCAGCTCACCACTTCACCTCTTATTTAATCACGCCAGCGAAAACATCGTCAGATCAGATGATAGAATATCGCACCTTACCAATATTATGAATACATTCCGGATGCATTTGATAAGTTATATTAACTAGTTTCTATCATGTTTTATCCTAAAATATGTTAATACGATAGGATATCACAACATTAAAGTCACATCAGATGAAATACCCAAAAGAGAATAAATCTGATAAAATTAAGAAAAAATTAGCTATCAACGATCCATTGACATCATATGCAAAATATCATATCATATCATGTAAGGGTGACCTCGGCTGAAAAGATCAACAAATAAATGATATGATATTAAATTAGTTGTTGTGACCTTATTATTTAGATAAAATGTGAAAAAATCAGATCGACGGTTCGACGGATGCATTTGAAAAGTTATTTCAATTAGTTTCTACCATGTTATATCCTAAAATATGATAATACGATATGATATCACATCAGTTAAAGTCACCAAAAGAGAAAAAATCTGACAAAATTAAGAAAAAATTAGCTACATGGATCGTTGACATCATATGCAAAACATCATATGACAGTATATCACACAGAACTGTGAAGGTCACCTGGGATGAAATTATCAAAAAATTATTTAGTTAAAATATGAAAAAATAAGATTTGACTGCTATCATATCACAAAATCTAAGATATCATACGAGACTACATAAAACGAAATGAAATTATAATACAACTTTTAGTTTTTTAGGTTTGACTGGTTCGACATTTTTGGGCGATCATATCGCATGATATCATATCGTAACATTAAAGGTCATATCAAAGCAAAGAAACCAAAGAAAATAAAGCAATCTAGTTTGCGCCTGTTCATATCGCTTAATGTGGCATAAATCAAATTATAACGTTGTAACACATCGTACAATATCAGAACATTACTTATCAAAGATCATATCTTATAACATCATATGGGTCGAAAATATATGCATATGAGTAGATATCAGAAAAATTTTGTTGTGTTGAAGAACCAAAACAACATGAACTTTGTCCATGTATCCCTATGTCTTTGTGATCATGCCGAAGTCTTCGAGCAATATTCAAAATGCTGACTCGTATCACATTTCCTTAATTACTTTTTTTTAAATTAGGTAAACACTAAAACAACAGCAGATATCTCCTATGAGCATGTTGTTGCTATTGAACACTCATGTCCAGTTGCAGTAACAGAATTAATTTCTAATCAAACCGTGTTATGATTGTAACAATCGACTAGCTATTGCCTGTTTTTAATTTTCTGTTTCACGATCTACAGCTTGATGGGTATTTTGAAGTGCAAGCTGACGGATAAATATGCATCAAGTACTTGTATTTTTAGTTAAATTCACGTTTTTTTTAATCCACCACGTATTTTTACAAAATCATGAATGCATCTAACAAATTTTTTTCACATGCTCCTTGTTCAATTTAGTTATTGTGCAGTTTTTGAGTTTTTCTTATATTCGTTCGTTGTATTTTACAATTATTATTTTATGTAGTATTTGTGTTATTGTTAATTAAATGAATTGTATATTCGGCGACTACTGTTTTTGGTGCATTTATTTTTCGTGTATTTACATATTCACGCTTTTGTGAAAATACTTTTGGACAGTTTTTTTTTTTTATTATTTAGTGGATCATGTGATGTTGCGTGATAAACTTTTACTAGGTTTCCATTGATGTGTGTCATAAAGTTAGCTTCTTCATGTTAGGAGGTCTGATACAATAGTACAAGCAAGTTCATTTTCCCATATAATTCAACTTCCTGAACATTTTGACGCCTGAGTCTTAGATCACCCCTTTTCAGAACAACCTCAAAACAAGTTTCAAGAACATAGGGCATTTTTGGAAAATGTTTAAAAAATAGTTAGTTCTACTAGCCAGTCGTACCTAAATTCAGGTCGTATTCTTAAAAATTTCAAAAATAACAAACTATATTGCCTTGAAGGAAAAAGCTGGGTAACTAGAAAAAACTAATTTATATATGTTCAGAAAAACACAAAAAAAAAAAATTCAAATCTTTCTCCCAATTTCTTCACCTTCTTGTTTCAAATGTTCAAGTAAATTCTCGTTCCTCCGTGTCCACAGGCAGCCATTCGGAGTACAAATTCCGCACGCTTCTCAACGAACAACTGCCTGAATTACGCAAATATTTATCCGCTTAACCCTTTTTTTTTTTTTGAGTTTCTAAAAATACCAATCATGCCTTTGGATGGGGATTGCTCTAGAAAAAAGCAAAACAACAACAACAAACCAAAGTACAAACTTAAAGAAGTTTTAATGGGCGCACCTATCAAAAAACGAGTGGCAATAATGTCAAATGTGGCACGTGACTCACGCCCAGCTGCACAGTTTAGCAAAAAAAAAAAAAAAACAAGAAAAAGCGAGCAAAAATATAAAGCAGACACTGGAGGCGCGAAAAACAACTTCTTGTAACTTTGTATGTTTTGTAATTTTTCTCGATTTTTTTTTCATTCTAGTTTTCTTTGTAGATTTATTACGCTGTATGTGGAGTATTTGCGCAAAACAGCTGCTTTCATAAGAAGAAAACTCAACGCGTGTTAATTAAAGAATTTGCCACATCTCGAAAAACAATTTTCAATTTCTTTATTGCTTGTTTTTCAATCTTAATCTTCACTTCGCACTGTTGCTGTTGTTGTTGTTGTTGTTGTTGCTTTGGCATTAAGCAATTTTCTGACAGCTGAAAATTAGAGCATTAAGTTTGCACATAACTAAAGGTGACTTGTTTTTGAAGTGCAGTGTTGCTTTGGTGCTTGTTGTTGTTGTTCGGCACATAACAAATTAGCAAAAAAAAACGCGAAAACATCGCACTTTGTAAGCCAAATTAATAACTCTAATTGGCCTCATAATTTTTGTTGCAGGTAGACGGTAAACATTTACGCAAGCGACAAGCAAATTGCAATTGTGCAAGACTGCACTTTTTAGAGTTTGCTAGAAAATATTTCAAATTAAAATTAAGTTTAGTAAGTACCCAGACCCTCAGATAGCATTTGAATGGATAAATCTATCTTACTCCGCAAAGGATAAAACATTCAAAAAATCGCTCGAACCATAATTTTACCTTTTTTGAGTTCTTGATTTGATTTGACAGATCTTTTTGTAAAAAAAAAATTACTCCGAAAAAACTCCGAATTTCTCCGAAAACAGTTTTTTGCATGAAATATGCAAATCGTACTATTTTTATGGCGGTTGACGGAAAATTGTGCTTAAATGACCTATAAAAGAACCATACTCCGAAAATATAAATCTAGTTCAAATTCATGCGAACCCTACATAAATATTTCACTATTTTTGAATTTATGATTTGATTATCAATTTTTTTTCTAGGAAGAATAAGTTCTTCAAAAATTCGGACCAAGTGCGAAAATTTTAAATTAACTCCGAAAATCTAACTTTGCCTGCGCATTAGTACTTTGATATTATTTATGTAATGATAGGAAGTTAATTTCGAAAATTAATCGATTCCGAAAATTCGATCAAACTCCGAACATTTTAAATTTCCTCCGAAAATCTAACTTCGCCTTTGCACTATCATTTTGATATTATTTAAGCAATGATAGAAAGTCAATTCCGAAAAAAAGCAATTAAAAAATTTGGACAAACTCCGAAATTTTTTTAAATAACTCCGAAAATCTCACTTTGCCTGCACATTATCATTTTTAAATTATTTATGCAAAGGTAGCGAACCAATTCCGAAAAAAATCAATTACGAAATTTCGGACCAACTCGATTATCAATTTTTTTTTTAGAAAGAATAAGTTCTTCAAAAATTCGGACAAAGTGCGAAAATTTGAAATTAACTTATGCAATAATAGAAAGTCAATCCCGAAAAAAAATCAATTCCAAAAATTCGGACAAACTCCGAAAATTTTAAATTAACTCCGAAAATCTAACTTTGCCTGCGCATTATGATTTTTAAATTATTTATGCAAAGGTAGGGAGTCGATTCCGTAAAAAAATCAATTCCGAAAATTCGAAGAAACTCCGAAAATTTTAAATTAACTCCGAAAACCTACTCCGAAAATTTTAAATTGACTCCGAAAATCGAACTTTGCCTGCGCATTATCATTTTTAAATTATTTATGCAACAGTAGGGAGTCTACTCCAAAAAATAAATCAATTCCGAAAATTCGAAGAAACTCCGAAAATTTTAAATTAACTCCGAAAATCTCACTTCGCCTTCGCACTATCATTTTGATTTTATTTATGTAATGAAAGGTAGTCGATTTCGAAAAATAAAAAAATTCCGAAAATTCGGACAAACTTCGAAAATTTTAAATTAACTCCGAAAATCTATCTTCGACTTCGCACTTCGCGTTATTATTTTTCCAATTATAGGAAGTTAATTCCGAAAAATAAATCAAGTCCGAAAATTCGGAGAAACCCCGAAAATTTTAAATTAGCTTCGAAAATCTAAGTTTGCCTTTTTGCCCATTTGATATTATTTATGCAATTAAAGAAAGTGAATTCCGAAAAATAAACCAATTCAGAAATTTCTAGACAAACTCCGAAAATTTCAAAACTCCGAAAAATCAATTCCGAAAATTCGGACATACTCCGAACATTTTAAATTAACTTCAATGTCTTACTACGCCTTCGCACTATCATTTTGATATTACATATTTTTGTAATTATAGAAAGTCAATTCCGAAAAATAAATCAATTCCGAAAAATCGGACAAACTTCGAACATTTTAAATTAACATAGTTTTAAAATTTCTCTCCGAAAACAACTCTGAAATCAATTGCTTTAATTACACAATTGTTTTCTTTTGAAATTGAAGCCTTCTTCCATTTTTGCTTAGCTTGAAATAATCACCTTTAATGGCCAACAATAGGACGCGCATATAAACTCATAATTCATAAGTACTTAAATGAAGTTGTTGCTTGTATTGTAATGGCAGGCGGGATAGGGAAGCACATAAATTATAATACTCAAAAATATACATATACATACAAACAATATATCACAGTACAAACAATATGCTTAAATTGAAATACACTTTTGCAAATAAAAATTTATTCAATTGTCCGCACAGCCAGAGGCCAACGTCAGCGCTTTTGTATACTGAATAACTATTCAATCAGCCGCAAGGATAGCTTTTGCAGCGCGCCGCATGCCCAGTACTCATGCCGCCACTTGAAGTTTATGCCTGCGGCTTGATTTCGCTTTCTTATAGCTTTTATTCTTTACATTTTCCATTCACCTTCCTGATCTTCTTTGGTAGAAAAATTTCATTTTTGTTGACAGCAACTTCAACGTCGCAAGACCTTCTTTGGCAGTGTAGCCAATAATTATGCGCTTCTCTACCAATTTTTATTTTTTATTAAATTTTTTTTTTCAACTTTTCTTGAATTTATATTAAAGTTAAAGTTATGGTATGATGAGACAAGCCGCACGTTGTCTGCTGCATTGAATTATTGCATGCAACATTTCGTTTGTGGCACAACATCGTTCATGGCTACCGGGGCTGTTGGCATGGCAGCAACTTGCTCTAGCAAAATTTTGGAGTTGTTGTGAATTCAAAGGAAAAATTTGATGGGGGAGAGATTAAAAAAATATATATATGAAATATTTTTTACATTGACTTCCTCTATGTGGTAGATATGTGTGTACTTTCAAAATAAATTGGAGTATGATGCTTCGTCGCGTCCAGCAGCCGCATAGTTTGTTTGCTTGCATCATCTTCACTCAACTCGCTTTTTTTTTGTTTTTGCTACATAGCAAATCATATACCGTGAGTATAATGATATTGCAACAACAACAACTCAACCACGGTGACTCAGCTACAAGTACTCTGGTGTTTATCTACTTACTTTTGGTGGACAAACAAAGCAAGAATTTTGATTTGAAAAATGCGCGCAGCGTCACACAAAAATCATTAATCATTCATAACAATGGGAGCGTGGCTGGCGTATAAGGCAAAAGGCTTAAGGTTGCATTGTAGTGAGCAAATTCGAAAAAAAAATTGAAATTGAAAAGACGATTGCATAAATTGTTGCATGATGTGAATATTATAGAGAGTAAATAGTTAAGATTTTTATTATGCGAAAAAATAATAGTGAAATGAGCATATGAATTGTCTTACAT
Organism: Campiglossa producta; assembly: GCA_964058755.1. Lineage (NCBI taxonomy): Eukaryota > Metazoa > Arthropoda > Insecta > Diptera > Tephritidae > Campiglossa > Campiglossa producta. The sequence continues at coordinate 12,468,680 of CAXKVI010000004.1, read as the reverse complement.
ATATCAGTTGTCTTTATGAAATCAATAGGCTATCAAAAATTTAGGCCTTGAAAAATATGTCTGAGTACCATTTTCTGCAATATGGCTTATATAACAGTCATTTACTATCAACTAGTTAGTGTAGTTCGAATTTTCGGAGTAAATTTATACTTTCGGAATGATGACGACTCTTTATTTAAAGTCTTATTCCCAAAAAAGTATTAAACTGAAAATTATTGCAGCAAAAATGTGATGTGTGGAAGTGTTTTTCAAATAGTCGGAGTAATTCCGAATTTTCGGAGTAATTCCGAATTTTCGGAGTAATTTCGAACTTTCGGAGTAACTCCGAATTTTCGAGGTACATACGTTAAAATTTTACTGTCTTAAAGAGAAAGAGATTTCAAGATTGCTTTCACCTCGAACAAGTTTAATTGTTATTTTTTTTAGCTCACACACTATATCTGGGTTTAGGAATTGCGATATTTCAGTTGTCTCGAAGTAGCTTTCTGAAATCAATCGGCTATCAACTTTAGGCCATGAACAATTTTCTAGTTTTTGATTAGCAATATTCTGCAATATGGCTTATTTAAATCCCATTTTCTGTCAATAATTTAGTGCAGTCCGAATTTTCGGAGTAAGTGTTAACATTCGGTATGATGACGACTTTTTATTTAAAGCCTAATTCCCAAAAAAGTATTAAACTAAAAATTATTACAGCAAAAATGTGATGTGTGGAAGTGTTTTTCAAATAGTCGGAGTAATTCCGATTTTTCGGAGTAATTCCGAATTTTCGGAGTAATTTCGAATTTTCGGAGTAACTCCGAATTTTAGGAGTACGTTCAAATTTTGCTGTCTTAAAGAGAAGGGATTCCAAAAGTTTGCTTTCAAATCGAAAATATATAAATATCTAATAATTTGGAATTTTCGGAGTAACTCCGAATTTTCGGAAAACGTTCAAATTTTGTTGTCTTAAAGAAAAGCGATACCAAATGATTGCTTTCACCTCGAAAACTTTGATTGTTATTTTTATAAGCTCACGCACTACTAGGCAACGATTTCTATGATAATTTTTTAAATCCTTCTTAATAACCCATTAATAACTCCATATTTTTTTATCTACTTTCAGATTACTTATAAATCTTTGTGTTGTTGGAAACATAGTGCTATGCTTTGAAAATATAACCAACGCTAACTAAATGCCATAGTAAGTAGGTTTGTTAAAAAAAAAAAAAAAAAAAAAAATTCGGAGTTCCGAAAATTTGAATTCGCGCATATTGATACTCCTTAAAGGCCAAGTGAATACTTATTCTTTTATGCAATTACATATTTGCTTTATTTGTAACACCCCAAACCCAGCTTTACTTCAATTTGTTTCTTTTTTTTTAGTATATTTCCCTTCGCCTCATATGCCATCATCGTATTTCACTCTGTGTCTTCTGCAACTAACTAATTTGCATTTAAACGTGTTCCCAAAAAAAAAAAAAAAACTCGTTAAAACTTATAACCATAAAATTTACTTCCATCATAATTTCTTTGTTTGTGTTTTTGTGTGCAGCTTTCTTGTTCGTGATTATAAGTTTTAGGAATTCTAATATGAAAAATGCAAATTTGAACAAAGTTTTAGTTTGAAGTTTGACAATCCAGATGGTTTACGCTTCAAAACAAAATTTATTAAATTTCGATTTTTAAATTGAAAAATTATGCGCATGATTACACGAGAAGAGAGCTTTGATTGGGCTGGAAAATATTTAATAAATTTAGTTTCAGAAAAATATTGAAAATATGGAAAACTATTGAAAATGAACTTTTTCCCGCTAGATGGCGCTGGAGTTGCAAAATTCGTATTTATGATCCAATTCTGTTCATTCTTGACACTTATTTCTGATAAGTATTCGTAAACTCTGTAACAAAAATTTCAGCCACAAGGTGTCACTGGAGTCGATATATTTAAAAAACCCCTACTTTTCCGCTAGATGGCGCTGGAGTTGCAAAATTCATATTTATGATCCGATTCTCTTCATTTTTTACACTTATTTCTGATAAGTATTCGTAAACTCTGTAACAAACATTTTAGCCGCAAGGTGTCACTGGTGTCGATATATTTAAAAACCCCTACTTTTCCGCTAGATGTCGCTGGAGTTGCAAAATTCGTATTTATGATCCGATTCTGTTCATTTTTGACACCTATATTAGATAAGTTATCTACGAAAGTGAAACTAGGTAGGTGGCACTGGAGTCGCTATATATTAAAACTCATAATTATAGTTAGCCCGTTTTTGTAAGTTTCGCAGACAAAGTCGTCTGTATCTGCTAGTAATGTATGTATATATTTGAGATCGATTTTGATCATCATCATCAACGTCTCTTGAATTATCAAACCATTCTTTTACAAACTCAGTTTAGACATCTGCAAAAGTCGATTGTCTAATCATCTCCAAGTCATATCATGTTTCCACAAAAAAATTAATAAATTAAAATGATTAGCCAGAAATTTTGTACCTCCAAGCAATGCCGCCTACAAATTATCTTAGCAGAAAAATAAATAATGATCAATAATAGTAAAACGCTTCCGAAGACAAATGTGCTGACAAGCGAATAAGCGGATGAGATAGAACTTTTTTGTAATCAACGCCTACTGACTACCACTAAACACGAACGATGGCTGTAAACGAAGGTCAAAAGTTGATAAGTTAACTTAATTTCGATGATTGAAGAAGTATTTTCGACTTGAAAAATATAATTAAATAGATAAGAAAAAAAAATGGAAAAAATACTACAACAAAATTAAAATACGCATTATCATTATTTCTGTAAAAACTAAAAACAAAAAACTAGTCATCGCCTTTGCCATTATAAAACCCACAATCAAAATGAATGTACAGAGCATTATTAGCATGTGTGGCATGCAAGTGTTGGGTGCTGGGTGCTGTGTGCTGAGTGCGGGTGCGAAGCAATGTTGATTGAGTATATTAAATATTATTATCAACATTATTGTACTTCATTAAACAATTTAACACACCGTCATCGTATGCCAATATCATAAAGAAACAGACAAAGGGTGGAACGCGGGGCGGCAATACAACAATGGTATTACATACAACATTTATTGCATACCATAAGCAGCGAATGAGTTTTCATGTGATGCAGCACGAAATGTGTTTGCTGTGCGTGGACTGGCATTAAATTAAATTACAGAAAAAC
>CAXKVI010000004.1:12450500-12455500 GCA_964058755.1 Campiglossa producta | reverse complement strand
CGGAAACTTAAAAATAATTTTAAAAAATTTATACTTTTTTACTTTATACTGTTATAAGTAAAACGATATGGCAAAAAGTTCTTTGCCTGATACCGTTCTACAGAAAAAAACAACAGAAACAGTTTTGAACAAAATTTTTTTAATTTTTATTCAGAACTGTATACTAAGCTTTAATAATAAAAAATAAATTAGATTTTTTTAGCAATTTTCCATTCTTTTTTTTTTTAAATTGCAGCATCTAAATAGCAATAAAATAAAATTATAATAAAAGCGAGACAAGTCGCAGCAATTAAAATTACAAATGCTTTAATACTTTTACACTGTCGCGCAATTAAAAAGCAGCATGAAGTTTCGATGACTTTGGTTTAAAAATTATATCGATATTATTTGATGTTAAGAGCTTTATTTAGAATCCTCTGAATTGAAAACTTATCAGTCTATTTATATGTGAATCGAAAGATTTTGTGCTGCTCTTTTATCGCACAACACTGTTTCGAGCATTTGCACACTTCATGCTTGATTTTTGCTAGTGCAGAGTCAGAGATTCATATTTATTTATGACCATAACATCATTGGCAGCAGAAACAGCGATTTTTTATTATGGACAAACAAATAATATGCGCTCTGAGCTGGGAAATAATCGAAACACTGATGGGTAGAAAATATTCATAGCTGACACCTCAGTGGTAGTATAAAAAACAGGAGGAGCAGATGGTTTTGCTCTAAAAAAAAAAAACAGCATTAAATTGTAACTCAGTAAAGTATTTATTACAAATAAATGTAATAAAGAAGAGAATAGAACAGAAGTGACAGGTTTGCAGGGTGTGGTAGGCAAATGTAGATAGCAAAGTTGTAGGCAATTATTTTTTTTTGTGTTTTATGAAATATGTAATGGGTGTGTAGCACGGATGTCAGTTGGGCAGGTTGTGGTTTGTATAAGTACAGGGTCGGACTAAGCTTTGTTCAGCCGACTAGCATGCACCGATAGTATATCCTGCCAACAACAGATATTTTGTACTAAGTAGGCAGTTGAGACCTAAGGTTCTCCCTTGAAAAACAAAGTTTGGAAAACAGTTCCGAAATGGCCCAGAAAATCATCCAGAAATAATCCCGAAATAGTCTAAAAATGGTTGAAAATTTCCAGTAATGGTCGCGTAAACAGTCTAGAAATGATCCCGAAAAAGACCCTAAATGATCTCGAAAAAGTCCCATAAGGATTTTCAAAAATACCCGAAAACAATACCGAAAAAAGAAAGGGATCAGAAAATGATCACGAAATCAATCTAGAAATGATCCCTAAAAAGACCCAAAATGGTTGAAAATTTCCAGAAATGGTCCCGAAAATAGTCAAGAAATGATCCCGAAAAATACCCTAAATGATCCCGAAAAGGCCCATAATTATTTTCAAAAAGACCCGAAAACAATACCGAAAACAAGGAAAGGGATCAGAAAATGATCACGAAATCGATCTAGAAATGATCCGGAAAAATACCCTAAAAGATCCCGAAAAAGCCCCATAATGATTTTCATAAAGACCCGAAAACTATACCGAAAAAAGGAAAGGGATCAGAAAATGATCTCTAATTAATCCCAGAAATGATCTCTAATTAATCTTAAATCGGCTCAGAAATTATCCCGCGAAAAGTCCATAACAAAATGTAGCAATTTGAAAAATTTCCTGAACAATTCCGAAACGTGCCGAAATATTCGGGAAAAGTCCGAAAACAGTTCAGCAATGATCTATATATAATACCGAAAAAAAGTCCCAAGTAATCCTAAAGTCCCGAAAAAAGACCAAAAAAGTTCCAATTTGGTCCGAAAAACAATGCAGCAATGATCCTGCAAAAGTTCCCTAAACAAAACCGAAATGAAATGAAAATTTCCTGAAAAATTCCTAAAAAGTCCCCAAATAATTCCGAAAAATTCCGAAAACAGTTCAGCAAGGATCTATGTATATATAATTCCGAAAAAAAGCCCCAAGTAATCCTGAAGTCCCGAAAAAGAAGCAAAAAGTTCCCAAATGGTCCGGAAAATAATGAAATTATTCCGAAATAATCCAAAAATTTTCGGAAATGACCCCTAAAAAGACCCGAAACAGTTTCGAAAACAATGCAGCAATGCGCCCGCAAAAGCTCCCTAAACAATACCGAAATGATCTCGAAAATGTTCAGAAATGGTCCTGAAAACCATTAAAATAATGAAATGATTCTGAAATAATCAAAAAATGATCGGAAATGACCCCTTAAAAGTCCCCAAAACGGTCCCGAAAACAATGCAGCAATGCTCCCGCAAAAGCTCCCTAAACAATAACGAAATGATCCCGAAAATGTTCCGAAATGGTCCTGAAAACCATCAAAACGATCCTCAAACATCCCGAAATGATCTCGAAAACAAGCACAAAAATGTCCCGAAAACTATCTCAAAATGATCCTAGAAATGTGCTGAAATTATCCCGAAAAAAATGCCAAAAATTCTCAAAATGGTCCCAAAAAGGCCCAAAATGAGCTAAACAAGTCCCAAAATGATCTCGAATACCGAAACGATCCAGAAATGGTCCCAAAACCCACCTCGAAATACAACCGACATTTTTTCGAAAAATTCCAAAAAGCGAAACCGCAATGATTTCGAAAATTGGTCGGGAAAATTACCATCTCTCATAACACTTTTCCATGAAATTTGTTTTGAAATGATCGACAGTGCCGGAAGAATATGGACGGACCTTTTTTCGAGAAAGGTTCTCTGAAAACTTTTTAGTCAACAAGCCCCTCCCCAGGATGTGTTACTATCTAATAATCATTGAAACATTGACTTGAAAATATATCAGCATCCTTTTTTTCTCTCTGAGCCCTCTGAGCCTGCCTAACCCACCTATGCGTTAATCCGCCCCTGACATTATCATTTTAAGCTCCTACAATATTTATGGCTTGTTATTTAGGTACCAAGCAATGCGTTGAAATTTTATATTGCCTTTCGTATTCAAAGCATTTTGCAGATGTTGTTTGCTTTGTTGTTGTTATTTTTTATGTCCTTGTTGCTGAAGCGTTTTATTTATACAGTGGATTAATTGGCAATCAGTGTTGGCACAATATTTGATTTGTAGCTTTTGGAAGCGTTATGGTGGCACTAAAGGTTGGAGTGCGACTAACGCTGGTGAGTTTTTTTTTTATATTAAAGTTGAGCTCTTCATTTAAGATGATTACTGGAAGAAAGGAATGCCCATAAGATGGCGAAGGAGAGCTTTGAGTGGTTGTTAAGGCGTTTTAAAATTTTTGAAAAATAATACTCGGAAATATTTATGGAAGTTTGATCAAATTTTTGGAATTCTTTGTAAATTTTAGATATTTTATTTGTGTTGATTTTGTATTTTGACTTTTTAGTCTATTTTTCTAACCGCCACTGTAAAAAAATGCCACTCAAAAGGATCACAGCACCAAGCCTTAGGTAATAAAAGAATATGATATATTTTATTACTCTTTTCTACTGAATCCTGACTCGGATAGTCATTAATATAATCAATTCAAAAATGAGAAAAGGCTTGGCAATCTATTCATTCTAAAGCTCCAAGAATTTGGTTTCGGTATTGATACACATTCTGTATTTGGGTTAATATAAAATCGATGAAGCCCTTTTCAATAAAAAACAAATCTGACATACATTCTTCATTACTCATACCCCTATTTCCTTAACTCCTCTACTACCATGACGTGATATTCAAATCATTCGTTGATATCACATCGATATATAACACAACAAAGGCGAAGAATTTACACCAGGGCCCGGCAGAGATGGAAGTGAGGGTAAAAGAGCAGTCAGCGCACCAATGAAATTAGGTTATCTGTTTTTTCTACCACGCTCACTAGCACACCGAGGCTTGCAAGTGAGCTACTGAGCATAACAAAATCCATTGATTGGTCAGCGCGATCATGGCGCTCTCCCAAGCGCAGCAACAATTTCAATGCACGAGAGCACAAGCAAAGAGCGTAATAGTTAATCTGTGTGAATTTGGTTCTCAAATATTCGGACAATTGACCAACTAGTTGTATGGGCCTGATTTATATGGACATTAATATCACACCCTAAAATAAGTAGGAGTAGAAAGCATATATAAGGAGTGTTGCTGAAAGTAACGCAAAAAGGTTGATGTTAACAAAAGGTTAGGCTCTTACGCATCTGCTAAATTTAGAAAATTGTTAGAGTTGAAAAATCGATAGAGCTGATAGCATTTCCCAAAAGGCAATAAAAGCAATAAAAGTCAGTCGTTTATAGATAATAAAGTGTCAGTGGGACGAGTGATTACTGCTGGGGTATTGTTTGATATCGCATTTCGGAGAAATGCTGATACAACAAATTTCACTTTTATATCGTTGCTCGCTTGCCAGAGGCATAAATGGGAATTTTTTTGCAGATTTGAGTTAATAGGCTCATGTGAATAATCTCTCGTTTCTCTACGATTCACGAAAATCTTGGGTTTCCAAAGTACAAGGAACCGCCGGAAATTTGCAATCTCATTTTCATGAATGAGTAGTGCTATCTCTGAAAATTGTGCCAAAAAAAGGAAAAGAAACATTCATGTTTCTGGCGCAACGAAAATGTTTAAAAATTTAATTTCTAAATTTTGAAAATTTTTCGTTGAGCCAGAAACAAGAATGTATTGAACTCAACCACAGACACCATGACGTATACGTAACAATTTTGCTACACATTCATTCAGGTTTGGAAGGTAATGACTGTTCTAATAATTGTTGAAATCGGTGGTCCCCTAGTAATCCCCGTTGGACCTCTTAATAAAAATTTAAATGAAAATTCAAATTTCAGCTCAAAAAAGTAAGATATCTTCATAAAACTTGGCTCATAAGTTACGCTAATAAAAGTACAAACTGTATGTGGCAAAAAAAGGTTTAATCAATGCTACCTAGTTCTTGACAACAGGATCCAGTTCCATAGATTTTTTGTTGGTAGGAAATTGCGGTAGTCTATTAATAACATCTGTATTGGTAGAA
>CAXKVI010000004.1:12388000-12443000 GCA_964058755.1 Campiglossa producta | reverse complement strand
TAAATATTTTGCCTTGAGTCAATTATCTAAAATTAGAGTGTTTCAAATTTGTATTTTTCTCCCCATTACCGTTTAAGCTTGAGTCGATTTTTGTTAATTATTTTTGAATAGTTAAAAATTTCGGAGTAATTTTTCTTACTCAGAATTAATCGAAAATTGAGGATACATTTTTTTCGAAATGAATTCTATCTATAGTTTCTTAGTGAATTTGTTGTCTTGAGTCGAGTTTTGAAAATTTTAATTTGGAAAAAAAATTTCGGAGTAAATTTCGGAGTAAATTTTTTTTTCAATTTTTTTAATTGAGCTAATCAGATATTAAAAAAAAATATTTTCCATGACTTTACTTCAAGAGATCCACTACTTAAGTACAAAACGTTGCGTTCGGAGTAATTTCGGTGCATAGAACACAGCAGCTAAAGCTATTTCGGAGTGATTTCAGACAGAAAAGAGTTAAGAAGTTACACCAAATATTAATCCTAATCTGTTAGGATTTTTGACTACTAAACAAATATTTCGAATTAAAATTTGTTCTTCTACAAATTTTTACAAAATATGACAAAAAAAAACTATCGATAGAGTAACCTTTCAAAAAGAGTGGAAATCCGAAGTAATTCAAACGGTTTGGGGTAATTTCAATTTAATAAAACATTTCACATTTTTTCGGACTTGTTTCTTGGCAGTTATTTGATTTCAGTTGAAAATTATAAACCTTAAATAAGCTTCGAATTATAAGTTAAAGGTTTCGGAGTAATTTCGGAGTTAAAAAAAAATTTTTCTTTTAGCTATTGTTTACGAACTTTTTATCAAATTATTCTTTTGAGTTTTGGCGAAAACAAGTTGAACAATGCTACAAACAATACCACCTACGATTATTGCAATTTTGATCTTAGTGAAGGATATTGTCAAACCGCTTTGTATTGTTGCTTAGAAATTAGCAAAAAAAAAAAATTTTAGCACATTTGTCTGATAAATATGTTAATCCCATATTTGATAACTCCAAATATACTGCGAAAACATTGCTTAAAAATGAATTTGGAATTATTATTATGCTTCCTTTCCAGTTTGTAAAAAGTTTAGTTGCATATTTTAGTCGAGAAACTACTTTCGGAGTTTTTCGGACTTTTTTCGGAATAAATTTTTTTGAACAAAAATCCTCCAAATTCAATATGGACCGCAAATAAAGTGAACTAATTATGTTTCGCATGATTTTTACTGACGTTTTTCTTTTCGGAGTAAGCTAAAAAAATAAAAATACATTTTCTATTCGCAGCATATCTCTGATATATATATTATTACAAAAACAACGCTTCTAAAATATTTTGCAAAATAGTTTAATTGCATAAAATATTTTTTCATTCTACTCCGAATTCGGATATTCTACTCCGAATATTCGAATTTTTTTTGGAGTATGATTTTCACTGACTTTTTTTCTTTTCTGATTAAAAATAATAAAATATATTTTCTACTCGCAGTATATATAAAAAAAAAATTGCTATTAAAATCTTACAAAATAATTTTATTTGCATATTTAATCGAGAAACTACATTCGGAGTATTTCGGAATTTTTCGGAGTAAATTGTTCTTAGAAGAGCTTTTGTATTGATTAATAGTTGTTCCGGATCCCTAAGTAAATCATACTTAGAAAGTATCTGAATGAATCGCCAAGTGCTCGCATACTTATCATTCAAGTTACGTATACGCCGTGTCTTATAAAATAGTTTTATTTGCATATTTAATAGAGAAACTACATTCGGAGTATTTCGGAATTTTTCGGAGTAAATTGTTTTTAGAAGAGCTTTTCAATTGATTAATAGTTGTTTCATATCCTTAAATAAATCATACTAAGAAATTATCTGAATCAATCGCCAAGTGCTCGCGTACTTATCATTCAAGTTACGTATACGCCGTGTCTTATAAAATAGTTTTATTTGCATATTTAATAGAGAAACAACATTCGGAGTGTTTCCGAATTTTTCGGAGTAAATTGTTTTTAGAAGAGCCTTTCAATTGATTAATAGTTGTTCCGGATCCCTAAGTAAACCATACTCGGAAAGGGCGATTGAATCAAACGCCAAGTGCTCGCATAATTTCCATTCAAGTTACGTATACGCCGTGTCGCACTTTAAATATTTTTTAGATAAAACACCAACGCCTGCATTGTTCGCAAGAGCTGTAATTTGCATTATATCTACTTAATTAAAATACACATGATACTAACATTTTATATATCGCATGCACTTAATTGGCCACTCAACACTTATGGCGTTTTCTTTTCTCGACAAAAATGTTGCCCTCTTAAACTGTAACTTTTGTCCTCGGCAATTTAGAGCCTATCAAAATGGCTTAATTTGTAGATAGTAGTGTCCTTCTGCCTACTTATGAGGTATTATTTTGTGAAATGAACCTATAAGTCTTAGAGAGAGCTGAGAAAAATCTACAGGGCAACACTTTTTCTAGAAAAGAAAACGCCATTACTCAACTGGTAAGCATCCCACATAGCAATAGTATAAATATGCACCAACACCTACAAAAGTATTTTACTATGCATGGCGAGGCGTTCATTTACCAATTGCTACTATTTTTTGTTTTAATATAATTTTCTATTTAGCGTAAAAGTACTCGTACTCGTACTCGTACTTTATGCAAATTACTTTACAAAACTGTTTTCATTTAATTTGCTATAAAAAAAAAATACTAAAAAACAACTGCATATTGAAGTTTGCAGTCTGTTGAAGCAAACGACTGTAGTACTCGAAACGTGCTACCCCGCCGAATGCAGCTCATATAATAACTATAAGAATAACGATTTTACTTTATTTCCTGTTTTTCACCCTACAACTATCTCTCGCCTGCCTTCGCTTCGGCTTCATTTGCCTTCTCTTTGATATTGCGCACCATTTTTGCATTTTTGGCCATTGGCCAACTCGATTGTTTTGGCCTCAGACATATTACAGCTGTGGTTATTTCATTTCGACTTGGCAAGCAGCTGAAGTGAACCATGGCTGCCTTTGCCGTAACAACGTTTTTATTTTGTTTTTATGTACCCAGTACATTGGAAATAACAGTAAATAGTGAAATGTCTACTTGGCACGTGATGATTGGGCGATAAATTTTGCGAGAGCATCAGGCAAAAAGTGAACTTTAAAGTAGAGTGTTAAAACGGTATAGTAATAGTATAGAATTTTCGCTGTAAGGACTTCACTTTCACTGATGCACTCTTCTAAATTTGATTACCTTGATGTTTTTAAGGCTGTATATAGAGTCCCATATGTAGTAACGCCGAAAATAAGCTCTAAATTATGAAGTAAACTTTTCGGAGTATTTTCGGAGTTACTCCGAAATTTGACAAACACTTTTTCTAGGAGTTATTTCGTAGTGCTTCGTTCGGGATATGTAAAAACAAATCAGAAAAATTTCATATTTCATGCGAAATATGACATTAGAAATTTTTCGGAGTAAATTTTATTAAATGAAATAATTGAATTCTTAGTGTGTATACCAACAACTAACAATGCTAGCTGTGGGCATGTTTTGACACTTAGTCTAATAATTTCGAAAATCCGATAACAATTTCAAATGTAGGTAAATACTTAGGTTTCGCATGATGTTGCGTTTTTTTTTTTCGGAGTAATATAATAAAACATATTTTTTTCGCAGTATATTTCTGCAAGTATACAACACACAACTGTTCTATAAAATGTCATTGAAGTGTCATAAAAAGTCATCTCTTGGCATATTTGTTGCGCGCGACAACATTCGGAGTATTTCGGAATGTTTTCGGAGTAAATTTTTTTTGCACAAATCTTTTAAAAATCTAAAAAAAAATTCAAAAGTGGAGAAATAATAATTCGATGATTGATTTTGAGGGAGTAAAATAATAAAATATATTTACTATCAAAATAACATTTATCAACCAAAATTTTTCTGTAAAACTGTCAGAAATAACAAACAAACCATATTCGCAAATTTAGAGCGAGAAAATGCATTCGGAGTATTTCGGGTATTTTCGGAACATTTTTTTTAGCGATTTTTTTCTTTTCGGAGTACGATAATAAAGTATATTTTCTATTTAAATATCTAATTTATCAATCAAAATTTTTCTATAAATTTCTAAGAAATAAGAAACATTCGGAGTATTTTCGGAGTACTTTTTTTTTGTGAGATATCCCGTTATCGAATGATTTTTAGTGCTTTTTTCTTTTCGGATTACGATAGTAAAATATTTTTTTCTGTTCGCATTTTATTTATGCTAAGTCTGGTTTGATTTTAAAGCCAAACATTCTATAAAGTTCCACAAAATGATCATACAAAATAGTTTTATTTGCATATTAGGTGCAAGCAAATTTTCGGAGTGTTATCGGAGTAACTTTCTTTTTTTTTTGTTGCATAAAATTAGTTAAGGGTTGCTTGTTTGTTTTGATACTGAGCAAGTGCTCGTCTTTTATTAACCATGCCCATTATCTCTTTTCACAAAGTTGTCTTAGAGCAGCTTTTATATTGATTACAATTACAATTCTTCTAAAGTTTTTAGTAAACCATACGCGGAGAGGTCTTAATCAATCCCGAATTTGTGGCACAGTTTTCATTAAAGTTACGTATACGCCGTGTCGCATTCCAATTTGATTTGTAAAACACATGTGACTGCATTGAATGAAGGCAAAGTGAGGCGAGTTCTATAGCATGCCGTATTCTTCAAATAGTCTTAAACTTCTTTTTTATAAAATCTCTTACCATCAAACCTTCCTCTTCTTTAGTATCATTAAGGCGACCAGACTCTCAGCGTTTGAGCCTATCTACCCAGTACTCACATCAAATACACACCCTCACTTAAAAAGTTGCTCATACGCACTGTCACACCAACATAACAATATGCTAGTTTTTCGCTCTGCAACACCAAAAATACTGAAAAAAGTAAAAGCTTTGTTTTTCGTTCAAATAAAATTGACTTTATCCAACATTACCACTAATTAAAAATGTTTTTCTTTCTATATAGAAAAGAAACCGCAACAGCTTAACAAGCATGCGGAACGAAAAGCTCTTAATGCATTTAGTCAACAGTTTTACATTTTCGGCGCATTTAACCTTCGCATGCAGCAGCCAAACAAACACAGATGCTACACTGCTGCTCTCGCTAATATGCCTCAATGTATTTGTGCACCCATACATACATATATTGGAGGGTTAGCTTTATGTAAGCTGTTATGCCCTTGAGCTATTTCACGCCACAGCCGCATTGTTATGTTGTGTACCCATATTAAAAGCAAGATTCAACGAAAAACTGATTCTGATATTGCAATTAGTGGTAAATTTAGTGTTAAGTGGCTTCTTTGTAGTGAATGGGTTATAGCATGTGTGTGGGGCTCAATGGCGGCAGCTTTTAGGCATTCGCTGCCATAAATTCCGCTAAGAAGTCAATGCGTTGATCCTCTCACCCCCGAGTAGATTTAGTTAGAAAAGGCTTTAAGAAAAAAAAAAAAAAAAATGTGTGGAAAAATTTAAATGTTAAAATTAAAATTAAATTTTTATGAATTAATTTTTTTTGTTAGGGGTTTTATCTCATTTGTTTGAAAATTCTAATTTTTTTCGCAACCTCATACACTTGATACCTCACATAAAATTTCTAAAAGAACATCAGCCTAGAAGTATGCAATAGTTTTAAACCTATACCGTACCTAGATGCCTGTGCTAGTTTGAACCTGTGCTATACGTTTTTGATAGAAAAATTGCAAAAGCATTATTCGTCATTGTTTCCATTACTGTATGTCCAACCCAGAAAACGCCTTAAAATTTCCAAAAAAAAACATTATTTATTTGTGCCTAAAAGTATGCAACACTGCTAAATATTTTAATTAAGATCTTCAACAATACTTTGGTGGAAATTGCATTAATTTCTATGCATTCCGTTCTGAGTTCTAATGGTAAAAGCATGGGAACAAACGAAAATTTTAAAGCTGGTTAAAAGAACCTACTTTTTACTTGGATAATTTTTCGTTATTAGTTTCAGTATCAAAAATATAACTTTATTTTATTTTATTTATTTTTTTTTTGTATTTTTTTTTATTTTTAAAATTTTTTTAGCTTAATTTGATTTAATTTAATTTATTTTGTTTCATTTTATTTTATTTTTTTTTTAATTTAATTTCATTTTATTTTATTCTATTTTATTTTTCATTTTGTTTTATTTTATTTTATTTTTTATTTTATTTTATTTTATTTTATTTTATTTTATTTTATTTTATTTTATTTTATTTTATTTTATTTTATTTTATTTTATTTTATTTTATTTTATTTTATTTTATTTTATTTTATTTTATTTTATTTTATTTTATTTTATTTTATTTTATTTTATTTTATTTTATTTTATTTTATTTTATTTTATTTTATTTTATTTTATTTTATTTTATTTTATTTTATTTTATTTTATTTTATTTTATTTTATTTTATTTTATTTTATTTTATTTTATTTTATTTTATTTTATTTTATTTTGTTTTATTTTATTTTATTTTATTTTATTTTATTTTATTTTATTTTATTTTATTTTATTTTATTTTATTTTATTTTATTTTATTTTATTTTATTTTGTTTTATTTCATTTTATTTTATTTTATTTTATTTTATTTTATTTTATTTTATTTTATTTTATTTTATTTTATTTTATTTTATTCCAGTACATAATTTTAGGCGCTGCTATTTTGCATATGATCAGAACTTTATTTATATCTCAACCCTATAAAATATTTAACTGTTTTCTTTTTTCGAGTGTGATTTCTCTATTTCTGGCCACATTTGGAAATTCATATGCCGGATTCTAAGAACGCTTCTTGAAAAAAATTTAGTAGTAATAAATTTCAAAATATTGTCAGCACCACCCCAAAATATGCAATTTTTTCATCGTCTCGCGCATCGTCAGAGCCTGGCAGTAAGAACGGCATGTGACTAATCATGGCCTACTTTTAGGCGCTTAAATGTTAAATATTCCTTTTATTTAGTATCTCTGGAAGTTTATATTAAAATTTGTTTCTCTGATTTATATTAACACTAAAAAACGTTTTAAATTTTATATTTGCAGATATGCAAAGGAATTGAAAGTATTGCAACAAAAAAAGGTAAGTGCGGAAAATTTTTTTGTAATTTTTTTTTACAATTTTTTTGTAAATATTTTTGCAAGTTTTTAGTTAATAAATTCTGATTTAGAATAGCGCTGGAATTTATAATTTAGCTTTTCTCAAAATTTATCTCCGAAAACTTTTAGTAATATACTTATGTAATTCGCCAAAAAGTATGCCACACTTAGAAACATATGTATTAGATTGGCCACAAGGGCGTCTGTCATATCACTAGGTTAACTAGGCGCACGGTATTAATTTTGATTGCTCTAGTTAATAGTGGGGCACCCATATCTATTCAGACATCACCTACGGGTGGTCTGTTAAGCTTAGGCGAGTCGTATCTAACTATCTTGATAGCGATATCATTCCGTTCTATAAAATTTTTTACTCCTCACATGGTTTGGAGGCAATGTCTAAACCTAAATACAGCACCTGATCTCGAAACAAGATTTATTCCCTCCTCACTCACAAAAGAACTCAACCACCCGCATAATTTGCATGTGGACATTTGAGTGGGCGTGTACAATGGCCCATGTAAAACAAAAATTGCATTAACTAAAAGACCTTCACCTTGTCGTTGCACAGACTTTATTTACACCTTGCCGGTGTTGCTCTATAATCACAATTTCGTTTTTAGTGCGATGGAATTTCATTTCGTTCAAGTGCAGCAAGCAGCGTAGGGTTGTTGAGACCACAACAAAAAATGCTGAGCCAGCAAATGACGACAACTTGCGCGCATACATTGGAAAACCTTGAGCAGGGTGAGCTATGAAAGTGTTATTGGAGATTTTAATATAACAGAGTGTGTGCAGGTTCGTGTGCGCTTGTGTGCCAATGACTTGTATCAATTTGTGCGTGCGTCTATGTTCGACTGTGCTTAATCGCTCTTTTGCATTGCTTTGCGTTTACAACTAGGTTGGTGTAACATTTTTATTACAACTACTATTAAATGAGGCGCATGCACTGGCAACGTGCTGCATGTGGAATGCCTATAATCCCAACGCATAGTTTCGGTATTAGTGGGTTAAAGCGTGCTTAAAATTTGTACTAAGCTCCAACTTTCGAGTGTTTTTAGATTGTTTTTGGATACGATAAACTAGTTCAGGTGTAAGCGGTTTCTAAGCAAGCTAAGCAAATAGTTATACTTATATTAAGCGAGGGTTTCCCAAAAAAAAAGTAATTGGAATAAAATAAAATAAATAAAATAAAATAAAATAAAATAAAATAAAATAAAATAAAATAAAATAAAATAAAATAAAATAAAATAAAATAAAATAAAATAAAATAAAATAAAATAAAATAAAATAAAATAAAATAAAATAAAATAAAATAAAATAAAATAAAATAAAATAAAATAAAATAAAATAAAATAAAATAAAATAAAATAAAATAAAATAAAATAAAATAAAATAAAATAAAATAAAATAAAATAAATTAAATAAATTAAATAAGTGCCGGTACCGAAACCAAGTCTTTAACGTCTGTGGCAGTGGTCTCACGACCTGGCCCCAGAGATCCAAATAAGGGAACGACCGCGATGGCAACTACGGGTCGAAATTTACCCCAAAAGACATCTCCCAGTCGCTCTGAGTACTTGGACAAAAGAGCGGCCGCGAGGATACTGAAGAAATACGAGGGTATTTCACAAGAGACGCTATCGCCGAATGCTAGGAAGACGGTGGAGATGGCTGAAGCTATCTTACCGAACTTCCAAAGCGATTACGCGCCAAAGAAGGTTAATATAAATCCCTTCAAACGCCAGAGATCGGACGTGGATTTAAAACCTCACCCGAAGCGGCAGCAACACGCCCCCGTAATGGGTAAACTCAGCTTTGCTGAAGTGACTAAGGATAGGATCCTCATAGGCGTCATTGACCGAGGTAATGAAAACTGATCCTCATAGGCGTCATTGACCGAGGTAATGAAAACTGGGCCATCCCTAGAGACCAGTGGCGGTTCGTCCGGAACGCTATCGGTAATGCCCTTCTCGACATTATGGATGAGTCTCCGGGTGCCACTCCGATGGGTTCTGATGCGGGATGGCACCAGGGCCGAATCAAGGTATTCGCTTGCGAGGATGCAAAAACTGTTGCACTGTACAAGGCAGCAGCTGCAAGACTAGGTGAGATCTACCAAGGGGCAAGAATCGAGGTTGTCGACTGGAAGGACATCCCGGCTCGGCCAAGGGCAAGAGCGTGGATTCCTGCTATCCCTGCTGAACCTGAGAGAATTCTCAGGATGCTGAGGATCATGAACCCGTCTCTCCCGACGCAGGACTGGGGTGTAAATCTGGTCGAGGACGCGGTAGGGCCTGATAGGCAAGTGGTCTTCACCTTGAATAAGGAGGCACTCGAGCCCCTTAAACGGTGCAATGGACGAGTGCACTACGGCATGGGTCAGATCGTGATCCACGTATACCGCGGCGATGCACAGCGCGCTGCTATTTCGGCTGCACCGGAGGACTCGGACATCGCAGTGCCGGAAGGGGAGTCGGAGATGTCCGACTCGGAAAGTATGGTATCTGCCACGTCAAATGGCGAAGGAGCAGTGAACAGCTCGGAGATGGGAGACAGCCTGCTGGACGGAGAGGACCTCAACGTCACAGTGATAGCAGCTAGTCCTGAGCGCACCACAGTTGACACTGCCACAGTTAGGAGGATCTCTGCCACGCCAAACCGTGGTCTGAAGAAATCGTCGTTGAAAGATAAGCCTCCAGACGAGGTGGAACTCGACGATACGGCGGTGGCAGGGAAGTCTGAGCACTCTCATGTTGGTGGTGATTCAGATAAACCTGCACAAATCTAAAGCAGCCTCGGCTGCTTTAATCAGTCGTCTCTCTAAAGGCGACGTAGATGTGGTCCTCATCCAAGAACCCTGGGTCAACAGCTCAAGGATTTGCGGTTTGGGGACTAAGGGTTATAAGCTTATTCGAGCCAGCGAAGGGGGCCGGGTTAGAGCCTGTATTTTAGTTAAGTCTGAGCTGAATGCATTTCTCTTGCCCAACTATACCAATGGTGACGTTACAGCTGCCAGTTTAACAGTCGACAGTACCAGTCTGACGATTGCGTCGGTCTATATGCCCTATGACGCCGAAGAACCTCCGCCACAGAGGGAGGTAAAAGACCTGGTGGAAAATTTTTCCATGGGTCATCTTCTTATCGGAACTGACGCCAATGCTCATCACGTCCAGTGGGGAAGCTCCGATATCAATGCTAGAGGAGAGTCGTTGTTTGACTATTTGTTAATAACTAACCTGGTAGTTTGCAACGTGGGTAACGAACCTACGTTTATTACTAAAACCCGTAGGGAGGTAATAGATCTCACGATTTGCAGCGAAGGCGCTTATGAGTGGGTCAGAAAATGGCGCGTTCTCGATGAGCACTCATTCTCCGACCACCGGTACGTAGAAATAGTTCTAGACTTTTCTGTTGAGCAGCCGGTTATGAAACGCAACCCACGTAACACTAACTGGCAGCTACACAATGAAATAATATCTAGGGACTTACCAGCACTGCCCCCACAAGTCCCCTCATCAGTAGGGGAGTTGGAGGATCTGGTAAAGACCTTTACAACGGCGCTCTCGAATGCCTTAGAGCAGGCTTGCCCAGTGCCAAAACCACGTGGTAAACATAGGCCGCATTGGTGGTCCTACGACCTGGACTCGCTCCGAAAATCATGTAGGACACAATTTAATAAGGCCAAGAGCCTTGGCACGGAGACTCAATGGCTCGAATATAAAGTTAAACTCAGGGCCTACAAAAAAGCTCTGAGGCAGGCGAAGAGAGTATCGTGGAGAAATTTCTGCACTGGGGTCGAAAATGTCGACGATACAGCGAGACTTAGACGAGTGCTCTCAAAAACTCAAACAGCCACAAGCTATTTGCGCAAACCTGACGGATCCTGGACCAGCACGGAGAGGGAAACCCTAGAGCTGCTCTTGAATACGCACTTCCCAGGGAACTTGCATGAGGAACCCGTAGCACCTACAACAAACCTGGCTGTATACATACCCATCACGGAGGAAAAGGTTAGGTGGGCGGTTAAGAGCTTCGAACCGTTCAAGGCTGCCGGGCCAGACGGGATTATTCCCGCACAACTCATAAACACGCTGGAGACATCAGCCAAATGGCTGGTATTTCTCTATACAGCCTGCCTGGCTCTTAGCTACATTCCGTGCTCCTGGAGAAGTGCCACCGTAGTGTTTATTCCTAAGGCGGGGAAGGCGTCTCATTACGAGCCGAAGGACTACAGGCCGATCAGTCTCTCATCCTTTGTGCTCAAAACCTTCGAGAGGATAATAAATGACTACCTCTCCTCTACTATTGATAGCAACCTGATCTGTAGCTATCAGCATGCATACACCAAAGGGAAATCTACAGAAACTGCGCTTCACAGCCTAGTTTCTGTTATTGAAAAATCGCTGTATGAGAAGGAGTACTGTCTTGCGGCCTTTTTAGATATTGAAGGAGCCTTCAACAACATAAGCCCTGATGCTATAAACACCGCTTTAACAAGTCTGGGCATAAGCAGGTCTCTTATTGGACTTATTGATCAACTGCTAAGGGGTAGACGAATAGTTTCATCACTGGGCTCGGTTGACTTATCACGCTATGTCACAAGGGGAACGCCTCAGGGTGGTGTTCTCTCCCCGCTTCTATGGAACCTCACTGTCAACTCGATGCTGCGAGACACAAGCTGGGGGGGCGGGAAGGTAGTGGCATATGGAGACGACTTAGCTATAGTATATAGGGGCAAATTCCCACAGACCCTGTGCGACTTGATGCAAGCAGCACTGCGAGAGGTTTCCTCATGGTGCTCGCGCTGCGGACTGAGCATCAACCCGGGAAAAGTAGAACTGGTTCTTTTCACCAACCGCTATAAGATACCACCGCTAACACTACCAAAACTGAATGACGTGCACCTGAACCTGGCTGACAAAGCCAAGTTCTTAGGCACAGTTCTGGATAGGAAACTAACCTGGAAGGAGAATGTTCTTCAGCGCCAGAAGAAAGCGTGTATTGCACTCTACACATGCAAAAGAGCCATTGGAAAGAAATGGGGGCTCAGCCCCAAAATATGCAAATGGATCTACACCGCAATCATTCGACCAATCATGCTCTATGGAGTTGTGGTATGGTGGCCTGCGCTGAGCAAGGCAACAAACCTTAATCTGCTAGGTAAAGTACACAGATCTTGCATGATCTGTATAAGCGGTGCGTTAAGAACAACGCCCAATGAAGCACTCCAGGCCATTCTTGGCATTTTGCCACTCGATCTGGAAGGGCACCGGGTAGCAGCAGCATCGGCTCTACGTCTAAGGGAAACGTCCGGCTGGGGCGCAAGCACTACTGGACACGCCTGTATTTTGGGATCCTATAGCTTTCTTCCGCTGAGCACGGATCGTTGTGCGACCACAACAGTCGGAGATAGCTGTTTTAAAATCAACATTCCCAGCAGGGAAGAATGGGAGAGCACGGATCGGAGTCCCGCCACTCATGGCGGCACTTCCATTTATACTGATGGCTCGAAGTTAGACGGCAGAGTTGGAGGAGGGGTTTATTCAAAGGATCTGAACCTTGAGCTCTCCTTCAGACTACCTGATCACTGCAGTGTCTTCCAGGCTGAAGTTTCAGCAATCATGGACGCCGCGGCTTGGATAGGCCAACACACTATCGGACACGACATTTTTATATTCAGCGACAGCCAGGCGGCCATCAAATCCCTTGGCTCTTATTCGTTCAACTCTGAACTGACGCTCAGCTGTCGTCGATCTCTACAGGAGATGGCCCAACAGAATCGCGTGAACCTCACATGGGTCCCGGGGCATAGGGACATTGAGGGAAATTGTAGGGCAGACGAACTTGCGAGGCAGGGCACGACCAAGCAGGTTCTTCGGGATAAAGAGCGCTTAGGTATGCCGTTTGCCACTTGCAAGCTTATGCTGAAGGAGTACACACTCCGCCAAGCCAACGAAAGATGGCTGCAATCTCCAGGATGCCGGATATCCAAAGAAACCTGGCCGAAATGGGATCATAAAAGATCGAGACAAATTTATGCCCTAAGGAGAAGAGAAATCTCCATATTAATAGGCGTATTGACTGGGCACTGCCTCATTGGTAGGCACGCAGAAAGACTTGGTGTGCCCTACCGACGATGCTGTAGGAGTTGTAAGGATGATGAGGAGGAGGAAACGGTGGAGCACCTCATCTGCAACTGCCCGGCTTTAAGTGGCGCGAGAATGCGCTTTTTGGGAGTTCCCTTCCTGGTTAGCCTACGCCAGGTCACGGAGCTGGACATAAAGGACCTGATGGCCTTCATCAAGTCATCTAAATGGTTCGAGGAGGAGTAACGGTGTCGGTATAGGAACGTCAGTCCCGGGATTCTGCTATGTGGAGAATTCCGTTAATACCGGGATTTTCCATATGGCAGGGTCCCGGAACTGACTTTCCTAGTGTTGGTGGTATCACAACGGGCCTTTTAATACTGGCCTAGGTGTGCCTCTACGGTAGCCACTTGAACCTAACCTAAATAAATTAAATAAATTAAAATAAAATAAAATAAAATAAAATAAAATAAAATAAAATAAAATAAATTAAATAAATTAAAATAAAATAAAATAAAATAAAATAAAATAAAATAAAATAAAATAAAATAAAATAAAATAAAATAAAATAATATAAAATAAAATAAAATAAAATAAAATAAAATAAAATAAAATAAAATAAAATAAAATAAAATAAAATAAAATAAAATAAAATAAAATAAAATAAAATAAAATAAAATAAAATAAAATAAAATAAAATAAAATAAAATAAAATAAAATAAAATAAAATAAAATAAAATAAAATAAAATAATATAAAATAAAAAAAAAAAAATAAAAAAAAAAAAAAAAAAATAAAATAAAATAAAATAAAATAAAATAAAATAAAATAAAATAAAATAAAATAAAATAAAAGAAAATAAAATAAAATAAAATAAAATAAATAAATAAAATAAAATAAAATAAAATAAAATAAAATAAAATAAAATAAAATAAAATAAAATAAAATAAAATAAAATAAAATAAAATAAAATAAAATAAAATAAAATAAAATAAAATAAAATAAAATAAAATAAAATAAAATAAAATAAAATAAAATAAAATAAAATAAAATAAAATAAAATAAAATAAAATAAAATAAAATAAAATAAAATAAAATAAAATAAAATAAAATAAAATAAAATAAAATAAAATAAAATAAATTAATATAAAATAAAATAAAATAAAATGAAATAAAAATAAAATAAGTTAAAAATGAAATAAGAAAAAAGAGAACACTAACTTAAATTTAGTATCCCCACACTAATGTTCTTCCTCGTTTGCCAGCCATATTCAAAATATGTACATGCCAAATATTTGTACGTTTATACAGCTGTCTTCCTATGTTTGCTCTGTTTGACTTCATAACATCCTAACCATTCTTTATTCCATTTTCACCCCATATCCTGCTCTCGAAAACTAAAAATACTTCTTTTAATTCAATTTTCCTCCTTTTAACTGTGTCTACTTTGCTAAGTTGGTGTTGTAAGCTTATCCATTTAACCCTCTTAGTGTGTAGAGTGCGTTGTTGCTACATCTTGGCAAATGTGAGGTTGTGGCAATGTGCTTAACACCGAAGGCAGCGATGAATGTATGGATTGCAAGTTGAGTATTTTATTTGTTTTCTTCTTTTAAAAGCGTTTGTGGCGCTGACTTCCTTGTGTTTATACTCGAAGCAAAATGTTTAGAAAATGAAAATTGCGTTGGTGTTTTTCATTTCCAAAGATGCATATGAGTAGATCGTGTATTTAAAAAGAAGCGAGTATGCGCTGCATAAAACAACACCAAGAATCAACAAGGTTTAGAAAATTTTTGATTTGAAAGACTAACCTTACCCGCCGACTTTAACATGTGTTAGAGCGATGACTTTTCACACCGTTTGGAACTCACTGCAAACAAGTTGTTCAAATAATTACTTTTCTACTAATGCAAACATATGATATCTACTCTGGTATATCAAATATGTCAATGTTAGCTAAGTTGGTGCTATCAATTTAGCGCTGACTTTACTTACCCAAAATGATCCCAAAATGACCTTAAAATAATTCCAAAATAATCCTTAAATGATACCAAAACGACCTTAATGGTTCCCAAACCGATCCCAAATTGAACACAAAACAACCCAAAAATGATCCAAAAATTACCCTAAAATGATCCCAAAATGATGCAAAAATTATCCCAAAATGACCCCAAAAAGATCCTTAAATGTAGCCAAAATGATACGAAAATTACCCCAAAAGTATCCAAAAATGATCCTAAAATGACCCTAAAATCATACCAAAATAATTCCAAAATAGTAACAAAACGACCGCAAAAAGACCCTCAAATGCGCCCAAAATGATCTAAAATTGAACAAATACAATATGGAAAACTGGTAACCCTAGGTGGCAACCCTACTTGAAAATATTTTAGTTGGTATGTCGGCGAAAATACCTTTCATTTGATAACCATATTGGCATATCTTGATACAAAAATAAAAAAATGGAGATAGGTGGCAACCTTGTAAACCGTCCCAGGTGGCAACCCCAAGTGGATAGTCTTAGAATTAGTCCAATTATCTATAATCAAAATTTTATCCAAATTGGTCGAGCGGTTCCCGAGTTAGTTCGGTTATGCAAGTATACAAAATTAGCTGGTTTAAAGTTTTAAGATAAACCATCGCATGAAATTAACGATTCAGTAAAAAATGTTTAGTTAAATTTTTTTGTGAATAATCATTAGCTGCAGTCCCTGACTACAACGATTTTGGACATGTTTTTTTAAAGGTTCCTATAAAGCTGAACAAATATTGTCGAACATTTTTGTTTGTTTATTAATTCAGCCAACGACCTAGAGATCGTTTGTTTCAAGATCGCATAAAAGGTTGTCTCTGGTGTATTGTGTGATGTATTGAATTTATGCAACAAGCTTGGGAAGTGACTTTATACCAAAATTTGTTACCAAATTTCGGCTACTGAAGTCAAGTCTGACATTTACTTACTCCATTTCCCGCCACTGTTTATATTTAAAAAGTTGTATGCTGTTAGTACAGATGGCGTCTGCTATCAGCATCATCATCGCAAATTTACTCGGCTAATACATATATCATTGTGCTCTTACACTCATCTAAATAAGATGATTGTTTCGACATAATAACCGTTAAGCCAACACATGTGTGCTTTCCTTTCTCAAACCAAGCAGGATAAGCAATGAGCTCACATCTTTATTGGGAGATTATGCCCAAGAGCTTATTAGTACTATATATGTATGATTTCTATAGAGGTGAATGTTCGCCACATGGACCATAAAAGAGTTGAATGAAAATACTCTTACTTTGATAGGTAAAGGGTGTTTTGATATTTTTCGAAGCATTTAAAGAGTTCAAGGTTTTTCAAAATATGAGTAAAGAGCCGACCAACGTACTTACATACTTATGAAAATATCCATATTGTTCATAAGCAATTTTTAACGAAACATGTGCTCACTTGTACAAATAAAAATTATTTTGCAGATGAAAATTGATATTAAAATAATTTAACCTTTAACAGTAAACGTTTTAATTAAAATGCAATTAAATACGCTTAAATATGTTTGTAATAAATACTTTATGTATGTAAAAATGTATATTAGGATGTACAATTTTTTTTTTTTTTTTTTTTTAACTAACAAAATCAATATCTCGATGACTCCAGCACCATCTACCGGGATAATTTATAGACTACATCTGTCGAGACCATAAAAATAGACTGTTTCGGGACAAAAAAAATTCCAAAAAAATACAAATACAAATATTTTTTTTTTTTTTTTGGTGAGTTACTAGCAGACACCTGCGAGTTTGTCTACGAAATTAACAAAAATCTAACCACTAATGGTAATATCACGACGACTCCAGCACCATCTACCGAGATCATTTATAGACTATGTCGAGACCATATAAATAGACTGTATCGGGACAAAAAAAAAAAAACAAAAAAATACAAATACAAATATTTTTTTTTTTTTTTGTTTGGAGCTACTAGCAGATACTTGCGAGTTTGTCTGCGAAACTAACCTAACATAACCCAACCATTAATGGCAATATCTAGGACTCCAGCATCATCTAACGGGAGAATTTATAGACTATGTCGAGACCATATAAATAGACTGTATAGGGACAAAAAAAAAAAACAAAAAAAAAAAACAAAAAAAATACATCAAAATGTATCCTTGGATTGCAGAGTTTTCGAATGCAGCCCTTATTCCCTTTCGGCATCTTTTGTTTTTTTCATCATTTTCTTCGGAAATGTCAAAATGATCCAATATCGGACCAAAAAAATATTTTGAGAATCTAGTAAATATAGGTAAAGACTAGCGAGTAATTGATTTGCGATTGCTTACGAAAAATTCATGAAGGCTTACGTAAGATTTCGTCACATTCCAGTTTCCCGATGATGGTATTAACAGATATCCAAAGAGCTGTATGAATTTTATACAGAGATGTGCCAGAAAGTTCCAGCGAGTAAAATTAACATAACTTGCTGTGTGAACTTTCCTGGATAAATGTTTATGTTTTGAGTGCGAAAGAATAACTAACGAAATTTTGTGTGTGTGTGTAAGGTTAAGCGTCAATTAAGAACAAGAAGATAGAGTAACGAGTAACGATTAACTAGTTGAAAATATCGATAGTATCGAGTACCTTGTAAACATTTGAAAATAATTACGAGTAAATTGTAACATGGAACGAAAATAGTAGCGAGTTAACAGAAACGAATAGCATGTAACGAGTTACGTGTAGGTAAAAGTATAATGTAAAAAATAATAACAAGTACATTTTAAAGAGTAAAAGAAATATTATAACCCATTAGCGAATTGAAAGTAATGAGTAACGAGTAGGTGCATTCGAAAATAAATCAGATTAAGTTCAAAAGAGTAACGTGTAAATATTAGGAAGCAGGTAGCATCTATAAATAAATATTGGAAAGCAGTAGCTATATGTAACTATAAGAAATAACAGGATTTACTATAACGAGCAACTATAAGAAAGACATTATTAAAGATCAGCGTTGAAAAATACGAAAGCTTTAGCGGGTAAATAATAACCAGTAATGTTAAAATATTAAAAAATTTTGGCGAGTGGATGATAATCAGCTAATGTAAGGCAATAATAGCGAGTATGTAGTAATAAGTAACGTGTAAATAATATGAAATACTATCGAATACATTAGTAGAAGTTTGTAAATATTGGAAAATGAAAAATGAACGGTTACGCCTAGCTTAAAAACATTAGAAAATACGAGCGAGTAAATACTAAAAATAGAAGCGAGTCAATAATAACGAGTAATTAATAAGATATTAAAAAAAAATTGTGTAAAAAGTAACGAGTACGTATGTATTTGAAAACAGTAGCGAGTAAATATTAACTAGTAAGCAGAAGCAAAAAATAACGATTAAATAGTAACTTGTTATTAGTTAACATTACAGTATTAACCAGATGATTGAACGATGTATTTTTGCGCGGTAAAAAGAATATTAACCGATGATGGTTCTTTAGATTGATGTCAGGAACAAGACGTCAAGTTTTTTCTAGAGAAGATAAATTATATGAAAATTTTAACTTAAAAATCTTCCTTTCTGTAAGATATGAAGTATTCAGTTACTACTAAAAAATGTCAATTTTTAACAATGCACCCTAATACACATGAAAGATATCCATAAATCCATTTCAAATGAAAGATATCCATCGAATGCCATTCACTCGTAGTAAGTAATTAAATCCATCACTACCGTTATGTTGACCGCCGTTAGCATAGCAATGTTAAAGTTAACGGCATTTCACAACATTTTTCTACCCAAACTTGGCAGTTTACAACAACAGCAAACGTCAAACGAGACTATTGAGAGCTAACTTGTAATGGAAGTAATATATGTATAAATATATTGCAGTCGAAGACGTCATTGACTTGTTTTCGAACTTGAAGTTGAAGTTGAAATTCACAAAGAGTCGTTATTTGTTTAAGAGCATTTACAGATGCTGCAGTTATTACTGCCGGAATAACGGTATCAATAGATATATACACACATTGATTTTTAACTTGTTTGACAAGTTTGACAATTAACGGTCACTTTGCCGGCGGATGCTTCGAGATACACGATGATGCGTGACAGCCGCGAGCAATAAAAGCAAAACAAAAATAAATGAAGAGAAATGTGTAGTTCGTGAGCGAGTTTGCGTTGGATCATGAGAAGCAGGACAGCGATCGTATTCAACAAGCAACTCATGAATGATCTTACATTTTTTATGACACCTTTTGATTGATTTATTGTCTCGGTGAGTCGTGGCACCGTTTATTTATTGAAGATTCCACTGAGCACGGGTTTGGTGCTTGAATGCAGAAAAAATTGAAATGAAAAAAAAAAAAATTAAATTAAAAAAAGAAAAAAAGAGAAATAAAATTTAAAAAAAAAATTAAAAAATATAATACAAATTAAAGTAAAATAAAATAAAAAATTAAATAAAATAAAACAAAATAAAATCAAAAAATTAAAAAAAAAAATTTAATACAAAAAAATTAAAACCAAATTAAATAAAATAAAATATAATACCTTTGACTTAAAATAGAATAAAATAAAATAAAATAAAATAAAACAAAATAAAATGAAATAAAATAAAATAAAATAAAATAAAATAAAATAAAATAAAATAAAATAAAATAAAATAAAATAAAATAAAATAAAATGAAATAAAATAAAATAAAATAAAATAAAATAAAATAAAATAAAATAAAATGAAATAAAATAAAATAAAATAAAATAAAATAAAATAAAATAAAATAAAATAAAATAAAATAAAATAAAATAAAATAAAATAAAATAAAATAAAATAAAATAAAATAAAATAAAATAAAATAAAATAAAATAAAATAAAATAAAATAAAATAAAATAAAATAAAATAAAATAAAATAAAATAAAATAAAATAAAATAAAATAAAAAAGAATAAAATAAAATAAAACAAAATAAAATAAGATAAAATAAAAAAAAAAAAAAATAAAATAAAATAAAAAATAAAAATAAAATAAAAAAATAAAATAAAATTAAAAAAAATAAAAATTGAATAACATGAAAATTAATATAACAAAAAAAAATTAAATAAAAAATAAATTGAAATAAAATAAAATTAAATAAATATGAATTACAATAAAATAAAAAAAAAATAAAGTAGATTTTTTTTTATTTTTTCCGTATAATTTGTAAAAATTGATTGGAAATTGAATTAACGCAACAGGCGGCTGTCGATAGATAAACAAAAAATCGTCATAAAACTTGTTGGCCGTGAAAATTTTTTAATCAAAACAAACTACACAATTTCGCAACATACAATTTACAGCACAACAAATTCAATTACTTAAAGAACCACACACTCGCAAAGTAGCACATGATGGATGCTGCCTCTGCCAGTAAAAGTTCAACCAAATTCACTCTAGCAGCGTAAGTTCGGAAATTAAATGCGAAATTTTTGCAAACGCGAAATCGAAATCTTTGCAAAACGCACCACCACACACACATACCAATCTATTTATGCACTCGTTAGTATGTTTTGGAAATTGTGAAAAGCGTATGAATGGCCTAAATAAATTTTACTACGAGAAATCGAGTTTTATTGGGAAAGGTTCATTACAAATGAAGATGTTATTTAGTTGCTATGAATGAATGGATGGAACTTTTTCGCATGTAATTTGGCAAAGCAGATTTCAGAAATAGAAAAAAAAGTGGTTTATGAGTGGTTTTTAGTTAGCAGTTTTTCTAAAATATAATCAGCTGTTTGCTTTTCTTACTCGTCGATAATTATTCTTCTTATATTTACTCGTTACTATTTACTTTTTTTTTTTTGCTTGTGCATAGTCATTAGTATTTATTTGTTAGTATTATGGCATATTTTGTTTACTCGCTACTATTAAAGCTCGATTTTTTTGATACTTACTTGTTAATATTTACTTATATTTCTAGACTCGTTACTATTTCAGCATAATTTTTTTGAGAATATACATATATTTACTCGTTAATATTTACTCGCTTCTATTTCTAATATTTTCTCATCACTTTTTACTCGGTAGTGTTTCATAATGTGTCTAAGCTTGACTTTGCCGTTACTTGCTTTTTCTGTTATTTATTTGTTACTACTTATGTACTCGTTACTGTTTACTCGTTACTGTTTTCATATGTTTACACGTTACTTGTTACAAAGCCTCACTTACAAATTACTCGCTTTACTATGCGGTTTTGGTTCTTAGTAAACGCTTAGCCATACAAACGATTTGTGCCGGGTCGAGTAAAGTGAAACACTTTGCTCTTTCTGTTCACCGACAACCTATGCCTACTAGAAATAATGATGATCTCAAACCAAACTTCGGCAGTTCAGACCTTTCCGTAACTTTATAAATATTTAGGCGCGACTATTTCCTACCTTTTTCTATTTCTTATCTACTCGTTACTCGTTACTATTTACTCGCTACTCGTTACTTTTATTAAACCGTTATTTGCTACCAACGGAGGAATATAGGGTTTTTAATGTTTAATTCGTTCTTTCTACTATTAATTTTCTCTGTTCTTCTTCTTCTATATATGTATCTGTTTCCCGATTTCCTCCTTCTCCCAAAAAATCTCGCCCCTCACTGCAGCTGCTTTAATTTCCTTTCAAAGTTATCAAGAAAAGTCGTAAACAAGTGTGGCGAATATCATGTTGTAAGCAGACATCAAATCCAACAAAAAAATAAAATCGCAACAACAACCTTCATGCTTAAAAAAAACTGAGGATGCGCCACTTTCAAACATCGAACCATTCACTAATTTGGAACGCTTTGCTGTTGAATTTTATTCGGTTTCGCTTGCTAGACGGTTGTTTGGCGTTTGTGGCATGTTGTAAGATGATGCTGCTGTTGCATGTTAAAAGTTGCCACATTAGAAGCTACTTTGGTGTTTCTGTTGTTGTTGTTGCTAGTATGCTCTTCCTTACTTTGCTTTGTCAAGTTTCTGGCAGCTAATGTGGCAGCAAAGTGTTGTTGTTTAGGCGCTAAAGAAAACAGACTTTTTGCAAAATTTGTTGAACAAAATAAAAGTTATAAAACGAAACAAAAACCAGCACCATCAACAACAAATCTGCTACGTTCCACGCGTTTTGGTGCTACGCTACGCTTTCTTTTCTTTAAATTTTTCGTACTTGCGCTTCCTTACTTAGCACCGAAGTTGTAAATCAGCTTTCGCGTATCAGACAGACTTGATTGTTTTGGTTTACAGGTTCTTTTTTGTAATTTCTTTATTTTTTTGCTTTAGACACTACATACACACTCCTCTCGAAACGTCTGGCTTTTAATCAGGGCTCCAATATAAAAACTTACTTTAACATTACAAGGATTTATTTTATTTTTTTTTCTTGTTTTATTTTTTAAATTTTTTTTTCTTATGTTTTATTTCATTTTTTTATTTATTTTATTTTATTTATTTTTATTATTTCATTAAATTTTATTTTATTCTATTTATTTTCATTTTATTTTATTTTATTTTATTTTATTTTATTTTATTTTATTTTATTTTATTTTATTTTATTTTATTTTATTTTATTTTATTTTATTTTATTTTATTTTATTTCATTTTTTTTTATTTATTTTATTTTATTTATTTTGTATTCTATTTTTTTATTTTATTTCTTTATTTTATTTTATTTTACTTTCTGTTGGCATATCGCCGTTTTTTTTTTTTATTCATTTTGTATTCTATTTTTTTATTTTATTTTAATTTATTTTATTTTTTTTTATTCATTTTATTTTAAATATTTTGTATTCTATTTTTTTATTTTATTTTGGCTAATTTTATTTTTTTTTTTTTTTTTTTTTTGATTTATTTTATTTTATTTTTTTTTTACTTTATTTCATTTTATTATATTATATTTTTTATTTTTATTTTATTTTTTTATTTGATTTCATTTTATTCATTTTTATTTAATTTTATTTATTTATTTATTTTTTTTTATTTTTTTTTTTTATTTTTTTTATTTTGTTTTATTTTGTTTTATTTTATTTTATTTTTTAATTTAATTTAATTTTATTTTAATTCATTTAATTTTATTTTTTTTATTTATTTTATTTTAAATATTTTGTATTCTATTTTTTATTTTATTTTGGCTAATTTTATTTTATTTTTTTTTTTATTTTGATTTATTTTATTTTATTTTTTTTTACTTTATTTCATTTTATTTTATTTTATTTTATTTTATTTTATTTTATTTTATTTTATTTTATTTTATTTTATTTTATTTTATTTTATTTTATTTTATTTTATTTTATTTTATTTTATTTTATTTTATTTTATTTTATTTTATTTTATTTTATTTTATTTTATTTTATTTTATTTTATTTTATTTTATTTTATTTTATTTTATTTTATTTTATTTTATTTTATTTTATTTTATTTTATTTTATTTTATTTTATTTTATTTTATTTTATTTTATTTTATTTTATTTTATTTTATTTTATTTTATTTTATTTTTTAATTTAATTTAATTTTATTTTAATTCATTTAATTTTATTTTTTTTATTTATTTTATTTTAAATATTTTGTATTCTATTTTTTATTTTATTTTGGCTAATTTTATTTTATTTTTTTTTTTTTTTTGATTTATTTTATTTTATTTTTTTTACTTTATTTCATTTTATTTTATTTTATTTTATTTTATTTTATTTTATTTTATTTTATTTTATTTTATTTTATTTTATTTTATTTTATTTTATTTTATTTTATTTTATTTTATTTTATTTTATTTTATTTTATTTTATTTTATTTTATTTTATTTTATTTTATTTTATTTTATTTTATTTTATTTTATTTTAATTTATTTTATTTTATTTTATTTTATTTTATTTCATTTTATTTTTTTTTTTAGTTTTTTTTGTTTTATTTTATATTATTTTATTTAAGTTTAATTTAATTTAATTCAATTTAATTTAATTCTCGAATGCTATTTGGTAGCCCTGCATTTAAGTTTAAATCTCGCAAGAATCTGCAACTTGCCACATACCTGCTATAACAATTACAATACTTGCTGACTTACTTTCCACACCGAAACAACAACACAAAAGTTAATACTAATGATCATTAGTGGCAGCTGTTCGATGTTGATTGCTTTAATTATATTGCTGCTATTGTTGTCGTTGTTGTTGTGCTGCAAAATACCTGCTTTCAAGTCTTGATTGTTTGCTGATTAATGTCTGAGCTGGCACTTTTGCCTTGCCATTTTATTTCACTTAAGCCATCTGCAATTTTCACTTGATTGTCTGGCAAAGAAATTAGTAATCACTTAGCTAAATTTAATTTATTTAATTTAATACAACAGAGTGTATAGGGACTTACTTATTAGAAAGTAAAGGAAGTTGATGTAGTTTATGGCCACAGCGTTGAAAAGAGGCGCTGTAGAAAACTCACATAGGATCTGTGTGAAAGTAATGGACATAAATGAGGCGGATATAATTTCATGTTCCAGCAGATAACTGCACGAAAAATATATATCATAGAAAGTGAGTGAAATAGGGAACTCAGCCTCAAGTATTGGACGTACCAAGCTCAGATATAAGTAAACGACTTGGCAGAGAAAATGAAGAAAAGAAGCAAGCAAATTCCCTGAAAAAAGCTATTAGTCCAGGAGCAATCCTGAAAGAGTACCTATGCCCGTGAGAGAGTAGTTGTGATCTATTAAAGCCCAATGTGGACGAAGGCTATGTATCACGGATCATTCTCTATAGAGATCAGTCGCACGACTTTTTTCAGGGTTACTATAAACAAGTTGGTAGCAAACATCGTCGTTCTTATCAGAACACGTAAATTCTCTACATTGTTGCTCACACTCGTTATTGCAATATTGTAAAACGAAAATTTAATTTTAAAGTATTTATCTGTTAACAAGGCCAGAAGGCGTTCAATATATAGAATAACGTGAGCAGCAGCTAACTAAAGAGCAAACAAAAATATAGAAGAAAAAAAATGAACAAAGTATCGAGACAAAGGTACATCGAAACACCGACAATACTTCTACGAGGGCAGCTTGAGAATTCGGTGTATTTTTTATTAAAAAAAAATTGTTTGGCAGAAAATATTTTATTTTTTCAACACTCTCTTCTCTTAGTTGTAGTCCCGCCCAAAGCTTAAAGCCATCAAGCAGTGAAAGTCTCATATTATGTCACAAAGAAATCCTAAAATTGGTTCAGAAGTTTCTAGAGCTCTACAACCACCTCCAGCCATTTTTCTAGAGTTATTTATAGTACTTGCTGACCCGGTCATCGTTGTCCTGCCTGCATAACTATCCCTATCCCTACTCATATTTATAAGTATCCGTATCCCTCTACCTTTGCCTATCCTTAACCCTATCTTACCCCATCATTGATATCTATAAATAGTCCGTGGCCAAAAAAAGGCAAC
Organism: Campiglossa producta; assembly: GCA_964058755.1. Classification (NCBI taxonomy): domain Eukaryota; kingdom Metazoa; phylum Arthropoda; class Insecta; order Diptera; family Tephritidae; genus Campiglossa; species Campiglossa producta. The sequence continues at coordinate 12,417,387 of CAXKVI010000004.1, read as the reverse complement.
TCAGATTTGCAAATTATCGTATAGTCTCTGTTGTTGTTGCCCATGTTGTTCAAATACGGCAAGAAGTTTAAAACAACCCTTCAGGCAAGTGGTGACATTTGCCACCAAAGGGGCTGTTGAACTAACGATAACGGACCAGCTACTAGAACGACCTATTGTAATGCAGAGAGTGTTAATTTCCACCACCTGCATTACTAGGAGTCATCCTAGTAGTAGGTCTGTATTCACCACTTCAGCTGGCCTGGGGGGCATTTGTCATGTTGAAATGCTTCGGGTTTCCTCGTTGTGTATGTTCGTACATTTCCAGTAATAATGAATATTCAAAAGTGTTGACTAAGTCTCAGTTACATAAATTGCAAGATTTTGCGTTAAGGAACGCAAAAGGTAATCCTGGGCGAAATGGTTTTTCAATTCGAGTTGAAAAAAACAGGATGTCTACGAAACAGCTGACATTTAAGCATTCGTCAGCGTTGCCACCAGCATTTTATTTTTCTACCAAAATGTTTTTGACTCATCATTGTAAGACCATCAAATTCCCAAAATTTGTTACAACAGAGTTGAGAACTGACTTATGACTATGAGTGATTTCATACTTTACATCCATATTGAATCAACACATACTGACGATTCCAATTGACCGTTAACGGTCTCCACATATAAGGCCTCGCCGAACTTTCAAGCTTCCCTCGTAGATTAAGTAAATGCAGTGAGTACAATTAGTTATGAGACTAAAGAAGAGAGCATACTTACCCTAAAAATATTATATAAGTACTCTCCTAGGAGAGCCATCCGTATATGGCTATCGGTATTACGTTCTGACAACACACGTCTTCGGCAGCAGAGTAACTAGACCAAAGTCTTCTTATGCTAATGATGTCATATGAGTAGGAAACCCCAAATTGGATGTGAGTGAAGTTAATAATAATTTTGAGAGATTAATCAATTTTCCCTCATTGGTGGAAGCCTGGAAGAGGTCGGTGAGAGAGGCTCGAAGAGTGACGGTCTTCAACGTACCTTCAGAAAAGGGTGGATCCACGTAAATTGTTTTCAGGTTCAAACCCTCCTCCTCGGGATCCAAAAGCTCATATTTTTCACAGTATTACAGCAAAAAATGTAGTAAAATATACTGAAAAAAAAACACAGTAAAAGGTACACGAAAATATAGTAAAAAATTACAAAAAAAATATAGTAAAAATTACACAAAAAATATAATAAAAATTACAAAAAAAAAAAATATAGTAATAAATGACATAAAAATAAAGTAAAAAGATTAAGCATAAAGATTTAAAAAATTGCACAAAAATATAGTGAAAAAATAAGAAAGAATATGGTAAAAGATTAATAAAAAAATATAGTAAAATATGACACAAAAAAATATAGTAAAAAATGACACAAAAAAATATACTAAAAACTACACTAAAAACATAGTAAAAATTACATAAAAATATAGCAAAAACTACACAAAAATATAGTAAAAATACACAAAAAATATAGTAAAAATTACTCAAAAAATATAGTAAAAATTACACAAAAATATTTTAAAAATTACGCAAAAAATATAGTGAAACTACACAGAAAATATAATAAAAATTACAAAAAAATATATTAAAAAATGACATAAAAATAAAGTAAAAAAATTAAGCATAAAGATTTAAAAAATTGCACAAAAATATAGGGAAAAAATAAAAAAGAATATAGTAAAAGATTACAAAAAAATATAGTACAAAATTACACAAAAAAATATACTAAAAATTATACAAAGAATATAGTAAAAATTACATAAAAAAGATAGTAAAATCTACACAAAAATATAGTAAAAATACACAAAAAATATAGTAAAAATACACAAAAAATATAATAAAAATTACACAAAAATATTTTAAAAATTACACAAAAAATAAACTACGCAAAAAATATAATAAAAATTACAAAAAAATATAGTAAAAAATTACACAAAAAAATATACTAAAAATTACACAAAAAATATAGTTAAAATTACATAAAAAATATAGTAAAAACTACACAAAAATATAGTAAAAATACCCAAAAAATATAGTAAAAATTACACAAAAAATATAGTAAAAATTACACAAAAATATTTTAAAAATGACACAAAAAATATAGTAAAAAATGACACAAAAAATATAATAAAAATTACACAAAAATATAGTAAAAAATGACATAAAAAATATAATAAAAATTACACAAAAATATAGTAAAAATACACAAAAAATATAGTAAAAATTACACAAAAATATAGTAAAAATACACAAAAAATATAATAAAAATTACAAAAAAATATAGTAAAAAATTACATAAAAAATATAATAAAAATTACACAAAACTATAGTAAAAATACACAAAAAATATAGTAAAAATTACACAAAAAATATAGTAAAATTTCAAAAAGAAAATGTAGTAAAAGATTACGTAAAAATATAAAAAACTACACAAAAATATAGTAAAATTACAAAAAAAAAATATAGTAAAAAGTGACACAAAAATATAGTAACAAGTAAGGAAGTCTAAGTTCGGGTGAAACCGAACATTACATACCCAGCTGTGCACATAAAATGCTGTTATTCCTTTCAATATAACTTTTATGAAAAAGTAGGCGTGGTCGCGAAGCGATTTCGTTTATTTTCTATAGCTGAATTTACCACAACAATAGTATGTCCTCTACGAAATTTCGTTATGCTAGCATAAACTGTTCTGAAGTTATTAAGAGTCAAAATTTTAAAATTTCTTCAAATATACGTGGGCGGTACCACGCCCCCTTTTCAAAAATTTTTATAAAATCGGCCTTAGAACATCTAAATCAATACATATTGCAAATTTTATCATTGTAGCTGCTTCTAATATTGAATTAACCCATTTTATACGTTTTTCGAAATTTTCGATATCGAAAAAGGGGCGTGGTTATGGTCCGATTTTACCCATTTTCAATAGCAATCTATTCTGAACCCAAATAAGTACGCATGCCAAATTTGGTGAAGATATCTCATTATTTGCTCAAGTTATCGTGTTAACGGACAGACGGACGGACGGACGGACAGACGGACGGACATGGCTCAATAAAATTTTTTTTCGATCCTGATCATATTGATATATGGAAGTCTATATCTATCTCGATTCCTTTATACCTGTACAACCAACCGTTATCCTAACAAAGTTATAATACCCTGTGTACAAGTACAGCTGGGTATAAAAATACATAAGAAATATAGTAAATGATTACAGAAAAATATAGTAAAAAATGACACAAAAATATAGTAAAAATACACAATAAATACACATTTACACTATTTACTATTTTTTAAATTACGCAAAAAATTTAGTTAAAAAAGGCAAAAAAAGGTGACACAAAAATATAGTAAAAATATATAAAAAATATAGTAAAAATTACACAAAAAATATAGTAAAAGGTTACAAAAAAATATAGTAAAAAATTACACAAAAAAAATATACTAAAAATTACACAAAAAAATATAGTAAAAATACACAAAAAATTAAGTAAAAATACAAAAAAAAAAGTAAAAATTACAAAAAAAATAATAGTAAATTACGCAAAAAATTAAGTTAAAAATTATACAAAAATTATAGTAATCAATTATAAAAAAAATTAAAAAAAAAAATTACCCACAAATATAGTAAATTACGCAAAAAAATATGGTAAAAGTTAAATGATATGTAGATATATATTTTTTTGAAAAACAACCCTAAAAGGTAAGTTTTGAGAAACTGTGAATCAAAAATATCCTCAAAAAAAAAACTGCTCGCTTTCGTACCACTTGAAAAACTAGTGTGCTGTTGAACGAATTTATTACTATGCTACCATTTGTGTAAACGAGTAACAGATAAATGATTTTCTCTTATCAGTAAGCAAACGTGCTTGTTATTGCCAGTTAAATACAAACAAATTGCGGGGGCGTTGAGGCGGTGAAGGGATACATGTAGTTAGTTGTACATATGAATATACCCACAAAATACATATATCTTGTTATATTGAAAAGGCTTGCATATTGACTAAAATATTTTCAGCAAAAAAAAACAAAAACAAATACTAAGTAATAATGAACACAATTTTTTATAACATTTTTATCAAACAAATACATTTGCAAGTACATACATATGTATTTTAGTTATACTTTTTTGTTGAAACAAGCGTATGTAAGTGTAAGTGTATTTTTATCAGTCAACAAATGGGTCTCTTCTCCACAACGCCATTATGGTTGGGTTGTGCCAAAGTCAAAAAAGTACTTGTCGAGCAGTTGCGTTTAATTAGACTTTGGCGTCAGAAGTTCGTTAAAAATTAGTCTATAACTTTTTATATTGTGTTTACCGTGAGTAAATCAGCAAAAGCCAATTTCGTTTACGTGAGATTTGTAATTTGTCTGGCTTGTTGACGTGGCGCGTTTGGTAAATGAATAAAAAACTTTTGAAGCAGTGCAAAGTGGTAAAAAAGCGCAATAAAATATTTTTGATACAAAAAAAATAAAAATTGTGACATTTTGCAAACAAAAAAAGGAATATCTGAGTAGTTAAAAACAAAAAAAAAATCTTATAAATTTGAAAATATAAAATTAATCAATTAAATCCCCTTGTAATACATTGGCCACCGATATCTGTAAGTTAAAATCAAAAATATCCTGATTTTGAAAATTATCTTCTTTTTTATATAAAAATCTTCTTTGCGTATTTTCTTACTAAACTCCTGCGAAAAGCCTGGACCGATACTGATGAAATTTTTTGTATCTACACTCCGAAAATTGTCAAGGAAAAATTTCCCTGATTTGTCCCCAAAGACATAGCTTCCTTAATTAAAAGACTTTTATCCTCAATTTAAGTTAACATATGTAACATTTTCCTTAATTTAAAGAATTTTTTCCTCAATTTAAGTTTCCTTATTTCCTATTTCCTATTTTTCCTCAATAGGAAATAAGGAAACTTAAATTGAGGAAAAAATTCTTTAAGGAAAATCTTACTTATGTTAATTGCGAAAAAACGTACAAAATTGAAAAAAAAAAAATAACAACCAATGAAATATCGTTGCAGTGGGCGAAAGAGGAAAGCAGTAAAGAAATAACAAAAAAAAACGGGAAAAATAAAAATTAAAGATAAATTCCTGTAATAAAAACCATGTAATAAAAATTCACGTTAACGCTCCAATTAAATGCAACTCTATTATAATCGTTAAGATAATGTACAGTAATTGAAAATAAACAGATTTTAAGCAAGCAAAAAAAAAAAATGCACAAAAATTTATATAAAAAATTCAGTAGCTTAATTAAGTTTATCAACCACAGCTGCAAGTGAGATAAAAATACCAAAAAACACAGTATTTTTAAAGTAACACATGACATGTTAAGGGGTTAAGCGCATAATTAGTATAGCGACAACTACAACGCCAACGCCAATGACAGCTAAGGATAATTGCCCTACTGTTGAACTGTTGACATTAAAACACCCAATCATATAAATGCACTTAATTGAAATTGAAATTATATAAGTGAATGAGTGGATTGGTAATGAGGGGAATTGCGACAAACCGCAAACAATTAAATATAAAATCAACCGCAGAAATATATTAGGAATTTTTTTTTTTTTGTATGGAATTTTTTTTTTTTTTTAAGGAAATATGCTGCTTATAAATTTAAATAGTTTATTGATCCAGAAAATCAATTTGAATAAGAATAAATTGTGTTTAAGCAATCAGCAAAAACCGACACTCAGTCACAGTGGCGAATCTGGGATTTTTTTTTTTTTTTTTAGCGATATATATTTTTCTAGTAATTTTTTACTTTATTTTTGTGTAATTTTAATATATATTTATATGTATAATATTTTTGTGTATTTTTTACTATATTTTTGCGTAATTTCTTACTAATTTTTTTTATAAATTTTACTATCTTTTTTGTGTAATATTTCCCTTTTTTCGTAATTTCCCTATATATTTTGTGTATTTTTTACTATATTTCTGTCATTTTTACTATATCTTTGTGTAATTTTTACTATAACTATTTTTTGCTCTATTACCACTCCGCCCCAGCTCAGTCATATTGCTTAAGCAGTTGAGAGAGTCTCAGCTCTAGGCACGGAGAGGAGCTCGCTATGTTGAACTAATCGCAAAAATCAATAGAACAAATTCGGAATTTTTAGGTTCATTGTTGGGATAATTTCGGGATGGTTTTCGGACTATTTTGGGACCATTTCTGTACTTTTTGGGAATAATTTCAGTACTTTTTCGGAATATGTTTCGGACTTTTTTCGAATAATTTCGGGATGGTTTTCTGGACTATTTCTGAGACCATTTTAGAACTATATTGGGATCATTTATGGACTTTGAGATGATTTTTGGGAATGTTTTTGGGATATGTTTCGGACTTTTTTGAAAAATTTCGGGATGGTTTTCTGGACTATTTCTGAGACCATTTCGGAACTATATTGGGATCATTTCTAGACTTTGAGATGATTTTTGGGAATGTTTTTGGGAGATGTTACGGACTTTTTTGTGATAATTTCAGTACTTTTTCGGAATATGTTTTGGACTTTTTTGGAATAATTTCGGGATGGTTTTCTGGACTATTTCTGAGACCATTTCGGAACTATATTGGGATCATTTCTGGACTTTGATATGATTTTTGGGAATGTTTTTGGGATATGTTTCGAACTTTTTTGGAATAATTTCAGTACTTTTTCGGAATATGTTTCGGACTTTTTTGGAATAATTTCGGGATGGTTTACTGGACTATTTCTGAGACCATTTCGGAACAATATTGGGATCATTTATGGACTTTGGGATGATTTTCGGGACTGTTTTTGGGATATGTTACGGACTTTTTTGTGATAATTTCAGTACTTTTCCGGGATATGTTTTGGACTTTTTTGGAATAATTTCGTGATAGTTTTCTGGACTATTTCTGAGACCATTTCGGAACTATATTGGGATCATTTCTTTGGGATATGTTTCGAACTTTTTTTGAATAATTTCAGTACTTTTTCGGAATATGTTTCGGACTTTTTTGGAATAATTTCGGGATGGTTTTCTGGACTATTTCTGAGACCATTTCGGAACAATATTGGGATCATTTATGGACTTTGGGATGATTTTCGGGACTGTTTTTGGGATATGTTACGGACTTTTTTGTGATAATTTCAGTACTTTTCGGACTTTTTTGGAATAATTTCGGGATGGTTTTCTGAACTATTTCTGAGACTATTTCGGGACTATTTTTGGATCATTTCTGGACTTTGAGATGATTTTTGGGAATGTTTTTGGGATATGTTACGGACTTTTTAGTGATAGTTTCAGTACTTTTTCGGAATATGTTTCGGACTTTTTTGGATTAATTTCGGGATGGTTTTCTGGACTATTTCTGAGACCATTTCGGAACTATATTGGGATCATTTATGGACTTTGGGATGATTTTCGGGACTGTTTTTGGGATATGTTACGGACTTTTTTGTGATAATTTCAGTACTTTTTCGGAATATGTTTCGGACTTTTTTGGAATAATTTCGGGATAGTTTTCTGGACTATTTCTGAGACCATTTCGGAACTATATTGGGATCATTTCTGGACTTTGAGATGATTTTTGGGAATGTTTTTGGGATATGTTACGGACTTTTTTGTGATAATTTCAGTACTTTTTCGGAATATGTTTCGGACTTTTTTGTAATAATTTCGTGATAGTTTTCTGGACTATTTCTGAGACCATTTCGGAACTATATTGGGATAATTTCTGGACTTTGATATGATTTTTGGGAATGTTTTTGGGATATGTTTCGAACTTTTTTGGAATAATTTCAGTACTTTTTCGGAATATGTTTCGGACGTTTTTGGAATAATTTCGGGATGGTTTTCTGGACTATTTCTGAGACCAATTCGGAACTATATTGGGATCATTTCTGGACTTTGGGATGATTTTCGGGACTTTTTTTGGGATATGTTACGGACTTTTTAGTGATAGTTTCAGTACTTTTTCGGAATATGTTTCGGACTTTTTTTTTGGAATCATTTCGGGATGGTTTTCTGGACTATTTCTGAGACCATTTCGGGACTATTTTTGGATCATTTGTGGACTTTGAGATGATTTTCGGGACTGTTTTGGGAGCATTTCGGGACTTTTTTGGAATCATTTCAGTACTTTTTCGGGATACATATGTGTCGGATGTTTTTGGAATCATTTCGTAAAAAGTGGTGCCAAAAACAGTAATACGAAAATGTCCCTCAAAATTCCATAAATGATCTAAAAAAAGGCTAGGAAATGATCCCGAAAAAAGTCCCGAAATGATTCCAAAAATTAAACGAAAAATTTCGAATCATACTTTGTGTGGTTCTCACAGCGAGGCGTTTGCAACTTTTGAATTGACATGTATTCTCCGTTCAATTTACTATTAAGTTGATACTTCGTTGACGTTCTACATGATTTCGCTTTTATTATGAAAATTATTTAAACTTTATTGTTAACGAGACATATTTGCGGTTTTATTCGTTAAGTTATTCAACAATTTCGTGGTGTCTTTTTTTTGTGGTTTTATAATTTTTCACGGTCATCCAACAGCTAAAAAGGTATTTATTTAACAATTAATTACACAAACGACAACCTGGGTGGTCGAAAGCATATTTCGCTGTAGTAAATCGCAATGTTAAATTCATTGACGCTTTAGCACTTTAAATGTAATAAATTAACATATTTTTTTTTTGTTATTATTGTTTTAGTTGTGGTTTTTGTTTTTATGCCAATGAAAAAAAGTCTAGAAAAAAGTCTAGAAAAAAAAAAAAAAAAAAAAAAAAAAAAATTCAAAAGAGATCTAAAAAGAAGTTCAGAGATTATGCCGAAAAAGTAAATAACCCTAGAAAAATCTAGAATGGTCCCGAAAAATTTCGGAACATTACACGTCTATTACTGTATACTAAGGCAACTAGCGTTTTTTTTTTTGCTTCAAATCTAACTCTCGCTAATTTTTTTCACGCTGTTGATGCTGATGAATTGATTAATTATACGTAACATCATTAACTACTATGTTAAGTAGAATAACTATGGACGTATAAATATATGTTCGTATGTATTCATGTCAAACAAAATATTTACCAGCAACCGCACTTCCTCTGCATAAATCACATTTCTGCACAAATTGGCTTCGTCTCGTTTGGACCAACCACAAAAACAGCTCTTCGTTATTATGACACTGAACTAAATTAGATGACATAACAACAAAAACAAAAATTAACGTATAATTATTGTAGCCATACATTATAGATTAATAGTTGATATAACTTTAACCAACAATGTATAGTTAGTAGAATAGATGATTTTAGCACAAGGACATTGGCTTCTGTAATTTATGCGGCATACCCGTGATGAACACAAAATAGGCAGAGAATAGATATGTTGACTGAATGGAATCAGTTTTTGGGAGTTTGCAGAACCAAAAAATACTCTTCATTGCCACTTTGCTAAGTGGATTACTGTCCTGTGAGACCTTTCTAGATTTTATGCATGAGAGATCTTTCCTAATTCTCTGTACATAAATCAGTCAAGAAAATATCATAAACGTAAAAAAATTACGAATTTTGATACTTAGAGAAAATTGACAAAGATTTACACATCGATGGATACCATGACGCGTTTCGGACTTTCCAGGGTCCACATCAGATGGCTTTTCGGACAAAGAACTACTGTGTCTGCACCGAAGCGGTTAAAGCAATTGCTTATAACAAATAAATCTTTTTCCTCACTATCTCTATCCCAATCCCTGAATACGTCCAGAGATATGCAATATGAAGAAAAACCATTTGTACGAGTCGTGCCACGATTTGTGTGGAAGGTGTCACGCCCACTTCATGAATTGGTTCGGATTGTGAATCTAAACTATCCTCGGGTCTACCTGAGTAAACTCAGAAAAGAGTTTCTTTATTTCAAGGAAAAATTTCCCTTATTTGGCTCCAAAGACATGGCTTCCTTAAAAGAAATTGAGATAGGTGGCAACCCTGTAAACCGCCCCAAGTGGCAGCCCCGAAGTGGATAGTCTTAGAATCAATCTACTATCTCTATACCACGTCATACCTGCATTTTGGTTAAAATTTTTTGAGAGACTCAGAACATCATAACTGAAGTCAGTTCTTTATTTCGGAATGTCAAAATTCCGATAGGTGGCGCGCTGTTCGATATTATTGAAAATCTATGAAACACAAGGGGGAATGTTGCGATCAATTTTTGAATAACTTCTCGGTAAGCTAGAAACTTGAAACTTGACACATTTGTCGGAACCCAGTGACAATGAGATCCCTTAAGAAAAAAACTGCCGGTAGGTGACGCACGGATCGAGATATTTCGAAAATTCGTTTGAAATTGAAATTTTTGCGATCGAATTTTGACTAACTTCCTGGCAAACTAGGAACTTAAAGCTTCACTCTTGACTAACTTCCTGGTAACCAAGGAACTTAAAACTTGACATTAAATTGTGGGCATGGTGACAATACAATGTGTTAAACTCAAAATTCCGATAGGTGGTGTCATTAAAACACAGGAGGAATCTTGCGATAGATTTTTGAGTAACTTCCCGGCTAGCTAAAAACTTAAAACTTGACACATTTGTCCCCCTCTTTTTCGATATCGAAAATTTCGAAAATCACATAAATTGATTTATGTATCTCGGTAGCTAAAACTACGAAAATCACCTAAATTGACATAATTCGGTAACAGAAATGGCTAAAATGATATAATACCCTTGGTCATTATATAATGACTTTTGATAAATTTTTTAAAGTAGGCTTGGCACCGCCCACTTTTCAGGGAGCATATTTGAAAATTTCACAGGTCATAACTTTTAAACTGATTACGGTAGAACGATGAAATTGGTACAAGGTATACTAGCCTAATAGGGAGTATACCTGATGTAATAGGACGAAAGAGCTTCCCAACCATGCCCACTTCCGAAATGAAATATTTCGAAATATTACCATCTTATACATTAGACCCACTAGCTGGTTAGGCTTGCCTTCTGATAAAAAAAGGTTAAAACTTCACTTTCATTTCTCCTTCTTGTATGTTCTTCATGGAACCTACTTTAATTCGTTTAACCCCAAACAATCATTTCTGACTGAGTATATTAAGTAATAACATTTTATCTTAGATTTTCCGCTTTCGTGGTTGCTGGACCTTTCATTGCTGTGCGATGCTTAGTTTGACAGGCGGCAACCTCTAAAGGGCAGCAATAAAACGCGCGCATGTGCGCTAGATGCCCTTCGCTCAATTATGTCCGGCTATCAGTAGATCAATTTAGTTGCGCTTTTGTTGTTGTTGTAGTCGCTATGTCAGTGATCTGCCTTCAAAATCTTGCTTGCAACACCTTGGGGAGAACTAACAAACAACAAACAAATCCCTTTTCAGCACTTTGCCAATAACACCTTTGTAACAACTTTTTATTACGAAGCACTGTGGGCTGGTTTGAGGAAATTTGTCACAAAATTAAGTGTTTGGAAATTGAGTTTGGAATTTATTTAGCGTGATACATTATTTAACCATTAAAAAAATTTGAAAATAAATTTAAAAAAAAGTTTCAAATTTTTTTTATATAATCCAGAAGTTTTCAAAACCTTTTTTAAATAAAAAAATTTTTTCTAATATTTTTTTTTAATACTAGTTTAAAAAAAAATTGAAAATAAATTAAAAAAAAGTTTCAAAACTTTTTTATATAATTCAGAAGTTTTCAAAACTTTTTTAAATAAAAAAAAAATTTTCAAAACTTTTTTAAATAAAAAAAAAATTCAAATATTTTTTTTTTAATACTAGTTTAAAAATATTTATTTTTTTGGTATTTTTTGAAAAGGTTTTGAAATAATTATTATTTTCAACAGTTTTAAAATATTTGTTTTGAAATTATTTTTTTTAAAAAAAGTATCGATAAGTTTTTCTTGATTTAATTTTTTAGAGCTTTTTATTAAAAAACAGGTTTTCAAACATTTTTTGGAAAGTAGCTTTAAATTATTATTGTTTTGAGCTTATTAATATTTTTAGTTAGCTTTATATTTAAAAAAAAAAATTTAAAAAACATTTTGAAACTTTTTTTCAAAAATTTTTTGGAAAGTAGTTTTAAATAACTTTTGTTTAGCTTATCAATATTTTTAAGTAGCTTTACGTGTATTTAAAAAAAAAACTGTTTTTGTTTTAATATTTTCAGATTTGTTTCAAGATATTTAAGTTTTGGATTATTGACACATTCAAAAAAAAAAAAAAAGGTTTTGAAATATTTATTTTAAATTTTTTTATTAACCTTGAATATATAAAAAAAAAATCATAACATTTTAAAACTTCTTAAAATTAAAACATCTTTTTTCTTGGATTTCAATTTTTTTAAAAAGACATTGTTGATTTTTTGAAAAACAGTTTTGAAATGTTCATTTAAAAGTTGTAAAAAAGGGTGTAAAATACTTTTTTTGCTTTTGGGATTTTTAATATTTTTTCTTCAAAATTTTCAAATTTTTTTTTAATTTCTTTTAAAATATTGTTTTTGGGATTGCCATTTTTTTACAAAGGCTTTTAAGCAATGTTTGTTGACTTTTGTAAAAACAGTTTTGGAATGTTTATTTAGGATTTATATACAAAGTTTAAAATAATTTTTTTTGTAATTTTTAAAATTTTCTACTTTTTCAACATTATAATAAAAAAAAAAATGTTTTACATTAAAAAAAAGTTCTTGAAGCATATTTTGAAAACTAGGTTTAAAAAATTTTTTTGTTTTTGGGTTTTTTAATATTTTTTTTTTTCAAAATTTTCGAATTTTTATTGGAATTTTTTTTTTAAATATTTTTTTTGGGATTTTTTTACAAAGAGTTTTAAGCAACGCTTGTTGATTTATATAAAAACAGATTAGGAATGTTTATTAAGGGCTTTTTTTTTAATTTTAAAATTTTTTTTTATAATTTTTGAATTTTTCAACTTTTTTGTTAGTTTGTATTTAAAACAAGTTATTCAAAATTTTTTGAAAATAAGTTCTAAAATACATTTTTTTTGCTTGAGGATATTGATATTTTTAATAAATTTTATATTTAAAACAAAAGTTAATCAAAAATTTTTTGAAAATATTCTGAAAATACATATATTCTTTTTGGATTTTTAATACATTCAAAAAAAAGTTTTGAAATATTTATTAGTATTTTTAAACCAGTTTTGAATATATTTTTGTGGATTTTTAATATTTTTAGGAAAAAAGTTTTAAAATATTTATTCGTAATGTTTAAACAGTTTTGAATTTGAATTTAAAAAAAGTTGGGGGTTTCTTTTTTATAAATTTTTTATTTGAAAAGTGTTGACGTATTTTTTGAATATTAGTTCCAAAATATCTTTTGAGGAGTTTTGAGCACGTTTAAAAGTTGTTTTAAAATATATTTTAAAGATTTTTCTAACTTTTCAAAACGAAATTTTTTTTCGAAAATTTTTTAAAAAGATTAAAAATAAATATTGAAAATTATTTAAAGCTATGCCACGGTAATAAAATTTGTGAAAAATTTCTTCAAAACAGCCCACAGTGCATCGTGTGGCTGTAAGATATCTACTTGAAAACGTACCAGGATTTTCCAGTTTTCATGCTACATAGAATTGTTCTTTGTTTATTTTTTTTTTTTATTTTGTGTTTTTTTTGCGTTTGGTTACGCTTCGGTTAATTTGAGTTTGTTCGCCAAACTAACTCTAACCATAGACATTAGCCATTAGCTATTAGCCATTGCACTTGACTGCAATTGAGTTTGTTGACCACACCACCCGAGCGTATCAAAAACAAAAAATATACAAAAAGAATTAACTTAGCTAGAATAAAAAGGTAGTAAGTACTGGAGCAGAGTTGTGTAGCAGTAGAACAACAATCATGGGAGACTGAGAGGGTAATTCCATGGCATTTTGATATCAGAAGTTCTGAATCGAAATTCATATCAAAGGAACGTGGTCGTTACCATTATCAATCGGTTTGCTGTGGAATTACCCATATGTGTGGTTATCTGTCAAGGGACTAATCAAGAGATTGATTTTTTCATATTTTTTTTAAGTTTTGGTTTTTATTTTGTGAGTAGAGTTATAGGTAAAAATATAACAATATTTGTGCAATCTTAACTAACATCAGGGTGTGGCATTTCGAGGTATACCTGAAAAATGCAAATCTTAGGGGCTAGACTTTAAAAAAGGTGTGATTAGGAAACTCCTCTAGGAAAAGAAAAAAAAAACCTATCAGGTTCAAAAAAAATTTAAGCGCCTTACACACTTCGTTGATACAGAAGTTCTTTCTCCTTACAAGTTACACTGAAAAAAATTTGGCGTAGTCATAATTCAGTTCCAAGTGATAGCTTTTGAGTGATGCGCGTACAAAAACACAGAAAATTATTCTTAACATTACCAAATTGGCTGCTGTCGCTCTATTGAAGTAAATATTAACATTCATCTTCCCTGCTTCATATCTCGAAAACCATCAGATTTGTTCAGTACCCCAAAACTATGTTTTTTTTTTATAAAGAAAACTTTTTCCAGCTAAGCTTAGGAAAACAAGTCTCTAAAAATCAAACACCCTAATGTACATATATCGACAAAAGTGAATCAGTAATGTATGTATTGTGTTCTCATACTGCCCCTTGTTGGCCCAACAATGTTAACCGGTTTGTTTCTTTGTTAGCTTTTTTCATCAATTACAAATTGCGCGTTCGCTGTAAATATCTAATCACTGTAGTGCATAGACAAATGACCGTGATTTTCAAGTTCATAAAAAGAGGAAAATTAGACACAGCATATCAATTCTTACACTGAAAAAAAAATCAGTGTGAAAAAAATGTTAACATAAAAATTGGATTTTCCATTTATAAATCGATGTCAAGAAGTAGATAAGGAAATGAAAGTAATAAGATGACTTTGAGGTACGTCTCGCCATCTTTCCCTTCCTCAAATTCTGCTCCATGCTTTCATCACACGCTATCTCTTTTTATTGCCTATCCTAAATCTCTCTAACCCTATCTTTAAGTATAATCCTCCGTCTATTTTTTTTTATATGGTGAGGATTTTCATAGGTTAAAACCAAAAACTGAGAGCTTTCAAGTTTAGCCCTACTGGACACTCCAGTATTTTGGGATCTTAAAGTTTTCTCTCTCTCTCTGAACACAGTAAATTTTGAATTGACGCTCAGCTGTCGTCTATCTCTTCAAGAGATGGCCCAACAGGACCGCGTGAACCTCACATAGGTCACGGGACACAGAGAAATTGAGGGAAACTCAGGGCAGACGAACTTGCTAGACTGGGCACGACCAAGCAGGTTCTTCAAGATAAAGAGCGTTTACCACCAAGCCAACGAAAGATGGCTACAATCCCCAAGGTGCCGAACAGTCAAACAAATCCGGTAATAAATGGATCATAAAAGTTCTAGACACATTTACGCCCTAAGAAGGAGAGAAAACTCCATATTAATAGGGGCATTAAGCGGACTCTGCCTTATTGGTAGGCACACAGAAAGTCTAGTTGTGCCCTACCGACGAAGGTGTAGGAATTGCAAAGATGATTAGGAGGAGAACACCGTACAGCATCTGAACTGTAACTGCCCGACCTTGAGCGGCGCGAGAATGCGCTTCTTGGGAGTCTCCTTCCTGGATAACCCACGCCAGGTCACGGAGCTGGACATAAAGGACTTTATGGCTTTCATCAATCACCTAAATGGTTCGATTACCAGTTTTAAAGCTTTGGATAAGTGAGCTTAGAATATATTCAAGTTGAAATGAACTAGTTGCGAATTACAACCTCGATGCGTTCTAAACAAAATATGTATTATATATACATTAGAGCGTATCATGGTATAAGGAGGAAAAATAAGTTAAAATGTCCACCCCCCAGTTTGATCACTTACCTTATGAGGTTTTCAAAAACAAATTTTAATATTTTTGTCACCCTGTGAAAACAGCGAAATTTGTTTTTTGCTATAATTTCTATATTTTACTTTCGATTTTCAAAAGTGATATATTCTTAGAAAGGTATTCAGCAAGGCAATATTCCCATCATACCAAGTTCAGCGTTTATTCTACTTTTTACTAAAGTTAACACCCTGTATTTGCTGCATTTAAGGAGGAAATAAATGTAATGCACTTATGCTAAATCTTTCCTTGACTCTAACTTGCTGTAACGTTCTCTGCTTAGTTTAGCGAGTAATAATCTTTTTACTCATATAATGATGTCAAAATTATATTGAAGGCTATATTTACTTTATTCAAATTTTTTTTTAATACAGGGTGTTGCTTTTAAATAAATTTGAATAAAAGCTAAAGTTGGTGTCGCAGGTTAATGTCTTATATGGACGAAATATGACGCTGATGAAAACCTTTACAACAATATACTGCTTGTTGAAATCAAAGCCTAAATAAAAAAGTAATAACCAAAAAACGAAATTCGCTGCTTTTACAGGGTGCCGAAAATTTTTTTTTTTTCATTTTTGAAATCTCCAACAAGTACACATTCGAACCAGGGGGGAACATTTTAAACTAATACATATTTATCGTTTTGTCTGTATGTAGATACTTCCAATAGATACTTAAAGTTTTTGAGCATAAGAGGTTCTCCCTCTTGCTCTCAATATTTCGACCTTACTTCCCTTATTTTTCACTTTTCTTTTCAAATTTATTTCTACGTTGCTACATTAAGCTTTCTGCTACAAATTCAATCATTTTTTATCCTATTACACGCACTAGTTATTTTTGTTTTCATTTCACACAACATTTTCGTATTAATTTCATACCAATTTTTTTTTTAATTTTGCGCTCACAGGTCATTTTCCGCAACATCATTAATTTTAATTGCAACATAGCGAGCTTTTAACTATGAATTCATCCCTTTTGGCTGCAGCATGAATGCATAATTATTATTTATTCTGCTTTGACGCTTTTATCTGCTTTTAATTTACTCTCGCCCAACTTAACATGGAATTAATGGATACTTGTTATTATCCTTGATTATCTAGGATTTGCTTTTTCCCCCACTATTTTTGTTAACATTGAATTATTTTTTTTTTTGTTGCTTAGCTCAACTTAAGTTGTTCTACTGGATTTGTCGTCACGTAATATGATTTATTATTAAGAATTTGCAGAAGAAGTGTAAACATGGTTGAGCGAGTAATTAGAGCAAATCGTAATTCTTACTACGAAATATAAAAACGTATCGCTTATGTATGTATTTCTGTAGTGGGCATTATTTATTGTGAGAGATGACGTCACAAAAGATTACGTTCACATTAATTAATATGGCATAACCTTGTTTTTTAATTGAAATTTTTCTCTCTATGTTTATCAGATTTATAGCTGGAGAACTAAAAAAATAGTTAAATTTTGGACTTGAAATTTTTAATATTAAATATAAAAAATGCTATACAGACCAGTGGTGCCAGATCGTGGGAAATTACCCCTTTTGAGGTATATTTCACCGAAAAGTTTTGTAAAAGGGAAAAAGGGGAAAAAAGGGAAAAAGGGGAAAAAGAGGAAAAGGGGTAAAAAGAAAAAAAAGGGGGAAAAGGAAAAAAGGGAAAAAGGGGAAAAGGGGAAAAATGTGAAAAAGGTGAAAAAGGGAAAAAGGAATACTATGTCATTTAAAAAAGGTTGGATAACTTCCTATGTATAAATGATGAGATTTTAATCTGAAAAAAGTAGTTTCCAGGCTGAGTGTAAAATCACAAATCGACTGCTGAGTGCATTTAAAAATATATTTCAAAAACGAGCTATATAAGAATTTTTTACAATAACACTCTATTCGAGAATTCGGCTAAAGAACGCCATATCTCGGAATTTTTTTCAATAACGTCATATTTCAAAATTTGATTTAAAAAGGCCCGAAAATATATTGAATTATAATTGAGATAGGGCGTTTTTCAATCAAATATTGAAATAGGACGTTATTGAAAAAAATTCTGAAATATGTATAACGTTTTTCAAACAAATTCTGAGATAGGGCGTTTTTGAAATTTTTTTTAAAACAAAGTGAACGAACCAAATCTTTTGCCTGGAACTTTTTGCTTTGCTTCGAAGAAGCTGTAGGGATCTTTTTGGGACCATTTCGGGATTTTTCAAGATCCTCTTGGTATTTTTTCGGCTGTATTTCGAAATTGTTTCCGGGATAATTTCTAAACTTACTCTGGATAATTTCTGGAATTTTTCGAGAATGTTTTTATACCATTCCGGGATTGTTTTCCGCATCATTTTAGAACTTTTTGCTTCGGGATCATTTCAGGACCTTTTAGGGATTGTTTTTGGGATCATTTCGGAACTTTTTAGGAATTCTCTTTGGATTATTTCTGGATTGTTTTCGGAAAAATTTACGGAATTTCACGGGGTTTTTTTTGGGATCAAGAGAGCTGTGATAATGATCCCGAAAACAATGCCGAAATAATCCGAAAAAAAACCAGAAAAAGTTCCAAAATGATTTCAAAAAAGTCCCGAAATGATCCCGAAAACAATTGAGAAATATTTCGAAACAATCCAAAAAACAATTCCAGCAAACTATCTATGCGATCTCGAAAAATTCCTGAAATGTTCTCAAAAAAGTCGCATGTTCCTAAATTTAACCAAGAAGTTCTGACTAAAGATTTTTTTTGGTTCACATTTCGGTCGGTAAACCTAAATGTTTCCGAACCCTGAGGACAATAAGAACTCATTATTACGATCTCACTCGGTGGAGATAAAATAAGCTGTGAACAGTTATTTCTGGTCCAAGTCCCATTGCAGCACTCCCTATTTCGGGTATCGAAGTCACAGAGACGTAAGTCTCTCCCACACATTCTCACTTACCTACCGAGGAAGCCATTGGCCAGATATGAAGGGATGGGCTACATTATCCGTGTAATTTTAAATGTTCGAGTTATAAACCTGGAAAGTTTGTATGGTGGTATACAAAAATATGAACATGTTGTTCTACAGTTCGTTCGGCACTTTCATGGTATCATTAACCCATACCTAGATTATGTATTAAACCATATTCATTACCACTTTAGTCATCGATGGGGTATTTTTTCATATTCCTTCCATCTACGAAATTTCGTTCATATCACCAACCAAACCCCATTCTCTCTACACTAAAACTATAACTAATTCATGAACTTTTTTCTAACCTTTTCCTTCCTTCCTTCCCTTCCCATGACTGACCATATTTCAATTGATTCATTAGCCATTTGACATGTTCGATTGACATGGATGAATTACCACGTATCAGTTGGTTGTGTGTAACAATCCGAAAGCACAAAAATAAAGCAAATCACGGTATTATTTACCGTTTTGCATGGTGCTTAACTAACTTAAGTTGTCTTTTGAGGTTTTTCTCAGTGCGCTTGACTCGTTTAATTGCCTGTATTAGTGTGCGACATTTTGGCGCTTAAATAAGTTTGAGTGCAACTTTACGTGGACAGAGAGGTGGTAGGATATGGAGAACGACGGAAACAGATAGCGAGAGCGATTAGAATTTACGAGTATAGTTAGATGTAGGTGTCGACGGTAATTAACTGACACAAGAATGTTTTCAATTAACAATATTAGCGACTAAATTATTTAATTAGCAAAGGCGAATATTGAATGAATCGAGCTAAGGTGATAAGATTGCTGATGGGTGTAGTGTAGAGAGCCTTGTGTAGGCGAGAAAAGCTATGTGAACAATTCAGCACAAATAACTATTATGCTAAAGTTGATATACGTGAATTTGACTACTCTGGGATGGGTGGTCTTTCAACTCACTGACCTATCAGCACGTTTTAGATATGAAGTATCCTGTCTTGCCGTTTGGTAGCGATAGAAGTTGTGTCGAGATTTCGGATTAGATAAGCCTATTCCAAGGTATTAAGCTCCTATCGGAACGTTGCATTGAACGGCGCAGCTTTCGTGAGCTCAGCTTCAAAAGGCCAGATTGAGAAAATGTGAATGAAAAATGTCCACGAAATTGAAAGAAAAAATTTGAACTCTTCTTACCAAAATCCTGTATCCGACAGTGGTTATATTGGTCATATATAAAATGAGAATTGTTAAATCTGAAGGATCTTGAAAACAACCTGCCAAGCAGATAGCAGATAAGGCAAATTGCAAAAGTCTCTTCCAAATATCATGGGTGCCTAAAAGTATGCAAAATTGCATACACTATCTTCAAAGTGCGAGAATTTGTCTTACATTTGTGACTTATAGATACGCATATTAAAAATTGCATACTTTTAGGCGTAAGAGATTTTATTTAATTCCTCTCCATCGAGTTTACTTATTGGTATTGGGGTAAACGGATAATATAACTCTTCAAATATTTCTCTAGGTTCGTTTTTTATCATATCAAGAATTCACAACAGATGGCGCTGCAGTCAAGTAGCGAATAAATCGGGCTCATATTTGAAAAGTTCTGCCAAGCAGATTTGCCTAAAAGTATGCAAAATTTCATATAACAGCTCCAAACTACTAGAGTTAGCTAATAGGTTAGGTTAGGTTCAAGTGACTGCCACAGAGGCATAGCTAGGCCAGTTTTGAAAGTCCCGTTGTGATACCAGCAACACTAGGAAAGTCCGACCCGGGACTCAGCCATATGCAAAATCTCTGAGTTGTAGTTTAGTTAAGGTTTAGAGTTTTAGAACTCGCCAACTTAGCAACGATAACCACGAAAAAATCTTTTGCAGCCTTAAAGTATGCAAAATTTAATAATAAATCTGCTACATAACAGTTCAACGATACAATTAGCTAACTTATTTAAAAAATTGCATAGTTTTAGGCGCAGGCAATCACATTTTAAAAGCTCGTCGGAATTAAAGTGATATGTGGAAGCAAGTGATTAGAAGCTCTATCATATTACACTAAACTCTCTCAACTCATAAATTTCCGATTCGATACAAATTTACTGACCAAATTCCTTTTCGTCTCTCATTACAGAAAAAGCCATTAACAAAAACAAACACAGCAAAGAGCGCTGAAATAAATACTGTTAAAATCAACGCGACGAGCTGTAGCGCAAGGACATTAAAGTAAAGAAACGGAAAGCGTTATTTGTGCAACTGAGAAGAGTGAACGGAAACGCGCTCAAGTGAAATTGGCGGAAATGTGGTGAAGCGAAATTGCGAGCAAAACGTGCGGAAAATATAAATGTACACGAACGCGCAATGAAGCGAGAGTGACAATGCGGTTAAGGTCAAGGCAATAAAAAAGTGGAGAAGAAAGAGGAAATAAACAAAAAAGGAAGAAAACAAAATAGCAAGAGGAAAAGTGATAAATAAAAAAAAGCTCAAAAGAGTTGAAGCGGAATAAATTGTTTCCCACACTCTTTTCAAGGACAACCAAAGGCGTTACGCGTAACGAAGAGCGAAAGAGCTAGGAAGTGAAATTAGAAAGGTAGGACGAAGAAGAGACAAAAGGTAAATTTAAATTAAACTTTTTGTGCGACGCTTAAGTCGGCTTAGCGGAAACGCTGGAATCGAAAGCCCGAAAAAGCTTTGGAAAGCGCAAGGGAACAATATAAATGGAAAGAAAAGGAAGAATGAAGCCAGAAAACACATTTTGGAGATGAAAATTAAGAGGCTTACGAAGTCAAGCCAAAGCTTAAAACAAATTAAATAAACAAAAAAGTTCCAGAAAGCTTTTTCCACAGAAAAAGCACAAAAAAAACTGCCCAAGAAATTGATAATTAAGTTTGCTCCATTACTAACTTAACGGAATTTATTTTAAAGCCCACAGCTTTGTCTATTTTTAAGTAAAAAATCAACATATCAAAAAAGCATTTTTGTTGAAAAATTTGTTGAAGAAAATTAAAGCATATCTTTAGGCGCAAAAAATATTCACTAAAAGCGCCAACAATAAATAAACTTGTTGAAATCTAACTAAAGTGAATCAAGAGGCTATAAATAGCACAAAAACAAATACAAAAATTAAACCAACACAAGCGCTAACGATTACATAAATAAAAGATTTGCCCACAGCGCCCAAAAGTATGCCAAGCTAATTGCAAAAATAAATAAACACGCTTCCAGTAGGCAAGCAAAACTTGCATAACAACGAGACAGATAAATATAAATGAGTAAGCAGCAGCAGCAGTGATAGGGGCAGGAAATTCAGCGCACAGCAGCAAAGTCATAAATAAAATTTAATTGAGGCATACATTTAGGCGCATAGCATACAAATTGAAGCAATTGAAGCGAAGCAGTGAGGTAATCAGTTATTTTGAGAAAGCAGAGAAAGAGAACGAAAGAGAAAGGATAAAGGGAAATACATTTAGCATGCCAACGACAGAGCTAAAAGAAAATATATATAACGATTAGTTATATCGCACAACAACAATTTATATAAAAAAATTTCTAGTCAACTAAGCACAAACAAAAAAGCACTACAAAAATGGCATTCCTACTCCGACGACGCTCAGCTTCCATTGTCAAAGTCATAGCGCTGCTCATTGTCATCTGGTTCACAGTGGCCTTTTTCATTTATAGCGATGATACACCAAGCGGCGGTAGAAACAAATGGAATGGTATGTCATTGGCGCTTAAAAGTGTTGGAAGTGTTGGTTCACAAGCGAATGCGCCCGATATTGCTGGTGGCGCTGCGGAAGGCGTTTATGAAGCTGGCGGTGGTTTCGGTGGGGGTTTACCAGCGGATGATGTTATGGCGGCTGCGAATGCCCAAGCGGGTGCTAGACGTGAACAGCGACGTGGTGTTGGTGATATGCCACCGCTCGAACACAATCAGCTGCAAGCGAATGATGTGAATAGCGCCGAGGGCGGTGATGGTGGTGTTGATCCCGGCATGATGCCGCCTGATCTTAATGAGGGTGATGAATCAGTGCAGAATAATGTGGTGGTGCCAGCGGCGGCAGCGAATGACGATAATAATATTTACCATGGCAAACTGATTGCGGGTGGTAATAAACTCAATAGGGGTGGCATAAAAAAGGATGCAGAAGATGAAGGTGAGTTGGGTTAAGTTATATGTATGTATGTGTGTATATTTTGTATACCCAGAATACTAGTACTAGTACAAGGGTGTTATAATTTTGTCCACATAACGTACTACGTAACGGCGCACAATAATCGAAATAGGTATAGAGCTCCATATATGAAAGTTCTTAGGTTGAAAAAAAAGAGTTCATTAAGGCATGTCCGTCCGTCTGTCCGTCCGCGTACACTATAACTTGATTAAAAATTGCATGAAGTTTGGTATAAAGGCTACTTTCTGGCCAAGGTAGGGTGTTATTGAAAATGGGCTAAATCGGATGATAAGCACGCCCCCTTTTTCGATATCGAGAATTTCGAAAATCACAAAAATTGAGATATTGCATGAAATTTGGTATACAATCTACTTTCTGGCCAAAGAAGGTTGCTAACAAAATGGGCGAAATCGGATGATAACCACTCCCCCTTTTTCGATATCGAAAATAACATAAATTGGCATAACTTGAGTAAAAATTGAGATATTTGCATGACATTTTGAACACAGGTTACTTTCTAGCGAAATTAGGCGAAATCGGATAAGAACCACGCCTCCTTTTTCGATATCGAAAATTTCGAAAATAACATAAATTGACATAACTTGGGTAAAAATTGAGCTATTGGCATGAAATTTGGCATACAGGTTACTTTCTAGCCAAGAAAGGTTTCTTTTGAAAACGGGCGTAATCGGATGATACCCAGGCCCTCTGTTTCGATATCGAAAATTTCGAAAATCACATACATAAATTGACATAACTTGAGTAAAAATTTAGCTATTTGCATGAAATTTGGTATACAGCTTACTTTCTAGCCAAGATAGGATTCTATTGAAAATGAGCGTAATCGGATGATAACCACGCTCCCTGTTTCGATATCGAAAATTTCGAAAATCGCCTAAATTGGCATATTATCTCGGTCGCTGAAATGGCTAAAATGATATAATTTTATAGGTGAATCCCCCAAGCTATTCTCCTATGATTTTTCCATTAATTTTTTTTAGTGGGCGTGGCACCGCCCACTTTTAAGAGAGGCATTTTTGAAAATTCGACTGGTCATAACTTTTAAACTGATTACGATAGAACGATGAAATATGGCGCAAAGCATACTATTATCGTTGGGAGCAAATGAAATTGGATGAAATCGCCCTCCAACCATGCCCACTTTCGATATGGAAAATTTCGAAAATCACCTAAATTGACATAATCCGGTAACGGAAATGGTTAAAATCATATAATTTTATAGGTGAATCCCCCTGGTCATTATATAATGATTTTTTGATCAATTTTTTAAATTGGGCGTGGCACCTCCCTCTCTTAACAGAGGCATTTTTGAAAATTCGACTGGTCATAACTTTTAAACTGATTACGGTAGAACTATGAAATTTGGCACAAAGCATAGTATCGTTGGGAGTATACCTGATGACATTGGACGAAATCGCTTCCCAACCACGCCCACTTCCGAGATGGAATATTTCTAAAATCATATGAAAACTACCTCTGGGTATTTAATGTTCGGTTTACCCGAACTTAGACTGCCTTACTTGTTTTTTGTTATCTTCACCTTTTGTAAGCCTCAAAGGACTCCCCGCTGTACCGACTAACATTTGTAGGCATTAATTTAATGGCGTTGCCATCTATTTTCATAAGTAGCCAACTCATCAAATTAATGCGCTTCAATGCTTTACATGTGTGTGTGTCTGCTCACCCACACTTACTTACTTACATATATTCATATGTATCCCTGTCTATATTTTATCTCCCATTTGGTATTACGTTAATTCCAGGCAATTGCGTTTTTGTGGCTTGTTTGGATTTTTTTGTTAAGACCATCAGCTTTGTTGCTGTGCTTTGTGGTTGTAGAGCGGGAGAGAGATTAGCGCACAAGCAAACATTTTGGCAGCTTACTTGTTTGCTGATTGAGTTTTAGCAGGAATAAAAAAGAATGAGTCTCCTCAATTAGCCTTAAATGTGGATGTGAATAGCTTTAAATTAGTCTTGGTGCATATGTGTACCGCCAGTGGTGAGAGGGTTAATGCAACCAAACTTTAACTTTATTAATTTCCAGTCAGAAGCAATGAACCTAAAATGCTCTTTATCTTTCTAGAAGCCCGTCTCAGTGTCAATCGAGAATCGGATCTCAGTTTCAGTTCAAATCTCAACCCCGTAGTCTAAGATTTTGTTTCAGCCTCAGTCCTAATTTCAGCTTCCCTCGGAATCGGAGCCTCAGTCTAAGGATTAATTCCAGCCTCAGTGCTGTCTTCTTCGAAGCTTCAGGTGGTTTCTTAGCATTGGTTAGAGGTTAAACCTCAGTCTCTTTTACCCGCGGCTCCAATTCAAGCCACTGTCTCATACAAAGTCCACAGCGCCAACTTGATGCTCAAATACTTTTTTCTTCAAGCCTAAGTCTCATTCAGAGCATGGGATTTAGAATCAGTCTTAGTTAAAGTCTCAGTGTCTGCTTTGGACTTAGTCTCACTAAAGTATGAGCTTTAATTTCAAATTCATCCACTTCAAGTTAAGGGCGAGTCTCATTCTCAACTTTAGAGTCGAATACAGGCTCAGTATAAGTCCAAGTGATACGTGAAAATCCAAACCAAATTTCCGCTCGAAACTCCATTCCAGGTTTAGCCCAAATCCCTGCTCAGGATTTAAATCAAATCAAGGACGAGTCTAAGGTATAAGCCTTCCTTTAAGCTCAAGCCGAAGACGGATTCTCAGATTTAGTCCAAGTGTCGGACTCAGCTACGTTAAAATCAAACCAAGCTTCCACCTCAGAATCTATTTCAGGTTAAGCTCCAATCTTTGTTTCAGGATTTAAATCAAATCAAGGACGAAACTTAGGTCTAAGCCTTCCTTTAAGCTCCAACCGAAGACGAGTTCTAAACCTGAGTTTAGTCCTAGCCTCAGACGGAGTACTATTCTGAGATTTAGTTCCAGTCTTGGCCTGTGTCCAAGCAAGTTCAAGGCTCAGGCAGAGCTCAAGTTTGAGTTTCATCTAAAGTCTCAGTCTGAGTTTAAGTCCTATCCTCAGACGGAGTATTATTTTGAGATTTAGTTCCAGTGTTGGGCTGTGTCCAAGCAAATTCAAGGGGAAGGCAGACCTCAAGTTTGAGTTTCATCTCAAGTCTTAGTCGTTTTCAGATCCATTCTCAAGCTGAGCCTAAGTGATACTTTCAGTTCCAGTTTGAGCCTGAGTTCAAACCTCAGTTTCAGTTTCAGTCTCAGACTGCCTCCAAGCCTCAGTTTCAGTTCTAGTTCCAGGCTAAATATATATGAGCCTCAGCTTCAACTCCAATCCCAGGCTTGGTTAAGCCGCGGTATGAACCCCACTTACAGTACCTGCGTGATACTGAGCCTTAGTTTCAGGCTTGGCCTAAACTTCAGTGTCACAGTTTTAGTTCCAGGCACAGTCTGAGGCCAAGCTCAGCAAAATTTCTAGTCTTAGCTCCGTTCAATAAAATCTCGGATGGTATGCAAAAAATCAGAAAAAAGGATTTTTGATGAAGTTCCTTCCTCCTGTTGTTGTTGTTGTTGTTGTTGTTGTTGGTGTTGTTGTTGTTGTTGTTGTTGTTATTGTTGTTGTTGTTAAGACAAAAATACTACCCGAAGGTTTTGGGGAGTGATGTCGAAATTGACAGTCCTTGCCCAGATATGAACCCGGTACGCTCCGGTATTCCCTTGCGGTACCCACTGTCCCGGGAGTGATTTGGTATGACCATTGGAACCTTCTGGGTCATGTCATCCCTCCATACGTAGGAAGAAGAAGATGAGTAATGAGAGGCATCATATCCGTAGATCAAACATCGAGTCAGCACGTCATTACCTATGTGCATATTAGTCGCCTCTTACGGCCGGTATGCCTTCCACGGACATTTTCTAAACCCCTAACCCACAGGGACTTCCTCCACGAGAGAGGCTGCATTAAAAAAATTTGCTAGCTTTTGATCATATGTTTAGGATATATTGATCTGAAGCTAATATCTCTAGCAAGTTTCATCTCTTGGGATAAATTTAATGAAGAATCGAGCTGAGGGAAAAAACGGTCTTCCTAGAACTGAAGTTTTTCCGCCTGATCTTATTATTATGTCAATTGGTCTTCGATCTCCTTACTGGCAATCACAGCACAGTCAGTGCATCGTAAATTTGTTGTTAACTAAAAAGTGCTTGTAAAAAATCAATAAATCTGACACAAATGCGGCAACGAGCCCATAACAGCTGCAACTACAGCTTCAGCTGTTGGTGTCTATTATAAAAACATGCCTTTGGAACACAGATACTACTATCTACATTGGGCGAATCCTTCTGCCAGCGAGTTAGAAAAAAGTAACAACTCTTTAAATTTTGAGCACCAGGAACACCCTCTGTTGGTAAATGAGCGCAGACCAGAACCTCTATGCGCGTCAGAGAACATACCCTAAACACCCTGTGTTGTAATTTAGCGTGGAAGCAATCCTACTAAATGGTTTAGGTTGAGTTAAATACACCTGGAGGAGAGTGAACTACAAAAAAAACTCCACTGGTTTTTCCAACACGCTAGCAAAAGATCAGGACTAATATCTAGTCCACCATGCCTGCATCTATGTATATAAACCTACTCTACATACCAACAAACACTAGTATATGCAAAATTTTTGTTGTTGTTGTTTTAACTTCTACCTAGAACGCTTCCAACTCATTTTGGTTCTCTTTTTGCATCATTACTAATTCACATGCATTTTCAATGCAATTTCGCTTGTCATTTGCTTATTTACCAGTTAGCTCGCATTTTTAGTTGTGTCTAACCAACCAGCTGCTCAAGCATTCAACCAGCTCATTCATCTTTATGCGCTTCCGCTGCTAACTCTCCACCACACACTTCGACAGCTTCCTCCGTCATCATTTGACCGCGAATTCTTGTCGTTCATTCATCTGTCGGTTGGCATTTAAGATTTTATCGTTGTTGGTAAACGATTAATGCGCGATTTAAATGCGCCTCTGGCTTAAATTGCTGCGTCGCCACGCACCACTAGCGAAGTGCTGCGAAAGACTGGGCGTTGATGCTGTTGCTGGTGCTGGTGCTGTTGCTGGTGCTGTTGCTGCCACATACCACTTGCCATCGTTGTTTGGCAATGATGTGTGTTGGCAGTGAGGCGCACAAACTGAAAATGATTGTTGCTGTCGCGACATTGAATGTTGCCTTTTTGCTTGAGCTTGAAGAGCCTCAATATGGGAATCAGTGATTTGAGATTGCGAGTATTTAAAAAGTCGGTATGTCGATTTTAGTGTGCAAGGAAAAACTTTCCTGAATATGACAAAAGAAAATAAAATAAAGAAAAAAAAAAAAAATGAAATTAAATGAAATTAAAAAAAAAATAAATAAAATAATATAAAAAATAAAATAAAATAGGTAAAAAAATAAAATAAAATAAAATAAAATCAAATAAAATAAAATAAAATAAAATAAAATAAAATAAAATAAAATAAAATAAAATAAAATAAAATAAAATAAAATAAAATAAAATAAAATAAAATAAAATAAAATAAAATAAAATAAAATAAAATAAAATAAAATAAAATAAAATAAAATAAAATAAAATAAAATAAAATAAAATAAAATAAAATAAAATAAAATAAAATAAAATAAAATAAAATAAAATAAAATAAAATAAAATAAAATAAAATAAAATAAAATAAAATAAAATAAAATAAAATAAAATAAAATAAAATAAAATAAAATAAAATAAAATAAAATAAAATAAAATAAAATAAAATAAAATAAAATAAAATAAAATAAAATAAAATAAAATAAAATAAAATAAAATAAAATAAAATAAAATAAAATAAAATAAAATAAAATAAAATAAAATAAAATAAAATAAAATAAAATAAAATAAAATAAAATAAAATAAAATAAAATAAAATAAAATAAAATAAAATAAAATAAAACAAATAAAATAAAATAAAATTGTTTTCGCCAAAACCCTGAAGAATAATTTGATAAAATTATACGACTGGTCAAAAGTTAAAAAAATTTTCAAAGTTCGTAACAAAAATATTAAAAAATAAAAATATAAATAAAGTAAAATAAAATAAAATAATAAAATAAAAAAAATAAAGGAAAATAAAATAAAAGAAAATAAAATAAATTTAAGAAAATTAAAAAAAATATATTAAAATAAAATAATATAGTGAAATAAAATTAAAAAAAAAATTTAATAGGATTGTCGCCCATCATTGTCATTTTACCTTATTATTCTTGTATATTTTGGGGTCATTTTGTGACTTTTTTTGTGCCATTTTGAAATTATTTTGGGGTAATTTTCGTATCATTTTGTTTTGGGCTCATTTTGAGCTCATTTTGGTATAATTTTGAGATCATTTTGAGGTCTTTTTGGGGTCATTATGGGATCAATTTCGGGTCATTTTGGGATCATTATGGCATAATTTTGCGTTTATTTTGGGGTA
>CAXKVI010000004.1:12375500-12383000 GCA_964058755.1 Campiglossa producta | reverse complement strand
TTAAATTTTTTAAAATTTTCTTTTGCCATAAACATGAATTTGTAGCGAAATTGTTGCGTATCCGCCATGGGGTCCCTTGTTGAGTAAAACACATTCATGTTTCTGGCACTACGAAAATTTGAAAAACAAATTTTGGAAATATTTAAAAGATGAATGTGAAATTTTGCCAGAGCAATAAACTTCCAAATACGATTTCCCAAAATTTAAATTTTGGCACATTCATGCTTCTGGCAAGCGAGCGACGATATATCTCTGCATGGCTATGTTTTTGCATATGTATGGCTTTTTAAAAATAGCAAAGCGTTAAAAATAAGCACAGAAAATTAACAATGCTCATAAAATATCAGCTTAAGCTTTCATTCATAAAGTGAGCCGTTAGCTTTTAAGAGGATTTGTGCAAAAAGAAATAGAAATTACTTTTTTTTGCACACGATTTGAAAATCATGTGTAATCACCATATATTTGTATGTATGTGTGCTTATCTCTAATTTTACTAGTAGCATGCGTGCTTTTCCAGCTAATTTTCGTACACAGCGTGAATGAAAGCTTTAAACTACTTTTGTGCACAATTTTTTTTTTTTGCCAAATTCGAAATCCGTTTTACCGCGCAAGCAACAGCGCATTAGTGCTTAATCCTTTTTATTGCCTCACACACCAACTTAATCTACACACACATACATACATATGTGGTCGCGTTCGCGTGTCTACATTTTATTGCGGCATAACTTTTTCCCAAACAAATTTAGTGCTATTTTATTTATCTTCTGTTGGCAACTTTCATGAATTTCATTGTTTGTTTAGCACCCAATGTATTTTCGAGAGGATTAAGCAGACCGAGAATGGTCGTTTTATATTTGAATTACAACTAAATAAATAAACCCCGTTTGATTGGGTTAGTTTTGCACTGGGATTTGAATAAAAATTGCATAAGTGGATTAAAGTTTTTTTTTTTCGTTTTATTTTTTATATTTCCCCTAGATGGCGCTGAAGTCGCTATATTTGCGATTTTGTTCGTTTTTCGCACATATGTTTGATATATGTAATCAAAAACTCTGTTACAAAAAATTGAGCCACTAGATGGCGCTGCAGTTGAGATATACAAAAAAAAACGTGCCTAAAAGTATGCAACGTGAAATACTTTTAAGAGTATGCCCATCAGGAAGTAGGTGCAACACAAAATATTGCATAAAGAAACTCCCTCTGTGTAAAAACCAATTTGCGCACGAACTCGGAAAATCTACGGAGACTGCTATCCACTGCCTTACAGAAAAATTTGAAAATTCTATAGATTCTAAAAACATAGCCCTGAGTGCTTTAATCTATCAGGCGCTTTCGATAATACGACGGCCATCAGGCCATTGAGGAAGTCCATGATTAGCAAGGACGTAAGCCCAATGATCACTCGCTGGATGCTGACCATGCTAGAGCAAAGAAAAATCAGCTTTGAGCTAGGAGGGAGTGCTGTCTCAATCGTGGTCCCAAGAGGATGTCCTCAAGGAGGTTGACTTTCTACTTTACTTTGAACCCTAGTCATGACTTGGTCATCTGCGTAACAGGGATGCATGAGGAACAATATCCGATCGCATGCAACAAGCTCTGCGACGAAGAAAGCTGCCCTTGTTAGAGCCGTCCCTAGGAGGCAGACGCATAAGTTTTTCAACGGAGGCAAAATACCTAGGAGTAACAAAGCAACGAGGACCTTATTCGCCTTCACTAGACTTTATGGCAAAACATGGGGGATGTCTCCCAAAAAGACGTATTGGTCATTTCATACTGTTGTGAAGCCAATAGTCACCTACGCTCCCTACTCTGGTGGCCTAAGACTGCTCAAAGAACAGCAGCAACTTTCTCGTATTGCCGGTTCTACGAAAACGGTACCAGTACTTGTGCGGTACCCATCGTGCCGAAATGACCCGGGCCGTTTTTTTATATCGACCGGTCAAGAGCAATACACGCGGAGTGACCCTGTCTGACATATGGGCAGGGCTACACCTCGTTACAACAACAACAGCAGCAACTAAATTAAGTAAGCTACATCGGTTAGTCTGTGTCGGTATAATAGGTCACCTTGTGGGAATACCTCACTTTCCTATTCTGATAGAGAAGGAATTCTCTCTTGCTGCATTGAGACTTGAAAATATTTCCAATCTAAAAATCGGACATATGACAGGGCATATGAAGATAGTCAAGAACTTCATAGATGGTACTATATTGTAAGTAAGTGATGCAATAACTCCTACTCTCAGGATCACGCGAACTTTGAGGTTTCAATCGTAGATCGAGTGCTCTGGGAAACAGGGAACCCATATGCTGAATCCGATTCGGTGATTTGGTATACGGATGGATCGAAGCTGGAAGATGGTAAAACGGGAGCAGGTATCTATGGACCGAACTACACAAAATCGGTACCAATGGGTAGCTACCCCACTATCTTCCAAGCGGAGGTCCATGCAATAGAAATTTTGTTTTTTAGAGGAATATCCTCTAAGCGAATCTCCATTATGTTGGACAGTGAGGCCGCCCTATGTACCTTTCAGTCTTACACAATAACTTCAAAGCTTTTTGTTGAGTGCGTCACAGTCCTTAATGATCTGGGGGCCAAAAACAAAGATTTGTTAAGTTAGGTCCCAGGGCATGAAGGGCATGAAGGCAACGAAAAAGCGGACCACCTTGCAAAACGCGGTGCTCTAACAGCATTTTATAGTCCGGAACCCTTCTGTGGGGCTCACCAAGACCATAGGCAACTGGAAAAATAAACAGTTTAGACAGCATTGGCTTAGCAGCCTAGGACAGAGGCAGACCACACTCTTTATAGACCATCGCAAAGAGCATCGGCAAGCTCATAAATCTAAGGAGGGTTGATTTAAGAACCCTCACTGGGAATTATACGGGACATTGTAGTCTACGTTATCACCTGAGTAAACTGAATCTGTCAGATACAACAATTTGTCGGATTTGCGAACCGAACTATGAAACGCCAGTGCACATATTCATTGCGTTAGCAGGAAAAAGAGTTTGCTACCGAGGTGGTGTCACTCTCAATTCGTTCGTGATATGGAATAAAAAACCTGAGCAGGTGCTCAAATTTATAAAGAGCCTCCGCATACAATACATTAAGCTGATAGGTCACACATTAGATTGTACAAATGCTCGCGGTGTAATAAGGCCTTATAATAATAATAATAATAATAAATATTGCATACTTCTAGGCTTAACTTTTTTATTTGGAGAAATTTGCTGATTAAGATTAATGATGAGAGCTTTAAGAATCTCGAAACAAACGATTTTGAGTTTTTTACGACAAATGTAGTATGGCCCTCCCTCAAATAAAAGTTTCAGTAAAGTTTGTTCCATTAGATTAATATCTTTATTTTATTGACCAATAATTTACGCAAGAAGTGTAAAAGAAAAACACTCGAGTATATGGGGCAATATTGAATGGCTCTACAGCATTTAAAACTTATCAATCATGAAAAAAACTTTAAAATAAAAATATATGCGCGCCTAAAAGTATACAAGCGTCCGCCTGTCAGAAATCACACACAGCACTTAATGTTGCATAGTTTTAGGCGCAAAATGTATTATTTGAAAAATTGTTTGCTGAAGCTTTAACGATACTAACTATAAAGTCCAGACATAGATTTTTGAATATTTTTCAGTGAATGCTTCTCATTGGTAACCAAATTAAATTTTCAACAAAGGGCGCTCTTTTAGATTGCCATCCACAATAACGAACTTTACCAATAAAACCAATAAAATAAAATAAATTTTTGCTTTACCAATTTCTATAAAAGCTTAACAGATCAAAAGTATCATTAAGCAACAAGCTGCAGCTTAAGTGTACAAATCCTTGTAAGAGAATACTTGTAAAGGATTGGCACTCTCTCAAACCGACACAAAGAAGCTTGAGCTTAGCTGCACCAAAGAAATTGTGACATAGCGAATTTGCTTAACCGCAACGCATACCAACGATTGATTGCTACAACAAAATAGAAAAAAAAAAAAAAAAAAAAAAAATGGTTTGCACATTATACCATGCAGGCAATAAAGCATGACAGGATATTCACAATTCACATAATCTTGTATATATAAAATTGAATGTAGGTATGTGTGTATGAACGTATGTATGTATGTAGCTTATGCACTCCAAAACTACTCGGCCGATTTTTTTTTTTAATTTTCGGGGTAGATTAGTAGGAGCCTGGAGAGTATTTCTGTAAAGATATTTTTTAGGGCAGTGGACCCGGGACCGCCCTATTCGAAACTATCGTATAAATGGCTGGATTTACTTGAAGCGTAATGCTTAGGTTAAAGTATGGCATGATTTTTCTTCCGAGAAGTGGACCAGGGCCCGAATCCATGTGCTTGATATTTGGCGTGTACCTCTTTGGCATAGCAACGCACGCCGGGTACTACTAGTTCTATATATTTTTTTTCAAACTTAAATTTGTTTATGGAATAGAAACAGAAATAAAATAGTTAGGTTACTAAAATGTATATAGCCGATGAGTGCATAAGTAAATCCCTCATAGCACAACATACTTCATTCAAGCCAACCCAATAAAAACTGTGAAAACTAGTAGGATCAAAGCATTTGAAAGGATGTTGCATTGCTTTTAGTAATAGCAGAAACGAGGAGAGAGAATTAAAAATCGCCTGTGTAGTTTCTTTGTTTCGAGTTATCTATCAATGTAACATGCAAGTATGTCTTTGATGCTAAAAGCATGCAAAATACAACCAACCGTTAGCTGAGTGCAGCTCAAATATCGATACAATTTCAATCCATTTAGAAGTACAGCAGAAAAATGCAAATGTAAACGGACAGATAAACTTAGATGTGTTGCTGTTTGTTGGCATGCAATCGTTTGGCGCTATTGACTCCTTTGCACACTAAAACAATCAAGAGAGAGAGAGAGAGATAGTACAACAAAGCCCTACCAATACCAACAAAGCATGTCTGTTTATTCGAATGAATATTTTCAAAGTTTTCGCAATGCATTCAACTGGATTAATCAAGAAGAAAACTGCGGGAGAAGTGAATTGAACAAATTTGGAGCAGAAAAAGTAAAAGTTGTAAAGTTATTGTGAAGGAAAAATAAAGCATTTTAATAGAATTTAAATTAGAATTGGGAAGATTGATAAATTACAACTTCTGATAGAAATTTTGAAAATGAAATGTGAAGGGTACTGCAGTAAATTGGAAGAGAAAAATTATAAATAAGATTAAAAAAAAAATGAAAAAAAAAATAAATCAAATTTAAAAAAAATTAAATAAAAAAATAAATCAAATTTAAAAAAAATTAAATAAAAAAATAAATCAAATTAAAAAAAAAATGAAAAACAAAACTAAAATAAAATAAAACGGAAAAAAGAGAAATAAAGGAAAAAGTTTTATATAAAATAAAGTAAATAAAATAGAATAAATAAAAAAAAAGTTGTAAAAAAAAAAAAAAATAAAACAAAATAATGAAAGAGAAAAAAATTAAAATAAAGTAAAAAAAATAAGAGAAAAAAAATAAAATAAAAAAATTAAATAACCAAAACAAAAGAAGAAAAAAAAAATAAAATATAGAAAAAAAAATTAAGGAAAAAATAAAACAAAAAAAAATAAAAAAAAAGCAAAAACGAAAGTGGGCGTGGTCGGGAAGCGATTTGGTTAAGGAAAAATTTTTATATAAAATAACGTTAATAAAATAGAATAAAGTAAAAAAATTATAGAAAAAAAAAACAAACAAAAAATAAATAAATAAAACGAAATAAAAATAGAAAAAAAAAAAACAAAATAAAAAAAGAGAAAAAAAAATTTAATAAAAAAATTAAATAACCAAAATAAAAGAAAAAAAATAAAATATAGAAAAAAAATTAAGGAAAAAATAAAACAAAAAAAAAATAAAAAAAGCAAAAACGAAACAAATTTAGGAGATTTTCGAAATTTTTCATTTTGAAAGTGGGCGTGGTCGGGAAGCGATTTGGTTAAGGAAAAATTTGTACATAAAATAACGTTAATTAAATAGAATAAAGTAAAAAAATTATAGAAAAAAAAACAAAAAAAAAAAAAAAAAAAATAAATAAAACGAAATAAAAAAATAGAAAATAATTTAAATAAAATAATAAAAAGAAAAAACAAAAAAAAATTAAATAAAAAACTTAAATAATTAAAATAAAAGAAAAAAAAATAAAATATAGAAAAAAAAATTGAGGAAAAAATAAAACAAACAAAAAATTAAAAAAAAGCAAAAATGAAACAAATTTAGGTGATTTTCGAAATTTTTCATTTTGAAAGTGGGCGTGGGCGGGAAAGCCATTTCGTCCAATTTCATCAGGTATACTGCCTATAGTTCTAGTATACCTTGTGCCAAATTACATGATTCCACCGTAATTAGTTTACAAGTTATGACTAGTCGAAATTTCAAAAATGCCACCCTTAAAAGTGGGCGGTGCCACGCCCTCTAAGAAGCTTTCCCTAGTAGAAATTGGCTCGGAGAGCTTGCCAGAATTTTGGTATTACTTCTAACGGCAACATTTCTCTGACAACATTTTTTTCAAATTTATTTTATACTGCATATTTTTAGGCGCTAATAACATTAATCAACTTAAATTAAATTACATAAATTTGAAATAAAATTAAATTATTATTTATTAAAACTAGTGTCAATGGGAAAAACAACCATTAGTAAAAACTTGCATACTTTTAGGGTCACATCGCATTCCTTACAACGTTTTCGAACTTTTTGAAAGCAATTTTTGAGCTTAAATATAGGTTTGCTAAGCTCCAATGGGTTTACTTGCATGTTTTAAAACAAAAGCTTAGATAAAAATGTCTCCCAAAATTCGCTCCTCTCCAAACAGAATCGCTACAACATTTGCTTGACCTCCGCGATGTATACTTTTAGGCGCGCTTAATTAAGATATTCAAAGTCCCTGTTTTTTCCGTTTTTGGACAACAAAATTCTTTTAAATGCATTACAGCTTAATGAATTTCACGCCCAAAAAAAACGTTGTTTCTTGATGAGCGCAAAAAAATGTGTTGCTGTGAAATTGTTAGACCGCCACTGGTTTTTTATGTCAAATTTGTATGACTCTGCAACACAAATTGTTTGTTGCTTTCAAAAGAAATATACACATAGTAGGGATCACCAGTTTGGCACGCGGATTCCTCTGTATATTCATATAGAGATATGTTTTTTTGGTTTGAGTTTTTCTTAATGAAATTTTCATAACTACTTGACGATTTGTCAATGTCAAATCTGGCAAAGGGGTGGGGGAATATGAATGTCCTTTTTTGATGTCTCTATTTTGTATTGTAGAAAAATTTCATGCGAATTTGCAAAACAAACATTTGTACCCAGAAAAGGCTGGCTCCCCTTCCAATCAAGGATTTTGTATGCATGCATACATTTTGGCTGGGTACCCTCCGATTGTTGCTTTTTTGTTTATTTGTTGTTCGGTATTCAAATTTTGATGGTCATGTTTAAATCGCTTTAAGTTCTTTCTCACAGA
>CAXKVI010000004.1:12360500-12368000 GCA_964058755.1 Campiglossa producta | reverse complement strand
CAAATTGCGTAAAAAAGAACTACTAAAACCAAGCAAACTCTTTTGGAGTCCAACCCGCCATAATCATTAGGGACGTTAATAAATAGTACCTTGGTGACCGAGGTTGCTCGGTGCTTTTTTTAGCGCTAACTTTACTTACCCAAATACACCCTAAAATAATCCCAAAATGATTTGAAATTGAACCCAAAAATGATCCCAAAATGACCCAAAAATGATCCCAAAACGATCCAAAAATGATCCCAAAATGACCCCAAAATGACCCCAAATACACAAACAAAATAATCCTAAAAAAGTCCAAAAAAGACCCTCAAATGTTCCCAAAATTATCCAAAAATTATACCAAAATGATCCAAAAATTATCCCAAAATTACTCCAAAATGATCCGAAAATGTCCCCAAAAATGTCCCAAATTAATCCAAAATTGAACCCAAAATGATCTCAAAATAGCCTCAAAATTATCCCAAAGTGACCCCTAAATGATCTCAAAATGATCCAAAAATAATCCAAATATGATCCCAAAAATATACAATACAAACAAAATACGGTAAAATGGTAACCCTGGGGTTGCCACCTACTTGAAAATATATTAGTTGGTATGTCGGCAAAAATACAATTCATTTGATACCCATATCGGCATATCAGGCTCCATAATTTAAAAAAATTGAGATAGCTGGCAACCCTGTACACGCCCCAAGTGGCAACCACCAACTGGATAGTCTTAGAATCAATCATACTATCTATATGCCAAATTTCATCCAAATCGGTCAAGCGGTTTCCGAGATAGTACGGATATACAGATATACTGAGGTAAGGTGGCAACCCTAGCTGGAAACCCTACTTCAAAATGTTTTAGTTGGTATATCGCCAAAAATACATTTCATTTGATACCCATATCGGCATATCAGGCTCCATAATTTAAAAAAATTGAGATAGCTGGCAACCCTGTACACGCCCCAAGTGGCAACCACCAACTGGATAGTCTTAGAATCAATCATACTATCTATATGCCAAATTTCATATAAATCGGTCAAGCGGTTCCCGAGATAGTACGGATATACAAATATACTGCGGCAATATGGCAACCCTAGCTGGCAACCCTACTTGAAAATATTTTAGTTGGTATGTCGGAAAAAATACCTTTCATTTGATACCCATATTGGCAAATCTCGCTCCATAATTTTAAAAGAATTGAGATAGCTGGCAACCCTGTACACGCCCCAAGTAGCAACCACCAACTGGATAGTCTTAGAATCAATCATACTATCTATATGCCAAATTTCATATAAATCGGTCAAGCGGTTCCCGAGATAGTACGGATATACAAATATACTACGGTAATTTGGCAACCCTAGCTGGCAACCCTACTTAAAATTATCATATTTGGAATACGCTCGAAAATAACTTTCTTTTCATACTCATATTGGCATATCTTGCTCGATATTTGAAAAAAAAAATGGAGAAAGGTGGCAACCTTGTAAACCTCCCCAAGTGGCAAACCAAAAGTCTATTATCTAAAAGTGCATCAAATTATCTATATGCCAAATTTTATCCAAATCGGTTAGGCAGTTCCCGAGATATAAGGAAAAATAAAAAAAAAATGCGGTTAGATGGTAACCTTAAGTGGCAACGCTGCGAGAAATTCTTATTTTTGTAATACGGCCGAAAATGTCTTTCATTTCATACCCATATTGGCATATCTTGCTCGTTATTTGAAAAAAAATCAAGAAAGGTGGCAACCCTGTAAACCGCCCTAAGTGGCAACACAAAAGTCTACTATCTAAAAATGAATGAAATTATCTATATGCCAAATTTTAACCAAATCGGTCAGTTCTCGATTTATAAGGAAAAATAAAAAATTCCCGAGATATATGAAAAATAAGTAAAATGCGGTTTGGTGGCAACCCTTAGTAGCAAAACTTGGCCCTGTCTATTGACCAGGATCTTATATTCGACTACGCAACGTTAAAGATCAAGCATATTATTAAGAGAAAATTCAAAGAGACTTTGTTTACATAATAAAAAAAATATTTTAGAATAAGTGGCAACCCTTTAAAGAACTTAAATTTCCTGCTTATCTATAGACTGCGCCCTTTAGTTTAAATAAAAATCAAATTATACAGGAAAAATTAATTTTCGAGCTGGTGGCAACCCTTCTCAAAAAAGTTATACCTTCCTGCTCTTTATTTCTTTCCATCTCTCTATATCTTTTTATATCTCGTACTCTTCCGCTTCGTGCCGCTGGCTAAAAACTTTGTTTGTTTTACAATCGACAATGACAATGTGGTTGTTGTATTTTATAAAATTTTCATTTCATTGTAAGCGCTAAAACGTGACAATTTTACAAGCGTGAGATAAGCGTGACATAGAAACATATGTATGTATGTGTATATTTTCATATTCTTATGTGCAAGTGCATACCAATACATACGCCAGAGTGAAGCAAACGCATATTAAATGAAATGAGAGCAGTATGCGATGTACAAGTAAGCGGTGCATTGTTAGGGGATCCATTTTAGATATTATATTATTTTATTTTATTGTATTTTTTTATTTTTATAATTTTTAATTTTTTTTTTAATTTTATTTTATTTTATATTATCTTATTTTATTTTATTTTATTTTATTTTATTTTATTTTATTTTATTTTATTTTATTTTATTTTATTTTATTTTATTTTATTTTATTTTATTTTATTTTATTTTATTTTATTTTATTTTATTTTATTTTATTTTATTTTATTTTATTTTATTTTATTTTATTTTATTTTAATTTAATTTATTTTATTTTATTTTATTTTATTTTATTTTATTTTATTTTATTTTATTTTATTTTATTTTATTTTATTTTATTTTATTTTATTATTTTAAATTTTTTTATTTTTTCTTTTATTTTATTTTATTTTATTTATTTTATATTTTTTCCCCCTTTTATTCTATTTTTTTTAATTTTTTATTCCATTTTATTTTTTTTATTTAATTTTTTAAGTTTTTATTCCATTTTATTTTTTTTATTTAATTTTTTATTTTTTTTTTATTTTTTTTTAATTTTATTTTATTTTATTTTATTTTATTTTATTTTATTTTATTTTATTTTATTTTATTTTATTTTATTTTATTTTATTTTATTTTATTTTATTTTATTTTATTTTATTTTATTTTATTTTATTTTATTTTATTTTATTTTATTTTATTTTATTTTATTTTCGTTTCTTTTTTAATTTATTTTTTTTTTAGTTTATTTTTATTTTTAATTTGATGTTTTAAATTTCATTTTTTTAACCTATATTATTTTATTATAATTTTATTTTATTTTAGTTTATTTCAATTTTTTATTTTCTTCTAATTTTTTAACTTTTTTTTGACTCTCCTATTTAAACACCCTTTATCAATGCTCTCTCCCATATCTATGACCTATTTGATTTTGTTTTAAAATTTAATACTTTCCTTCTAGCTTGGAATACAAAACAGAGCAGAGTAGAGAAAGAGTAAACTAAAATAAAGTTCTAACAAAGATTTCTATTTTTATTGATTTGTGAAGGGTGGATACCTTGCCGCGGTACGAGGGCTTAAGTCGATAGCCACAGGGCTACGCTGCCCTTGTGATCATAGCTCCGTACGGCACTTCATCACGAGAGCAGCCTAGCCTCTCTGGCGCGGCTGCAAAGATCCTGAAGAGGTATGAAGGGGTACCGCAGGAATCACTGTCGCCGAATTCCAGTAAATCTGTAGAGCTAGCGAAAGCTGTGATACCGGATTTCCAAAATTCGTACATGCCAAAGAGGTTAAAAGTTAACCCTTTCAAGCGCCAGAGATCGGATCTGGAGTTTATTCCCCCTCCCAAGCGGCATCAGAATACCTCTGGAGCGGGCAAACTAAGCTTTGCTGAGGTAACCAAGGACAGGATCCTTATAGGCGTCCTTGACCGAGGCAATGACCGTCTGGCCATCCTCAAGGACCGGTGGCGTTACGTGCGAAATGAACTCGGCAACATTCTTCTCAACGTTGCTCCGGAGTTTCCGGGTAGTTCGGCACGAGTAACGGATGCGGGTTGGCACCAGGGCCAA
Source organism: Campiglossa producta (assembly GCA_964058755.1). Taxonomy (NCBI): domain Eukaryota; kingdom Metazoa; phylum Arthropoda; class Insecta; order Diptera; family Tephritidae; genus Campiglossa; species Campiglossa producta. Next base: position 12,363,937 of record CAXKVI010000004.1, on the reverse strand, counting down.
ATTAAATTACTCGCATGCGAGGATGCAAAAACCGTAGCACTGTACAAGGCAGCAGCTGCTAAACTGGGTGAAGTCTACCAGGGCGCAAAGATAGAGGTCGTCGACTGGAAGGACATTCCAGCTCGTCCAAGGGCAAGGGCGTGGATTCCGGCCATCCCTGACGAACCCGAGAGAATACTCGGGATGCTACGGCTAATGAATCCGTCCCTCCCAACGCATGACTGGAGTGTCAATCTGGTCGGGGATGCGGTAGGGCCCGACAGACAGGTGGTGTTCACCATGAATAAAGAGTCAATCGAGCCCCTCAAAAGGTGCAATGGCCTAGTACACTACAGCGTAGGCCAGATCGTTATCCACGTATATCGTGGTGATGCTCAGCGCGCTGCCTTCTCGGCTGCTCCGGGGGAACCGGAAAACTTATTACCAGAAGAGGAAGCGGAGGATTCCGATGCGGAAAGCATGTTATCCGCCACGTCTCTTGGCGATAGTGCTGTGAACAACTCGGAGATGGAGGACAGCCTACAGGACGAGGAAGTCCTCGACGTCACGGTGGTAGCAGCCAACGCTGAGCGACTAACATCTAACGCTACAGGCAGCAGGACTCCTGCAACGCCACATCGGGCAGTTAATCGGAACAACTCGTCGTTGATAGGCAACCTCCGGGATGGAGCAAACCTCGACGATATGGGGACGGCAGGGAAGTCTGTGCGCTCTCATGTTGGTGGTGCTTCAGATTAATTTGCACAAATCTAAAGTGGCTTCGGCTGCTTTAAGTAGTCGTCTTTCTAAAGGCGACGTGGATGTGGTCCTCATCCAAGAACCCTGGGTCAATAGCTCGAGAATCTGCGGATTGGGGACTAAGGGCTTCAAGCTCATTCGAGCCAGCGAGGAGAGCAAAGTCAGAACGTGTATTTTGGTCAAGTCTGAGTTGAACTCCTTTCTCCTACCTAACTACACCAATGGTGATATTACCGCTATCAGTCTAACGGTCGACAGCACCCGCCTGACGGTGGCGTCGGTCTATATGCCCTACGACGCCGAAGAACCCCCACCACAAACGGAGGTGATAGACCTGGTGTCAAATTTCTGCACGGGTAATCTTATTATTGGAGCGGACGCTAATGCTCACCATGTCCAATGGGGGAGCTCCGACATCAATGCAAGGGGCGAGTCTCTGTTTGATTACCTCTTAACAACCAACCTGGTGATTTGCAACGTGGGTAATGAGCCTACTTTTATCACTAAGACCCGCAGGGAGGTCATAGACCTCACTATCTGTAGTGAAGGCGCTTATGAGTGGGTCAGAAAATGGCGGGTTCTGGAAGAACATTCTTTCTCCGACCACCGTTACATAGAAATGGTTTTAGACTTTATTGTAGAACAACCAATCATGAAGCGCAATCCACGTAACACTGATTGGCAGTTACACAATGAAATATTAGACAGAGACCTACCAGTACTGCCCTCACAAGCCCCCTCATCAGTAGAGGAGCTGGAGGATCTTGTTACTACATTTACATCGGCGCTCTCAAATGCTCTAGGACAGGCTTGTCCAGTGCCAAAACCACGCGGTAAACACAGGCCACATTGGTGGTCCTACGATTTGGACTCGCTCCGAATATCATGCCGGAAACAATTTAACAAGGCCAAGAGCTTCGGCTCTGAGCCTCATTGGCATGAATATAAAGCTAAACTAAGGGCCTACAAAAAAGCTCTGAGACAGGCGAAGAGGACCTCGTGGAGAAATTTCTGCACTGGCGTCGAAAAGGTCGACGACACAGCGAGACTTAGACGAGTCCTCTCGAAAAGTCAAACAACCATCAGCTATTTGCGAAAGCCTGACGGATCCTGGACCAGCACGGAAGAGGAAACCCTTGAGCTGCTCTTGAATACACATTTTCCGGGGAATCTGCATGATGCACCACTAGCACCTGCAACAAACCTGGCAGTAAATATACCCATCACTGAGGAAAGAGTAAGGTGGGCAGTTAAGAGCTTTGAACCGTATAAGGGTGCCGGGCCGGACGGGATTATCCCCGCGCAACTTATAAACACGTTGGAGACATCAGCTAAATGGCTGGTATTTCTCTTCACAGCCTGCCTGGCTCTCAACCACATTCCGGGCTCCTGGAGAAGCGCCACGGTAGTGTTTATCCCTAAGGCTGGGAAGGCATCCCACTACGAGCCAAAAGATTACAGACCGATCAGTCTCTCGTCCTTTGTACTCAAAACCTTTGAGAGGATACTAAGCGACTACCTTTCAACGACTATTGATAGCAACCTTATTTCTAGCTATCAGCATGCATACACCAAGAGTAAATCAACAGAAACTGCTCTGCACAGCCTAGTATCTGTCATTGAGAAATCGCTGTGTGAAAAGGACTACTGTCTCGTGGCCTTCTTAGACATTGAGGGGGCTTTCAACAATATAAGCCCGGAGGCGATCAACTCCGCTCTAACTAATCTGGGCGTAGATAGACCTCTAACTGGTTTAATTGACCAACTTCTAAGAGGAAGGAAAATAGCTTCTTCACTTGGTACGGTCGAGTTATCACGCTATGTCACAAGGGGAACGCCCCAGGGTGGTGTTCTTTCCCCGCTTTTATGGAACCTCACAGTCAACTCGTTGCTACGTGACACAAGCTGGGGGGGCGGGAAGATAGTGGCATACGCAGACGATTTAGCTATTGCATTCAGAGGCAAGTTCCCACAAACTCTGTGTGACCTGATGCAAGTAGCACTGCGAGAGGTTTCGAGGTGGTCCTCTCGCTGCGGACTTAGTATCAACCCGGGGAAAGTGGAACTTGTCCTCTTCACCAACCGGTACAAAATACCGCCACTAAGCCTACCAGAACTAGATGGCACGCGCCTGGGCTTGTCGGATAAGGCCAAGTTTCTAGGCATAGTTCTGGACAGGAAACTGAATTGGAAGGAGAATGTTCTTCAGCGCCAGAAGAAAGCTTGCATCGCTCTTTACACATGCAAAAGAGCCATTGGCAAAAAATGGGGGCTCAGCCCTAGAGTATGCAGTTGGATCTACACGGCCATCATTCGCCCAATCATGCTGTATGGAGTCGTCGTATGGTGGCCGGCACTGAGCAAGACAACATACCTGAATCTGTTGCGGAAAGTCCATAGATCCAATATGATCTGTATAAGCGGTGCGCTAAGGACAACGCCCAACGAAGCCCTCCAGGCCATTCTGGGCATTTTGCCACTTGATCTGGAAGGGTTTCGGTCAGCGGCGGCATCAGCTCTGCGCCTAAGAGAAACCTCCAGTTGGGGTGCGGGTACTATTGGACACTCCAGTATTCTGGAATCTTACAGCTTTCTCCCTTTAAGCACAGATCGTTGTGCGACCACTACAGTCGGGGATAGCTGCTTCAAAATAAACATTCCCAGCAGAGAAGACTGGGAGAGGACGGATTGGTGTCCCG
>CAXKVI010000004.1:12145500-12355500 GCA_964058755.1 Campiglossa producta | reverse complement strand
ACCAGAAAAGTAAATTAAGAGTTAACAAAGAATTTTTAAAGAATTTTCTGCATTCACTTTAACCCTTGAATTTTTATATCAATTTGTCCTGCTTTTTTTTGTTTTCTTACAAAACTCTATCATTATGCCAATTATGAGCAAAATGAACATGAAAACTCTTTCAGTTGATTTATGAGCCAGGAAAAAAGGGTAGCAAAGGAGGAAAAAGTAAAGGAAGTGAGTATGTGGGTTATATTAAATGAAGCGCTATCAAAAATATAAAATTATTTCGTGAGTTAATTAAATGACTAAGACAAATACAAACAATGAAATTATTACCTTTTGTTTGAGCCCACGGGGCGTATGAGTAATGTTAGTTCATTTGCTTGAGTGAACCTTAAGTAAGACAAATTTGTGCGAAGGAAGTCAAGCGAAATCGTGCATTAATTTTTAAAAATTTAAAAGAAAGATGGGAGGGCAGAAATTTAATTTTTTGATATATATTTTTTTTTTTTTTGTACTTTATTTTAATCAAATTTTGAATTTTTTTTAGTTTTACTTGGTTTTATTTTGTATTATTTTATGTTTCTTTAATTTATATTAATTTATTTCATTTGATTATCTTTATACTATTTTATATTATTTTATTTTATTATTTTTATTTAAATTATTTAATTTAATTTTTTTATTTTATTTTATTATTATTTTTTGTTTTTTTTTTTCAAATTATTTTATTTTATTTTAACAATAAATTGAAATGTTTTTTATTTAATTTAATTTAATTTTATTTTTTTCTTTACTTTATATATTCTTTTATTTATATTATTTTATTTTAATTTATTTTGTTATTTTTTTAAGTTTTTTTTTAATTTTATTTTTTTTACTATATTTCACTTCATTTAATTTTATTTTATTTAATTTTTTTTTTATTTTTTTCTTTTACTTTATATATTTTTTTCTTTATATTATTTTATTTTAATTTATTTTGTTATTTTTTTAAGTTTTTTTTTTATTTTATATTTTTTTACTATATTTTACTTCATCTCATTTTATTTTATTTTATTTTTCTTAATTTTTTTATTTTATTTTATTTTATTTTATTTTATTTTATTCTTTTTTATTTTACTTTATTTTATTCTATTTTTTTTTATTTTTTTTTTTATTTAATTTAATTTTATTTAATTTTTTATTTCTTTTATTTATTTTTTATTTTGTTTTATTTTTTTTTATTTTTTTTATTTTATCTTATTTTATTTTATTTTATTTTATTTTATTTTATTTTATTTTATTTTATTTTATTTTATTTTATTTTATTTTATTTTATTTTATTTTATTTTATTTTATTTTTATTTTATTTTATTTTATTTTATTTTATTTTATTTTATTTTATTTTATTTTATTTTATTTTATTTTATTTTATTTTATTTTATTTTATTTTATTTTATTTTATTTTATTTTATTTTATTTTATTTTATTTTATTTTATTTTATTTTATTTTATTTTATTTTGTTTTATTTTATTTTATTTTATTTTATTTTATTTTGTTTTATTTTATTTTATTTTTTTTTATTTTATTTTATTTTATTTGCTTTTATTTTATTTTATTTTTTTATTTTATTTTATTTTATCTTATTTTATTTTATTTTATTTTATTTTATTTTATTTTATTTTATTTTATTTTATTTTATTTTATTTTATTTTATTTTATTTTATTTTATTTTATTTTATTTTATTTTATTTTATTTTATTTTATTTTATTTTATTTTATTTTATTTTATTTTATTTTATTTTATTTTATTTTATTTTATTTTATTTTATTTTATTTTATTTTATTTTATTTTGTTTTATTTTATTTTATTTTATTTTACTTTATTTGCTTTTATTTTATTTTATTTTATTTTATTTGCTTTTATTTTATTTTTTTATTTTATTTTATTTTGTTTTATTTTATTTTATTTTATTTTATTTTATTTTTTTGTTTTATTTTATTTTATTTTATTTTATTTTATTTTATTTTATTTTATTTTATTTTATTTTATTTTATTTTATTTTATTTTATTTTATTTTATTTTATTTTATTTTATTTTGCTTTTATTTTATTTTTTTATTTTATTTTATTTTATTTTATTTTATTTTATTTTATTTTATTTTATTTTATTTTATTTTTTTGTTTTATTTTATTTTATTTTATTTTATTTTATTTTATTTTATTTTATTTTATTTTATTTTATTTTATTTTATTTTATTTTATTTTATTTTATTTTATTTTATTTTATTTTATTTTATTTTATTTTATTTTATTTTATTTTATTTTATTTTATTTTATTTTATTTTATTTTATTTTATTTTATTTTATTTTATTTTATTTTATTTTATTTTATTTTATTTTATTTTATTTTATTTTATTTTATTTTATTTTAGTTTAATTTAAATTTATTGTATATATATATTTTGAATTATTTTATTTTATTTTATTTTATTTGCTTTTATTTTATTTTATTTTATTTTATTTTTTTTTTTTGTTTTTTTTTTTTATTTTATTTTATTTTGTTTTATTTTATTTTATTTTATTTTATTTTATTTTATTTCACTATATCTGATTTTTTTTAAATAATTTTTTTATTTTATTTTAATTTATTAAATTTAAGTTTATAAATCGAAAAATAAATTATTTTCATGACCGCCCAAAAGTATGCCATTCTTTCTGCTCCAACACTTCCGACATCAGAGCCCATACTACTGAAAGCGATAATTTTTCAAAAAAAAACCCAAAAAACACTGACCCAGTGTCACCATTATCACCTCAACGCTTAATCATCATAAATTCTCACTAAAAGAATAACAATTTTATACCAACAAAGGAAGTGTAGTAAAAAGGCAGACACAAGCCACATCCTCTTTTCCGCAACGCCATCTAATGCCGCACTTTGTTGATAAACTGCTCTCTTACACAGAAAGGTGAGACGTGCAAACTCTAACGATTTACGGTCGTGAAAATATGGTGACAACAAATGCAGGTGCTTTTTAATAAAAAAAAAAATAAATACAAATTTGTATAAATATTTTATATTCGCTTTATGGTTGTTCGTGCATGCTCCTTTCTGTTGTTGCTGTGGATTTTTTTCACCTTTTAGTGTACGTGATAAATTTAACCCTGACACGGCATATTGCAGCTGGCCTGTGCTAGCCGGGTCACGGTATATGCTCTGAAGCATAAAATATGGAAAGGAAGTGCCTGCATAAGGGTATTTTACATTTGTTTTTTTTTTTTGTACCAAGCTACTCCAAAGTCCTTGCTTTTATGTAAACGGCTTATGCCACATATTTCACCTTTCACTTCTCACTTGCCTCAAGTGCTCTTCTCAGCTTCTCACTTTTCGGAAATAGCTAAAATTTGAACTTTTTTCTCAATGAATTTAAGTTTTATGAATTTCACCTTTTACGCTTAGGGTTACTCTAAAAGCTTTCGCTGATTTTGATTGCCTTCTTTTAGGCTTTCAGCGCTCAGCATACCATGAGTACCCTGTAGAGATTTTTATAGGTCTAGCAAAAAATAGGCCCACATCCTTCCTCAGAAAAGTAAAGCTAATAATTAAGAGAAAATAAAAAAAATGATTTGTGTACCTTTAAATTAAAAACTTAAAGCGCAAGCTTTTATGCTTAGAGTTCAACCAATTTCCTGAAAGAGCTTTTTTTCAAAAAATTTGTAGCGAAGGGAAAAATATTCAAATCAAGCGTCTAAAACTTGATAGTGAAACTTCTCAAACAAGCTGAAGCGCTTCTTCTTCTTGTCCTTAAGCTTTTTTACCATTTTTATTTTTTTTTTACATATGTGTGCTGTTATAAGTATGTACTTCCAATGATATTTCCAGGTAACAGATGAAAAGAAGGTAAGCAGAAAAGAGCTTTTCACATAAGGGCTTTTTTAGATCCTTTCCCTAAAAGCTTTTAAACAATTTTTTTTTCGATTTTTGTTGCTTTTATTGTAGTTTTTATTACCAACACAGTCTTAATTCAAACCTTACCAGCTTTTATTTGTGAGCTTTTGTTATTACTTTTGTAGTTACTAAAAGCTTTTTATCTTTTTTCAATTAATTTGGGAGCAACAAGTTTTAAAAATGCTTTCTCGTTGTACCTACTTGTAAGTTTAAGTTGTTTTGAAAGCTTTTCACGTATAAAGCTTTTGAAATATCATCCGCTTATAGACTTTGAAATACATTAGGAAGCTTCAACTTTTCAAATAACCTAGATGGTTTTTTTATATATATATATTTTTTTAAGAAGAATTTAATTAATAGACTAAAGCTTTTATACAAAAAAAAATTTTGAAACATTTGTCTATAACTTTTTCTCAGTAAAACAGCTTTGCGATAAAGCTTCTAACTATAAAATTTTAGTAGCCTTATTTCCAAAATAAGTATTTGTGTGGCATAAAACCTCGCTTTAGTCATATGAAATGGGTTTTGCCTTGACCTTAAACAAAGCTGTTTAGAAAAAGCTTTGAGAATAAGTTTTCTAAAGTTGTTTTGGCTAAAAAAAATTTACAAAACCCTATGAGAGCTCAATCAAATTATTGAATATTTTTTGTTGAAACAATTAAACAATCTTAGAAGCTTTTGTTCGCGTGGTGTAGCGGTAGTGTGTTCGGTCGACTGAACAAAACTAAAAATATTTGCAAAAGTTGATTTAAAACAAAAAAAATTTGCAAATCCTACAAAAGCTCAAATAAAGCTGCTAAATTTTTGTTTACGTTTGTTCTTGAACGTGAAAGCTCCTGGTTTGAATAAGCTTTAAGGTTTTGTTTGTACAAAAAACTGCTCAGCATAAAATTATAGTAGCATCGTATGTAAAATATAATTTTATAACACAAAAGCTTTTCAAAAATACCTCAAAAGCTTTTATTTTTCCGAAGGAGCTATATTTACACGTAGAAGCTCCCAAGCAAGGAGCTTGCTCGATTTTCTGGTTCATAAGTAACAAAAAATTATAATGCAAAAGCTCTATACTTGCAAATACCATAAAAGCTTTTATTTTTTTCTGAAGCTTTCTTTAGTTTTTCTATATAAAAATGAAATAAAAACGCCAACAATGTGTATGCAAGTCTCTGCAACCAATATTATATTAGGGCACAAGTTTTTATTATACTACTTGAAATGGGTTCTTATAAGTAAGCGCAATTGTTATATAATATTCCCAACTTAAAACTAAGAAAATTTTAATTGAATAAGAAAAAAGGTTATATTATATAAGAAAAAGTTTTTAGCAACTTTGATACATTTAGAAAGTTTGGCTCTTTCATTGACTTATTTTCTAAGTATGTAAGATACATATATTATTTACGAAGGATTTCAGTTGTGATGTGTGTTTTTTTGTTTAGTTACAAATTCCCATCTTAAAAACTAATAATTCATGAAAAAATATTCAAAATAAAATATTATAAGTAAAAAATGCAAAGCTGCATTATTTGATAAATCCATTTTTATAGATAATATTAAAAAAGATTCCCAAAAGTGTATTGAAATAAAATAACATATTCTGCTTTGGCGTGCAAAGCGCAAAAATTGATTTACTTGGGTGGTAAATTTTTTTTTTAAATTTTTAGTGAGTCAAACATAAATCAAATAAACTATTAGTTCAGTAAACGGTTTTTTTTTTCACTTTCTCATATGCGCTCTTTTACACGCTAGCGCATAGCGATATTTGCTATGCTAGTATTTATGTTTGGCATTTAGTTCACCAAACGATATTTAATGGCACGCAGCACCGGGTATTTGTCGCCTGTGCACGAACCACGGAAATCATCGAATGACAAATCGAATAGCGCAACACCGCCCAAATTGAATTGGCGCACATAGGCAGCCTTATCCGCAGCAGTATCTGGATCATCATAGCCCACCCACAAGCCATTACCGCCACTCTTTGCATCGCTGCGGTAAGCATAGTTGCCTGTACGTTTTGAGGGGTCGGCTACTTTAGTCAAAGCTAGATTAGCGCCCTTACCGTATTGATTGTTGGTATTCGGTAGCAGTGCGCACACTTCAGGCCAGCTATAGAGGCCCTTGATTTGTGTGTGTGGTCCAGCGGGTGCTTCATTCTCTACACTCGCCACTGGTGGGGCGCCAGTATCGCCCGAATCGTCTGTCATCTTCCAAACGCGTCCATAAGCAGGCACGCCCACATTCAACTTGGATGCGGGGCAGTTATTGCGCAGCCAGTGTTGCACTTGATAGTGCACATTGAATTGTGGATTGCGGTCGGGTAGCTCGTAGAGTGGTGCAGGCAAATCAGCTAATTCGGGATTGCGTTCGGGTGTGTAAAAATCGAAAGCGGCCAAGTTGACAAAGTCCAAATAGTTTACAATGGCGGTTACATCGTAGAATACTAAAGAGAAAAAGGGGAGAAAAATTTTAATAAAATCCAAAAACCCTAAATTTTTGTCCACTAGATTTCGGATTATATGCAAAAAAAAAAAAATCTAAAAAAAAAAATTTAAAACTCAATGAAAAATAATAACTAAATAGAGTAATAAAATAAAACAAATAAATAAAATAAAATAGTATAATAAAAAATAAAAAAAAATAAAAAATAAAATTAAATATAAAAAAAATAAAAAAAAAATAAAAAATAAAAATAAAAAAAAACTAAAAATAAAAATAAAAATAAAACAAAGTAAATAAAATAAATAAAGAAAAAAACATAAAACAAAAAAAAATAAAAAATAAAAAAAAAAACAAAAAAATTAAATAAAAAATAAATAAAAAAAGATAAAACAAAAAAAATTAAAAGAAATAAAAAATTTAAAAATAAGGTCAGTTGATGAAAAAAAAAAAAAAAATTAAATAAAAAAAAGTTAAAAAAAAAAAAAATAAAATAAAATATATTAAAAAAAAATTAGATAAAAGAAATAAACAATGGAAAAAAATTATTAAAAAAAAATAAATTTAATTATATTAAAAAAAAATAAAAAATAAAAGACAACAAAAGAAAAAAAAATTAACAAAAAAAAATTCAAAAATTATTCGACTGGTCAAAAGTCCACAAAATTTTCAAAGTTAAAAAAAAAAAATAAAATATAAATAAATAAAATAAGTTAAATTAAAATTAAAATTAAAATTAAAATTAAAATTAAAATTAAAATTAAAATTAAAATTAAAATTAAAATTAAAATTAAAATTAAAATTAAAATTAAAATTAAAATTAAAATTAAAATTAAATTAAAATTAAAATTAAAATTAAAATTAAAATTAAAATTAAAATTAAAATTAAAATTAAAATTAAAATTAAAATTAAAATTAAAATTAAAAATTAAAATTAAAATTAAAATTAAAATTAAAATTAAAATTAAAAATTAAAATTAAAATTAAAATTAAAATTAAAATTAAAATTAAAATTAAAATTAAAATTAAAATTAAAATTAAATTAAAATTAAAATTAAAATTAAAATTAAAATTAAAATTAAAATTAAAATTAAAATTAAAATTAAAATTAAAATTAAAATTAAAATTAAAATTAAAATTAAAATTAAAATTAAAATTAAAATTAAAATTAAAATTAAAATTAAAATTAAAATTAAAATTAAAATTAAAATTAAAATTAAAATTAAAATTAAAATTAAAATTAAAATTAAAATTAAAATTAAAATTAAATTAAAATTAAAATTAAAATTAAAATTAAAATTAAAATTAAAAAATTAAAATTAAAATTAAAATTAAAATTAAAATTAAAATTAAAATTAAAATTAAAATTAAAATTAAAATTAAAATTAAAATTAAAATTAAAATTAAAATTAAAATTAAAATTAAAATTAAAATTAAAATTAAAATTAAAATTAAAATTAAAATTAAAATTAAAATTAAAATTAAAATTAAAATTAAAATTAAAATTAAAATTAAAATTAAAATTAAAATTAAAATTAAAATTAAAATTAAAATTAAAATTAAAATTAAAATTAAAATTAAATTAAAATTAAAATTAAAATTAAAATTAAAATTAAAATTAAAATTAAAATTAAAATTAAAATTAAAATTAAAATTAAAATTAAAATTAAAATTAAAATTAAAATTAAAATTAAAATTAAATTAAAATTAAAATTAAAATTAAAATTAAATTAAAATTAAAATTAAAATTAAATTAAAATTAAAATTAAAATTAAAATTAAAATTAAAATTAAAATTAAAATTAAAATTAAAATTAAAATTAAAATTAAAATTAAAATTAAAATTAAAATTAAAATTAAAATTAAAATTAAAATTAAAATTAAAATTAAAATTAAAATTAAAATTAAAATTAAAATTAAAATTAAAATTAAAATTAAAATAAAATTAAAATTAAAATTAAAATTAAAATAAAATTAAAATTAAAATTAAAATTAAAATTAAAATTAAAATTAAAATTAAAATTAAAATTAAAATTAAAATTAAAATTAAAATTAAAATTAAAATTAAATTAAAATTAAAATTAAAATTAAAATTAAAATTAAAATTAAAATTAAAATTAAAATTAAAATTAAAATTAAAATTAAAATTAAAATTAAAATTAAAATTAAAATTAAAATTAAAATTAAAATTAAAATTAAAATTAAAATTAAAATTAAAATTAAAATTAAAATTAAAATTAAAAATTAAAATTAAAATTAAAATTAAAATTAAAATTAAAATTAAAATTAAAATTAAAATTAAAATTAAAATTAAAATTAAATTAAAATTAAAATTAAAATTAAAATAAATTAAAAATCAATGTAAAATAAAATAAAATTAAATATCAGAAAAAAAAATTAATTAAATAATAGGCGTACGGTTTTCGATGCCATGACATAATGCCAAGTGTCATAATCACAATTTAAAAAAATGGAAATATTCAAGAGGGGTGTCACAATCCCAATTGGTATTATGACACCTTTGATCTTAAGAAGATAGAGAAGAGCCCTCTGTAGTGCCATAATCCTGAGTAAAAACAATGAGTATGGCACACCCTTTACAGCGTCATAATGCCAGTTTATTTATTTGGGATTATGCCCCTTGGTATTATGTCATTTCCCGATTTTGCATATACATAAATCCGTTAGAGAACTATCGCAAAAACACTTACACGACGAATTCACATTCGGCAACACAGTTGTGGACAGCAGCAAGTTATCTGGCCTAAATTCATTCTTGACGTCACGCAGCAATGCTGTAAATTGTTCCTTATGCTCTTCCGATTTCTCATCAACAATATGATCACCAGAGAAGACTTTCTTGAAACCCTTCCAAATGCTACCAATACCACTGTGCACCTTCTTTGGCTTATTCTTGGGGAATTGCCAAGCTATATCGAGTCCATCAAAGCCGTATGTCTTCACCAATGCATATACGGTGTTAATGAAACGCGAGCGTCCTGCGGGATTCTCTAACAATTCCAAGTATTTGTTAGGCAAGTCTTTGGCATCTTCACTTGTTTCGATATCTTTATCGCCACCAAGACCGAGTAGCACCTTCAAGGCAGGGTATTTGCGCTTTAGACGCGTCACTGAGCGATATAAACCCTTGCCCAAATCCAAATCTAAGTTTTGGTTAAGCGAGACAGCTTTGTGCGATTCACGTTCTATGCCTGCATAACCGTAGACAAGATAGTCGCAGAATTGGAGTGCTGGTTCGAGGTCATCGATAATTAGTTTGCCAAGGCCTGGTAAGGAAGGATAAGAAAAATATGGTGAAAAAGTGTTTTGTTATTTTTTTCAAGTATAAAAGTCGCAGAAAAATTTATAAAAAAATTTTTTTTGTCGATTTTTGGTAAAGAGCCGTTCGAATACAGAAATAAGCACGGATGCGCCCTCTGGCGGCAATTAAAATAAAGAGCGTATGCCAAATATGAATTCCTCGACCCCGTGAGCACATTCTGACCAAAGAAAAAATGGTTTCATGAGGTTTTTTAGGAGGCGAGGAGTTCATTTTTGGCACTAATTTTTCCAAGAGCCTGGCGGTCCCCCTGCTTCCGTACCTGCTTTTTTTAATTTGTACAATTTTTTTTTTTTTCTAAATCGGCAACGTGCTACTGAGCTTAACATGTGAGCTCCCTAAGTCGCCCTGACTGCAGTGCTGGATATCGACAAAGAGAGTGTTAGGACCACTTCTTCTCATCCGGACAGCTTCTGCAGAGAGAACTTTTATGGCGCATACATCCTTGGTGCATCAGTACGGTAACACAGTATCTAGTAAATAAAGTTACTGCAGGGTTATTTAGGTTCTGACAAAGCACGCCGGTCATTTCCTATACAAAAATGGCAAAAGGGTCCCCGAATCAAAAGAAAGTTCGTTAAAAACTTCAAGGCTTGAATAAGGTCACTACAGCAGTACCAAAAGACATCATAAATGGAAAAATATTTTGATTCTGGGGACCTTGGTGAAATTTCGAAACATCTTGAGCCAGCCGAGGGAAAATTTTTAATGAAATCGTGTCAAGTCTCGGGACACCTGCATTATTCCTGAAACATTAAAACAGACAAGAGTGTCGCCCTCTTGGAAAGATGACAGGCTGATAAAAGTTGTGTTTGGTGTTGTTGTAACGATGCGTAGCCCTGCCCAGATGTAATATTCCTTGCCCTAAATTGTAATAAAGCTCTTATAACGGAAGTCCGAGGTAACGAGACGTTTCAACAATGTTGGACTATCGTGAGATTATTGAAAGCTGACAAAGGTCACATCAAACGATGTATGTATCTTCCCATCCCAGTACCGAAGCCGGATAGACTTTGGGAAAGCTTTGGACATAGTCATTTACAACATAACTCTTCGGTGCCTTGATGAATCGCATCGAGATTGAAAAGGTGTTCCGCGAAAGTTCGGAAGGTCAGTACTAGTTAATGAATCAACGTAACCTAGAACCATTTAACAAAGGGTCAGGAGTAGTTTTATTTCTAAAAAAAACCAAAAATTGGAATCGATAGATATTTTTGTAGTGAATATAGCGGTATATATACATATATTGTTTTGCGAAAAAGGCTCAACATGGCGCCTACATAAATGTATTCACAAAAAATGCCGCGGAGGCAGTTACTCTAAACCGAATTGGATAATATTTTGTAGGACTTAATTTAAGCCCAAAAGGCACCCGATTTTCACTATTAGATTGCAGTCTGATAAAAAAAAAAAGATTTTCGCTCCACCCTAATGAGCATCAAAAGGCAACTAAGTATAGTCAGCATTCCATAATTTTTTGGGTATAACCTCTATTAAGTTTAATATAGTAGTCTGAAAAATAGCTTAAACAGCTTTGGCATTTTTTTGGTTTGGAAATAGTTATCAGAAAAAATCAACGCGGTGACAGATTTCGTTTCTGAGTGCCTCAAAGCTCCATGTAACCTCTAAATGACTTTTAGAGAGTATCACTAAGTTTGTTGCATTCTCTTCTTTCGTTTAAATTTTCTGGAAAAACAATTCAACTTTGGTGTTTCGTGAGAGGGAGAGACTTTCTTTCTTATTTTGTTTTTTTTTTTTTTAGTTCTTCGAACTTTCAAGACCATAATGACTTTATAGAAAGGTCAATGAGACGTGCGCCATTTTTATTATGTAAATTTTTGTTGTGTTTTTTTTAACATTTTTTTTTTAATTCTCTTTTACATTTTTTAGAATTTTTTTATAATAATTATTTTGAATAATAGATAACACTGTACAACAGTCAAAAAATCCTAGAGGGTTTCTCAGCGGTTTCTAAAGCTTTCGGCTGTGCTGAATCCGAATCTGAAGTGAGAATTTTCGGGTCACCCTAGGTTTTTTCCCCAGAGTGCGGTTTGTTCAGATTTTGGTTGTAGTAAAAAAATATTTTTTTTTTATATTTTTTTTTTTTTTATTTTTTTTTTATCTTAAAAACTTCTGTAACCCAATTTTTTGCACTATGGAATATCTGTATGC
This sequence comes from Campiglossa producta, assembly GCA_964058755.1. NCBI lineage: Eukaryota > Metazoa > Arthropoda > Insecta > Diptera > Tephritidae > Campiglossa > Campiglossa producta. The sequence goes on along the minus strand of CAXKVI010000004.1, from coordinate 12,343,633 downwards.
CGCCAAATATAAAAACCAAATTAAGTTTTGGTTCCTCGACGCAAGAAAAATTCTTAAATTATAAAAAAAAAAAAACTTTTTACAACTACTCATCTCTTTACAAACCACCCTCTGCAGAGAAAACTTAGGGTGACCCGAAAAATCTGACCCTAGATTCGGGTTCAGCGCACCCAAAAGTTTCAGGAACTGTCGAGAAACCCGTTGGGGTGCCAAAAACATCACTTTTGTTGCACAGTGTAATTTATTAGTTAATTTATTTCAATAAACCTAGTATTTTTGCATTTTCCACGTGGCTTCAATAACAATATGGCGTATTTCATGGAAATTTCTACACACTTCAAAACCTCATAATCGTTATCGCCAGCTTAGTTTGGCGAGACGCAATAAGTGAAAACTATTAAGTTTTATTTTTATTAACAGACGTCTAACGACCGTTAATTTTGCTTATTAAGCAGTCGTGACGTTTTTTTTTCCATAAATTATGAACTGCTTATGTTTTTTTTTTTACACTAGGTACTTAAATTTTTTTGCACGATCACCTGATTATAATTTGAACTTGAAAAAAAAAAAAAAACTGAAATAAAAAAATCAGAAAACCTCAAAACCGCAAGGTGTATTAATTAAACAAACATCCGTTAACTATTACGTAACACATTTTTTTTTTTTTTTTTAATAATTTTAGCACTTTCAAACCGTTTACTCACCCTCTTTAACGAAACTCGATGAATCATAATAGCAGACCATATGTTTCTTGGGTCCAGCCGGCAATTGATTACCCACTTTATTTGCCAAAACGGTAGCAATGAAAAGTGAAAATACCAATAGGATTTCCATTTTCAAAGCCCCTTACAAAAAAAAAAAAAAAAAAAAAACACTAACAAATCCACTAAGACTATACTAAAACACTAATAAGACAACTACACGCAACACCAACTACTCTCAGCTGAGAAGTTCGATGAAGACGCTCTTAAATGCGTTCTTCACTTAGCTTCACTCAAACTGAAACTGAACGTAGCAATGAAGTGTTGGCAGGCTGAAAGCCTCAAACGAAATAGAAAACGGAATTAAAGTTAAAACGTTATTAGCGATATGAGACAAAAAAAACTATAAATGACAACAATAATAATAACAATAACAATAAATAGATGGGCACAGTGGCGGATTAAGCATTTTGGGGCGCTAAGGTAATGTAATTTTTGTATACCTTTCATGAAGATGAAATGGTATTATAACTTTGGTCCGATGTTTGTAAGTATGAGAAGAAGAAGAGATGGACCCATCAAAAAGTATAGCGAAATGATCAGGATGAGGAGAAAAGTTGATTTAGCCATGCCCGTCTGTCTGCTTGAACATAAACTAGTCCCTCAGTTTTTGAGATATTTGGCTGAAATTTTGTATACGAGCACCATTTTCTAATATGCAAATCATTTGTCGGAACCAGCAAGATCGGACCGATATTACATATAGCCCCCATACAATCATTGTTTCGATAAACGGGTTTTGGTAGATAACTCCTGTAATTAGATGGGTAGGAACGTGAAATTTCGTAACTATTGCTCTTTTAGAATGTGGAAAGTTGATGTTAAAAATCAATGAGATTGGACCAATAATACACATCGCCCCCATATAATCGATAGTTCCGATAATTTTGGTATGAGCTAAAGTTAAATTCACACAAGCTGTACTGGGATCGAACAGTGAAAATCGTGACGCTTATTCATGAAAGGTATATAGCCTTCGGCACAGCCGAAGGGGTGTAAGAGTAGGTCGCCTCCCCATTGGTGCACCCTGGGCAACGCTAAATGACCTACATGGCCTATACCGCTAGTTTATCGTATTGCCGGTTCTACGAGAACGGTACCAGTACTTGTGCTGTACCTATCGTGCCGAAACGACCCGGGCTTTTTTTTTATATCGACCCGGCCAAGATCACGCGGGGTGACCCTGTTTGATATTTGGGCAGGGCTACACCTCGTTACAATAACAACAACAGCTTTCCTTACTTTTTTTCTTTGGAAAATACGAAAATCCTTTAAAAAATTCAGAGACTGACTAGAAACTTTTTCGGCGAAACTTAGAAAATCGGAATTTTTTTTTTAATATCTCGACTCTAGCGACATCTGGCGGGTTAAAATTTTTTAACAAATTTAACAAGCGTACCCATATGCCTCAAACCAAAAGAATCGCATTATAAATACAAGTTTTAAAAATATGTCGACTACAGCGCCGACTAGCAGGGAAAAATGTGGCCCTTGTCGATATGACTTATACAAAAAATAAATTTTCGAAATTTTGCGAAAATCCGTGCAGTATTTTTTGAATCAATTCGTCACCCAAAACCCCCACTGCTCGCGACTTTGTCTCCAAAACTTTTTCTTTAAATATCTCGACTTTAACGCCACCTATTGGGTTTCTTTTTTGTTACTGAGTTTTTGAAATATAAATCAAGATATGTGCCAAAAATTTAACAAAATCGGAATATAAATACGGATTTAGAAAATACAACGACTAGGGCGCCATCTATCGGGAGGACTAGTCCGAAGAATAAACTGTCAAAATAAATTGAAAACAAATTCGTCACACAAAGCCTGCAAAACTTAGAAAAGACGGGCCATAAATAGGGTATTTTTTAGTATCTCTCTTCAAGCGCCACCTAGCGGATTTCTTTTTTTGTAACTGAGTTTTTGATTGTATATTTAATATACGTACCAAAAACATGCATACGGGCCGTTCTGCAGTAAATAAAAAAGTTATCAATTATTTATTTATCGTTTTTTTCTTTCAACATTTTTCAAAAACTCAAAAAAATTGGGTAGAAAATCAATGTTGCCTGCCTCTATCAGTCGTGGGCCCCCAAAGCAATTACCTTTACTGCCTCATAGGTAATACGCCCCGCGTATGCACTTAACAGCAACGGTAGTTGAGATCAAAAAAAATCTCAGTTTCAGATTGCGGTCTTAAGTTCAACTTTGTTGTTGTGGTTTTGTTAAAAGCAGATGTTATTGTTGGCGTTTGCTAATGATTTTGTATTTTATTATTTTTTTGTTCTGTTTTGGAATATTTTTTGAAATTTTTTTTTATTTTTTGATATGTTAATGGATTTTGTTTTGTTGGTATTTTAAAAGCAGTTTTGTTTTATTGATTTTTCTCTATTATTATTTCTTGGAATATCTCTTTTTTTAATTTTTTTTTTTTTTTTTTTTTTACTTTAAATGTCCAGCTAAGAATTTATGTACCTATGCAAATTTTTTTATTAAAATTCCACGTATGCACCTTGTTATTGACTTTTGATGCTTATTTCGTTGTTTGTTTGTTTTAATGTTTAGTTTTTTTTTTGTGTGTATTTTTTGGACTTTTGCTTATAATTTTTGAAGCTAAATTCGTCATTTTGTCCTTTTGTGTATTGCTTTGGTTTGTTCAATAAATTAGCAAAAATTTTGCTCACGTCATTTTTGACTGACTTTGTTTTTTTTTTTTTAATTTTTTCATATATTTTTTATCCGTTCATATTTATCAAGCTTTCAAGTTAAATCGTTATTTTTTGTTTAGAGAAATTTCGCGTGGCTTTAATAAAATTAGTAAACAATATTTTTTTTTGTTATTGTGGAGCAAACTTTTACATTTTTCGCAATAAAAAAGAGACTTGGTGATTTTCGTAATACTAGCAGCACGATTAAAAATTTGAACCTAAATTTTAAACTTTTCTGGACTACATATATGACTAAACCAAATTTGGATTCAATTTCAATCTAGACTAGTTTTCATGAAAATTGGCTAAATGAATCGGGTTTCAATTATAAACTAGAAATATTTTAACCATTTTTTAAAGATAAAATAAATTTTTTGTCCGTTGGCGGGAATTCGAACCAAGACTCCCCGCATCACGCGCGTCTGCTCTACCACTGAGCTACATCGCATACATAAAAGTTGTTGGCAAAATTCAATCTTGTATAAGCTTTCAAAAATAAATTTGAATTTTCAAACCCAAAAGTTTAAATTTTAGACCGAAAAGTTTTAATTTTCAAACCAAAAAGTTTTAATTTTAAACCGAAAAATTTTAATTTTAAAACGAAAAGTTTTAAGAATAAAATGCAACTAAAAAAATGTGGCAGCTGGCAGGATTCGAACGAAAACGCTCAGGAGTCACAGCCGACTGCTCTACCGCTGAGCTATGCCGCACATTAAGTTTTTGTGGGTAAAATTCAATTACATTCAAACAAACCAAAAATAAAAATTTTAGACTGCTCTTTCATTTAGATTTTAAATCGAAACCAAAAGAAATTGAAAATCTTTGTAGGTATTTGGACGGTTTGAAATATTGTACAAAAAAGTTTGAAAAATTGATTAAACTTTATACGGGTTTAAAATTTAGGTTAATTTTTTTAGCCGTGAGGGGACCGCGACCTCGATTGCCCGAAACTTGAGTAAACGGACCTTAAATACGGGTTTTTGCATATATGGACTCCAGCGCCATCTAACGGGCAACTTTTATGTAATGGAGTTCTTCAAAAACGGGGGTTGCCACTTGGGGGTTGCCTCTTGGGGGGTTTACAGGGTTACCAACTATCTCAAGTTTTTCAAATTATGGAGTTAGATATGCCAACATCAAATGAAAGGTATTTTCGGCGACATACCAACTAAAATATTTTCAAATAGGGTAGCCGCCCAGGGTTACCATTTTACCGTATAGTATTTGTATTGGGTATTTTTGGGATCATATTTGGATTATTTTAGGATCATTTAGGGGTAACTTTGGAATAATTTTGGAGCTATTTTGAGATCACTTTGGGTTTAATTTTTGATTAATTTGAGGGTCTTTTTGGGGTCGTTTTGGGATTATTTTTGGATAATTTTGGGATAATTTTAGGGTGTTTTTGGCGTCATTTGGTAATCATTTTGGGAACATTTAATGGTATTTTTGGGATTATTTTTGGGTCGTTTTGGGTTCAATTTCGTATCATTTTGGGATCATTTAATGGTAATTTTGAGATCATTTCAGAATTATTTTGGGATTATGTTTGGGTCATTTTGTTATCATATTGGGTAAGCAAAGTTAGCGCTAAATTTATAGCACCGCGCAAGCTCGGTCACTTTGGATCAGCTACTGTATATAGAACAAACATACGTGGCAAATATTAGTATAATCGGAACATAAATTACAGAGCCATCTAGCGCTGGAAAATATATCCTTTGTCGAAGGGAACAACGAATAAACTATCAAAACTTGTAAAAAATTCTTCTACAATGCTAATAATTTCAATCTTTTTAAAACTCGTTAGTAGTGCTGCTGGGAATTTCTTGGAAAACTTTTTATTTAAACTTTCATATCTTTAAATCTTTATTTGCACAGTTTTCCCAAACAGTTTTTTGATGGTGATTTTGATTTTCATCTTTAGGAAAAATGTTTTTTCTTGAATTGTGAACAAGTCCTTACGACAGGAAAGGAAGCAAGAAGGGGGGAGGGGGGTGGATATGGTTAGGGATAGGGATACGGGTAGGGACAGGGACAGGGATAGGGATAGGGATAGGGATAGGGATAGGAATAGGAATATTAATAGGAATAGCATTTTATCATAAATACAAAACTCAACTCAACTGTTCCTGTGTCTATTTCTGTTGTGGGATATATCAAATGTTAGATACAGGAAATTGCAATTTAAAACAATATTACTTTTCCTTCACTTCGAAATATTCAAATAAATCATTTCATTATGCAACATAGCTCACATTCATACAAGCATTCAAGTGTTATTAAATCTTTCTTTTGCAGCTTAAAATCTTTAATTGAACTCGTACAAAAACACCATTATACAAAGTCATTTAGTTATTATATCAGTTCTTGTGATTCTTGAGATGCGTTCATACGAACTCGCTCTATATATAAATATAATTAATTTTTGTGTCACTTGAGTGAACATTTAAGAAAATCTTAATGAATATATATGTATATATATATATATATGTATATATAAATATATATGTATACAATGTACATCAAATGTATAGAAGTATATATAGCTTTACTTGTTCGTGCTTATTAAAATGTCTAATCTTTCTGGTGTTGTTGATAAAGACACAACGTAGACAAGTACCATTTGACCCCTGGCCACTGATTAGGAAAGACGTTGTACTTATTTTATATATATGTAGGTATGCATCTACGTATAAGTTTTGGAGTATATATGTATGTATACATTAGAATATTTGCCCTTATATATTTATATTCATACTTAAGCAATATAGAGAAAACAGCTTCAGTCTTTACACTTTTTGTTGGTTTATCATAACCAGACAGTAGGTACATATGTATATATCTACTGACGTTGGATATTGAACGTATATTTACATATGCACATAAATTTTGCTAAGTATATGAAAATAAATTAAATTATTTCTGCTTTGATTTTCGGAGATGTCACACTTGATTAGTAGACTAGACATTATACAGATGCTTCTAATTATTCGAAGGTCGACAGCTAATATTCATACCTATTTATACAAACATATCGCATATGAGAGAGTACCTACTTACTTACCCTGCTAACCGTTAGTGGATAATAATATGAATAAAGTTGTTTCTCGGGATCCAAAAAAAAAGTGCTCTCGGCAGTGGTTTGGCAAACTCTCCGAGAGTGCTTCTGCTATGAAAGGTTTCTCAGCAAAAATTCGTCTGCTTTTGCATATGCCGTTCGGAATCGATAAAAAACTGTAGATAGCGGCAATTTGTAGGAAAAAGTTGAGAGCAGAACATCACAAACTAGATGCTAAGCTCTTCACAAAAACTCGTTACGAGGCTCTAATAATAACCTGTTAATATATACATTTTTGGTTTTATTGTGAATGGTTTTGTGGGTAGTATGGAAATTACTCTTACGTTACTCCCAGCGGTAGTTTTCATATGATTTGTGAAATTTTCGATTTCGGAAGTGGGCATGGTTGAGAAGCGATTTCGTCCAATTACATCAGGTATACTCCCTATTATGCTAGTATATCTCAGCTTCCGAGATATGTCAATTTATGTGATTTTCGAAATTTTTCTATATCGAGAAAGGAGGCGTGGTTACGGTAAGTGGTATTAGTCCACCTTTTCTCGAACTGAGATATTCAAGGTTGTGTATTGTCAAGAAATAGAGGGTACCCTTGATTTCATAAGTTAGTTCTGCTATAAATTCGGTTTCTATAGGTGCTAGGAGTTACCCCGTGAACATTTTCCCCTACGTGGCGTCATGTTTAACTAAAAAAAAACCAAAACTGGACTTATACCACTTGTGCTTTAAAAATATATCTCAAATGGAGCGTTTTTCGAACGAATTCCGAGAAAAGGAGTTTAAAAAAAACAAGTAAGGAAGTCTAAGTTCGGGTGAAACCGAACATTACATACCCAGCTGTGCACATAAAGTGGGCGTGATCGTTCACCGATTTTTCTTATTTTCTGTGGTAGTACTCTACATAAACATAACATACCTGGTACCTAGTTTCGTAAATCTATCTCACACCGTTCTGAAGTTGTTAGCAGTCGAATTTAAAAATTGCTTGACTCATAAGTGGGCGGTGCCACGCCCACTTTCCAAAATTTTGAAAAAATTATGTAAAGAATATGAAAGTTGATGTATGTACCAAATTATATTATTATAGCGAAATCAGTTAATTAGATATGGACTTTTCAATATTTCCACCTCCTTTCAATATAACTTTTATGAAAAAGTAGGCGTGGTCGCGAAGCGATTTCGTTTATTTTCTATAGCTGAATTTACCACAACAATAGTATGTCCTCTACGAAATTTCGTTATACTAGCATAAACTGTTCTGAAGTTATTAAGAGTCAAAATTTTAAAATTTCTTCAAATATACGTGGGCGGTACCACGCCCCCTTTTCAAAAATTTTTATAAAATCGGCCTTAGAACATCTAAATCAATACATATTGCAAATTTTATCATTCTAATATTGAATTAACCCATTTTATACGTTTTTCGAAATTTTCGATATCGAAAAAGGGGCGTGGTTATGGTCCGATTTTACCCATTTTCAATAGCAATCTATTCTGAACCCAAATAAGTACGCATGCCAAATTTGGTGAAGATATCTCATTATTTGCTCAAGTTATCGTGTTAACGGACAGACGAACGGACGGACGGACGGACGGACGGACGGACGGACATGGCTCAATCAAATTTTTTTCGATCCTGATCATATTGATATATGGAAGTCTATATCTATCTCGATTCCTTTATACCTGTACAACCAACCGTTATCCTAACAAAGTTATAATACCCTGCGTACAAGTACAGCTGGGTATAAAAAAGCGAAAATTATTTTGAAACAGAGTAATTCATGTTCAGACGGCCCTTTGAGTATTTGAGAGAAAAGTTCTTCGCTTAGGCGGTTAAGCGCGAATAAATGATGATGAGACCTGGTTGAATATACTTTCTAGATTCTTATTATCAGCTATTTTAAAGCCAAGATTAGAAAATCAATTCAGCAGTCAAAATACGATAACCCAATAAAAAGTGATTTAAGTTATATGGGAATTACGTGGGATTTTTTTATCAAGATGTAGGAAGTTGAGAGAATTTTCTCCCATTTTTTGTGGGAAATTTTGCGTAGACTATCTGGTATCACTGGTCATGGTAGAAATTTGAAAAATCGTGGCGCCTGGGGATGATAACAGAGATTATAAAAAATCGAGTAGGAGAGTTATGATATGGATACACACAGCGAGATTATCTCCAATAAATCTTCTTTAATCAGATCCAAATTTTAGCCTGACACACACAAAATTGAAGATAAACAATCCACCATCTCGGGCCATCTAGTAGTTTGGTTGTATTTCTTGCGGTTTACGGTTAGATGTCGCTGAAATTTTTTTATTTTTTGGCGACATCTAGTGTCCAGTAGCGGTATAGTCGTAATTTTGGTAGTATTTCTTGATATTTTTTGTTTATTTATCGGTGACAGTATCGGCCAAATCGTAATTTCGGTTTCTCAAATCTTCTTCATTTTTGGGAGTTTATAATGAAGATTATGATCAAGTTAACCCCCAAAAAGAAAGTTAATTCGGATTTTTCGTTAATGCATCAGCCCTATTAGACAAGCCAATAAAATCTCTGGTTCGAATTACTTTCGTATTCAGTCGATGTTCTGTCTTTCTCGCCTGTTCTTCTAATATTTGCACAAAAGTCGGGATTGACTGTATCGGGATTCGATAAATATTAAGCTTCATTTTCACATCTACATAGTAAATATGTATTACATGCTTATGTACAACCAGCGGTATATATGTACATACATCGTTTAGTGGGAAATCTTCATTCAATTGTTGGTAAAGCGTTTGTTTTGTGTTTTTCAAATTTTGTTGACAAGCACTTTACTGAATTAAGTACGTATTTGTTGTTTCAGTTAAATTTGTATTAAAACTGTTTATTCAGGTAGCCGTCAATACATGGAACTCTGTAAACATTCATACACACAAACATGCTAATATGTACATATAGGTCATTCCATGCCAAATCGACAAATTTTTTACATGACCCCCTTCGATTTCGCTAAAAAATGTCTATCTTTTTTCTATATCCCCCCTAAAAACCATTTTTCAGAATTTTTTCAAATTTTTTTTCCCAAATAAAAAAAAAATTTATGAACTTAAAAAAAACGTTTTTTTTTAAATGCTGTAACTTTTACAAAAATTGACCGTTTGGCATCATATTTTTTTTTTTTAATTTTTTTTTTTTTAAATGTAGTTTATGGCATGAAATGACCCATATGCAAATATGAATGCATATTTAATCATTATTGATTGCTGAATATTTGTTTTAGCCAAACGTGAGAGACAATCAAACAATTTACAAAGTAATCAATAACAATATTTACCGTTGAAGGTAAAATAAATAAAAATTGTAGAAAAATTAAAATATAAAATAATTACAAAATACAATTTGATTTACTAACAAAAAAGTAGAAAGAGGAAACCCCGTCAGAAACGAGCTTGGTCAAATTCCAGAGAAAAGCTTACCTGCTCACATTCCAAAAGGTAGGTATATCCCTCTAGTGTAGCATAAAAAAAATTTGGAAATACTCTTAACACTCCCCCCCCTTTCAAAGCTGCCCTCTACATCAGCGTTCAAATTCAAAAATTTAGCTAAAAGCTTTCAAGATAATATCAGATAATAGCCATCACCTCACACCCACACAGTCTAATCCACTCCATTTAAAATATTCCCCAACTCCTTGCTAACGAATCCCAATTCACAATGCGAATCCTTTTAAATATTCCATACACAAAATCATCTATTAACAAGCAAACGATTATCAACTATTTCAATAGCAAACAAAGTTGTGAAAGTTAACCAAATAAAAGTGCAAAAAAAAGAAGATCCCCAGAGAATCCGAAATCGATAAGCAGCTTTTAAACTTACACGAAACGCATACATAATCGACGGGGCAGTAGCTTAGTGTATTGAGTTTCCAAAAAAAAAAAAAAAAAAAAATACAAAGTTGCTTACCCAAAAAATGTACTACATACAATTTCACTTACATAAATAACCCGAACGCCGGCTAAGTTCATAGTGATGTGTAACACTGCGCTGCGTTGCCTCGTGCGTTGATAACGAGATTGTCAAAACTAAATAAAACAAAATGAAATATTATAGAATAAAAAAAAAAAAAAAAATTAAAAAAATAAATAAATAAAAAAAAATAAAAAAAAAAATAAAATAATATAAAATAAAATTAAATAAAACAAAATAAAATGAAAAGCGAAATAAATAAATGAAAATAAAATAAAATAAATAAAATAAAATGAAAAAAAATAAAATAAAATAAAAACAAGTAAGGAAAGCTGTCTTCGGCTGTGCCGAAGGCTATATACCTTTCATGAATAAGCGTCACGATTTTCACTGTTCGATACCCAGTACAGCCTGTGTCAATTTAACTATATTTACTATACACATTACACATCTTTGTTATAATTTAAAAAAACTTACAAAATAATAGGATCCGAGTTATTGGAACAATCGATTGTATGGAGGCTATATATTATACGTGTTCAATTGTACTGACTTACACTATACACATTACATATGTAGAAAGTACTAAAGGTGCAATATTTTACGTTCCTAACTTTTTAAATGCGGAAGTATTGGCCAAAAAACCTTATATCGGAAAACCGGTTGTATGGGGCTATATGTTATATTTACCCGATCTTCTTGATTTTCCTCTACACACTACATAAATTGAAAGTACTCAAGTAACAAAATTTTATGTTCCTAACTTTTTAATTGCAGAAGTTTTGGCCAAGAAACCTTATATCTGAACAATCGGTTGTATGGGGGCTATATGTTACATTTGCCCGATCTTGTTGATTTTCACTATATACACTACATAAATAGAAAGTACTCGAGATGCAAAATTTTACGTTCCTAACTTTTTAATTGCAGAAGTTTTGGCCAAGAAACCTTATATCTGAACAATCGGTTGTATGGGGGCTATATGTTACATTTGCCCGATCTTGTTGATTTTCACTATATACACTACATAAATAGAAAGTACTCGAGTTGCAAAATTTTACGTTCCTAACTTTTTAATTGCAGAAGTTTTGGTCAAAAAACCTTATATCTGAACAATCGGTTGTATGGGGGCTATATGTTACATATGCCCGATCTTGTTGATTTTCACTATATACACTACATAAATAGAAAGTACTCGAATTGCAAAAGTTTACGGTCCTAACTTTTTAATTGCAGAAGTTTTGGCCAAAAAACCTTATATCTGAACAATCGGTTGTATGGGGGCTATATGTTACATTTGCCCGATCTTGTTGATTTTCCCTATATACACTACATAAATAGAAGGTACTCGAGTTGCAAAATTTTACGTTCCTAACTTTTTAATTGCAGAAGTTTTGGCCAAAAATTCTTATATCTGAACAATCGGTTGTATGGGGGCTATATGTTACATTTGCCCGATCTCGTTGATTTTCACTATATACACTACATAAATAGAAATTACTCGAGTTGCAAAATTTTACGTTCCTAACTTTTTAATTGCGGAAGTTTTGGCCAAAAAACCTTATATCTGAACAATCGGTTGTATGGGGGCTATATGTTATACTGGTCCGATCTTGTCAGTTCCGACAAATGATTCCTATATTACAAAATGGTGGCCACATACAAAATTTCAGCCAGATATCTCAAAAATTGAGGGACTAGTTTGCGTTCAAACAGACAGACGGACAGACGGACAGACGGACAGACGGACATGGCTAAATCAACTCATCTCGTCATCCTGATCATTTCGGTATACTTATTGATGGGTCTATCTCTTCTTCTTCTCATATTTACAAACATCGGACCAAAGTTATAATACCATTTTATGTTCATGAAAGGTATAAAAAAAATTAATTAAAAAAATTAAAAAAAATTAAATAATATAAAATAAAATTAAATAAAACAAAATAAAATAAAATAAACAGTAAAATAAATAAATGAAAATAAAAAAAAATAAATAAAATAAAATGAAAAAAAAAATAAAATAAAATAAAATAAAATTAAAAAAATAAAAAAAATAAGAAAAAATAAAATAAAATAAAATGAAGTAAAATAAAAGAAAATAAAACAAATTAAAATATAAAATAAAGTAAAATGAAAAATATAAAATAAAGAAAAATAAAATAAAATAAAATAAAATAAAATAATATAAAATTAAAAATATCATAACAAAAATAAAAAAATTAGAAAAAATAAAATAAACTAAAATAAATAAAATAAAATAAAATAAAAAAAATTTAAAAAAAACACAATAAAATAAAATACAAAAAAACAAAATAAAAATAATAAAGTAAAATAAAACAAAATAAAATAAAATAAAATTAAATAAGATAAAATTAAAAAATAACAAAATAAATTATAATAAAATAAAATACATAAAACAAAAAATTAAAATAAAATAGAATAAAATTAAATTATATTAAAAAAATAATAAAAATAAAAAAAATATAATTATATTACAGGAGTTATCTACCAAATCCGTTTATCGGAACAATCGATTGTATGGGAGCTATGTGAAATATATATCCCATCTCAATGATTTTCAACATCGATATTTCGCATACAAAAATAGCAAGACTTCCAAAATTTCACGTTCCAACGTGTTTAATTACAGGAGTTATAGCCCAAAATCCGTTTATCGGAACAATCGATTGTATAGGAGCTATATGTAATATCGGTCCGATCTTGCTGGTTCCGACAAATGATTCCTATATTGGAAAATGATGGCCGCATACAAAATTTCAGCCAAATATATCAGAAACTGAGGGACTAGTTTGCGTTTAAACCGACAGACAGACGGGCATGGCTAAATCAACTCATCTCCTCATCCTGATCATTTCGATATACTTATTGATGGGTCTATCTCTTCTTCTTCTCATACTTACAAACATCGGACAAAAGTTATAATACCATTTCATGTTCATGAAAGGTATACAAACTAATAAAAACAAATAAAAAAGTAAAAAAAAATTGGCAGGGTCCCGGAACTGACTTTCCTAGTGTTGGTGGTATCACAACGGACCTTTTAATACTGGCCTAGGTGTGGCTCTGCGGCCTTGAACCTAACCAACCAAAAAAAAATTAAAATAAAATAATATAAAATACAACAAAATAAAATGCAATAAAAAACTAAAATAATATAAAATGAAATTAAAAATGCTATTGTCATAACTTATTTTTTGTGGACAAAAACAAAAACGACGCAATTGCGTTAGCCACTTGCGCTACCATTAACTTATGCCAACAGCGCCCCAAATCTCGCGCCACTACCCACCACCAAGCGTTAGCTTAGTGAAACAAAAATTTAAAACCCCTGCGTACTCACCTTTCGCAACCAATTTGCTTTTTATGCAGTTATCTTTCTGTCTGTTTCACTTGACCCTTTTGATGTTTTGCTTTTTATTTGCGTTACCTTTTATACCCGCTTTTTCTACAAAAATCCCTCAACGAATATTTGCAGTTTTATATTTACTACATATATAAATATTTAGTATAGGTACTATTTGAAAAGTTCGTATATCCTTGCGCAATTTTTCAAGTATGCAACTTTTATAACTTGTTTTCTTTTCATGCTCGTTTGTATGAGTTATGATGTGCGTGCATAACCATCTTATTGAAATATCAAAGTGTAATTGCTGATTGGTTGTAAAGTAAAAATTTTGGGTTAAAACTCCCAATCGACCTCAAAAAAGCTTGAAAAGGAATCGCACATTTTTTGCGGGGATATTTATTGAGTTCAAGCATTTTCAACTTAACTTTGTGTTTATTAAAACGTACTGGGCATTCTTAAGTGTTTTTTTTACCAGTTGGCTTCTATAAACTTGAATTTGTAGAGCTATTACTTAGTGGGGTATATAAAATAAAAAATAAAAATAAACCAAAAAAAAAAATTAAAATATAATAAAATAGCACTAAAAAGAAATAAAACCAAAAAAAAAAAAAATTAATAAAATAAAATAAAATAAACCAAAAAATGAATTAAATAAAAAAAAAAAAAATAAATAAAATAAAATAAAATGAAATAAAATAAAATAAATAAAATAAAATAAAATAAAATAAAATAAAATAAAATAAAATAAAATAAAATAAAATAAAATAAAATAAAATAAAATAAAATAAAATAAAATAAAATAAAATAAAATAAAATAAAATAAAATAAAATAAAATAAAATAAAATAAAATAAAATAAAATAAAATAAAATAAAATAAAATAAAATAAAATAAAATAAAATAAAATAAAATAAAATAAAATAAAATAAAATAAAATAAAATAAAATAAAATAAAATAAAATAAAATAAAATAAAATAAAATAAAATAAAATAAAGTAAAATAAAATAAAATAAAATAAAATAAAATAAAATAAAATAAAATAAAATAAAAAAATAAAATAAAACAAAATAAAATAAAAAAATTGAATAATATGAAATAAAATAAAATAAAATAAAATAAAATAAAATAAAATAAAATAAAATAAAATAAAATAAAATAAAATAAAATAAAATAAAATAAAATAAAATAAAATAAAATAAAATAAAATAAAATAAAATAAAATAAAATAAAATAAAACAAAATAGAATATTATGAAATAAAATAAAATAACATAAAATAAAATAAAATAAAAAAAAAAAAATAAATATAAAAAAAATAAAATAAAAAAATAACATATTTTTAGGCGCTTCTCATCAGCTTTTCTCAAAGTTAATCTACCGTTTTTGTTCTGCATGTCTCTTCTCTTTTTTTCCACAATGTCAACAACGGCCAACAAGTTTTTTTTTAATTTTCTCAGAGCACGTGCCATATTTTTAGGAGTAAAAGCAACAACATGGTTTTCACAGAAGCAGCAAGAAGCTAACAAAACATTAGTTGTACCAGGAAAAAAAGATAAATACAAAAAATTCACATCTAATCAGATAAGTTGAATATTTCATTAAACAAATTTTTCACTACCTGAAAAAATCCATTTTACCAAGTATTCATAAAATTTGCATAACTGATTTGCTGTCAGCACCAAAAAAAAAGAAGGAAATGTGAAAATCATGACCATTTTTATTTCACCGTTTATCATCCATTATATTTTGAATTCGTGAGGCGCTGTCTAAAATTATGCAAGGTATGTTGGAGAAAGGGGAAAGCGCTCAAGAACGTGATAACGTAATATTTCACTCAACAAGCGCCTTAATGTATGCAACAAAAACCTGCAGGATTGTAGAAGTGGAAGGAGTGGAAGGGGAAACCGCAAAGCACACATTTTTACTTAACTTAATATTCTAAGTAAGCTCCTCCAGCTTTAATACCCTTGCCGGTATTTACCTACTTAAATTTATATGCAAAATACTATAAATTTATGGGTCGCGTTCTAGGCGCCTCATTCCAAGAACCCCTCGCTGTGAGTAAGAAAAAGTATGTAAATGAAAAATATGATACTCATCTGTCAAGCTTAAAAATGTACATAAATGTCAATGGTAGCTAACCTTTTTCTACATACTTATGTATATGAACTCACGCAATTTGCATTAAGTAGTTTCTTAATGATTTTCTAAATTACCCCTTAAAGTATGCTTGAAAAAGTTGCAAAATTACATAGTCCTAATATACGTGCTGTACAGCATATCAAATGTCTATCACACACACTCACATACATGTAAACGTAAAACCCATATGATGTAGCGTTATTCATTCGTTTGTTTACTTCTCTACCCTCTATTGACATACAAGTCACGTAAATTGTTTGTCAACCAACGTTGCAGGATATAAAGGAAAAATGCAAAATTTAAATAGAAAATGAAATCAAAAATAAAAATAAAATAAAAATGACTAAGAAGAGGAGGTAATACAGAAAAAAAAATGAACAAAAAGATAATTTGCATAGCAGCAATTGTTATGAGGAGGTGGGCAGTGTGTAACAGGGTGATAGAAAGAGTGAGGTAATGTTTAAAGAGCCTAAAAGTATGCAACTTACGAAGCTAGTGCAAGAAAGCGCAGGATTCTTTTCGGATATTTTGTACAAAGCTTTCTGAAAGTTGTCTCAAGATATTATTTTCGTATTCAAATAAAAGATAAATCAACTTTTATCAGGTCTCTCGTCAAACTACATGGCTTGAATAAAACTTTCTCTTAAAGCTCTTCTGTGAATAAAGCTCTCTTAAGCTTTAATCTTTATAGTTTAAATTATCTTCGTTGTATAATTTTTTTTATTATCAGCTCTCCATTACAATAACCCATTCTAGAGTTTATTTATTAAATTTATGAAAGCTCCTCTGTGAATAAAGCTCTATAAAGCTCTCTTTTACTTTAAACTAGCTTTATCGACCTACTTTTATCAGGTCTGCAGTCAAATGGGCCTTTAAATGCATGGCTTGAATAAAACTTTCTCTGAAAGCTCTCCTGTGAATAAAGCTCGCTCTTTGTGTGTATAATTTTTATTAGCAACTCTCCATCAAAATAATCCATTCTAGAGATTACATATTTAAAACTTTTTTAAAGCTCCATTGTGAATAAAGCTCTATAAAGCTAATTTTTAAAGTAGCTTTGTGTATGTGACTTTTTTGTTGCAATAAAAGCTGTTTTTTTTTATAGAAAATGTGACTTTCGCCTTTTTTTCCTGTTTTTTGTTTCATAGGCTCCAATCTACTGAAAATCTACCACTATGCTGCAAGAAAGCTTTGACGGTATTTTTTATTGGTTCAGCTGGAACTAAAAGCTCTTAAAAAAATTATAAAGAACTGGAACCGTCTACAACCTCTTTAAAAGCTTTTATTGAACAGAATAAAACCGTTTTGCGCTTTAGCTTTATGGATTCTGAAAGCTTCAAAAAGTTGCGAAATTGAATTTTACTTACTGGGCTATAGAAACCTTACACTGTACAGTTTATTGTGGTCTTAATTTAAAAGCTCTAATACACAAAAAAAAGAACCAGAACTGTTTAAAATCGTCTGAATAAGTTATTGAGCAAAGTTTCAACTTTTTGTCGCTGAAGCTTTTGTAAAGCTTATTGGAGTATGAAAGCTTTCAAAAGTTGCGACTCTAAATCTTTTTATTGTACTTACCGAAAATTTCAGTGCATTCAAAAGCTCTTTCTTGAAATGATTAAATGAGCAGTTTTGCAGTTATATGCCATTGTGCTTAAGCTTTTAGCAACGTAAACTTCATTTTAAAATATTTTTTTTCGAAATATAAACATTTTTTAAACTTGAGCTTTTGTAAAGTATGAAAGCTTTCAAAAGTTGCGATATTTTATAAATCTTAGTTACCTAGTTTTATAAATTGATGGGAAGTATTATCAGGCTACTCCTAAGTACTTCAAGATTACATATGCATCCCGAAAGCTTTACAGCTTTTCGTGCTTATAAAAATATCCTAGAGCTTTCAAAATCTTCTTTCCCGAAACTAAATGTGCAGGTGTCTGAATATCGTAGGAGTTTCGCCAAACACTTCAAGTTGCACAAGTTATTTTTACAAAATTGTTTTTGATAACCGAAAGAAAGCTTTTAAAGTAGCTTTTTCTGGAAATAAGAAAACGGGTTTTATACCGTAAGAGCGCAGAAAATTCAGATCATACAAAAACTCTGAAAGCTCCAACGAAAGCTCTGGGAAGTGGGTTTGTAAAAGCTTGAAAGCTTTTAGGGAAGATGTGAACTGTAATTTTGTAAAAGCTTAAGGCTTGTTTAAAATGTTTGCGAGATTGTTGGTTATATTAAACAAAATTTATGTGTTTGCCTTCGTGTACTAACTACTCACCCTGTGCTGAAACTTTTATCATCACATCATATTCAAGGACATTCCATTTACTACTCACACAGTTGAAGTGGCAAAGTATATGCACTCAAGACTTAAAAAGGCAAACCGCAGCAACCAAAAATGTAGACAGCAAGAAATTACTTTCATGAAGGCTAGCAAACGTGGTACAGGAAGGATGAAAACTTAAACAAGAATCGAGGTAGCGCGCAATGAAAAGCACAAGTTAGATCGATGCGTGTAAGCTGGCATTTTAAATACTGAAGAAAACATCATTACGACAGCGAAAGATGTTTGCTTTAAACAAACAACGGTGCAAAAGTGTGTATGTATATCTGCTCCTCGCTAACCCTTTTACAGCGCGATAATAAAAAGCTCAACAGCGAAAATGCGCTGTGGAAAAAGGATAGCATTGTGGCACGAGCCAACCGTGGCAACGCCTCAGCAAGTGCGGTAAGATAGAGAGGGAGTCGCTCCAATAATGCACGCTGCGTCTTTTAGCGCAAAACTTTTGGAAACTGCAACGTGGTAAGAAAGTTGTCGGCACTCAGTGGACGGGAAAAAACTAAGAAAAGGAATACCCAAAGCGTGCGGGCTTAAGGTGTGGTTGGGTCGTAATGCAACGGCCATGCCTCTCTACCGTCACGTGCCTGGATCTTCCTCACTTTAATTCATTCATTTTATTTTCCTATGATTTGTGTTTAAAAGGCGTAAAAGTTGCAAGCATACAGTAAAAGTTCAAGTGTTTCTTGCATTTCGATTTATTACGTGTGCTTTCTGCAGTTCACGGGGTTTTCGATTTTTATTTTCTTACAAAGAAATTTCTTACTTGAAGGCTGGCAGTTAGTTGCAGTGTCAATTCTCATTATTTTATTTATGAGCTTAGCTAAGATTTTCCTCTTAAACTTGCTCACTGAGATGAAATGGGATTTTGAATAGCGAATTATCTATCTAAACGAAGTATTGAAATAACTTTTAAAGGGAAACTATTTTTAAGCTTTTCGTCATAAAAGCTCTGCATAAACTTGTAAGATGATTTTGCACATAAAAAAGCACCTATTTTAAAAGGAAAGTCCTAACGGTGAAATTTCTGCCAATCAAAATATTGGCAGAACTTCACACCTTTTAATAATAAAACTCTTTAAAAAGCTATCCTATTCCGAAAGAAAAGCTTTCTGATATCTAAAAGCTCTAAAGTAACTAAAAAAATATGCTTAAGATATTTAAAGGTTATTGATTTTGATGCTTTCATTAAGAAGTAATATTGAAAAAAAGCTTTTCTCTTAAAAGACCTCTGTCGTAGACAAAACGAGTTGAGCAATATGGAAGATGGGTTTAGCCTTTTAGAGGCACTTTAAAAATTCCCTTTCAAAAGTCAAAAGTCATCTGATTTATTTCAGAGAGCTTTTGGAATGAAAGCTTTGCAGTTATACCAAAAATAAATAAAAAATTTAAAGCACGATTAGGACCCAAGTCAAGTTAAAATAGTTTCTCAAAGAAAGAATTAAAAAAAAGCTTTGGCCCTGTGAGCTTTTTACTGAAAGCTCAGCCCGCTGTCAAATTATTGGGCGTGCTATCCCCTAATACGTATAACTGAGACGGTAGAAACTAAATCGCTTCTTCTTGTTTCAGGAATAAAGGTAATAAAAGAGGATAAACATTTTGAATCTAGGTTCAAAAAAGTATTAACTAATATTTTTGATTTGGAAAAGCTCATTAGCAACACTCGCGAAAAATAAACATTTTTCAAAGCAAATAATAACAACTTAAAATTATGCCTAATTACAAAAATCATCTCCAAAATGTTTTCTATTCTACTAAGCTTTTGGAAAGCTTTCCTTATACTTCTAGTGTAAAATAAATTATAAATTGTTATAACTTCTTTTATTTCAGAAGTAAATATAATTAAACCACATAGTCTACATAGTTGCAAAAAAGTTTAGAAAGATATCGAAACGTATTTTTGAATTTGAAAGTTCCTTAAAGCTTCAAGAAAGCTCAATAGTAATACTCGCAAAAATAAAAAAAATTTCAAAACAAAAGATGCCAAGATGTCCTATTAACTACAAAAATCACCTTTAACATGCGTATTAGACCTAGTAAGCTTTTATAAGTCTTACTTATGTAAAATTTTTTCAAGCATTAAAATCTTTGAAGATTTTTTTTTACCTTATTTTTTTCTATTCTTTTTCTGTCAAAAAAAATATTCACAGCTTTTTCTTCTCATTTGCTATCAAAGCCTGAAAAGCTTTTAAAAAGCTTATTAGCGAAAGATACAAATTTCTCAAAGCAAATTATAAAAACACAAAGATGTGATTTAATTACAAAAATTTTCTTTCAAAGGCTACTTAGCTTTTCGAAAGCTTTCCTGATTCTTACTCGTACTAGTATAAAAAAAATTTGTGGTTCGTTGAAAAGATTTTTTCTTAAAGGTAAAAAAACTCCAAAAGCTTAGTTTATCTTTTCGAACTTTTGAAAGTACCAAAAGATTATTTAGTTCTTCTTATTTTTATGTGTAAAGACGGTTAAGAATAGATGGGAAAAATGTTAAAGATGTTTAAAAATATGATTTTCTTAAAAGCTCTTGGGGAGCTTTTTAGTTATAATCGCGAAATAGCTGTATTTTTTCAAAGCAAGTCAAGCTACCCATTTAAATACAAACACAAGTTTTAATAAGTTTTCTAGACTAACAAGCTTTTCGAAAGCTTTTTTGTTTTTCTAATAATTTAAATATAATACATAGATTTTTTCTTGCTTTAATATTACCAACACATTCTCTCCTCTTTTCGCCTTAAATATTTGCAAAAAAAAGCTTTACTGTAATCTTTAGCAGCTTTTTCTTTTCATTTCCTATGAAATCCTGATAAAAATGGCATTACCATACATTTTCTTCTTCTTCCTTGATTTACCTCCTTGTTCTGCCCACTTTAATGTGCTTTCTTGATATTTTTCATTGTTTTTTTTTTTTGTGTCTTGTTCGTTTGCCTGGCATTTATGCAAATTTTATGTCACTGCAACTGTCTCTGTGAGGCATTGCGTCCATCGTAAAGTTTGTTGTGAATTTTTGATAACTTCATTTTGATGAATAAATGTTGGCAAGAAGGACAGGACAGCGCATAATGCATACATTTCTGCATAAATGTATGAGTTTAAAGTGCAGCGTTGTGTAAGCTTTTCCATTTTTGACTGGACAGTGACAATGAAAAATGATTTCATTTTGCAGTGGGAGCTTTTTTTGTGCTTTCCGTTTGTTTGTGGGGTAAATGGTATTAAATGTGAGTGATGTGGGACTTGATAGTGCGTTTCGAGGGGGGAAGGAGGTATGCTACTTCAATGCTGGAAAGCACCTCAAGCCAAGCTCATTAAAGAAAGTGCCGCCCAAAGTAAAATCGACTTCTTAAGTCATACTTTCTCAGTTTTCGCTTTGTTGATTGTAATCTTCTTGGCCACATTTTTGCTATCAAAAAGTCCTTTCGTTTATGAGTAATTACTCTCTTTCACATATTCATTATTCTCTCCCTCCTTTTTCACTCCTTCAAAAAGCATTCACCAAAAATAAACTGTTTCCAATAAAAGCACAAACATGCATCAAAAATTACCCTTCAACAATCGCATCGTCCTTTTGTGAAAAAAAATTTGCTTCTCTCAATTGGCCAATCAATATACCGTAAATTGTGTAGGGCTATCGAGAAAATATTTCGAATGTGCACATATACTCGTACCATACCTAAATATATTAGTACAGATCTCGCTATCTTTTTTGCAAAGCTGCTTTGTAGCTTGCACATCGAATCCATTATCCAAATCTTTGTTCGTTAGTATGAAAGTTAGTTGGCTGTCTGAGCTTTGTCCAAAATCTGTATAACAAACGTGTGCCAAAGTGGAGGTAAAACATACTAAAAATGCATACAAAAGACTACCTCGATTTGTGTGTGTGTATATGTATGTGTATCCTGAAAGCTCCAAAAAATTTTTAGCTAGAAAAAGGGGGATTTAGGTTAGGCTTAGAGCACTGTAAATCAGAAAAGGAGGAATATTTTCGATGAAAAAAAAATCTTTGAAGCTGTGTAGTGCCTCTGAATCGAGGTGATTCCCATGTAGATTTTATGCAAATGACTCTACTTCAACAGAATCCTCTCTAAAATTGAGTTGAACTTAGAGCGGCTAAGTCAAATGCCTAACCAGCAGACAGTTAAAGCTTGCTATGGCTGCTTACCGTAGAAATTAAAGTGTGCTGGCATGCAAATATCGAAATGATTTCATATGCATACTAGTGTGCTTACAAAGATACAGTGGCGGTGTAGGAAATTGCGACAAAAAAATAAGGGTAATTTTTAAGCTTTTTTTAAGCTTTTTTTGTATGCTTTTTATATGCGATAGTCAGTTTTCCTCTATTCAGCAGGTCAAAACTTGCTTTGTATTATATAGTAAAATTGAAAACTGCTTACTTAAAGATATATCAAAAATTCCTTGTAAAATGTTGAACTGTTTCAGTAAAATTTTTTTTTTGAGCTTTGTTAGCATTTGGAGTTTTTTTGCTTTATTCATAGCCACTGATTAATATTATATACGAAAATGTCGAAATAATTTTCAAACATTGCGATTTTATATTCTGTTACTACATTTTTGACCGCCAGTGTAGTCTAGTGCTTATATATATATATTTTTTTTTTAACGTTGGCTGCACAAACTTGACCCTTTTCATACCCAAAAAAAAAAAACAAAAGCAACGCTGACTTGCAGTGTTGGTCACCGAAAGCTTATACGGAAAGCGTACTGAACAGTGGGTCAGGCAGACACAAATATGTAGTGAAAATTAAGTTTGAAAATTTGAAAAAAAAACAATTTTTTCGTATTCTAAAATATACATAAAGTTATATACAAAATTGTCTGCGTAATGCTAGTAAGATTGTCGTGTAAGACTAAGATTTTGTAAAGTGAGCCACTTTTTTCGATGCTCTACTTTCTTGTCGAAACTTTTTTTGCATCTACCGCTCTACCGCTGAAGCTATGCCGCACACAAAGTTTTTGTGGATTTGAGTAATCTTTCTGCTTTTTTTTAGATCCTGTTTCGAAAAAAAAAGAAATTGAAATTCTTTGTAGGTAGTTGAGAGGTTCGCAAAATAAAAAAAAGGACGTGTGGCACTCGGGGACTGCCGTGGTAAAGCTATTGCATATCACTTTTTATCAACTTATGCAATTATAATATTTATGAAAACTCAATGAGCATATTTATGACTTTAGAGCAATACAGCCTTAACCTGTTAACAGTATAGCCTATACAGCTCCAATTTTATGTACAACGTCATACTGTTAGTAGTATAGCCTAAATGTAGGCAACGCTTACAGATCCAATTTTAATGTAATGTAATGTACAGCTCCAACTTTATGTAATCGGCCTGCTGCTATTATTAGTGCATATTTATTTTTGTCAAGTTATGTTGCTAACGCCAAACCTTTTAACATTGAAAAAAGTCCGTAACTACGAACTTTTTTAGCACATTAACAATTTTTTCATATCACTCCCACCGCCAAGGCCTGCGATAAAATCTATGCAATAGCTTAAAAAGTTTAAAAAATTGCTGAAACTTCAGAGGTGTTAAAAATTTAAACTAATTTTTTTATCCGTGTAAAAAGCCTATTTCGAAGTTTTCTTTGATATAAAGCTTTCACATAATTGATGATTCCGATAATGGGACTTAAGTTGTCTGAGCTACCGAAGATGTCCATGCCTAAGTGGAAGATCACCCTATTTCAAAATATTTTAAACAACGCCCAACCAGTGGGGGTTATTTCACTAAAAAAAATTGTAAAAGGGAAAAAGGGAAATTTTTGGGTCTCTCATATAAATAAGGGTTATTTTGGTTGCAGCACTGGTCATGCTAAACGTAAAATCACAAATCGACTGCTGAGTGGAAGTTCACCTATTTCAAAATATTTTTCAGAATTTTCTTTACTTGTTTATTAAATTAAAAAAGAAAAAGGAATATAATTTGTTGCCAGTGCTGTGTGCTTTTCCTATTTTAGTTTGAATATAGAAAATGAATTTTTAAAAAATGTTGGGTTTATTGTGTATGCTTTTGAGAGTAGCATACAAAGTACTCTTCCGTAGATACTCCAAGGAGTAACTAGTTTGGAGTACTTTGCATAGTACTTTGAACATAGGTATTTCTTGGAGTACCAGAAACATGACCAAGATAGGAGTTTGTAGTCCAGTTCTAGGGCACCGCCATCTTAATTGGATAACAATTTTTATACGTAAAGGATTACATTTGGATTACTCTGATACTCCATTTGGAGTACTCTAGACTTTTGCAAGGAGGCGATTTGTAGAACTCATTCTGAGATAAGACGGTCTTCAAGCGAGTTTTGAAATAGGGCGTCTTTGAAAAAATTTCTGAAATAGAGCAGTTTTCGAGAAAATTACGAAATGTGGTGTTTTTGAAAATTATTTTGAAACAGGCTGATCTTCCATTCAGCAGACGAAATACGATAACCCCAATAAAAATTGTTTTTTGGGAATTACGAAGGATTTTTTATATAAGATGTGGGAAACTGAGCGATTTTTTTCCCATTTTTGTGGGAAATTTAAAGGAGACTATCTGGCATCTGCGCCCAACCTAAAAATTATTTTAGAAAAAAAGCTGTCTATTTCAAATTTACTTGAAGAATGCTCTATTTATGCTAAAAGTTTATTTATTGTTCGTTCATATTGGTCAGTTTGGAAACTCTTTCAAAGAAAGGGCGTTTTTGAAATAAATTTTGAAAGGAGTTTTTTTTCGAAAAATTCTGAAAAAAGGGCACTTTTTTTATTTATCTTAATATTTTGATGTTCTCTCCACCGTCGATATTCTGTCACAACTTTTTTATTATTTTTTATGTAAAAAAGCTGAATTATACTTAAATTATACTTAAATTCTCAGTTCATAATTTAATTAAGATTTTTTTATTTTGGTTTTTCCATCCAACTGTAGAAAAAGCTTAAAAGTTTTTCGAGCCCTTATAAATCCCTTTTTTAATTAAGACTGGAATTTTTTTCGACGAAGTAAAAATCATTACCCAATGATCAGTTTTTAAGTTTATTTTATTTTTTTATATACAAAAAAAAATACTGACACTAGAAAACTTTTAACCCAAATTTTCTTACTCTCACACCACTGTGCGATATACGCAGATACATATACTGTAACAAACGGCTTGTGCGAGCAGCAGCATCGTTAAAGCTTTGTACGAGGTATTCATGCATACATTTAGGCACTCGACTGTCTACCAAATTTAACCTCTACATACACATGCACACACTGGCTAGTCAAAACATGAACGAGTGATAAACTGAAATTCTATGGCTGGCTGGCATAAAATCAGTCACGTATAGAAAGGTAATGTAAGAGCGATAGTGTGAGTGCAGTGGAATTATATAGAAGTACAGTAAAAATAGAACAAAAAAAACAGCACCAAAAGTGCATAAACCGACCCAGAGCAAGCGATAGTGGTGATCCACTAAAAGGAGGGCAGTGCCAGCAAAGTGAGAAAGGATGTGCAGACAGGCGCTTATTTGCTTGCCGGACCGGCCAGTGTGAGTGGTGAGATAACAAAATTTGTAGCAAAAGAATAGAAAGTGTTCGAATAGTAGGAGTTAGAAAAAAATGGGTTTAAAAAGAAAATGTTACTGAAAAACAATTTCACACAAAAAAATTTGCTATGAACAAAAAATGAAACTAAAACTAAAAAAAAGGGAAACAAAACCCCTTTTCATCAGACAGAGAAGAAAAACTTTGCAATATGGCGGATGTGGATAAACGGAAAATGATGCATCAGCTGGTGAAATGAATTGCTTGCTGTCTGACCGATTGAGTGACTGAATAGCTGTTTGCTTGACAACAAAATCGTAAAGCAATTTGCAAACTGACAAAAGCAGCAAACCTAAAAAAAAAAAACAGAAAACCTTAAAAAAAATACTAAACTACTAAATCGAATGAATAAATGAATGCAACGTTTGAATAGAATGAATCGATGAGTAGGTGAAGGCAACAGTCGGTTGGAAAAAAGTTAAAAAAAAAAAGTAAAACAAAGTAGAAGTCCTCGAAAAAGTGCAGCAGAAAAAATGTTTTGAATACAAGTAGCCCAACACTTAGACACTAAAAAAAACCGAACAAACTGCAGGAGTATTATACGTACATACGTTGGAAAAAAGCGGATAAGGAAAATCCAATGAAAGCTACAGCACGAATTAAAATTGAAGTGAAGTTTTTTTGAAGGACTATGTTCACCTGATGAACTATAAAACAAAAAAAAAAAAAAAAAAAATACAGAATCTGGCAAAAGCACAAAACAAACGAACATTTTGGAACAAACAGTAACATGTAAATAACTCTTCACTGAGAAGAATAATGCAAACATTTCAAATTTTTTTTTTTTTTTTTTTTTCTATAAAGTTGAAAAAAAAAAATAAAATAAAAATTAATCAAAACTAAACAAAATAAAAAAAAATTAAATTAAAATTACATTAAGTGCCATAAATTGAAATAAAAAAATATAAAAAAATAAAATAAGATAAAGTAATATAAAAATAAAAAAAAAATAAAAAAATTTTTAAAATAAAACAAAATAAAGTAAAATAAAAAATAATAAAGATAAATAATAAATTTAAAAAAAATAAAATAAAAACAAAAAACAAAAAAATAAAAAATATCATAAAAAAAATATGTATTTATGATAAATAAAAAAAATAAATAAAATTAAAAATATGAAATGAAAAAAATTAAATTAAAAAATCAAAAAAAAATATAATAAGAAAATCAAATAAATTGTAATAAAATAAAAAAATTTAAATAAATAAAATCTAAAACAATTTAAAAAAAAAATTTAAAAATTTTTTTTTTACCAATAAGTAATCATTATTTTATGAACTTTGAAGATTTTCGTGAACCTTTGATCAGTCGTATTATTTTTAACAAATTTTAGAAATTCCTAATCTCCTTAGTTCGTTGACCAGTAAAGGTGATGAACAATTTCTAACAATACAATACAAAGCGTTTTGACAAGACCCTTCAACAAGATCGAATATGCAATCATCGTAGTTGGTATTATGTGTGTTTGTGGCTTTTCAACTTGTTTTTTTCTATTTCCTAATAACCAAACAAATAATAGTTTGATAAAAGTTATTCGACTGGTCAAAATTCCACAAAAATCTCCAAAGTTCTTAATATAATGACCAAAAATAAAAACAATTAAATAAAAATTTATTTTTATTTTTTTATATTATTTAAGATTTTTATTTTTATTTCATTTTATTTTACTTTGTTCTGTTTTATTTTTTCTTAATTTATTTCATTTTTTTTTATTTTATTTTTTTTTTCATTTTGTTCCATTTAATTTTTTTATTTGATTTTTATTTTTTAATTATAATTTAGTTTTTAATTTAATTTTTTTTTATTTGTGTTTTCTTTATTTTGGTTTATATTATTTTTTGTTCATAGCATTAAAATTTTATTTTTTTATAACTTTTTTAATTTTTAAATTTTTTTTTTTCTATTTTATTTTTTATTTCTTTTTTTTTTGTTTAATAATTTTTTTTGTATTGTATTTTATTTTACTTTTTAATTTTTTTTTTTATTATTAAAGATTTTTATTTTTACTTCGTTTTTTAATTTTATTTTATTTTATTTTGTTCTGTTTTATTTTATCTTATTTTTTTATTTTATTTTATTTTTTATTATTATTTTTTCATTTTGTTCCATTTAATTATTTCTTATTTTATTTTATTTGATTTTTATTTTTTTATTTTAGTTTAGTTTTTAATTTTATTTTTTATTTGTTTTGTTTTTTTTTTTTGGTTTATGTTATATTTTGTTTTTATTTCATAGTATTTAAATTTATTTACTTTTTATAACTTCTTTAATTTTTGAAATTTTTTTTCTATTTTTTTATATTTTATTTATTTATTTTTTTTATTTTATTTTACTTTTTAATTTTTTTATATTATTAAAGATTTTTATATTTATTTCCTTTTATTTAATTATATTTTTTTTTGTTCTGTTTTATTTTTCTTTATTTTGTTCTGTTTTATTTTTTCTTATTTTATTTTTATACCTTTCATGAACATGAAATGGTATTATAACTTTGGTCCGATGTTTGTAAATATGAGAAGAAGAAGAGATAGACCCATCAATAAGTATACGGAAATGATCAGGATGACGAGATGAGTTGATTTAGCCATGTCCGTCTGTCCGTCTGTCCGGCTGTCTGTTTGAACGCAAACTAGTCCCTCAATTTTTGAGATATCTGGCTGAAATTTTGTATGTGGCCACCATTTTGTAATATAGGAATCATTTGTCGGAACTGACAAGATCGGACCAGTATAACATATAGCCCCCATACAACCGATTGTTCAGATATAAGGTTTTTTGGCCAAAACTTCTGCAATTAAAAAGTTAGGAACGTAAAATTTTGCAACTCGAGTACTTTCTATTTATGTAGTGTATATAGTGAAAATGAACCAGATCGGGCAAATGTAACATATAGCCCCCATACAACCGATTGTTCAGATATAAGGTTTTTTGGCCAAAACTTCTGCAATTAAAAAGTTAGGAACGTAAAATTTTGCAACCCGAGTACTTTCTATTTATGTAGTGTATATAGTGAAAATCAACAAGATCGGGCAAATGTAACATATAGCCCCCATACAACCGATTGTTCAGATATAAGGTTTTTTGGCCAAAACTTCTGCAATTAAAAAGTTAGGAACGTAAAATTTTGCAACTCGAGTACTTTCTATTTATGTAGTGTATATAGTGAAAATCAACCAGATCGGGCAAATGTAACATATAGCCCCCATACAACCGATTGTTCAGATATAATTTTTTTGGCCAAAACTTCTGCAATTAAAAAGTTAGGAACGTAAAATTTTGCAACCCGAGTACTTTCTATTTATGTAGTGTATATAGTGAAAATCAACAAGATCGGGCAAATGTAACATATAGCCCCCATACAACCGATTGTTCAGATATAATTTTTTTGGCCAAAACTTCTGCAATTAAAAAGTTAGGAACGTAAAATTTTGCATCTCGAGTACTTTCTATTTATGTAGTGTATATAGTGAAAATCAACAAGATCGGCCAAATTTAACATATAGCCCCCATACAACCGATTGTTCAGATATAAGGTTTTTTTCCCAAAACTTCTGCAATTAAAAGTTAGGAACGTAAAATTTTGAAACTCGAGTACTTTCTATTTATGTAGTGTATATAGTGAAAATCAACAAGATCGGGCAAATGTAACATATAGCCCCCATACAACCGATTGTTCAGATATAAGGTTTTTTTGGCCAAAACTTCTGCAATTAAAAAGTTAGGAACATAAAATTTTGCAACTTGAGTACTTTCAATTTATGTAGTGTGTAGAGGAAAATCAAGAAGATCGGGTAAATATAACATATATTTAGCCCCATACAACCGGTTGTTCCGATATAAGGTTTTGTGGCCAATACTTCCGCATTTAAAAAGTTAGGAACGTAAAATATTTCACCTTTAGTACTTTTTACATATGTAATGTGTATAGTGTAAGTCAGTACAATTGAACACGTATAATATATAGCCTCCATACAATCGATTGTTCCGATAACTCGGATCCTATTATTTTGTAAGTTTTTTTTAAATTATAACAAAGATGTGTAATGTGTATAGTAAATATAGTTAAATTGAAACAGGCTGTACTGGGGATCGAACAGTGAAAATCGTGACGCTTATTCATGAAAGGTATATAGCCTTCGGCACAGCCGAAGACAGCTTTCCTTACTTGTTTTATTTTAATTTTTTTATTTTTTTTTTTCATTTTGTTCCATTTAATTTTTTATTATCTTATTTTAGCTTTTATTTTTTAATCTTAATTTATTTTTTAATTTTATTTTTTTTATTTTTGTTATTTGTTTTTTTTTTTTTTTGGTTTATGTTATTTTTTGTTTTTATTTCAAAGATTTAAATTTATTTATTTTTTTTATAACTTGTAATTACAAATTTTTTTTTCTATTTTTTTATTTTATATATTTTTATTATTTTTTTATATCTATGTTTTTTTATTTTGGTTAATGTAATTTTTTATTTTTATTTCATAGTATTTTATTTAAATTTTTTTTATAACTTTATTAGTTTTTAAAATTTTTTTTCAAGTTTTTTATTTTATTAATTTTTTTATTTTAAAAAAATGGAAAAAATTAAAAAATTAAAAAGTTATAAAAAACAATTTCTATAAATTAAAAAAAAAAAATTAAAAAAAATATAAAAAAAAAATTTAAAAAATGTAATTTCAATATATGACATTTAATTCAATTTAATTTTATATTTTTATTTAATTTTTATTTTTTTTTCGTTTTTTTTTTTATTTTTTTTTATTTTGCCATATTTCATTTTATTTTTTTTTCGTTGTTTTTTTTGTTATTTTTTATTTATATTTTTTTTTTTTTTTCATTTTATTGTTTTATTGAAATAGAAAAAACATACAAAAAGTATTTCAGCACCCAACTGAAGAGCTATGCAAACAAAACCTTTATCAAACAAAATACACAGCGTAAACTGGAAAACTTTGCAAGTGCGAAAAATTTACAAAAAACACAAAAAATGATATCTAACATTTTTTCATGCGCACATAAACGTTTCCGTCGCCATCATCGTTGTTGTTGTTGTTGTGTAAATAGCAGCGCTTGGCCGTCCATTTCTCTACAATTTTCATATTTTCCGCTTCACGTTTTTGACTAAAAAGCTTTCTAACAAATAAATCCGGCACGGAAGCGCGCTGTCAACAAAACGCAAAGCGAAATCTAAGTAAAGTGGACATAAACACTAACAGAAGACATTGTGGGTCAAGTGTCACTTGTCTGGCACCTACTTTTCTCTGTTTTATATTTTTCGCCACTTTTAACGCGCATTCGAATAATGATGATGCTCCTTGTGCCAAAAGAGTGTAAATACAAAAAGATTTAGCAAATTAAAAATGCTAAATGCTTGGAAGTTGCAAAAGTGTGGAGTTGAAAGGGGCAGTTTTATGTGCCGGATGAGTGTTTTGATGAAAAAAAGGACGTGTGGCACTGGGGGACTGCCGCGGTAAAGCTATTGCATATCACGTTTTATCAACTTATGCAATTATAATATTTATGAAAACTCAATGAGCATATTTATGACTTTAGAGCAGTTCAGCCTTAACCTGTTAACAGTATAGCCTATACAGCTCCAATTTTATGTACAACGTCACACTGTTAGTAGTATAGCCTTAATGTAGGCAACGCTTACAGCTCCAATTTTATGTAATCGTCCTGTTGCTAACATTAGTACAACGTCATACGCCTAAATGTAGGCAACGCTTATATTTATTTTTGTCAAGTTATGTTGCTAACGCCGAACCTTTTAACATTGAAAAAAGTCCGTTACGAACTTTTTTAACATTAACATTTTTTTCATTTCACTCCCACCGCCAAGGCCTGCGATAAAATCTATGCAATAGCTTAAAATTTTAAGCATGAGTAAAATATGGTTTAAGCTTAAAACACATGATCCTTACAGTTGAGAGTACTATACTTGATCAAGGATGGTATCAGCTTCATATATGTATAGAAGAGGACCCTTTTAACGTCAGAAAATCAGACCGAATTTGAATCAGTTCGAAAAAGTAGTTAATCCGCATTTATAATTCAGTCTGTCGGGCATATTATCTTGTTTGCCTTTTTTGAAACGCACACACACACACATACCAGTACTAACATCCTTCCCGCACACACTGGCGCTCTTACACAGCCAATCACTGCTTCTTGCTTAACGACTTTGCCTGTTCATGTCATTTTAATTAACTTAGTGTCATTTTGTTTCAATTTCAGAAACTTAGTGTTTTTATGTGATTCAATTAATTTTAGAACACACATACATTACTACTTAGACTGTGTGCAAGGACATAAAATCCTTTTGGAAAATCTCTGTAAAATATGAATTTTTCATCTCTACAGATTTGTCATTTATAAATGTTATTAGCACTTAAGTAAATTGCCTTACTGGTGAAAAATTTAAATGAAACAAATTTCAAAAGTAAATAAATTAATATGTAGTACTTGGGTGGCCGAGCTTGCTTGGTGCTAACAATTTAGCGCTAACTTTACTTACCCAAAATTATCCCAAAAGTGACCCTATAATAATCCCAAAATAATCCTAAAATTATCCCAAAAAGACCCTTAAATGTTCTCAAATTGATCCAAAAATGACCCCAAATTTATCCAAAAATGATCCCAAAAAAAAAATCCAAAAAATAATCCCAAAACTATCCCAAAAAGACCCTCAAATGTTCCGAAAATGACCCAAAAATTATCCCAAAATGACTCAAAAATGATCCCAAAATGTCTCCAAAATGATCCGAAAATGACCCCAAAATGTTCCCAAATTATTCCAAAATTGAATCCAAAATGATCTCAAAATAGCTCCAAAATTATTCCAAAGTGAAGCCTAAATGATCTCAAAATGATCCTAAAACAATCCAAATATGATCCTAAAAATATACAATTCTGTAAAAAGGTAACCCTGAGCGGCAACCCTACTGGAAAATATTTTAGTTGGCATGTTGGCGAAAATACCTTTCATTTAATACCCATATTGGCATATCTAGCTCCATAATTTAAAAAAAATTGAGATAAGTGGCAACCCTGTAAAACCCCCAAGTGGCAACTCCCAAGTGGATAGTCTTAAAATCAATCATACTATCTATATGCCAAATTGCATCCAAATCGTTCAAGCCACTCCCGATATAGTCCGGATATAAAAATATACTGCGGTGGACGGCCAAAATCGCTCAGGCGGTTAAAGGCTATTTTAAGTAAGTAAGGTCCCAACCCTACTTAAAAATATTTTAGTTGGTATGTCGGCGAAAATATCTTTCATTTGATACCCATATTGGCGTATTTTGCTACAAAATTTAAAAAAATTGAGATAGGTGGCAACCATGTAAACCGCCCCAGGTGGCAACCCCCAAGTGGTTAGTCTTAGAATCAATCATACTATTTATATTCAAAATTTTATCCAAATTAATGTATATATTAGAGTGGTCGTTAAAAATTAATTTTCTTGAGGCGCCCCCTAAAAAGCTTCCTTTTGATGAAAAAACACTGGAAAAATTTTTTATAAATTTTTTAAGTCAAGACAACACGTGCCTCAAGTCGATTAAAGTTGATTTTTCGGTATAACGATTTATTCACAAAAGATGAAGAACAAAAGCAATTCCTCATTCAAATTTTAGATGATTACAGAAGTAAAGGCGTCAAGATGACGAAAAAAAGTTTACTCAAGGATTGGAATGATGAAAACTAAATTTTAAAATGAAATTTGTATAAATTTTGTAATAAAATGAAAATATTAATTAAAGTATCATGAATTTTTTTAATTAACACACCTTATTGTTTGGAATATTTCCTGTTATTTTCAGTAACTATAGTATTCTCATGAATTCGGGTTCTGTGATTGTTTATATTTTGTATGAAATTGTATTTATTATAAGAAATCCTCAAAAAACATGATTATACTCAAAAATCAACTTAAATCGTCTTGAGGCACGTGTTGTCTTGACGTAAAAAATTTATAAAAAATTTTCTTAGTGTTTTTTCATCAAAAGGAAGCTTTTTAGGGGGCGCCTCAAGAAAATTAATTTTTAACGACCACTCTAGTATATATATCTACCTTAACATCAGTGATGGCCAAACCCAGTACTCGGCAGCTAGTGGGACAATTGTCCGAAAAACTGACAACCACAGTTTTGTTACGCTCTTTGTTTGGCCTCTCTAACAATGAAATTTGTTGAAGCAAAAAGACATAACATAACTTGATTGGTGCGATGACCGCTCTTTCACTAATACACCCTCACTTTAAACTCTGTTCCCTGTTTAAAATGTTGGGACCTGTTTTAAACAAAGTGTAAACAGAGTATTATTTTTCCAACTCGATTCAAAAAAAAGATTACAACTGAAATAATTATGATAAAACCTAAGATATTAAAAAAGTTACTGACTATAAGTTTACTCCTAAAATTTGCTTAACTCCTGCACGTACTAACTATTTTCCATTTTATTTTATCTTTCTAGAACTCCGCTGAGCCTGTCTATTCACCCACAATGGCTGGCGGTCTATTCTCTATAGATCGCAAGTTCTTCGAACAATTAGGCACATATGACTCAGGTTTCGATATTTGGGGTGGTGAGAATTTGGAATTGTCTTTCAAGACATGGATGTGTGGTGGTACATTGGAGATTATACCCTGTTCACATGTGGGACATATATTCCGTAAACGATCGCCATATAAGGTAAGTGAGAGAAAGAGAGAGATAGAGACAGAGAGAGGAGAGAGAGAGAAATAAACAGAAGAAGTTCGAAGAAGGGGAAGAGGGATTGATAAGCAAATGCACGTCAGGGGCGGATCCACAAGGCTCAAACCCTTGGTAAAAATTACACAAAAAATATGGCAGAAATTAGTAAAAAAATACAGTAAAATATACGCGAAAAATATAGTAAAAATTACACAAAAAGAGTAAAATTTACACCAAAAATATGATAAAAATTTTGCAAAAAGTCCAGTAAAAATTAAACAAAAAATTAGTAAAATTTACACAAAAAATTTAGTAAGTTTTACATTAAAAATATATAAAATATAGTAAAAATTACGCAAAAAAATACAGTGAAATATACACAAAAAATAAGTAAAAATATACTCGAAAAATATAGTAGTAAATATATTGCACAAAAAATAAATAAAACTACCAAAAAAATATATTAAAAATATGGTAAAAATTACACAAAAAATAGTAAAATTTACACAAAAAATTTAGTAAGTTTTACATTAAAAATATACAAAATATAGTAAAAATTACGCAAAAAAATGTAGTAAAAATTACACAAAAAATACAGTAAATATGTATCAGAAATTAATAAAAAAATACAGTAAAATATACTCGAAAAATATAGTAAAAATTACACACAAAAATATAGTAAAAACTACGTAAAAAATATGGTAAAAACTAGGCAAAAAATACAGTAAAAATTACACGGAAAAATAGTAAAGTTTATACACAAAAAAGACAGTAAAATATACACAAAAAAAAACACAGTAAAAATTTTGCAAAAAATATTGTAAATATACAAAAAGTATAGTAAAAAGTACGCATAAAATTCAGTAAAAAATTATCCAAAAAAAAAATAGTAAAAATTACGTAAAAAATATGGTAAAAGTTACGCAAAAAAATACAAGAAACATTAAACAAAGAAATAGTAAAATTTCGAGCAAACTGCCAACTCATATTTTTGCGTTTACGTAATACATGGCTTCTGTCCTCACTTTGGTTAAGAATAATTGGCTTAGCGGCACAATTGGCTCACGATAATCTTACTAGAAACACTTTTACCTTTTCACATACTTTCTTTCTAAACCGAAGCTCTTTCACTTGTTCAACACTTAGCTTCCTCTATCCATAAACCCACTCGTTTTATTGTTCATCAGGTGTTAGACATTATATAGGATTTCCTATGTTGCTCAACCAAATGGTGCATCAACAGCTACATAACTCTTAAACAATTGAGATTGTAAGTATCTACCAATCTAAATTTGTATAGTCGTGTATTCATGCTTGTGTTTGTAAGAGCTAAATATTTGCCTTGCTTGTCGGTTTGTTTATTTTTAGCACAATGTCCTTGACGTAAATAGGGTCGTCGTAGAGGCCATCAAAGTTGAAACTTGCAAATATATCTTTTAATCTTTCGCTTTACATTAGCTAGCTGAAAGCTTATGAGCATAAGTTTGTAATATCCATAAATTACATATACGTATTTACTTACATTTCTAAGCGGAACTTAACTCATATATGTATACGCACAGTATGAAGTATTAACCTCATGGTCTCACGGTTTTGCCTACGACATCAGCCTAGAGGTGTGAGCACTAATTTGTCAACAAAATGTATCAACATTTCTTCGTCGATGTGTGAGATGGAATACAGGGTAACTAGTAACTATTCGTGTTACTAGACGGAGATACTTAATGATCTATTGGTATATTACAAGACCTTTATGCGCTCTAGCATACTAAAAGCCATACTGAGTTCTAGCACCGGATCCGGTACTTTCCGACACTAGTACCTCCTAGCCCAACTACTGCTTAAGGGATTTTTTTTCACCTTCGGCTCGTGGATTTTATTCAGTTCTTTCCGCAGGCATACATACTTTACAGTGTTTATAATCTAAGCCAGAGGCGGATCCACGGGGTGGTTATCAGGTTCAAACCCTCCCCTTCGTGATCCAAAAAATACACAAAAAATAAAAGAATAAAAATATATTAAAAATACAAAAAAAATACACAAAAATATAGTGAAAATTTAATAAAAAGGTAGTAAAAAATACACAAAAATATAGTAAAAAATTACACAAAAATAAAGTAAAATTACACAAAAAATATTGTAATAAAATTATACTAAAAATATAAAAAAATTAAACAAAAATATAGTAAAAATTTACCAAAAATATAGTAAAAAATACACAAAAATATAGTAAAAATTTAGCAAAAATATAATAAAAAATTACCGATAAATAAAGTAAAAATTACAAAAAAATTAGTGAAACTACACAAAAATATATGAAAAATTATAATAAAAATATAAAAAAATAAAAAAAATATATAGTAAAAATTGAGCAAAAATATAGTAAAAATTACGCAAAAATATAGTAAAGATTATTGCAGTAGTTTTTTAATATATTTTTGCTCAATTTTTACTTTATTTTTGTGTATTTTTTACTAAATATAGTAAAAATTACAAAAAAATATAGTGAAACTACACAAAAAATATAAGATAAAATTATACTAAAAATATAAAAATATAAAAAATATATAGTAAAAATTGAGCAAAAATATAGTAAATATTACACAAAAACATAGTGTAAAATTAATAAAAAGGTATTAAAAAGTACACAAAAAAAATAGTAAAAAATTACACGAAAATAAAGTAAAATTAGATAAAAAATATTGTAAAACTAAGCAAAAAATATAGTAATAAAATTATACTAATAATATAAAAAAAAATTAAGAAACATATAGAAAAAATTGAGCAAAAATATAGTAAAAAATACACAAAAATATAGTAAAAATTGTGCAAAAATATAGTAAAAAATTACAGATAAAAATAGTAAAAACTACAAAAAAAATATAAGAATAAAATTATAATAAAATATAAAAAAATTAAAAAATATATAGTAAAAATTGAGCAAAAATATAGTAAAAATTACAAAAAAAAAAATATTAAAAATTGAGCAAAAATGAAGGTAAGGTAGTAAAAAATACAGAAAAATATAGTACAACTTCACAAAAATATAGTAATAAAATTATACTAAAAATATAAAAAATTAGACAAAAATATAATAAAAATTGAGCAAAAATATAATAAAAATTACAAAAAAAAAATTGTGAAAGAAAAATATAGTAAAAATTACACAAAAATATAGTGGAATTGCACATAAAATACAGAAAAAACTACCCAAAAATTTAGTAAAATTACACAAAAAATGACTAACATTACTACTTTTCATCGATTTGACTTCGTTTTTGTTGAATTTATCCTTTTCTTTCCCACAGTGTATCAGTTATGTGCGATATATTTTCCTTTTTTAAAAAATCGACATTTCTGGTCAGGTAGCTTTTCAAAAGCTGGGTTTTGGGCCCAATTATGATCTGCCTGAAAAAAAGTTCGTTGGACTTTATAGGCAAAAGGAAGTCAGTCATGCAGTTTCCGTCGAAGGTTCCCTGACGTCGTATAAATATTTGACGAATAGAGGCATCTAAGGCCCGATTTTTCAGTACAAGCTGTAACCACAGACAAAGTGGTCCCAATACGGGACTAAGGCCTTCATCAGTATTGTTGAAAACGCTTTCGGTGAAGTCGTAGCATTTTTCCAGCTTCGTCCGGTCCTCCCAGCTGAGAATTTTCTTGGTAAAGTTGGTTTTCGATATGCGCAGAGATACTTACTTCTGAGTAGAAACAAAATTCATTTCAAATGTGAAGGGGTGATGTACCTATACATACGTACATAGTAAGTCCACATACATATGAATACCTTATATACATAAGTTGGTACTCAGAGATAGTGAAGTGGCTTAAGTTTCTTTATAAAACTTCATTATCATCATCTTCCTTAACTTCTTTTAGAGCATATCCAGTTACCATCGCATCTCTATTTCTTCTTGCTTCAGCAATTATCGTTGTGGTGGCTTGTAGCTAATCACGATTCGCATGTCCTTGCTATGACAATATAAAGCAACTGCAATTATCTCAAATCAGCTTACCAAAATATTTTTAGACAGGTTTGTATGACCGTTTTCAGAGGAGGATAGGTACTTTGAAATTATTTCAAAACATGAAAGCAACCCAAAAACGCAGCCCCATATCGACTGCCTGTATGCCCATCCTTTTGCCATATAAGTAATTAGTATTTCAATGGCACAGAAGGTTAATGGCTAGAATTTGGAAAATTTTCAGGTATACATAAATATATTTATACTGGTATCCTTACATATCCTTCCCTCGTTTAGTAGTAGTTTTTAGCTGTAAATGGTAATAGCTGCTTACTAATGAAACATTCTCGGTACTTAAGTACAATCATGTCTTCCTCTATAACACACACATGACTGACTCCATACATACTTGTGGACTATCACATAATCGTGCTTTGCAAAAGGCCGCCTCATATGCGCTTACATTGTCTAGTTTGCTTCACTTGTCTAATTGTTTTTGTTTTAAATTTTCCCATTTATTATTATTTCATACTAGTTAGGTAGGTATCCACTTCCTCCTCTCTTCTTCATGTCTAAAATTTTCAATTGTTTTTCAATTAACTTGTTTCCTTTTTAAATTTTTTTTTTTTTGTGAAATTTTCATAGTGGCGTTCCGGTGTTAATGTACTGAAAAAGAACTCAGTTCGCTTGGCTGAAGTTTGGCTAGATGATTATGCGAAATATTATTATCAACGTATCGGACATGACAAGGGTGATTTTGGTGATGTGACGTCGCGTAGGCAGCTGAGGTGAGTATTGAGTGATTTAAATTTTTGTATTAACACGCGTCAGGCATTTGTGTCAATTTGGCACAGTAGTGGAATGTTACCTAATTCTCTCTAACAATGTTTGAGAGGAATTGCTTTTATCATTTATTATTTGTATTTACTTTTTTTTTTCAAATACACAGAGAAAAACTTGGTTGCAAAAATTTCAAATGGTATTTGGACAACGTGTATCCGGAGCTATTCATACCCGGCGATTCAGTGGCGCATGGCGAGGTAAGTTTGAGATTTATCACTAATACTAACAGAAATATTTTAAATGCATGAAAACTAACTAAAAACAGTTATTTAAAAAAAAAAATTAATTTATAAAAATTATGATAAAATATAATTAAAAAAAACACCAAAAATAAGAAAAAAATTATTAAAAGAAAATTTTAAATATATAAAAAATAAAAAAACAAACAAAAAATATAGAAAAAATGATAAAGAAAAATTTTTTAAATTTATAAAAAATATAAAAAATGTAATTAAAAAAGAAAAAAATAGAAAACAGAAAAAAATGATAAAATACATTTCAAAAATAAAAAGCATTTGAAAAAAAAAAATACATACAAAAAAAAGAAAAAACAAAACAATTTATAGTGAAAAACTTACAAGAAATAATAAAAAAAAATTTCTAAAAATATTGAAAAAAAATAACGAGAAAAATAATAAAAATACTGAAAAAAAACATTTAAAGATAAAAAAAATTATTTTTTAATTTTCTAGAAAAGAAAATAAAAAGATTAAAAATAAAAAAATTAAAAACATTTTATAGTTTATTTGTTTACAACAATGATATTGTTGTTTTAATTTGATATAAAAAAAAAAAAACATTTAAAAAATAATTGTAAAAAATTAAAAAAAATATAAAATAACTAATTAAAGGGATAATTTAATAAAAAAAAATTATATAAAGAAAATTTACCAAAAAAATTGCAAGATATTAAACAAATTTTTTAAAAACTTGAAAAAAAATATTAAAAAAAAAATAAAAAGCAAGAAAAAAATGTAACCCATTTTTAAATTGATGAAAAAAAAAAACATTTAAAAAATAATAGTGAAAAATTTCTAATAAAAATATTTTCTAAAACTTAAAAAAATTTTACAAAGTAAGAAAAAAATGTAACCAATTTTTAAATTGATAAAAAAAATATTTAAAATATAATATTACAAAAAATACAAAAAAATATAAAAATCTAATTTAATGGCTAAATTATTTAAAAAAAATTATATAAAGAAAGTTTAACAAAAATATTGAAAAAATTGCAAGAGATTTAAAAAAAACTGAAAAAATATTTTCAAAAACTTAAAAAATTTTTAAAAAGTAAAAAAAAAAATGTAATCCATTTTTAAATTAATAAAAAAAAAACATTTAAAATATAATATTAAAAAAAATACAAAAAATATAAAAAACTAATTTTATGGCAAAATTATAAAAAAAAATTATATAAAGAAAGTTTAACAAAAATATTGAAAAAAATTGCAAGAGATTTAAAATAAAAAAAATATATTCAAAAACTTAAAAAAATTTAAAAAAGAAAAAGGAAAAATTTAACCCATTTTTAAATTAATAAAAAAAATCATTTAAAATATAATATTAAAAAAAATATAAAAAACTAATTTTATGGCCAAATTATAAAAAAAAATTATATAAAGAAAATTTAACAAAAATATTGAAAAAAAAATTTCAAGAGATTTAAAAAAAACTGATAAAACATTTTCAAAAACTTAAAAAATTTTTAAAAAGTAAAAAAAAAATTGAACCCATTTTTAAATTAATAAAAAAAAAACACTTCAAAAATAATATTAAAAGAATTGCAAAAAAATACTTATTAAATGGTTAAATTATTATAAAAAATATTGTATAGAGAAAATTTAGCAAAAATATTGAAAAAAATTCCAACAGATTTAAAAAAAAACTGAAAAAATATTTTCAAAAAATTTTAAAAAGTAAAAAAAAAAATTTATCTAAATTAATAAAAAAAAAACTTTCAAAAATAATATTAAAAGAATTTAAAAAATATAGAATACTTATTAAAAGGTTAAATTATTGAAAAATATTATATTGAGAGAGAAAAATTATATTGAAAAAAAAAAACACTGAAAAAAGTGCAAAAAATTGAAAAAAAAACTTGAAAATAATAAAAAACAAGTTTTTACCCATTTCTTGAATAACAAAAATAATATTTTTTCATGTTATGTATAATTTAAAATAAATAACATTGTAGATATATACCCGTTGAACAATTAATACTAGTAAATATTATTAATAAATCATTTACACTTGGACACATTTTCGAACCAACCAAAAAACCAAAAATTTAGATAAGAAATCTAGGCGCTGGCGGTCGCACATGCTTGGACTCACCGGCGGGCAAACGAAACTTGAAGAAACCAGTTGGATTATATCCGTGCCATAGACAAGGCGGCAATCAGGTTTGTGTAAACGTATACTTAATACAAGACGACAACAACAACAAGAACAACAACAAAAACAACTACATGACGTTGCAGCAAAGGACGACAAAGAAAATGCGACCGCCACAAGCTCCGTAGCACAAAAAATTTAATTTTTTTTTTTCAAAAACCATAATATATAAACAAAATTTTTTAGGGAGCGTATTTTATTTAAGTTAATCAAATATTTTAAATATTTCTATAAATTATTATTTAAGTTATATCCCACTTATTTCCCCTCTTGGTATGTCCTAACTTTCTTGAGTTCGAATTTTACAAAGAATAAAAAATAAAAAAAATAAAATTCCCACCTTTCCACCCTGCATAACTGGTTATGGGTTTGCCTGCAAATAATAAGTTTAAAATTAAACCAAAAAAATTTAACAAAACATAAAATTGAAATAATTAATTTGCATCAAAATAGGCTTTCTCTGTACTTATTGTTTTGCAACCGAACTTCATTGCCCAATTTCAGATTGCAAATATTTACACTGATATGTGTCTCGATTCGGTCGCGAGTGGAAGTGAAATGCAATCGGCCGTTAATCCATATCCTTGTCATGGTCAAGGAGGAAATCAGGTACTTTATTCTTTTATATTATTTCGGTATTCGTTGGCCCCCACCCCATCTTAACTCTTCACTTACTTTTTAAGCTTTTTTTTTTGCTTTGTTATGTCTTGAGTTAATTTTTGAATATAAAAATTGTGTCGTCCTTACTAAAACTCTTTTATTTTGAAGAACTCTAATTTGCTCTATAAAACCCCATTTTAATTTTTTAACATACATACATTTGGGCGTTAATTTTAGGTGTTGGTTAACACATTTAACTCTTGAGCTTGCAAGGCGAAAATTTAATGTTTGAATAGGGATTTCGAAAATCCTTGATGGGTTTTGGTTACATGTTGAACTTGAGTTTATGGAATTTTTTTTTGGTTGTTTTTCGAATTTCTTTATTAGCGCCTAAAAGGCTACCTTATTTACATTTGGATGCCTTTGAGCTCAATAACATATATTTAAACCAAGTCCAGCAATGATAGCTGTCAAAAAAGCCAAAAGCTCAATTTACGACAAATTAAAAGCTTTATTGGAATGTTGTATATTAAATTTTTTTTAAAACTAAACTCACAAATATACTTAGGCAGCTTAACTTTCCAAGGTGTAACCCAAAACTTTCCGAATAACCTAGAGAAAGCTTTCAAAGAAAAAAAAGCTCAAGCTTTATATTATTTTAATTCAATGTCTGTTAGTTTGGAAAGCTTTGGGATTATATGAGAGTTATACCTTACTTGTAGCGAGAAGAAATAATTTGAGTTTTCCCAATTAACCTAACATAGAATCCACGATAGTTAGCGTAAAAGCCAAATGAGTATGCAAAAAAGGTTAGAAAAGCTCAAGTCATAAAGCTCAAGTCCAAATTAAGCTTTTGCAAAATCAAGAAAAAGTACCTTAAATAGAAATATTACCTCTCATGCTAGTTAACTGTAGTTAATTGCTTTTGAAGCTTATTTCAAGCTGGAAATAATTTGAAAGCTTTAAATATTAAAAAAAGCTCAATAGTTTTTTTTACCCTTTTTCAAATTTCTTAAAACTCAAATTAGAAAGAGATATGACCACTTAATTATCACTAGGTTTATTATTTTGATAGCAATTTCCTTATTTCTTAATCTCGTAGAAAGTTTTATCAAGATTTATTTTAAAAGCTGAAATGAAAATAATTGTTACCTACTAATTCTTTTATATGCCCTCAAATCAATTATTATTATTTTTTTTAAATACTCGTATCTATGCGTTAAATTTAAAATCAAACTTAAATCTTCGAAAATTTATAAAAATTATGCGAAAGCTCTCATTAAGCTCAATTCGGAAGCTTTTTCGGTTTGTAGTACAATAAATT
This sequence comes from Campiglossa producta, assembly GCA_964058755.1. Classification (NCBI taxonomy): domain Eukaryota; kingdom Metazoa; phylum Arthropoda; class Insecta; order Diptera; family Tephritidae; genus Campiglossa; species Campiglossa producta. Next base: position 12,299,903 of record CAXKVI010000004.1, on the reverse strand, counting down.
TTAGAAAAGCTCTCTAGCCTTTCGTTTAAAACTTTTTTCGATTGAACTTACTTTGAAGCTTTCTTCTTTTCGGTTGCAGAACCAATTTTAGAAAAGCTCTAAATAAGCTTACTTCGGAAGGTTTTTTCGTAGAACAACCAATTTTAGAAAGTCTCATTAAGCTCAATTTGGAAGCTTTTTCGGTTTGTATTACAATCAATTTTAGAAAAGCTCTCTCTTTCTTTTCTTCTGTTCGTTTGCAGAACCAGTTTAGAAAAGCTCTCAATAAGCCTGCTTCGAAGGGTTTTTTCGGCTTCATAGAACAATCTATTTTAGAAAAGCTCTCATTAGGCTTATTTTGGAAGCTTTCTTCGGATTCGGAGTACAATCAATTTCAGAAAAGCGCTTTAAGCTTACTTTGAAAGCTTTTTTCGGTTTCGAGGTACAAATAATTTTAAAAAAGCTCTCAGTAAACTTACTTTTAAAGCTTTTTACGACTACATAGTAAAATGAATTAAAAAAATCTCGTATTGAACTTGCTTTATATGTTTTTTTTCAGCTTCGTAGTACAAACAGTTTGAGAACAGCTTCTTTTTAAGCTTACTTTGGAAGCGTTTTTTCGTTTTAAAGTAAAAGATTTTTCGTTGTGCAATAAATTATAGAAAATCTTTTTTCAACTAAATGTCTGTATTAAATTTGGCAAAAGTTGTGAAAATAAATTGAAAGCTCTCGTTAAACATAGCATTGCGCTCTTCCTGTCACTAAATGGTAGTAGATATATGTTCTGATAATAGAAAAAAAATTTTGGTAAATTTTTAAAAAGCGTTTATTATAAAAATAACCAAACCAATAACATTTAATAAAAAACCAATTAAATAATAAAATATAAACATTTTTCGCTTGGTTTTATGAATAATTGTATTTAAATTGCTTTTATCTGCTGAATTTTTTGTATTCTTCTTCAAATGATTTTAATCAAATCAACCAATATTAACGAGGAAATAATAGTTTTTTGTTAAAACTTTTCAAGTAAAAAAAAAAATAAAATGTGAGTTTAAAATAAATGAAGAAAAACTATTTAAAAAGTACAACAAAGAATTATTTATACTCCTAAAAGTATGCATTGAATATGGATGAAAACAAGTATGATTGACATATTTATACCCTGTTGTGAGTAAAGGAGAGTGAATAAATTCAAATTTCTTATTGACATTCTAACCTAAAGTTTGGCAGTTTCTTTTCTGTGAGTCAAACTCTTTAAAATTTCCAAACAGTTAGAACCTTCGATATACATGCAAAATCGCGCGCCTAAAAATATGTAATATTTGTGAATTTGTTCAGTGGTGGTTTCTTTATATTAATAGGCGGTCAAATCATGGCACAGTGGGATGCTTTATCAATTAAGGTGGCAAAAAGTTTGAGAAATATATATTTTTATTAATATATATTTTTATTATTTTAGTTTATTTTATTCAAAACTTGTTCATTTCACTTCATTTAAAACTTTTTTTTATTTTTATTTTTTTTTTTTTATTAAGCATTTTTTTTATTGATTTTCTTTTCAATTATTTACCTTTTTTATTTAATTTTTTTTTTTTAATTATTTTAGTATATCTTTTTTTAGTTTAATTTATTACATTTTATTTTGTCTTTTAATTGTGTTTTAAATTATTTTATTTTAAATTTCAAAAATTTTTTTATCTTATTTTTTTTATTTTATTTGCTAATTTTTTTTATTTATTATTTTTATTTTGTTTTATTATTTTTTTTTTTGTATTGAACTTTATTACATTTTTTTATACTATATAAAACACATCATTTCACATTTTTTTATTCAATAGTGATTTGTTACATTTCGCTTTAGTCTTATTTAATTTTGTTGCAATATATTTTATTTTAAATTATTAAATTTTTTTTATATATTTTTTTAAGTAAATTAAACATTTTTATCATTTTTTATTTTTTTTTGTATTTTTTTTGTATTTTTTTTTGTATTTTTTATTTGTTTTTTTTTTTTTTGTATTGAACTCTATTAAATTTTTTTTTTTTTTATATAACATTTTAATTTTTTTATTAAATTTTCTTTTCATTATTTTATTTTTTTTTATTTATTTTATGTTATTTTACTTTTTTTATTAAATTTTATTTTATTTTTATTTTACTGATTTATCTTGTTTTCATTGAATTAAGCCAGAAAAACAACTCGCTTGAACGGCGGCCGCCGTGGTGTAGCGGTTAAGTGTTCGGCCTTCTACACCAAGTCGTGTCGGTTCGATGCCCGGCAAAAGTAACATCCAAAATTATTTAGAAAAAGAATTTTTCTAACGGGGTCGCCCCTCGGCAGTAGTTTGGCAAACTCTCCGGGTGTATTTATGCCATGAGAAGCTTCTCAGCAAAAAATTCATTTGCTTTGCAAGTGCCGTTCGGAGTCGGCAAAAAACTGTAGGTCCCGCCAACTTGTAGGAAAAACTAAAAAGCAACACACCACAAGTTGGAAAGAGAAGCTCGGCTAAAAATCTCGTTAGAGGTTATGATGACCTGTTGGTATATCGCCGCCATTAGTTTTTTTTTTTTTTTTTTGAACGGATTTTAAGCCTCTGGAACACCCTACTCTTAAACTTGTCACTACTTTACTTACAAATATTATGTTGCATAGTTTTAGGCGTTGCTTTTTGCATAGGTATAAAATTTTCGATTTCACTCGAACTTAGACTTCCACACATATTAAACAGCCATTTCTGTATGTATAAAGATAGGCAGGATAATTGTGAAACAAAAAATTTAAATAACAAAAGTGTTATCAATCAAATAAAAAACCGCATTTCATTCGCAGCAATCGATTATCAATTTTTTTTGCCTGCTGATTTTATGAAAGCATTTAACACCAAAAACGTTCATCACAACAGCAGATTAACATATAAATAGCGTTGCTAGGGCAAATACAATGAAAAAGCTACGCACATGCTTTTATGCTGGTTTGAAGAATTTTTTTTTTTTTTTTTTTTTTTTTACCTCCTTTTATGCTGTTTAATTTGTGCATTTGAATGCATTCATTTGTGCGAATTATTCGAATATTGCACGCAATGCAGCAAGTTATCTCATACGAAAATTAATTATTTTCCAGGCATATTTTTTTTTATTTTTAACAAAAACATGTTGAAAATTTAATCATAAAATAATACATATATTTTCTAGAAAAAAAAAACACACTAATTCACGGAGTTTGTGGCTACAGCTTAATCATTGACCTTATTGTTGTACTTTATAGTACATGCAAAATATACAAATACAACAACTACATACATACATATTTTTTTATATATGACAGGCTCGCATGCGTATTTTGCATACATACATACATATGTATATAAGTTCATTAACAAATATACATAAGTACCCATATATTTATCTACAAATTTATCCACATCAATAAATAAATATAGCGTTTAACAAATTATATTGAAACGAACATTTTCATTATTATTGATAACCATACCTTCATACTTCATTATCGCTTTTTTCTCTTGATTATTCATTTTCATAAACAAATTATTTAATTAAATATAACAAATAGCTTTCATATTTTGATGATTTGCTTGATAGCGCAAATAGTTATTCTTGCATAATAGATAGCTAGCGATTTTTTTTTCTCTTTTTTTGAGTTACATACTACAAATTAGTGTTGCCACTTATTTTATTTTTTCTAAAGGTAAATTTAACAAAAATATGTTGCCACCTATTATCGAATTTTTTTATTTATGGTACATTTAACAACGTGTTTCCACCTCTTTTGGTAATACATTTTTTAACTAAGATATATTTTACAAAAAAGTGTTGCCACCTATTCTCGAAATTTTTTTTTTGGTAATTGAGGTACATTTGACAAAAAAGTGTACATTTAACACGTAAGTTTTGCCACCTATTTTTATTCAAGGTAATTTTACCAAAAAGGTGTTGCCACCTATTATCTAAATATTTCTTTTGTTTTTAAGGCACATTTAACAAAACATGTGGCCACCTGTATTTTCGAAATAATTTTTTTTGTATTTCAGGCATTTTAAGAAAAAAGTGTACCCACTTATTTTAAAAATTTTTTAAAATACATTTCACAAAAACAGTGTGCCCACCCATTTTCAATTTTTCGCTTATTCAAGGCACAATTAACAAAAAAGTGTTGCCACCTAGGTATTTTCGAAATAGTCTTTTTTCTTTTAGGTACTTTTAAAAAAAAGTGTTGCCACTTATTTTTGAAATGTTTTAGGATACATTTCACAAAACAGTGTGCCCACCCATTTTCAATTTAGTCGCTGATTTAAGGCACATTTAACAAAAATGTACATTTTAAGGAAAAAATTGTTGCCACTTATTTTTGAAATTTTTTATGATACCTTTCGCAAAATAACAGTGTGCCCACACATTTTCAATTTTTTCGCTTATTTAAGGCACATTTAACAAGAAATTTTTTTTTTCCATTAAGAAAAAGTGTTACATTTTAAGAAAAAAGTGTTGCCACTTATTTTGAAATTTTTTAAAATACATTTCAATTTTACCACTTATTCAAGGCACATTTAACAAAATATCTTCGAAGTAATTTTTATTTTTTTTTTTCAGTTACATTTCAAGAAAAAAGTGTTGCCACCTATTTAACATTTTTTTTGTATTTAACAAAACTAGTGTTGCCACCTACATATGTATTTTCGAAATAATTATTTTCATCTCAGTTACATTTTAAGAAAAAAGTGTTGCCACCTATTTTTTTAAGCTAGATACATTTTACAAAAACAGCGTAGCCAACTGTTTTCACATTGATATAAAAAGTGCTGCCAGCTTGTTTCGAATAGTTTTTTTTTTTATTCAAGATACATTTCAATAAAAAAGTATTGCCACCTTTCTTTTTTATTATTTTGTATAAGGTGCATGATGAAATGAAAGTCGCCCAATAGAATATAATAATTTAGCTTGATCACTTTTCTCTATTTTTTGTTAATGAATGGCTTCTAAAACGATTTCCTAATAACAAAAAAACATTTGAAAAATGGTGATTAAAAAAATATTTAGGGTTGCCACCTCTTTTCGTAATATTTTTGATTGAAATCGATTACACAGATAAAACTTGTAGATAAGCCGCTGTCAGAATGTAAACCAAGATTTAGAAAACGCCGTTAAATTTCATTAAAATTATTTAAGGTTGCCACTTGCTTTCGAAAAACGTTTTTTTTTTGTATTTTTGAACAAGTACAACTCATGTAAAGCTATTGAAATTTCAGCAAGTATAAAAAAGTATTGCGTGATTTGTCAAGAAATGGAAGTGGATAAATATTTCGCAGTTAAAACTTGAAAACTGTCTGAAAACGATCATTGTCAACAAAAAATATATAACAGATGGCAACGTAAAATTTATTTTTAATTTTTTTTTTTTTAATTTCATGTGCACGTAAAACGTATAAAAAGCATTAGATTATCACGAGCTAACACCCGCGAAAGTCTTATGAAATATCTCCACATTTTTTAGAAAATGCATAACATTTTATAATGAAACAGGTTTAGTGTTGCCACCTTTTTCGGAAAAAACTTTTTTAACTTTAATCAACTGCTAAAACTCTTTAAAAACAATCGAAATATCCTCAGATGCTCGGTAAAAAGGCGTTATATGTAAAAATATAATCATTAAGTGTTGCCATCTATATTAAAAAAAAAATCAACTTTTTCAAAAAATATTTTATCTTCATAAAAATATTAAAAAATTTATAAATATTTGCCAGCTATTATTAATATAGCATTTTTCTTAAAGTGCAAATAAAACCTGTGGAATTATTACCAAATATTTTTGAGTAGGTACTAGCATTACATCTTATATAAAAAAAAGCGTTGCCACCTTTTTTAATTTTTTTGTTTAATTTCGACAAAATATTAAAATTCGTGAAAAACTTTGAAAAAATATTGAAATATGTATTTGTTGCTCACACCCTTGAATAAATAAAAAAAATATACCTTAAAATAATATAAAAAGGTGTTAGTGGTTGCCACCTATCCTTGAAATAATTATTAAAATTTATTCCTTAAATATATAAAAGTGGGAGAAAACTATCGAAGCATTACTGGAAGATATTTCAAAATAAGAGAATTGGTATTTTGGTTAGAATTGGTATTTTATTAGGGTAGCAGCAGCCAAAAAAGTTTTATTAGGGTAACAGCAGCCAAAAAAGTTGCTAAGAAGTTTTGTTTTTCTTGAGATGTTTTTTTTCCCTTAATGTATTACTTGAGCTCTTGCAATATATAGGGCACATTTTCCGCCACCTCTCTCTACATTTTTTTATTTGTATATTAAGCCTCCCCCAACCACTTTTTCAAGTTCATAGTAAATCGAATTTATTATTTTTGGAAAAAATTTTGCATTTTTCACTTGAAGTCAAATACTTCATTTAATTAAATTTTCCGCAATTTTGGTAGCAGCTGATGCAAAATGTAATTAAAATGAAATTTAGTAGATATACAAAAAAATTAAATAAAGTAAATGGAGTTGGTTAAACCAATTTAAGTGCTCCACATAGAAAAAAATATTCAAACACATGCTGTGCGCCTAAATATAGACTACAGTAACGTTTTTTTCCTTGAAACTCTGCAAAGCTATTTCACAATATTGGACAACTTTTTTTTTGCAGGTTTCATAGCAAATAAATTTAATAAACATTCGTACAAATATTTAAACAGAAAAAAGTAAATAAACCTAAACACATTTTATATCAGCTTTTTCCTAAGAATTTTTCATGAAAAATTTTGTTTTTTGTTTGTATGAAATATATTAAATTACAATTCAATTTTAGAATCGGCTAAATATTTTTTTTTAATATCCTAGGTGGCATCCCTTTTCAAAAATAATTTTACCTTTTTGAACATTTATAGGCTGAACCATTTCATTTGACATCTCAACTTTAAAAATAAAAAAAAAAAACTATAGAGGAAAAATTATTTTTCACCAGATGGCAACGCTTTTCAAAGTATATTCCTTTCCTTTTTATTCCTTATATAAAAATTATAAATTTCTGCGTGATAAGGCCTTTCCCATGACACCTAAATAAAGAAAAACCTGGCTAATAGAAAACAGGTGGCAACCCTTTTTATAAAAATTCAACTTTTAGTACATGTGCAGGCTGAGCCCTTTCATTTAACACCTCGGCTTAGAAAATCAAACCAACTATTCGGGATAAGGACATCTAAATTGAAATAAAACCGGCCTAGTAGAAAAAAAAATACAGGTGGCAATCTTTTTCAAAAAAAGTGTATTTTTTGAACAGGTGGCAACCCTTTTTATAAAAATTCAACTTTTAGTACATTTACATGCTGAGCCCTTTCATTTGACAGCTTAGGTGTGAAAATCAAACCAATTATTCGGGATAAGGCCTTTCCCATAATAACTAAAAAAAACCTAGCTAGTAGAAAAAAATATAGGTGGCAATCCTTAAAAAAAAAAGTGTAGCTTCTGTAAATATATAAATTGAGCCCTTTCATTTGGCATCTCAACTTTTAAAACGAAACAAAATATGCAGAAAAAAGTATTTTTTGAACAGGTGGCAACCCTTTTTATAAAAATTCAACTTTTAATACATTTACAGGCGAGTCCCTTCAATTGACAACTAAGGTGTGAAAATTAAACCAATTATTAGGAATAAGGCCTTTACCAAGAAACCTAAATTAAAAAAAATTTGGTTAATAGAAAAAAATACAGGTTGCAATGCTTTTCAAAAAAAAAGTTTAGCTTCGGTCCATCTATAGATTGTGCCCTTCATTTGGCATCTCAACTTTTTAAACCAAACAAACTATGCAGAAAAAGGTAGTTTTTGAACAGGTGGCAAACCTTTTTATAAAAATTGAAAATCAAACCAATTATACAGAAAAAATTAGTTTTTGAACAGGTGGCAACCCTTTTTATAAAAATTGAAAATCAAACCAATTATACAGAAAAAATTAGCTTTGAAACAGGTGAAAACCCGTTTCTAAAAAATTTAACATAAATAAAAAAAAAAATTTCAACAGGTGGCAACCATTTTTATAAAAATTGAAAATAAAACCAATTATACAGCAAAAATTATTTTTTGAACAGGTGGCAACCCTTTTTATAAAAATTTAAAATCAAAACAATTATACAGAAAAAATTAGCTTTGAAACAGGTGAAAACCCGTTCCTAAAAAATTTAACATAAATAAAAACAAAATTTTCAACAGGTGGCAACCATTTTTATAAAAATTGAAAATCAAACCAATTATACAGAAAAAATTAGTTTTGAAACAGGTGAAAACACTTTTCTAAAAATTTTAACATAAGAGATAAGTCTTTAGTTTTTCACGAATTTTGACAGTGTAATAAAATTAAAAAAAATATTTCGAAAAAGGTGGTAATGCGAAAATATTTTTTTTATTACCTACAACGCTCTCTTTTCATTACTTTAGAAATATATTAAAAAATAGGTGGCAACATTTAGCAATTTTTAAAAACAATTTTGGAGTGTAACAAATTTTCCAAAGTATTTGATTTGTTATATTTTAGAAGGTTCTGCTGTGAAATACAAAAAAATTGAATTTTTTGAAAACAGTTGGCAACCCTTACTGATAAAAGTTTTACATATGAAGTCCTTTTCAAATCTCTATTGATATTTCGATAGTTTTTAACAATGTACAACAATTTGAAAAATATTATCGGAAAAGGTGGCAACGTCAAGCTTCTTTTGTGTAGCATGTAGAGCTCTTTTTTTAAATTATTTGGAAATATTTCAATTAATTTCCGCGAGTTTCAATCTTATATATATTTTCATATGTTTAAACTAGCACATGAAATAAAAATATCGATCAAAAGCTTGTTTGCTACAGCATTCTACACCTTCTAACTGTAATAAAATTAAAGTTTGGTATATTTTCTATCTATTCCTGTAAAAATTGTTTGCCCATATTTGCCCGCCTTTGTTTAATGACGAAAAGTCACTTAAAATTTTCATACAAGTGACATGACGTATACGTAAAATTTTTTTTTTTTTTTTTCTTAACGAATTTGTTGACATAGGGAAACAAAAAATTGATGCTGCATTACTATTTAGTTTAATTAAGAGCTCTTTGTTTAAATTTATCATCCATTTTTTTTATTTACATACATATTTAACATACATGCGCTGCTTCCTATTTTCATTTGTCAACATGAATATTTTCCTTTCATTTTTTTTCATCATTTTTATTACGTTCACATTTCATTTTTACAAATTCATGCACGCATTCCATTTGCGCTATATCTATTTTTTCATGACATTAATATTTTTGCTAACGAAATGATTTCAATATTTTATTTTCCACCAACTTGCCACATGCCACACGGAATATGCTGTTGCTGCAACTGACATTAATGTTGGATGACGACCCCCTCAACAACAACAACAACAACAACAACCCCAACTTGTGATCATGTGCATTTATGAATGCTACGCCAACCAATGCACTAACGAACACTAACCAACCCATCAAACGACCTCTCTACACTGACACTCACAAAACCCAACTTCAATGCACTGCTAATGACATTTGCTGCTGCTGCTGCTGCTGCCGCATTGTCCGCCTGACAAAACCACATTCAACCACACTACTACATGCACGGCTAAGCATAAACTTTCATTTGTTATAACAACTCATCTGTCTTTGTTTTTGTTGTTGTACGCAAAAGTATTGGATGCTCAGCAAAGCGGGTGAAATACGGCGAGATGAAGCCTGTCTTGATTATGCTGGCCACGATGTAGTGTTGTATCCATGTCATGGCTCTAAAGGAAATCAGGTAAGTTTCAAATAAGTATGTATGTCATGTGCTGTGTTGCATGGTGGGGCGTATCTAACTAAAAGGGTGTCAAAGGTTGAGTAGCTTTGGACACGCAGCTGAATAGTTCAAGTAATTTGAGTGTGTGTATTTGTGTGGGATAAGTCAAAGGGGATTTTCTGTTTGTATCTTTGTGTATGCAATGAGCAAGTGACATAGATTGAACGCATTAATTAAGAAGAAGAAAATCTATGCTACGCTTGAATGAGATAAGCTTTTTAAAGCTGATTAATTTGTTTCAACTAATTGGAAAGAAACGTTTTTTTTTTCCAAAGACCCACAGCCAAGTAGAATTAGTTTAATTAGTTAAAAGAAGCTCAGATACAATAGGTAATTAAATCAATAAAAAAAGACGTGAGTACCAAGTCCTCGTGAGGTTAGGCGTAATTCCTTCGTAGGAAATGCGAAAATAAGGCTATTCACCGAATTACCTTTAAAAGAACAACACAAATTTTGTTCTAAATATGACTCCGAAATGATCCTAAAAAGTCCGAAAATTACCGCAATATAATCTCAAAACGACCCCAATATGATCCCCTTCCTTTCCTTCTACCCCTTTCTTTCCCTTTTCTCCTTTTCTTTTCTTTTCTATTTTTTTGCTTTCCTTAACTTTTATTTCTTTTCCTTGCCTATCCTTTCCGTTTCTCTCCTTTCCTTTTTCCACCTTTCCCTTCCTTTCCTTTCCTTTCCTTTCCTTTCCTTTCCTTTCCTTTCCTTTCCTTTCCTTTCCTTTCCTTTCCTTTCCTTTCCTTTCCTTTCTTTTCCTTTCCTTTCCTTTCCTTTCCTTTACTTTCCTTTCCTTTCCTTTCCTTTCCTTTCCTTTCCTTTCCTTTCCTTTCCTTTCCTTTCCTTTCCTTTCCTTTCCTTTCCTTTCCTTTCCTTTCCTTTCCTTTCCTTTCCTTTCCTTTCCTTTCCTTTCCTTTCCTTTCCTTTCCTTTCCCTTCCTTTCCCTTCCTTTCCCTTCCTTTCCCTTCCTTTCCCTTCCTTTCCTATCCTTTCCCTTCCTTTCCCTTCCTTTCCCTTCCTTTCCCTTCCTTTCCCTTTCTTTCCCTTCCTTTCCTTTCCTTTCCTTTCCTTTCCTTTCCTTTCCTTTCCCTTCCTTTCCTTTCCTTTCCTTTTCTTTCCTTTCCTTTCCTTTCCTTTCCTTTCCTTTCCTTTCCTTTCCTTTCCTTTCCTTTCCTTTCCTTTCCTTTCCTTTCCTTTCCTTTCCTTTCCTTTCCTTTCCTTTCCTTTCCTTTTCTTTCCTTTCCTTTCCTTTCCTTTCCTTTCCTTTCCTTTCCTTTCCTTTCCTTTCCTTTCCTTTCCCTTCCTTTCCTTTCCTTTCCTTTCCTTTCATTTCCTTTCCTTTCCTTTCCCTTCGTTTCCTTTTCTTTCCTTTTATTTAATTTAATTCTAGCTAAAAATATTGTGTATATCATGAAATTTTCCAATTATAGCCCACTTTTTATAGATCATACACGGCGTATGAGTAACATTTAGTTATTCGAGTAAGAAAAGTTCAAATAAATTTTGTTCAGCATAACTGACAAAGACTCTGGGCATCGCTTTCTGAGGTAGAGCTAGACGGAGAGGTTGATAGAGGGCAGCGGTTATTCTTTCATGTCGTACAAAATTCCCGGAATATGTTTTTCTACGAATGTATGTAGTCCATAGAAGCTAAATATTTATGCTAAAATGTTTACGCGTGTAATTACAAAGTGCGCCTAAAAGCAGACTATATTGTTTTCCATGTCTGGTCGAGTCACACTATCATAATCTGAAGATTATTTATGAGTAAGAGTTCGGAAAATAGCTCAAAATCAAACGCCTCGAATTATGCTAACATAATTGCCACAGTTTACCCAATTTATTTTTTTTTTTCAAATAAATTTACAAAGTATTTTTCAGGCGCTTGATTTGTCCTATTTTGCCTTCATCGTAGGCTTAAGAGTCCAAGTAGCATGGCTCACGATATGTGCATACTTTCAGGCGCAAAGATTTTCAATATATTTCTAGATGATCCTGTGAGCCAGGGTCGCCACTTTGGAAATTTTTTGTGCTACCAAAACCCAACTGAAAACCTACCAAAAAATATTCTTCATCCTTCATGCCATATTGACATGTCTTGCTCAATATTGGCATCTCTTGCTCAATACTAAAAAAAGAATCAAGAAAGTTGGCAACCCTGTAAACCGAACCAAGTGGCAGCACCCATGAATGGAATCTTACAATTAATCAAATTGTCTATAAGTATGCAAAATTTTATCCAAATCGGTCAAGCAGCTCCCGATATATACAAAATAATAAGAAATAATACCAATAAGAAATAAATTGCGTTTAGGTTGCAACCCTAAGTCGCCACCCTGCGTGAAATTGTCATATTTGGAACACGGTCGAAAATACCTTTAATTTGATACCCATATCGGCATATATAGCTCTATACTTAAAAATATTGGGATAGGTGGCAACCCTGTAAACCACGATAAGTGGCAACCTCCATGAATATTGCTCGACCTGTGCAATATTAGCTAGATCCCAGAATTTCACCTCTTATTTGATTTGCAAAGCTAAACATGGTGGTGAAAATCGCCTACGCCTGAAAGTCGGCTACAATTTCTATTTTCGTTGCATAACTTCCGTTGCACCGAAAAAATTCTCTTCACAGCAATTCATTGCACCTTTTTAACCAGAGCTCATCAACATACGATGCAAATCTTAATTTATTTCGCGGAAGTTTCCTCATTAAATAATTCAAAAAACCATAACATATATTTGAAAAAAATTTCGCGAAAAGTTTACAACATTTATACTTACTTAATTTTCTCTCCCTCTCTTTCTCTTGCATTCTCTCTCGCGTTCAGTTCTGGAAGTTTAATCAACAAAAGCGTCAAATACGTCACGGTTCGTCAGATAAATGTCTAACAATATCCGAAAATAAAGACAAAGTGCTCATGGAAGAATGTGATACGAATCAACTGCGCCAACAATGGAAGCTCGAAAATTATGATGCATCGAAATTGTGAGGTTACTTTTATGCCGATGGCACGGTTTTATTACCAACGCATAAGCGACGAAAATAGCATAAATTACGCACAGGATATACACAACAATTGCAAACAAAACAACAACAACAACTCAAACAACAAAAACTACAACAAGGATATATACAACATAAAGCGCTACAACAAATGAGTAACGGAAGTGTTGGACAAGGACAACAACAACAACAAAAATGGCAAGCAACTGAAATGAAACGTTTGCAACGTGAACGCCAAGTGCTTATGAAAAGACAACAACAACACCATACAAGTACAACAACTCAAGCACAATATGGCCACAATTATCCATGGCTTTAATGTATAAGTGTGTTGGTGTGCATTTTGATGTGGCTGAAAGTGTAAAGTATAATAGTTATGTAAATATGTGCATAAGTATGTTTATTACAGGTATTATTGCATTGGCACTTACATTGTGTATATTAGACCGGGACAGGAAAAAATTTAATTTTTTTTTTCAAATTATGTATCTAAATTCGAAATTATCTATCGTTTGATTGTAAAAACATGAAAAGATTGTGCAATTTTAGCTGCAGCAATGCGCTAAAGGTTGTCCCACACTACCACTAAATAAATTTCCGTGAGCACATTAACCATTGCATATCCCCAGGCGCTCATATTAAGTTAAAAGTAATGGCCCTGTAGGTAAATGAGCAAATTATTTATATAGCATAATAGGAAAAATGGACAAGACTGCATTTTTTCTTTAGATGCAAATTTTTTGGATTTTCAATGGAAGTGAATCAGGGACCGCAAAAAACAGTTATCAAGTAAAATTTTTTCCTTCGAGAAAAACTTTTATTTTCTTAAATGAAAAAAAAAAAATCATAGATAACTCTTATTTTCCGATCGAAATTAAAAACTTGGAAAAAAAACTCTTATTTGGCGATCGAAATTTAAAAATTGAAAAAAAAACTTTTATATTGCTATCGAAATTTAAAAATTGAAAAATAACTTTTATTTTGCGATCGAAATTAAAAATTGAAAAGTAACTATTATAACCAACTTATATTTTAAAAGTAACTGTTATTAGCGGTCTCTGGAATAAATAGCTGGAATAAACCCATTCAGTTTTAAATAAAAAAAGCTCCGCCCACTGAAAATTTGCCATTTATTTTCCCTTTTCCTGTTTTATATTCAATATTTTCGAAACTACAGAAATTAAAAAATCGTTTACACTTTCAAAGGAGTAATTTTAATAAAGGGTGGAAAACCTGTTTTCCCAAAAGTTTATTTTAATTACTAAAAAAAATTTTTTAGCAGAACTTTATTTTATTATTCAAGGCAACTGTCCACCAAAATACATTCAAGGGGTCGCTTCCATCTGACAATTTGTTATCGAAAGTTCCTTATATATTTTCCTATTGAACTTTTCACCATCACCAAAATTCATAATACTTCTACTAAAAATTTCAAAAATTTCTTATTGTCAAGATTTTCTTCTCCTGGTGTGTAAAGAAATACGAAAAATCTTTCTAGTGTTACAATTATCAGCAAAAATGTGTTTGGATTGGAACAAAACTGGAAGGAGAGCCAGTTCTACACGGTTAACATTTTGAACCTAAATTTTAAACTTTTTTGGACTACATATATGTATGACCAAAACAAATTGGATATTAAATTCAATCTAGATCAGTTTTCAAGAAAATTAACTAAATAAATAAATTTTTTGTCCGTTGGCTGGGATTCGAACTAAGACTGCCAGCATCATACCCGTCCGCTCTAGCACTGAGCTACATCGCACACATAAATTCTGTTGGCAAAATTCAATCTTGAATAAGCTTCCAAAAATAAATTTTAATTTTCAAATCAAAAAGTTTTAATTTCAAACCGAAAAGTTTTATTTTTAAACCGAAAAGGTTTAAGAAAAAAATAAAATTAAAAAAAATGTGGCACTTGGATATGGCGCATATAAAGTTTTTGTGGGAAAAATTCAATTACATTCAAACAAACCAAAAAACAAAAATGTATACTGCTTTTTCGTTTGTGTAGATCTTAAATCAAAATCAGTGGCGTATTTTGAAGTACGATGTATTAAAATTGTACTTTTTGGCAACGTAACTGGATTGGAAAAGGCTTTCCAAAACCACGAAACTAAAATATTGTTTAACTGAAACGCCTGAGTTTAAGATCATCCTATTATAAAATATTATTCAAAAACGCCATGTTTTAAAATTTCTTCCAAGATAGTCCTCTGTAAGAGTGTAAGTCGAAAACGGCCTTATCTGAACGAAAATACGTTTTTTTTTTTTGAGATGAGATAGAGAATTTTTTAATCAAGCTCTAAAGTAGGGCGCTGTTAGAAAAAAAGTTGTGAAATAAGTTTTTTTTTTTTCAATTTTTCAAATCAAAGTTATCTTGTACTCAGGCGTCTTAGAATTTGTGGCACTCGTCGAAACAACCTGGAAAAACTTTGCGGAAAGACACTACGACCACCAAAAAACGGACTACTTCCATGAATAGAGGGGGTCATCCCCATCATAAAACGGTACTCCGTTTTTCTAGGAAAGTATTTTTAGATTTATATCTAAAAGCACGGGTGCTTCATTTTCTTATTATTATTTTCGGACCCTGTTATTGGTCAGATGTTTTTAAATTGAGTAAAAGGAAGTATTTCTGAATGTTTATGCCAAGTTTCGTTGGAAAATTCGAAGTGGTTTTGCATAAACGCCGTGGTGTAGCGGTTAAGTGTTTGGCCTTCTACACCAAGTCGTGGCGGATCAATGCCCGGCAAAAGTAACATCAATAATTATCTAGAAAAAGCATTTTTCTAAACTGAGTCGCCCCTCGGCAGTAGTTTGGCAAACTCTCCGGGTGTATTTCTGCCATGAGAAGCTTCTCAGCAAAAACTCATTTGCTTGCAAGTGCCGTTCGGAGTCAGCAAAAAACTGTAGGTCCCGCAAACTTGTAGGAAAAAACACAAAAGCAACACACCACAAGTTGGAAAGAGAAGCTCGGCAAAAATCTCGTTAGAGGTTATAATAATAATTTTTTGCTGAGAAGCTTCTCATGTCACAAATACACCCAGAGAGTTTGCCAAACTACTGCCGAGGGGCGACCCCGTTTAGAAAAATTCTTTTTCTAACTAATTTTTGATGTTACTTTTGCCGGGCATCGAACCGTCACGACTTGGTGTAGAAGGCCAAACACTTAACCGCTACACCACGGCGGCCGCCATGCATGAACACCAAAATAGGGTATTACTGTAAAGCCGACGCAACAACCTTGGTATTTTTTTTTTTTAATTTCTCAGTACAGTCACATTCTAGTTAGAATCCAAAAATGTTATGTCACTTAGCCAAAAAGAATGTTCCCAGAATTTTGAAATCAAATAAAAATTAAATTAAATTACATATGACAGCACTTTTATTTGACAAATAATTTCCAAATCTAATTAGAATGTGACTGCTAGAGAACACGTGTAACGAAGCTTTTCCCTGCCCCTATGCTTCTTATCTGATGCTGGGGTATACTCGCCGTGTCCAGGGTCCTTGTACAATAAATTTATACTTTGGGGCCCTTTTGCAAGTCGTATTCTCAACTTTATTTAATTCTACTTAACTTAAATACAGTTATATTTCAATAATTCAAAATATTTCAAACGTTTGTGCTGTCTATGCCGGTATTATGGGCTTGGTGTCTACACGTCGGGCGTGATAACGGGTCTCTTGACTTGGTAACGGTTCGCCGCGTCCCGTTATCCCCCTTGCTAGCGTGGTTCTGTGCTGCTGGCGTCGTGCTGCTGGCGTTGACGTCACGGTGTCGGCGGTTAACTGCTGTTGGTTGACTGCGCGTATTGGCGTTGGCGTTGTGCTGCTGGCGTTGACGTCGCTTTGTCGGCGTTGTGCTGATGGCGTTGACGTCGTTCTGTGAGCGCTTGACGTCGCTCTGTCGGCGTTGTACTGCTGGCGTTGACGTCGCCCCACTGCTACCCTGTCGCGACTGTACTCGCGTTCACACTTCACTCGCGCCGGTAATGTGCGTATCCACGGCTGACTGTGGTAGGACAGGTTATCACGGCCTTAAGCGTATAATGGGCGGGGCAAATCCAGCACACCTCAAGTACGACTTAGTCCGCGCCTACTCCGGATTGTGATGTCTAATATTGGCAAATCCTATTTACTAGCTATCACTATCCAGCGTAGGTCTTGTCACTACCGCAGCTCCGTGCTAACTGACTCTTGTCTTCTTGTGTTGCTTCTTATATACATCTTTCATCGTATAGTTGCTTGTGCGTGTGACTTCATGTTGTGACGGTGTTACTACGACTTGTTGTGTTACATGTAGGTTTGTGTTGTAGCTGGTTGTTGTGGTTCGCTTTTGCTGTGCTCTATCGACTTGTTGTGAAGTTTCGTGTTGGAGTTGGCTTGTTTGATGTTACTGTTGTGTGTTGGCTCGACCATGTTGTGCGACCATGTTGTGGTGATCGGTTGTGTGTCGGTACAAGCTGTGGTTGCTGTTGGGTTTTGCCTTGCTGTTGATGCCTCGCTGTTTGGTGTTGCTGTTTATTTTGTGTGGGCCAAATTTGTGGCCATATTTGGTCCTCACACTCCCCCCTTACTTTGGAGGTCTAAGGCCCCCCTGTCTCTTCTTCTGCATATGAGTGCTCGCGACCGGTAGATGGTTACCGTGTGCTTTAGTGTGCAAAATCGTATGCGGGGTCTCCCTGTGCCTTTTGCTAGGTTCTTAAAACCTTCCCTCACTCTTTTAGCGATTTCTGGGAACTGGTTCAGTACTGGACCTTCGGCGTCTTCTGCCGTAATTGTGACTACTTGTTGTGGGAATTCCGCCTCATCTTCTTCTTTCGGTGATAGTGAGTGTTGTCACTCCGATGGTCAGTGATAGAATGACCCGTGTTGCTGGTTGCTGAGTCCTCCTTGAGTATTAGACATTTTTTTTTTTTTTTTTTTTTTTTGTTGTTCCTTTCCGTGCTGGATATTGTTGTTGTTTTTTTTTTTTTTTTTTTTTTTTTTCTTGTTGGTCTAGCTATGGTTCTGTGGTCTCGGGCGCGTGGTATGTTTTTAACTCGCCGATGTTCGCCGTTTTCTCCTTCCCTCCGTTGATCTTTCTTAGCTGGACGATGACGGGTGACACGTACTTTAAGATTTGGTACGGACCGTCGTATTTGGGTGCCAGTTTTGCTGCAAAGCCCTCTATGGCCTTCGATAGGTGGTGCTCCTTTGTAAGGACTAGTTCGCCGACTTCGGGGTTCCACTTCCTCCGCCGAAGGTTATAATGTCGTGCTTGGTCTGTAGCGGCCCGTTCCATATTCTGTCTTACTATTTTGAATGCCTCCTGCATCCGGTTGGACCTCTCCTCTGCCGTGGTTGGATTCGTACCGGTTCCGACGTTTATCTCGTCGTAGAGTGCCCCTGGTAGTCGTGGCTCGCGTCCTTGTACCAAAAAGGCCGGACTATACCCGGTTGAGGCTGTAACGCTGGTGTTTATGGCAAGCTCGATTTCGGGCAGGAGGTCGTCCCACCGCTGGTGCCTCGATTTTGTGAGTTGCGCTATGATCCTTTTGACGGTCCGGTTGGCGCGTTCGGTAGGGTTCTCTTGGGGTGTATAAGGTGCCGTGAATTGTTGGCGAACCCCGATCTCTTGGAGGTAACGCTTCCACATGGTGCTAGTGAATTGCACGCCGTTATCGGAGATAAGTATTTTGGGTACGCCGAATCTTGCGATGATTCGTTCTCTGAAAGCGCGTCGGAGGCCCTCGGCCGTAGCTCGTCTCATAGGGATTAACTCTACCCACTTGCTGAAGCGGTCGAAGAACACCAATAGCATGGTGTTACCGTGTGTGGAGCGTGGTAGGGGTCCAATGAAATCGACACAGACCGTGGCGAAGGGTTCCTGTGCTACCTGCGAGAGCATTTTCCCGGCTGGTCTCTGTTGCCCCTCCTTATACTTTTGGCAAGACTCGCATTGGCGTACGTAACGGCTGATGTCGCGGAACATACCTGGCCAATAGTATCTGCTGGCGATCCGTGCTACGGTCCGGCGGATGCCCATGTGCGCCGCACTTGGTGTGTCGTGGTTCTCCTGTAGTACCCGTTGTCGGAGCGGGGTTGGTACGCATAACTTCCATGGTACAGTATCTTCGTCGTGTGATCTACAGGGGATGTGACGGTAGAGCTGACCGTCTTGTAAAGTATAATCGGCGTACTTCTCTGGGTTCGTGCGTATTTCGCCAACGCGTCGATGCCACCATTTGCATTGTGGATTCGTTGTAGTAGTCTGTAGTAGGGTCTCCAATGGTTGTCGGGATAGAGCGTCCGCCACCATGTTCAGTTTCCCTTTCCTGTACTCGATATCGAAGGCGTGTTGTTGCAGTTCCAAAGCCCAGCGTGCAATTCGACCTGAAGGGCTCTCGATGGAGTTTAGCCACTTCAGTGACATGTGGTCGGTTATTACGTTGAATCGGTAGCCTTCTAGGTAAGGCCTCATTTTGCGAATTCCCCAGACGATGGCAAGGCACTCCTTCTCAGTGGGCGAGTAGTTGGCTTCTGCTTTGTTTAGCTTTCTACTGGCATAGGCAATCACACGTTCACCGCCCTCCAAGTCTTGCGTTAGTACTGCTCCCAGGCCGAAGTTGCTTGCGTCCGTCTGTAGGGTAAATTTCTTTGTGAAGTCTGGGCATGCGAGAATAGGGGCCTCAGTGAGCTTATGCTTGAGGATGTCGAAGGCTTCTTGCTGTTCAGCTCCCCATCTCCAATGTTTTCCCTTCTTAAGTAACGCAGTGAGTGGTTGGCTTAACGTGGCGAAATCAGGTACGAAGCGGCGGTACCAGGATGCTATTCCCAAGTATTGACGCACTTCCTTGACGTTGGTCGGTGGCTTCAGCTCCTGGATGGCGGCAACTTTCTCGGGATCAGTGTGGATTCCCTTATCGCTGACTACGTGGCCCAAGTACCGGAGTTCCCTTTTGAAAAAATCGCATTTCTCAGGGTTTATTCGTAGGTTGGCGCGTTGTAGCCGTAGTAATACTTCTCGTAGGTTCTGCATGTGCTCCTCAAACGTGGAGCCTATAACGATAATATCGTCCAGATAAGCGAAGGCATGTGGTTCCATCTCTGGGCCTATGACTTGGTCGAGCGCTCTTTGGAACGTTGCCGGTGCGGAGTGTAACCCAAAGGGCATAACCCGCCATTGGAATAGACCGCGCCCAGGTACCGTGAAAGCTGTGTATGGCCGACTGTTTGGTTCCAGGGGTATCTGCCAGTAGCCGTTCTTAAGATCTAGACTACTTATGTACTTCGCCCTCCGTAACTTGTCTAGAATGTGTTGTATCCTTGGCAAGGGGTATGCGTCGGGTACTGATCGGGCGTTGAGCTGCCGATAGTCTACGCATAACCGCCACTTACCGTTCTTCTTCCGGGCTAACACGATCGGTGCGCTGTGTGGGCTGCGAGATGGCTCGATGCACCCCTTCGCCAGGAGTTCGTCGATTTCAGTGTTTATGATGCCTTGCATTGCTGGATTGTGTGGGAAGTACCGCTGCTTTATGGGGCGGTCGTCCGTCACATTGATCCTATGCTCGGCCACGTTAGTCACCCCGGTCATCGTCTCGAACTTTTTGAGTTCTTCAGCCAGGAACTCACGTATGCGGTCTGCTTCGCCTTGAGGTTTGGTATTGTGTATGCCCCCGGCATTATGACCTTGTCTGGGGGGTGTGATGAAAGCCGTCGCGCAGTGGTTTTGGTGTACATTCCGGATTTCGACACCTGTCAGCGTAGTGACCTTCCTGGCCACACCTTCTGCATCCGTTGTTAGGTGTCCTAGCTGGGGGTTGGCGTTGAGTGTCCGGAATTATGGCTCGTAGTGGCTGCTGGTGGGGCGAATGGCTTGTTCTTGGGACTGTTGCTTTCTCGCCAATTACGTGTCGCGTCATTTCGCGTCGCGGTGCCTCGGACGTGCGTCGGTATCCTTCGTGGATTCCCTCATAGTCTTCCGCGAGGGTGAGGAGTTCCGTTAAACTACTAAAATCTCGTCTGCGGATATACAGTAGGTAGTCCGGATGGCTGTTGCGAAATATCCTTTCCAGCCGTTGCTCGCTACTGTACCCGGCGTGCCGCATTAAATTTTGCATTGCCAACACGTAATCCTTGTATTTTTCCCGTGCGTGTTGTCTCCGCTGTCGTATGTCGTCTTCTAGACGCTCGAAATATCTGGCCGGTAAAAAAAATCGTAGGAAGTCTCGCTTGAAAGCCGCCCAGTTGCCCCAGTGCTCGTTATTGTTACGATACCACTGGAGGGCGGTGTTGCACAGTAATTCGGGCATGGTTTTTGGGAGTAGGTCTCTGTTTACCATGTATACTTCGGCCAATTCTTCCAGCCGTTCTACGAATGCTAGGGGGTCCCGTCCACCATCGTACTTTACTGACCATTTCCGTACCTGATCGATGACAGGTGCGATTGCCAGGCCCGATACTTGATCGCCGTGGGCTATCGCGTAATTGTTGGGTACGGCATTTGCTAATGGTGGGTACTGATGTGGGGGTTGCATGGTTCGCGTTGGGATCGTCAAAAAACCCCTCTCTGGTGGTCCTTGCGGTGCGCTACCGGCTCCCTCACCGAGGTTCGGTGGGATCGGTGTCTTCGGTTCATCTTCTTCGTCTGACGTGTCCTCTGTGGTTTTGTATGTGGTCTCCATTAGCAGAAATTTTGCGTGTATCTCCGTGTCGGTGGGTGCCTTGGAAGCCAATGTCGCTATGCGCTTGCGGATCTCACGGGCGGTGCCTGTATGCTCGGTACCCAGCTCTTGCGCAATGGATACCAGTTGCTCTTTGGAGACGTTATCCAGCCACGTTGTATCAAGTGGCTCACTCATTCTGTAGATTTTTATCAGGAATTTTCCGTTTGATTAGTTGGATGTACGACTTGCAGGGTCCCTGCTCGGGCGCCAATTGTAACGAAGCTTTTCCCTGCCCCTATGCTTCTTATCTGATGCTGGGGTATACTCGCCGTGTCCAGGGTCCTTGTACAATAAATTTATACTTTGGGGCCCTTTTGCAAGTCGTATTCTCAACTTTATTTAATTCTACTTAACTTAAATACAGTTATATTTCAATAATTCAAAATATTTCAAACGTTTGTGCAGTCTATGCCGGTATTATGGGCTTGGTGTCTACACGTCGGGCGTGATAACGGGTCTCTTGACTTGGTAACGGTTCGCCGCGTCCCGTTATCCCCCTTGCTAGCGTGGTTCTGTGCTGCTGGCGTCGTGCTGCTGGCGTTGACGTCACGGTGTCGGCGGTTAACTGCTGTTGGTTGACTGCGCGTATTGGCGTTGGCGTTGTGCTGCTGGCGTTGACGTCGCTTTGTCGGCGTTGTGCTGATGGCGTTGACGTCGTTCTGTGAGCGCTTGACGTCGCTCTGTCGGCGTTGTACTGCTGGCGTTGACGTCGCCCCACTGCTACCCTGTCGCGACTGTACTCGCGTTCACACTTCACTCGCGCCGGTAATGTGCGTATCCACGGCTGACTGTGGTAGGACAGGTTATCACGGCCTTAAGCGTATAATGGGCGGGGCAAATCCAGCACACCTCAAGTACGACTTAGTCCGCGCCTACTCCGGATTGTGATGTCTAATATTGGCAAATCCTATTTACTAGCTATCACTATCCAGCGTAGGTCTTGTCACTACCGCAGCTCCGTGCTAACTGACTCTTGTCTTCTTGTGTTGCTTCTTATATACATCTTTCATCGTATAGTTGCTTGTGCGTGTGACTTCATGTTGTGACGGTGTTACTACGACTTGTTGTGTTACATGTAGGTTTGTGTTGTAGCTGGTTGTTGTGGTTCGCTTTTGCTGTGCTCTATCGACTTGTTGTGAAGTTTCGTGTTGGAGTTGGCTTGTTTGATGTTACTGTTGTGTGTTGGCTCGACCATGTTGTGCGACCATGTTGTGGTGATCGGTTGTGTGTCGGTACAAGCTGTGGTTGCTGTTGGGTTTTGCCTTGCTGTTGATGCCTCGCTGTTTGGTGTTGCTGTTTATTTTGTGTGGGCCAAATTTGTGGCCATATTTGGTCCTCACACACGTTAAGACCAACTATCGTTCGTATGGGTCAACGTTCGCCATAGAGAATGAGGCGCATAATTTGAGAAATCAGAACTTCTGTTCAGCTTTTCTCATTCAGCATATTTTTCCTACAGGGTAATTGCTATGAACTATTTTGGGCCTGAAATTATGCAATGTGTTGCTGAACGCGATAACCTTATTAGTAGAGATCGAAAAAATATGTCAAATCAAGCGCCTGAAAAATATTTTGTAATTTACTTGAAAAAAGGGTAAACTGTAGCAATTATGTTAGCATACTTATAGGCGTTTGATTTTGACATATTTTCCGAATTCGGTTTATTAACCTCAAAATAAATTTTAGAGCTCGTTTGAAAGTTGAAGACAGAAAATTTTTCCAGAAACGGTCTAATATACACAAAACCCTAAGAATGCATAAAAATCATACATATAATCATACTGCTTCCGTTTAAGTTAAAAGAAGAAGTGAAGACAAACACATGCAAATGTATGAAATTCCATTGTAGAGCTTCTGCTATATGTGAGCTTAAACGCCATACGTACTTACATATATACGTTACGTACTTAAGCACACAAACATATGTACTTATGTATAAAACTGATGATAAAAAGGACGACTGTTGTACAGTAGCATTAAGTTTTAAATAAAGGATAAGTAAGCAATAAAATATTTTGTATGGTAAGGATATAAAAAAAATGTAAAGAGAAATAAATATTTTTACCGCATTTTATGTATGTAAGTAGAATATATATTCAACGTGAAATAAAAGGAAGAGAAAAATTAATATAAAATATTTTAAATTAAAATGATGTAAGTGAAGAAATGAACTATAGTAATGCAAAAAAAAATGAAGTAGACTTTTAGGCGCATGGAAAACAGATCACATGGATTTGCAGTTTTAGCACTTTCTTAGGCTTGATGCTAGCGATGTTTAAAGTAATATTGACTTGATGTGAAAGAATTGACAAATTCGAGCAAGTATGAGTAGAAGTGTAACGAAACATTGCATACTTTTAGGCGCAGCAAGGTTTTCTTTTTCGTTACTTTTGGCGTGAAGTTTTACTGCGTGCTAAAATTGCAAATGTCTGTGCAGTATTTAATGCAATTTCAAACTAAAATATCAATAAACTTAATATAAGTTAGCAAGACTTAGTCAAATGTATGAAAAGAAAGCTTAATTATTAAGTCAGTAAAAATCTGCATTTAAAAATATATATCAATATGTATAGAATTGTTTGGGTAAGTTTAGTATATGCAATTATAGCATGCCAAGTGTGTGTCAAGAGTGTTATAAAAAAAAAATATGTTTGTATAAAATGTGGTGAACTAATTTTTTTTTTTTTTTTTTTTTTCGAAATACGCGATACATGTTATAACAGTAATCGATTGCTGCTAACGATCATTTTTTTGGTACATATCATTAATTTCTTTATATTGGCAAGCATTAAGAAATGATTTAGAAATTTTTATATTTTTTTTTTTTTTTTTTTTTTCAAAATACGCGATATAACAGTAATCGATTGCTGCTAACGATTATTTTTTTGGTACATATGATTAATTTCTTTATATTGACAAGCAGTAGAAATGATTTGGAAATTTTTATAATTTTTTTTTTTTTTTTTGTTTTTTTTCAAAATACGCGATACATGTTATAACAGTATTCGATTGCTGCTAACGATTTTTTTTTTTTTTTTGATACAAATCATTTATTTCTTTATTCAGTAGAAATGATTTGGAAATTTTTATAATTTTTATAATTTTTTTTTTTTTTTTTTGGTCAAATTGGTTGTCTGTGCGTTCTCATCGTTTTCCAACACTAGCATACAGTGTGTTTTAGTAAGTGTGCCGCTAGTGCTTCCAATTAGTTGAAACATTCCTGTAAATAGTTAAATACACTACTTTATGAAGTGCTAACAACGCGAAATTGTTTTTTAGTTATTTCAAGAATAATATTAGCATTTTTTAGTTACGTTGACAAAGTACTAAGAAAACCTTACAATTATATGAAAATTCATTTTCTCCATCTCTGTTCGAAAAATTTATTTATTTAAGTACTTATAATTTGTATTAATCAATTTATTTGTGCATGTGTGATTATTTGTTGTTTATAAAAATTTAATAATATTTTCAATTATTTTGTAATATTTTTAAATTTTAAGTTTGTATATAATCTTGCCAAAATTAGTGTATCGTAGAAAGTATGTTAATATGTTTATTACAAATGTTACTAAAATTAAGTGAAATAATTTAGTAAATTTTGAAAGAAAAAAAAACAATAAATATAAATTTACGCACAAGTATGCATTTTGATTTTTTTGTTATAATATTTATTTCATAGGAGGTGATGTGAAATTTTCGTCACCTGCTTTTTTATTTGGCACCTGGTGCTAAGAATCCCCTTTTAGCAAAAATATGATGATTTAAAATTCTGCCAATGAGGCGATGTGACTTTTCTGCTCATTAAGTGATGTGACATTTTTCTCACCGGCTGATTAGCATTATTTTGTAGGCAAAATATGATGTTGTGACATCTTTCCCATGCTGTGATGTGAATTTTTGTGAAATTTTCATCACCTGCTAACAAATCATCAGCTATTTTATTTGGCGTCTGGTGCTAAGAATTCCTTTTTAGGTGAAATATGATGATGTTACATCCTGTCAGTGATGTGATGTGACATTTTTCTCACCGGGTGATGCTAAAAACACGGCTTTTGTGTGAGCGCCTGGTGCTCTAGAACTATTTTTTAGGCAAAATATGATGTTGTGACATCTTTCCCATGTTGTGATGTGATTTTTTGCTCACCAGGTGATGTGGAATGTGCTATTTTTTCGGTGCAGATCGATATCTGATGCTATAAGCATCTACTAATTGGACATTGAGCGAGATGATTTAGTCATGCGGCATATATCACATCACCTGACAAGCCGTATTTTTAGGCATAGTGTATGACATATTTCTTATATGTTGATGTGATATTTTGTTCGCCAGGTTATGCCACAATTGGTGTTTTTCTGGCGCCTGAATCTAAGAATATATTTTTTAGACAAACTTTAATGATTTGACATCCTGTTTACAGGGTAATTTGACATTTATGAGCAGATGGCGATCAAGACTTATTTTTAGGCAAAACAAATGTCCAAAATGCAGGACATAAATCATTTTAAGGAAAATATGTGTCAGTCGGGTTTGTAGTTACATGATGTGACATCTTTTCATGAGCTGCTCATGATTAGTTTTTCTTTAAGGTAAACTATAAGACCAAATATCGCATCACCTGGCGAGTCGCATTTATAGGCATGTGATGTGACATTTTGCTCATCAGGATTAAGTTTTATGCATACCTTGCATCTTTTCTAGGGTCGGAATTTGTAGTCATACGATGTGACATCTTGCTCATGAGGCGTTCGGGACAAATTGTTTTTTGAAAATAATAGGAGAAAATGACAGGAATCTTGTTGATGTGTATTTTTTTTTTTTTTTTTTATTGCTCATAAGGTGATGTGATATTTTAATCATCAGGTTACATTTTTGGTCAAAATATGAGACAAAATTGTTACATCACCTTATGAGAAATACAGGAACCATCTTGATGTGTATTTTTTTATTGCTCATAAGGTGATGAGATATTTTGATCAATTTTTTTTATTGCTAATAAGGTGATGTGATATTTTGATCATCAGGCTACATTTTTGGTCAAAATATGAGACAAAATTGTCACATCACCTTATGAGCAATACAGGAATCTTGTTGATGTGTATTTTTTAAATGTTTTTATTGCTCATAAGGTGATGAGATATTTTGATCAATTTTTTTTATTGCTCATAAGGTGATGTGATATTTTGATCATCAGGATACATTTTTGGTCAAAATATGAGACAAAATTGTCACATCACCTTATGAGAAATACAGGAACCATCTTGATGTGTATTTTTGTATTGCTCATAAGCTGATGAGATATTTTGATCAATGTTTTTTATTAGTCATAAGGTGACGGGATATTTTGATCATCAGGATACATTTTTGGTCAAAATATGAGACAAAATTGTCACATCACCTTATGAGCAATACAGGAATATTGTTGATGTGTATCTTTTTACTTTATTTTATTGCTCAGGATAAATTTTTTGATAAAATATGAGACGAAATTCTCACATCACCGTGCGAGTCTGATTTGTATATTTTGAGGTGATGTCACATTTTGCTCAACTGGTAATGGGGCACTAGCTATTTTGTATGGTTGTAAGGTATACATATATTTAGAAAAGATATTCATTCGCTACCAGCCATGTGTCTCGTGAATCCGGCTTCGACTTTCGTTCTCGGTTACAGCTAATTTTCAAATATCTATTGCACGTCTGGAACGGTAAACTATGCAACTTTCGTAACACCCCCTTTTTGTATAAAATAGAAAATGTGCCTTCTATATTTGTAAGCTATTGCATGATATCACCCTAATAAAAATACGATAATATGAGTATTAATGACATAAGTATGTAAGTGATAAACATATACCTATTTGCATCTAACGATATTTCTGCAAGTGTTTGAAATATAAAAAAAAAATTTATAAAGCAGTGGCTATTACTTGTGAACAAGTTTGAATGAGTTCCACACAAAAAACTTAAAACTAAAAAATAAAAATTGGCATTAAATGATAAGCTCCCATTGCAATACTAACAAGATTCATATTCCCATTTGAAAAAAAAAAAAATTAAATTAAGCTCTTAAATAAAAGACAAAATAGTTAGCGTATGTTTGTACTATGTTTATATAACGAAAAATTATATGCTGTAAAATATGATATATCATCAATGTTGAAGTTTGATTCAACATACATACAAATATGAAAGAAATACAGATTGTTATGTAGAATCGATTAGCAGCGATTTAAACACATCAATATTTATTTTCCCGCTAATAAAACTAAAAAATAGCAATTAAAAATTGTAACAATTTAAATCAGTAATATAAATTTGTTGTTAAGTTAGAGAGGTAAAAAGACATGCTTTTAAGGTGAACATATCGCTATTGTATATAATATAGTTATTATTTATATAACATAAAAATTGAATAAAAAATTTGAAGTTAAAAAAAAATATCATTAAAGTGTTGAATTTGAATATGAGATATCTTTAATCAAGTGAAGGAGTTTTCTTAAACAATTTTTTTTCCTTGATTTTCAGCGAAGTTCTTAATATTATCTCCAAAATTTTTTTCCCTCGGTTTTTTGCATTTCCTCGGTAAAACTCCCTGAGTTGTTGGGATTTTCCACATAGCAGTATACCGGGACTGATACTCCTAAACCGATACCGTTACTCCTCCTCGAACCACTTAGATGACTTTATGAAGGCCATCAAGTCCTTTATGTCCAGTTCCGCGATCTGGCTTAGGCTATCCAAGAAGGAAACTCCCAAAAAGCGCGTTCTCGCGCCGCTTAAAGCCGGGCAGTTGCAGATGAGGTGCTCCACTGTTTCCTCCTCCTCATCATATTTGCAGCTCCTGCAGCATCGTCGGTAGGGCACACCTAGCCTTTCTGCGTGCCTACCAATGAGGCAGTGACCGGTTAATACCCCTATCAATATGCAGATTTCCCTCCTAGTTAGGGCATGAATGCGTCTAGACCTTTTAAGATCCCATTTTGGCCAGGTTTGTTTCGATATCCGGCACCCTGGGGATTGCAGCCATCTTTCGTTGGCTTGACGGAGTGTGTGCTCCTTCAGCATTAGTTTGCATGTGGCAAACGGCATACCTAAGCGCTCTTTATCCTGAAGAACCTGCTTGGTCGTTCGCCGCCTGGCAAGCTCGTCTGCCTTACAGTTTCCCTCAATATCCCTATGTCCCGGGACCCATATGAGGTTTACGCGGTTCTGTTGGGCCATCGCCTGAAGAGATCGACGACAGCTGAGCGTCAGTTCAGAGTTGAACGTGTATGAGCCAAGGGATTTGATGGCCGCTTGGCTATCGCTGAAAATAACGATATCTGCTCCGATAACACGTTTGCTTATTCACGCCGCGACGTCCAGGATTGCCGAGACTTCCGCCTGGAAGACGCTACAATGGTCAGCTAGTCTGAAGGAGAGCTCAAAGATATGACTTTAAAAACAAAATTTTGAAAACTCATTTGAAATTAAACAAATTTAAAAAATTTTAGTTTGCCAATAAATTTGGGACTCAATTTTTTTATTGCACCATAAGATATCCTGACGTTTTCAGAAGAATGTTTTTTGTTCAGAAGGTTGGATTTCATACTTTGAGCATTTTTTTTTTTTTGTAAAAATAAATTAATACATTTTTTTGTCCAGTCTAATGCTCATAATTAGACGAAAGAATTTCAGCCCAACTGGTTGACGCAAATATTTGAAATTTTCTAGCATCAGTTATGTTTTTCTCAGCTCACCCTGTATCTTCAGGGTGTGCAACATTACAACGCGATGTATCAACTTATCACTACAGTGGCACCCAAATATGACAAACAATTGGTGCTTGTCTTGGCTTAATTTAAGGAAGGCGCTCAAACTGTTAAATTACGTTGGATTTAAATACTTCGCATTCACAGTGGGTTTTGCTAGTAATTCCTCATGGGAAAGTTTCTTCAAACACAAAAAAAAAGTTAAGTGCTTGAGAGCAAGACCGCTAGTAGAAGGTACTCTGTTTTACATTAGACTGGGCTAAAAAAAAATATGTATATATTTTTTTTTAAAACTATAATCATTTTGTTTTTAATCGATTTGGACCTTTTGGATCGCACTATATTAAAATACTTTTCAAAAAATGACCTACAAAACGGAGTATTTCAGAATGTGTTTGAAACACCTATCTCATTGAAGCCCTATCTCATTGAAAATTCAATGCATTTTCAGTTGAAATCGAGGGTTATTGAATAAGGCGCTCTTGAACCAAAAGGAAAACTCTCTACGGCTGTGCAGAAGGCTATATACCTTTTATGAATAAGCGTCACGATTTTCACTTTTCGATCCCCAGTACGGCTTGTGTGAATTTAACTTTAGCTCATACCGAAATTATCGGAACTAACGATTATATGGGGGCGATGTATTATATTGGTCCAATCTCATTGATTTCTAACATCGACATTCCACATTCTAAAAGAGCAATAGTTACGAAATTTCACGTTCCTACCAGTTTAATTACAGGGGTTATCTACCAAAATCCGTTTATCGGAACAATCGATCGAAGTATCTCAAAAACTGAGGGACAAGTTTGCGTTCAAACAGACAGCCGGACAGACGGACATGACTAAATTAACTCATCCCGTCATCCAGATCTCTTCGTTATACTTATTGATGGGTCCATCTCTTCTTCTTCTCATACTTACAAACATCGGACCAAAGTTATAATTCCATTTCATCTTCGTGAAAGGTATACAAATTTGAAATATCAGCCGGTTGACGGTTGTTCTCAGCTGGAATACTAGATGAAACTCTTCTACAATCCATTGAGCCGATGCACATACATAAGCTCAAGTACCCCAAACGTATCTACTATAAATCCTAGAAAATTTTTAGTTCTCAAAAGCCAATTGAATACTGAGATATACCTTTATTGCCTATTGTCTTAAAACTATTTTAATTGTTCTACAAAGCCTTGTGGTTTCCGTCTATCCACATCAGACGCCAGAATTCTGTTTGATCCACGAACGCAATGCGCCAATATAAGTGTACATAGCCGGTTTGCCCTGAGCGCCACAACCGAATCCCCACGACACCACACCAAAGAGTTTATTATCAACAGTCAACGGACCACCGGAATCGCCCTGACAAGCGCTCACTTGTCCACTCGGGTGACCAGCACAAACCATACGATCTGTAACACCAGGAATATTTTGTGGATTACAAAAGTCACGACTCCACAGCTGCACGCGCGCAAACTTCAAACGATTGGGCAACTCTAGATTGCCATTTGTGGCGCCAAAACCGCTAATAGTAGCGACAGTATCGGCTGCATGATTCGCCAAACCATCGGCTAAACTAATGGTGTTCACATTACCGCCCATCGCCACCGGTGCACTTAGTTGTATGAGCGATAGATCATAATCTTGTGTCTGTGAGTTATATTGTGGATGAATGATTAGTTTGGAGATATCAAAAGATTTGCCATCACCGGCGAGTAGATCGTTGGTGCCAACTATAGCGCGCATTTGTGCAGGACTCTGGCCGACAGTACAGTGTGCAGCGGTTACAATGAAGGTTGGGGAGATTAGCGAACCACCACAGTGATGACGTCCACGCAATTGTAGTGAGACTTGATGTGGGAATTGTCCGGGTTTGGCGAATTGACCGCCTATGATGCGTGTTCCAGCGACGGCTGGATGTAGCGCGAATGTGCCGAAACAGGCTAAAATGAGTACACGTAACATTTTTGTTGATACTCTTTTTCGAATAAAAAAGAAAATATAACACTTGTTGGAAGCTTAAGAATGAACTATGTTCCTAAGAAATTCGCAAACGCTTTTTATAGTCGGCGCAAGCTTCCTGATAACGGGAATTCAAGGCATTAGAAAGAACTTAGCAATTATTACGCCGAAAGTGCGCCATAAGTTTATTCACCCACCTTGGAAAAAGTGGGTCAAGTGTGGCTTTCGTACTCAGCGCCCAGCTGTGTGCGAATTAGAACAAATATTTTGCACACCACACGGGTTCAACGAATTGCGAAAAGCTATTCCAGGTCACAAACGATTTGCAGTACCTCGCCATGCGACGCGCTTCACCTTTGATGGCATTGGACTTTAACTCATTGGAGTCATGCAAATATTTTGTTTTACCTGGAAGTCATGCTGCGCGCAAGTGCTATTATCTTGTTAAAAAACCTTCTGTGGCCCTATGTGACAACTAGCGACTGGTATTTTCGAGTTACGCAAATATACCTGTCTCTAAGTTGTTGACTGGGTAAATGTTTTTATTTCTCTCGTTTTACATTTGTGCAATTTTTTTATATTTTTTTTTCCAGTTTGGACTCATTCTACATTTTAGCATACAAACAAATTTTCAACGACACTCAGCGCGTATTGATTCCACGAGGTGTTCTTACTTGCTTCAAGTCTTCTTTTCCGTGCTCTGGCCATTGCAAATCATCCAAATATTTTGCCAACATTCACGATTATATATGTCCTTATAGTTTTGTACGGAGACGAGGAATTCCTGGAAGAAAAATATTTAATAGGAAATATACAGAAGGGAGCCCAGTCAAACCAAGATTAGCTTGACAATAAGAGAAGGGAAAGGCAGAAAATTCAATATATTATCTATATTGAATATCTTAAAAAAATCTGGTAACCCTATTAACAGAGACCGTCTCCTCTACACAGCGCCTTGTACTGACCTTGATTAAACCATCTTTAAATATTCGTTCGTTGTCATTAAACTCCTGCTTAACTGAATGGAAATGAGTCAAGAGGTAAATGAGATTAATGTCTAAAACGGAAGGGAAAAGAGGGCGTGGCCCCTCTCATAAAAATGAGATTTTTTACTCCATGCATATGTCGGGTAGTATTCATGGTAGAATATTCGAAATGGGTCAAGAGTTAAATGACATCACCTGGTGGGCCAGATTTACAGGCTTACGATGTGATATACTGTTCACCAGGTGATGTGGCATTTTGGTCACCAAGTGAGGTGATTTGGCACCTGACCAGGATCGATTTTTAGGGATATTATCCCCCCATATTACAGACATCCCAGGTGATGCGATATCTGTAATATACGGGATAATTTCACTAGAAATCGATCCTGCGCACCAGGCGCTCATAAAAAATATTAGGTGTCGCATCACTTGGTGAGAAAAATGTCACATCACCTTGGGGAACAGGATGATCCTACTCTTAAATTGATCTGACATTTTGCACACCAGATGATGCCACTTCTCCTGGTTCTTATGGGCGCCTGGTGATCAGGATCTTTTTTTAGCGAAATTTTGCTTCCAAATTACCGATATCACCCGATGAGCCAAATTTTCAGGCTAAAGTTGGGACATCCTGCTTACCAGGTGATGTGGTAATTTGGTCACCAAGTCATGCAGCGGCAACTCCTTCTTATTTATGGGCGAGCCGGGTTCGGATCGATTTTAAGGAAAATTATCTCAGAATATTACAGACATCGCATCACCTGGTTCGGCTAATTTGCAGGCAAATGGTGTGACATCCTGCTCTGAAGGAGATGTGACAGTTTTTCACCGGATAATGCGGCACCTGCTAGTTTTATGCTTCCAAATTACAGAAAGCACCTGATGAGCCAGATTTTCAGACTTACGGTGTGACATCCTGCTCGCCAGGTGATGTGATATTTTGTTCACCAGGTCACGCGATGGCACCTGCTATAGACGAGCTTGGTGCTCAGGATCGAGCAGACATCGCATCAGCATATAGCAGACAGCGCATCGCCTGGTACGGCTAATTGGGAGGCAAATGGTGTAACATCCTGCTCTGAAAGTAATGTGACATTTTTCTTACCAGATAATGGGGTAGTTCAAGCTTCTCCAATCTGGTGTTAACCTCACTTAAGCGAGGTGAGTTTTCCAGATCCACAAAAGAGAAAAATATTTTCTTATGAAGCTTATGGCACAACTTACATTGCAAGGCCCACGCAAAAAATTGGTAGGCGTTCTAAGCTTTCTGGGACACCTATGTACATTCAATTCAAACTTCTATTTTTTTTCTTAGCTAAAAACATCCGCCAAGGTCATCCCTTTCGATTTCATTTTTACTTTTTAATTACTCACCGGTCCAAAAAGAGTTTGGACTATCACGTTCTCTGCCGCAAGATTTTTATTAGTCGGTACGTGTGTGATGACCAATGCGGTATTGCTCTGGAAGAGAAACAAATTTGATGGGGATATACGACGAGCATCATCTAAGGTGATACCAAAACCTACCGGTACAGGTGCACCAAAACTTTCGAAACGTTTCTTCGGCTCAATGTGTTTGCAATACCATTTCGTATAACCTGATGGTATCTCTTTACCGGGACCAATCATCTGAAAGAGTGCACACAAAAAAATGTAGGCACACTATTTAATAAACGCACCCAGCTCTCAACTCACACTCTTCCTACACAAACCCAATGGCAAATTAATTTCACCAAATTTTCTCGAATCGAATGTTGTATAGATGACATTTTTCAAATTCACCGATTTTGCCGCACTATATAGCATTAGCACATCGTCTTGACTCTCCACGCATTCCAAACGAAAATGTTGACCATATTTAATCGCCTCATTTGTACGATCTACCTCATCAGCGCTGACAATACGAAAAGAATTGCGTACGCAAGGTGACACCGATGGAGCAATCGTTATCTCGCATTCTTCATTGATGCTCTGACTGTGACGTACGACGCGCTCGTTAATTATTACCGAGAGTGCAGGTTTAGCCTGGACACGTTCATTACAAATATTCATTTTCATAGGCATCAATTGTACTATGGCGCCGAAGTAGACATTCTCTTTGGGCGCTTCCAACTCGATTTCTTTGTGAAAGTTGTCGAATAGACGGCGTGTCTTCTCCACAAGTAATTGACCATTATCGCGCAAACCTTTAAAGGTTTCCACTTTTTCCTAAAAAATATGTCAGATGTGGAATATTTCATTTTGAGAAGATTTTGAATTTATTTTGCGACACTCACTTGCTCCAAACAGATATCCTCGAACCAATTGCCGATGCGCACAACTGGCCGATATCGTGCGGTTGGTATCATTGCAGTCATTTTTCGATAGATTTATTTGGAATATAATTGTTTTTGAAAACCAATTAGATGTGGTATTTATAATGAAAAAATAAAAAAATTAATTAATTTGTTAGAAGTTTTCAAAAATTCTGAATCTGTTTTGACTTCATAGCAATGTGCTGGAATTATCGATTTTACAGGTACGTGAGGACAGAGTCTTATAGGGCCTATACACGATACGTCTGAGTCAAGAGTCAGTTTAGGTGTATTAGTGAAAAATGTGTATGTAGTAGTTACACCGACATGACTCAAGAAAATCAAAATGAGTTTGATATTTTGTAGAATGACGGCGCGTCAACACGTACACAAATGACTCCCGAGTCAGACGCACTGTGTATAGACCCTATTACAAAAATGGGGTCGAATTTTTAAGGCTTAAGTTTAAAAAAATAAAAGTGGATCCTGACGGGACACCGTGCTCCCAAAAAGCTCTTATACATTTTGAAATTCAGTAGATTTTCTCTACCGATTCTGAGTGGTATCGCAAAGCGACTTGTGACTGGATAGCTAAAGAACTACAAAAACCAGATAAAAACCGTGTGAAGATCGGAGCCCCAGGGGCCTATTATGAATTTCGTCGGGACTCGAAACACGGTAGAAATCGCTCAAATTATCGGAATTTAGTAGATTTCTATCAAGTTTTCAGTACCACTCAAACAAATTTATTTATTGGCTGAGCCACTAACAGAAGGTGCTAGTACGGGATCCATATCCGGAAAATGACTGGCGAAAGCCTAAAGCGACAATATCGAGAAAACTCAGTCATCGTCGCGATCATGAAACTCCTTCGAAAATTTCGGAAGATCAGCACAAATAACTATGAGTGGTGCCACAAAGACTAGACCCTAACTATCTCCTAGGGATAGGGATATGGAGAGGAATAGGACAATATGAGAGAGGATAAAGAAGAAGATGGAGTATGGAAAATGAACGGATAACCCGGCCCCCAAGTACGCAACAAACTAATTTTTGAGTCAACAATTAGAGAAGAGTTTGTCATTGGCGAAGTGGTGGAGTTTCTTGATCTACCCTCGGGAACCGCCATTCCTTGTTCACTCTACTGCTATGCTGTTCTATCAAGCTGGTAATGAGTACAATACGGCCTTCTCTGGATTAGATTGGCTTAGTTGATCTTCCGTTCAAGCATTGAGTGCCTATTCTGTCGGAGAAGGGCTTGTAAACCACGTCCGGCACGAAAAAGTGATCTACGGCCTCATAATAGGTTGGAGGAAAATGTATTTATGATTTCACTTTCGAGTGGGTGTTTAGCTCGTCACATCCCCTGTAGCTTTTCTGAACTGATAGGCTGGGCCACTAAACTTTCTGACTGAAATTTGTACCAGAAAAAAAAAATACTTTGCCATAGTCAACCTAATGCAATAAAAAAAAAACGAGAAATTCATTTTCAAGTGATCTCGGTGAGAGCGAAAACGTGAACGTGTATTCCAACGAAAGCACGAGGTGCTATAAATCACTAAACAATTTGCACCTACATAAGATAAGTTAATTTACTTTTTTACTTGTGCATATTTGTATACTAGACTGGGCAAAAGAAAAATTTTAAAAAAATATTGATATAATTTTTCTAATTTGGTTATTGTTATTGTTGTCATTATATTTACGAACTTTGAAAATTTTGTGGACTTTTGATCATTCGAATAATTTTTTTATCAAATTATTCTTTTGAGTTTTGGCGAAAAACAAGTTGAAAAATGCTACATATAATACCAACTACGATGATTGCAATTTCGATCTTGTTGAAGGATCTTGTCAAACCGCTTTGTATTGTTGTTCAAAAATTTGTTATCACCTTTACTGGTCATCGAACCAAGGAGAGGAGATTAGGAATTTCTAAATCGTCTTCTCGCTCCGACGGAATTATTTTAGCAGTGATCCTTGAAACTACCATTCAAATGAAAAAAAGTACCAGAAATTTTCTAAAGCGTAATTGCAAATGACCAATAACAAAATTATAAAAAAAACTGCAATTTTTTAGTAAATAAAAAAAAAAAATGTCGAGAAAAATTTTCTTCAAGCCGTTCACTTTTACGTTTTTACTTTAGAAATTTCTCAAAAAAAGGAAAAATAAATAAAAAATTATAGGTATGTGTTTTTTTTTAAATTGTTAAAAAGTTTCCAATTTCGTTTAAATTTTTCACCGTGTACAAATAAGGAACGTATTTACGTAAAATAGCGATAGTAGCTGACAGGAACCACTCAACCACAATTTTTTATGATGCTAAATAAAACTACACATTGGCATTTAGATAGGTAGTAGATTAGTGAGCTACGTTCAACGTTCAACGTTGAAAGAACTTCTGATTTCATATCATATTTTGTATCCAAGCCAACGAAAATCAGTTGATTTTGGTAGTTATTTTTTCACTTGGTAACACTCTCTAGAATTATTTAGTCAGAAAGGGTTGTTGTTGTTGTTGTTGTTGTTGTTAAGCCAAAAATACTCTCCGAAGGTTTTGTGGATTGATGTCGAAATTGATAGTCCTTGTCGAATATGAACCCGGTACAGTGCGGCACTCACTTGCGGTACTGCCCGACTGTCGCGGTAGTGATTTGGTATGACTATTGGAACCTTCTAGATCATGTCATCCCACCATCCGTAAAGGTTCGACTTTCCTAACCTTTTTTTCAATCGACCGGGTAAACAGCAATGCGATCGATCTTCACCTTGTATTTAAGCGTTGAACACAAGTAGTTTGATAAAAATCTACCAGAAAATCGACCCGTGTAAATGAGCCTTAAGGAAGGAGAAGATGGGTAATGAGAGGTGAGAGTTAGCCCGTCACTACCTACGTCGCCTCGTACGACCGGTATGCCTACCTCGGGCATATTCTAAACCCTTATCGCTCAGGGGTTAGGTCACAAAGGGCCATTTTGTACAGTACTGTTCGAAGCTGTCAACATCCTAAAGGCTCATTTACACGGGTCGATTTTTTGTCGTTCCACCGTGTAAATAGCCATTTGATCGATCCAAACCTTGTAATTAAAGGTAGAAAGCAGTGAAATGTCAAAAATCTACCAGAAAATCGACCCTTGTAAATCAGCCTTAACTGTCGGTAAGATATGATTGAGTGATGTGATTTAGTCAGGTTAGATGATATGAGCTTTATGAAAATAATGACACAAGTAATTTGAACACTTTTTTATTATTTCATATTACCCAGCTTGCTAATAAGAGCGTTGTTAAATGACGCTTAAATATTAATTGTCGCACGTTTCTGTAACTTCTCACACCTAAAAATAGGTTTAACAAGTAGATTAAACATTATTTTGTAACGACATCAAGATTAAATAAGCAAACGAAAACAAATGTTATAAATAACAACAACAAACCTTAATTACGTTTAACAAGCAATTAGTCAATTAAATTAAATAGAATTTGCCGTGTCGATGTATCTGTTTTAAATTATATATAGTACTTGTGTAAACATAAAAAAAAAATTTAACATAAGTTTTTAGGTGACATTTTTCACTGTGTCTATTAAAGCATATTTACGCAGGTCGAGTTTTCTAGTCGATTTTTGTCGTTCCACCGCGTAAATAGCAATTCGATCGATTCACACCTTATATTTGAGGTAGAACGCAGTGGAACGACAAAAGTCGACCAGAAAAGCGACTCGTGTAAATCATGCTTAAAGGATCGAATCGATCGAATTGCTATTTACACGGTGGAACGACAAAAATCGACCCGTGTAAATCAGCCTTTATACTACAAAAAATCGACTAGAAAATCGACCCGTGTAAATGAGACTTTACACGGGTCGATTTTCTGATTGATTTTTTGTCGTTCCACTGTGTTTACAGTAATTCGATCGATTCGCACGTTGTATTTGAAAGTGGAATGAAAAATTGACCAGAAAATTGACTAGAAAATCGACTCGTGTATATCAGTCTTGAGGTTATTGCCCAAAAATGAACAGGTGAGGAGTTTAAAATAATTGAGAAATTTTTTCAAATAGTCATATATTACGTGGGTTACCGCTATGTAATTCTGACAGCTACGTAATAATTTACATATTCGCTTACAACTCGACCGTAACTATCATTATTTACGATGAAACTCATGTCAGGAATATGTTTCTCACCAGTTCCGTCATTCACATCGAGGCAATGATAATTTTAGGTGGTTCGCTTGAGGAATTTTACCCCATATATACTACTTAGGTCCTGTACGATTTTTATATTTCTACCAATTTTTGACCACAATCTTTATTATGTTAATAAATATGTTATGCAGTGATATAAATATGTCCTTATCTGATGAAAATTTATACCTATACATTTTTCCCCAACTCTTCCAAGTCTATAATCAGATTGATTTATGAAAAGAGAAATTTTATTGCTCTCATGTTTACGTCGGCAAATTTTGTTTTTGAGTTAAGTGGTAAGTCTTATAGTCCGAAATTTGTATAGATAGCTTCACAGATATTATTAAAAAAGTAAGCAGAGAAGTACTCACACAGTTTTTCTTAGTTCGTGGATAGTAAATTTTTAATGATATTACTAACTTCGTTTCTTTTGTTTTCAGGCAATGTACAAAAGTATTATCATTTTATAGGTTTATATGGAACTACCGAGGTCTATATAGAGATATGTACCACCGAAACATTTTGCTGATTTTTAACATTTTTTTCTGACGGGCTTTAAAAAAAATAAGTTCATACATTTTTATGTAAGATAAACCATGAGCCCTCCTGGACTTGAACTTGGAATCTTGGGTTTTGTAAGCAAGCAAATTCCAAACTATAACACGGCGGAAGCCATTATTTTATGACAAACAAAAATCTGCCTAGTAACTTGTACTTAAGTATCAAAAGGAGTGTCGATATTTATAGAACTAGTATGACAACATGAACAAATAAAATGTCCAGAGAAAAACACGTGTGCTGTTGCAAAATGAGTGCAATAAACTTCAATTTAATTAGTCTCTATCGTCATATTTGTCAAATTATTTTCACTTCAGTTCTTAGTACATAATACATATGTTATA
The DNA here is from genome assembly GCA_964058755.1 of Campiglossa producta. NCBI lineage: Eukaryota > Metazoa > Arthropoda > Insecta > Diptera > Tephritidae > Campiglossa > Campiglossa producta. The sequence goes on along the minus strand of CAXKVI010000004.1, from coordinate 12,260,257 downwards.
TGAGGGTACTAACAAAAATTCGCTTAGTAGGCGATTCTGAAATCTTTTCTTTTTCAACACTAAATTTTTGCACTTGTTTTTAGACACTTCTTTCAAAACTTCCCGTCAACACGAACCATAAATCTCAAAGAACTAGATCATAAATCTTCGAAAAACTTCTCTATAAAATACCTACCTCAGGAATTTTGGTTTTACAGGTACTTCCTACCCGGCGTGCTTTGCTACGACAAAGAAAAACACCTGAATAAGATTTTAACATTTTTTACCATTTCTCGGAAGATACATTATCTCATATTTTATCAAAGTGAAACGTCAGCTACACGCCAAATATAAAGCTCATCGAGTCATAAATATGATTGTTTGGGGAACAAATCGGTCCCTGGTCCACTTCTCGGAAGAAAAATCCTACCATCCTTTAACCCAAACATAACACTACCTACGTACCAAATTTCAAGAAAATCCAACCATTTATACGATAGTTTAGAATAAGTCAGTCCTGGGTCCACTTCTTGAAGAAAATTTATCCTATATTTTAATCTAAGCATATAGCTAATCTAAGCATATAGCAAGTTTCAATCAAATCGAGCCATAAATACGATTATTTGGAACATATCGGTCCCTGGTCCACTTTCCGGAAGAAAAATCCTACCATACTTTAACCCAAGCATAACACTACCTACGTACCAAATTTCAAGAAAATCCAACCATTTATACGATAGTTTCGAATAAGTCAGTCCTGGGTCCACTTCTTGAAGAAAATTTATCCTATATTTTAATCTAAGCATATAGCTAATCTAAGCATATAGCAAGTTTCAATCAAATCGAGCCATAAATACGATTGTTTGGAACAGATCGGTCCCTGGTCCACTTCTCGGAAGAAAAATCCTACCATACTTTAACCCAAGCATAACACTACCTACGTACCAAATTTCAAGAAAATCCAACCATTTGAACGATAGTTTAGAATAAGTCAGTCCTGGGTCCACTTCTTGAAGAAAATTTATCCTATATTTTAATCTAAGCATATAGCTAATCTAAGCATATATCAAGTTTCAATCAAATCGAGCCATAAATACGATTGTTTGAAACAGATCGGTCCCTGGTGCACTTCCCGGAAGAAAAATCCTACCATACTTTAACCCAAGCATAACACTACCTACATACCAAATTTCAAGTAAATCCAGCCATTTATACGATAGTTTCGAATCCCTAAAAACCTTTACAGAAACACTCTCCAGGCTCCTACTAATCTATTCCGTAAATTTGAAGAAACTCGGCCGAGTAGTTTTGGAGTCCATAAGCTACATACATACGTCCAATTTTATATATATATAGATAACAACCCTTGGTTAGGTAAATCCCAAGTCTTTCTCTGACCTGTTTCCCGAGTCATTCTTCAAAACATGTACATATGATGGCAATCATATTGTATTTTTGTTCGACGGGAGGATGTTAAAAAGATTATAAATAAATAAAAAGGGTACCGATCCCCCATATTCATTAAAAGTCAAACAGTTTTTGAAGACTTTTTGAAATGACATTTCCATACAAATATTGAATGAGGGTAGGATTTAAGATATACTATTGTTTTATTTAACAATCGAACTTTTGTTAGTCCTCTATTAGACACCATTAAAAACTTTTTATTGTGTTAATAAGAGTCATTAAAATAATATTAATTTAATAACAACAAAAGCTTTGAAACTGTCAATAAAAGCCCTTTTGCTAGAATTGTATTATAACGAACGTGTTTTGCAAGTGAGTCTAGTTGAGAGCGTCTCGAGTCTGATCACGTGAATGTCGCTACTCAATGTCGCTGTCAATACAAAACGGTGGAATATCTTTTATTTGTCTTTTCAACTGAGTTAGATATAGGCGGCGAGGAAAGAAGAAAGTCACTATCAGCAAGCAAGTAGTCGGTTCGTAAATTAAGTTGGGTAAATAGATAGATAGGCAAGCAGATAATACTTATACCGGATTGAGGACACAAGGGAACGTTAAGGTGAGGCGTTGACAGATCTTGGCTGCATTGCAGATAAATATATATTTACGTTAATATTTTTTTAATACAGTTACTAAGCTCTTTCTGATTGACAGCTTTTATAACTCCCATTTACGTACCTAGATGTGATTTACGTAAATTATGATTTATTAACAAGCATTTCCGTGTACTTTTCCATACTTTAGGGTTCTTTATACGCATATAGGCAATTAACAGTATCGTGATCGCCCGATGGCATACATATCTGCAGTGGTGACTGTACCTTAACAAAATTATCGTTGGTCCCCTATTCCATTGTAGCAAGTCTTTTAATAGCGAAATAATTCGATTGATGATATGTTGATCTGGCAGCTAACTTTAACGCAGAGTCAGATCCAACATTGCAAAATTTTGCTCCTCCGGGAGTGGAGGAGGATGTGGTATAAGTTGAATTATGTCACTATTAAGGAAGATGGGATCAACAACCAAACGAAAAACAGAACGAAATCAGAAATCAGCAAGAGTCGTTTTACTACTTCCCGAATTAATTCATGAGAATTGCCAACAGACATAAACAGATCAACTTTGTAACAATTAACCCTTTACTTACTCATCGCAACCTTGAGCTAAGCAATTTACAATTTATTACATCACAGGTGCGGCTGTGCAGTCAGTGGAACGAACTTAAATTCCGTTCTCATGAACTACATGCTACTACTGAATTAGTAAGTGTCGTTACCAGTGGCGGATTCAGGATTTTGGGAAGGGGGTCTCAATGTTTTTTTTTTAGAAAATTTTTGATTCAAAGCGTCTTAAAACTCCCCTTTTAGGGTTGTTTTTTTTTCAAAAAAATATATATCAAATTTTTTGGTATGGGCAATTTCAAATTCAAGGTATCACGTAACTTTTACTATATTTTTGGGCAGCTTTTACTATATTTTTTGTGTAGTTTTACTTAATTTTTTGTATAATTTTACTTAATTTTTTGTGTAATTTGTAGTTTTATTTTTTTTTTTGTGTAATTTTTACTTATTTGTTGAGTATTTTTTACTATATTTTTACAATATTTTTTGTGTGATTTTTTACCATATAATTTTGTCATTTTTACTATATTTTTATCAAATTTTTACTATATTTTTGAGTATTTTTTACTATATTTTTATTCAATTTTTACTATATTTTGGATCCCGAAGTGCCTCCTCTATGAAGCTGAAAATCACCCCCGTGGACCCGCCCCTGGTTTTTACTAAACTAAAGGCGGCGATATACCAACAGGTTATCATTACCTCTAACGAGATTTTTAGCCGAGCTTCTCTTTCCAACTTGTGGTGTGTTGCTTTTGAGTTTTTCCTACAAGTTGGCGGGACCGACTCCGAACGACACTTGCAAAGCAAATGAATTTTTTACTGAGAAGCTTCTCATGGCAGAAATACACCCGGAGAGTTTGCCAAACTACTGCCGAGGGGCGACCCCGTTTAGAAAAATTCTTTTTCTAAATAATTTTTGATGTTACTTTTGTCGGGCATCGAACCGCCACGACTTGGTGTACAAGGCCGAACACTTAACCGCTACACCACGGCGGCCGCCGCAATAAAAAAGCAACAATAACAATAGCGGAACAAACCAAAAAAAAAAAACTTGGAAAATAAATGAAAGTCGCGCTTGAGTAGAAATGCCCAGCGGCAAGGTGCTCTTCAGTCAGTATGACTTGTTGAGCGACAACGAAACGGCAGAACTAAGAGCAAGGCAAGGCTGAGTCCCCTTCTTCATCACACTTGAACAAGCATGTCTAACTAGGAGCAACGAGTGGCTGAGTAAAGAGTCTGCAGGTCGTCCTAGTAATAGGTACACCGACGCCGAAGGGTGTAAGAGTAGGTTGCCTCCCCGTTAGTGCACACTGGGTAACGCTAATTGGCCTACACGGCTAGTTTCTTGTATTGCCGGTTCTACGAGAACGTTACTGGTACCTTATGCTCTACCCATCGTGCCGAAACGACCCGGCCGTTTTCTTATATCGACCCGGCCAAGAGCAATACACTGGGGGTGACCCTGTCTGACATTTAGGCAGGGCTACACCTCGTTACAACAACAACAACGTGATACCTATGCCAACGCTGGCGTCAACTAACAGGTAGAGTTCATATGTATATACCAACCCGTCATTCGTTAACGTCAACAGGGGGTCGATGGTAACGTTTCTGTTGATATTGGTTTATTTCAGAACTTTTTTATCACCGCAAATGTTTGCTCAATTTCGTGCTCAATTTGACCAATTTGCTTAAAATTTTTGTTGCAAACCATTATACCCAGATGTGCCAGTGCACAAAAAAATTGCAGTAGTTTTTGATAGAAAAAAAAAAAAAAAACATTCCAGTAAACCCCAAAAATTGTCCTATTCGGGGATCTTATCCCGGTAAAATCAATATTAAAAGTTCAGAACTCAATTGAAATTTTTTTTTCTAAACGGGGTCGCCATTCTCAGTGGTTTGGCAAACTCGACGAGTCTATTTCTTGAACAGTGAAATAGAAATCTTAACCCTTCTGGAGAGAATGACTCCACTGAAGATAGCAGGACGTTCTTAGGTGACATCGGGAAATCTATTAAACTGTTCGTAAAAAGACCACATACAACCTGATTTTTCAAAAGGCGTCTGTCAAATTTAGGGACGAAAAATTCATGGTCGTACCAAAGGTCCATATGCGCCTCTCAATAAATCCACGTCGGAATCCAAGTCGGAAAGTAACTTTGTCCACTCCCACTTCGGCCCAATTTCGGTCTGTAAACCTACTTATGCTATAAAAGCTCATTTACACGGGTCGATTTGCGATTTTTCATCGTTCCACCGTGTAAATAGCAATTCGATCGATCTACACCTTGTATTTGAAGGTGAAAGCAGTGGAACGACAAAAATCGACCATGTTTTGTGTTCCATGAACAGTTTGGACTTGATTTATGAACATTTTTAACTTATTCTGAAAACTTATTGGGCTCATTTTAGGAACATTTTGGTCCAAAAAATTGTGCTATCGCGTGCTTATGCTTGCCGGCGTCTTTGTTCTATACAAGCCAAATCCTTTTGCAAGGTGGTTTCGACCCGCAATATGTGTTCTTCTCTTCTCAGCTATCAAATCGCTTACGTTGCTGCTTCGTCTGACATTTTCAATGCGGGAAAACCACCTTGTATAACTTCGCCTTGGAACGGTGTTTTCTCTGAGTGGAGCAGCACTACACCCAAGACCAGACAGGGGTGTACTGATGTTGATAGTCTTTTGGCGGATATGCATCCGATACGTTCCGGTGAATTGCACCTTGCGATACCAGTCGGGCGGGTCTTGGGAAATATTTTGTTGGATTTTAACCGCTTCTTACGACAGGCATATTCTAAGATTCTACTCTGTTGAAACTGCTAGTTTCTCTGGATTAATTGAGTTTTTGTGTGACGAAATGGCTAAAAAATTGCCGAGCGGATATCTTAGGATAAATGTTCTCGATTAATGATCCGTTCGTTTTATGGTAACTTTGAGAGGAGATTGTTGAAGCCTCCACACATGGGTATATAATATACGCTTTTACTTGTATGTACTTTAGTTTTGAATGAGAGTAAAATTTGAGAAAATGGCTGATGATGCAACGGAAATTATGCAACGGAAATAGAAATTGTAGCATAATTTTAGCTAAATGAGCCGAACTCAAATAGGAGGTGAAATTCTAGGATTTAGCTAACATTGCACAAATTTTAATAGTTAGGCCGAGCAGAATTCATGGATGTTACCAATTATGGCGTTTTACAGGGTTGCCACATATCCCAATTTTTTTTTTTAATATAGAGCTAGATATGCCAATATGGGTATCAAATGAAAGGTATTTTCGACCGTATTCCAAATAAGATAATTTCAAGCAGGGTTGCTACTTAGTGTTGCCACCTAACCGCAATTTATTAATTTTTTCGTATACATACCTCGTGAACTGCTTGACCCCTTTTTATAAAATTTGGCATATAGGCAATTTGATTCATTCTAAGATTATATACATGGGTGATGCCACTTGGGGCGGTTTACCGGGTTCCCACTTATCCCATTTTTTTTATTTTATACTTTTCATTTGCAATAAACATTTCTTCTTCTCCATATGGTTTTAGTTACGATGACCGCAAGAGCAGAGCAGTACAGTGATGTTTCATCGTGCCGCATCTCTGTAGGTATGCTTCGTGTTTGTACTCATATGCACGGTTAAGTGATCGAATATGCAGCAGCAGACCAGTCGACTCGACAGCGCCTCTTTTCATCTTTTTTTCTTTCTGGATAGCTGCGTTGTTGTTGGCATTTTTTATACTTACAATTGTTTTTTTTTTTTTTTATTATTCATCATACCTTTTTAATCACTAAACCAATACGATTGTTTGTGATCGCCAGTTAAGCTTGAACGATTTATAATTAAACGATCAATTATCCGAGTTAATTCACTGCCTCGTCAGCTGTAGATTGAAACAGAAGTTTTGGGGTTAGTGCGAGTTTTCCACTAAAAACGACTGTTTTTAGTTTTTTTTGTTCCAACATCTCGTTAATCGCCTTGTGCTACCAAGAGATTTTAAGTGCTAACTTTTTTGTCACGTGATTTTTTTCTAATTTTTTTTTTTTGCTAATTCACATAGTTTTTCTCGATCAATAAAAAACGCAAACTAACGAACATCAGTGAAAGGTATATTGTGTTAAATTATGATAAAAATAAAAAATAAAGCGAAAGTGTAAAATATTAAACGTGCTCAACAAATTAAAACATCAGATTAAAGGTGTGAGTAATAAGTAAGTGGCGATTGAATAAATCACCTGTAAGTGATAATAAATTAACTTAATTTGTTATATGTATTGTGAAACCTGAATGGGCGTATAAAGGGGGGAAGGGGGGTGAGGGGGTTGGAAGAGAAACGGAGCGAGTATCGGGTCCGTTCACCCTTATCGACTCGGGACTTTTTGCTTTACATCTTCAGGCTCATTTACACGTTCCACTGCCTTCGACAAATAATCGACCAGAAAATCGACTCATGTAAATAATCCTGTAAAGATAGAAACTTTGGTTCAGTCATATTCACACCTCGAATTCGTGGTTATCCTTCCGAAGAAGGGGGAGACCCAAACCATAAAGGTCTGTCTTACGTGCATATACGAATGTTCCGGACCAAGCAGGATTGCACTTAAGTTGAGTCTAAGCTCACACCGCCAACGACCCTGATCTACCGACACTTTGTCAGCACTGATATGGACTGGTACATTACGGTGAATATCTGCTTGTGGTACTATTCCGTCTGCCTTGACAACGATTTCGTTTGACCCCGAAACCGTGGTCGAAGCAGTCCCCTATTTCGAGAGGCACATCCACCTCTGGTATATACTAAATTCCAACTAACAGAGACAATAACCTTTCCAAGAAAACTTGCCCTAGTAAGCTGTTATGACCATCGTGATCCCGATTCAGGAATATAAATATGACAGTGGTGGAGCAACAAAATTTGAACAAAAAGGAAGTGCTTCTTGCAGTTTTGTGCCTTTTAGACCAAGATCAGTATTATATGCTAGAAGGCCAAGGCACAAAGCCAATGCTCATGTTCTGTACGTGGGATGAAAATTCCACGGAAATTATAAAAGAGGCCATTAGGGTTTCACATGGGTTTTACATCGACATTACTCCGGTACCGACTGCCAATCGTCATCATTTCTCAACTTATCATCAAGTAATAGATGAAAAAGTTGAACGTCGGTTAGAACACCACACTCAGAAGCGAACCAGCTATATTTTTATGTTACGCGACCCGGCGGCCGCCGTGGTGTAGCGGTTAAGTGTTCGGCCTTCTACACCAAGTCGTGGCGGTTCGATGCCCGGCAAAAGTAACATCAAAAATTATTTAGAAAAAGAATTTTTCTAAAACGGGGTCGCCCCTCGGCAGTAGTCTGGCAAACTCTCCGGGTGTATTTCTGCCATGAGAAGCTTCTCAGCAAAAAATTCATTTGCTTTGCAAAAGCCGTTCGGAGTCGGCAAAAAACTGTAGGTCCCGCCAACTTGTAGGAAAAACTCAAAAAAAGCAACACACCACAAGTTGGAAAGAGAAGCTCGGCTAAAAATCTCGTTAGAGGTTATGATGATAACCTGTAGGTATATCGCCGCCATTAGTTTTTTTTTTATTAGACGCGAGTTCTTACAGCAACATTTCCTGCAAAAACTTTCTTGGAGGTTGTTTTAATATGAATTGTACCAGGAAAATTCCTGCTCGAAAGGGAGTCTTATAAAAAGTGCAGTGACAGTAGAATCAGCTCTTACTTATCTATATAGAAACTTCATAAACTTGAGAGTATATGCTGTCACCTCTTTTTAATAATTTTAGAATTGAGTCATTAAAATATCTATTTTTCTTTCGACCTCCCTCGTCAAAGCGGCATGTTTCCTGTATCTACCATTAGATAACTCAATTAGATAGATTTATGAATCGTTGCGTCAGATTTATTGCCAAAACAGTTTTCAATTTGACTTATACTTCCTTCATTTTAAATACTAATGTTTTATCAAGATCAACGCGTGATTACCTTACAAGTCACTTATGCATCAGTTCTCGATTTATCAAATTTCAATACCAACTTTGGCAGGTACATGAAAAAGTATCGGGTTTGAGTTGAAATGTTCAAGACTTAATTATGCGCATGCAATACAAATTACACCACCCGCTGAAAAGACAAGCTAAGGAAATGAGGCCAAAAGTTACACGTTTGAGTGCAGAAAATAACTACAACATGCCAGAGATAATGAATTCTAGACCTAAATATTTACATATATAAAATAGCATATGTGAGTCACCTTTGGGGTATCAATTACTATTTAGTATCTGGGTGACCCAGCTTGCTCGGTGCTATCAATTACGCGCTAACTTTACTTACCCAAAATGATCCCAAAATGACCCTAAAATAGTCCTAAAATAATCATAAAATGATCCAAAAGTGATCCCAAAATGGCCGCAACATGATTCTAAAATGACCCTGAAATGTACGTACCCAAAATGACCCCAAAATTATCTCAAATGATCCCAAAATGACCCTAAAGTAATCCCAAAATTATCTTAAAATATTCCCAAAACGACCCCAAAAATAACCTTAAATGTTACAAAAATTATAAAAAATTTAACCCAAAAATAATCCCAAAATTACCCTAAAATTATCAAAAAAAAAAATTATCCAAAAATTATCCCAACTTGATCCGAAAATGAACCCGAAATGATCTCAAAATATCCCCAAAGTGATCCAAATTTGATTCCCAAATGACCCCAAAATATACGAATACAATACGGTAAAATGGTTACCCTGGGCGGCAACCCAAGTTTCATCCAAATCGGTCAAGCTGTTCTCGAGATAGGAACGAATATACAAATATACTGTGGTAAGGTGGCAACCCTACTTGAAAATATTTCAGATGGCATGTCGCCGAAAATATTTTTCATTCGATACCCATATTGCCATATCTTGCTGCACAATTGAAAAAAAAAAATGATATTGTGGTAACCCTGTAAACCGCCCCAAGTGGCAAACCCGAAGTGGATAGTCTTAGAATCAATCATACTTTCTTTGTGCCAAATTCCATACAAATCAGTTAAGCTGTTCCCGAGATAGTACTGAATATACAAATATGCTTCGGTAAGGTGGCAACCTTACTTGAACATATTTTAGTTGGCATGTCGCTGAAAATACCTTTCATTTGATATCCATACTGGCATATTTTGCTACAAAATTGAGATAGGTGGCAACCCTGCAAACCGACCCAAGTGGATAGTCTTAGAATCAATCCAACTATCTATATTCAAAATTTTATCCAAATCGGTCGAGCTGTTCTCGAGATAGTCCGGATATACAAATATACAAGTTTAGCTGGTTTAAAGTTATAAGATATAGGCCTACAATTGAACTTGAGTTTAAATCGCTAATTTCAGTTCATAAAATGTCTAAACTAGTTCCGAGCGAACTAGTATTTTTTAAAATTCTAATAGCTATAATATCCGACTATACTCGAATCCATATCCGATAAAAGAGTGATTTTGTTTTTAGCCTTCATTTCAAATTGTATCAGTAAAGCAGCTAAGCGTGACTGACTTTGCTACTTGTTTCCACAAAAAAACAAGAAAATTAAGTTGTACTATAAAAAGCAGTAATTTCACACTGTTTTGTTGATTAATTGAGTTTTAATGAGCCATGAATAATCAAATATAATAATAATTGATTGATTTGTCGTTCAATAGTAAACGAAGTGACAGCTGTCAAAATAATATTGTTTAATTGATTGATTTGGCCTAAACTAGTATATCAATAAAATATTAAGGTATCAATAAAGTGTCAAAAAATTTCTGAAATGTTGACAATGATCTGTTTTGAAAATACTTACATATGTGATGGGTACACGTGTAGTTGGTAGTCTAAAAATTTTCCTCTATCTTGTTTTAATTTCATATTTGTATTTTATTACATCTCTGTAAATAAAGTAAACTCTCTGCCATGATAACTTAATTCTAATCTAAGATAATACCGCAATCGTAAATTTTACTACAACCCGCTGTACTATCTTTGCTTTCATAACAATTTCCACTCGTGCAACTTAATTTACACCTCAAAAAGCATGAATAATAAACAATTTATTGACAGTGAGGTAAAATAATATTTAAACACATTTGTATGTACATATATTAGGGTGTTGGTTTTCTAAAAAAAAAAAAACCCTCAAATTTTTCTCGACTTTTATCCCCGAATAACTTTTTTAACACAAACGGAATCGATGGGGAGTTTTGCAGTTTTCTTCCTAAAGTTTTTGAGAAAAATCCTGAAAAGACCATACGTGGCATATATTTTCATATAATATTTAGAGCTAATTTTACAACTGCGATATCTCAGAACTGGTTACTCTAAGAGAAAAAAATGCCAGGACCATATTTGTAGAGAATTTCCAGGTCTACAACTTGGTCTCAGATAATTTTTGGAAAAAAGTTACCATTTTCGAGACAAATCCAAAAAACCTACAATTTTGACCTTTGAACCCGAATAATTTTTTAGCACACATGGGATCGATGAGAACTTTTGAAGTTTTCTTTCTGACGGCGCACCTAAGCTCTCTACCAAAATTTGACTCTGTGGGAATTATTGTTGTTTAATCACTATTTTATGTCTATTTTGACCGGAGTAACTTGAGTGGACACGAGACCGGGTCGGTGCCCATACAAAAAAAGTTTGCAAGTATAAATTCTCAGAATGAGGCATACTATCTATATGCCGAATGTGATCCAAAGAGCTCCAGCTTTTTCCGAGATATTTGCCGATATAAGAAGGAATGAATAAAATGGGGTTAGGTGGCAACCATGCCTGAAAATATCTTTCGTGGTATATGGAAGAAAATAACTTTTATTTGAGACACTTATTGACATATCTTAATCAATATTTAAAAAATAATGAGATAGGTGACAACCCTACAAACAGCCAGAAGTGGCAACACACAAGTGAAAAGTCTTATAGTACATTTACATCGCACCAAATCTCATTTTCCAAATTTGGAATTCCATTGTATTTGGCTCATTTGCCGAACAGTAGAAACCACAGTTCCTCAAAATAGCAACCCTACGGCTGTTGCACACTTAGAATCGCCCAGCAAGCACCTTAATGGGCAATTGAAACTAAAGTTTTCATTTGCGTCCCCCTTTTTCATTTCGGGTAGCGTTTTAGAGCTGAAATATTCACTTACTGCATGCAATGAGATAATCCGTGGAAAAAATTGACTAATTTATCACCACTAACTTAACAATTCTTAGTATCTAATGCATTATTGTGCTAAGAAAATAAATACACAAACTGCAGCGACAACAAAATATCGTAAATATTTTTCAACAATTTTATTTATTTTTAAATTATTTTTTAAGTAAATATCTATGACTTTAAACTTATTATTAGCGCATTCTTTTGTTTGATTGCATGACTGTGTAATAATTACTGTGCATTTGTTATATATCACGATGCGGCAAAAAACAGGTGATAACTGTAGGCTATAATTTACGATTGGGCTCGCGTGATTGCTACATTTTTTGCAAGAGTTATTAGTAGGCAGTGACTGATAAAAGAAGAATTTAAATGTACATACTCGATATTGCACTTGAGACTGTTTTGAAAAAAAAAAAAAAAAGTGAGTTACTCAAACCCTAAAACGAGGTATGTAGTTCTTCCAGGTCTTAATTGTAATTTTTATAAATAACTCGAAACCGAAAATTGCCAGTTTTTTCACTGATCTAACTGAAGCCAAATGCGAAGTGGCTCATTTGAATTCCCCAAATTTGGTGCAGTGTAAATGTACTATTAACTTTTGTTAATTAATAAAAGTTTTTATTAAAATGAGAAAATTCAGAGATCAAAAAAATTAGGGAAAAAAATTATATAACATACTTATTTTCTCATTTTAATTAAAACTTTTATTAATTAACAAAAGTTAATAGTACATTTACACTACACCAAATTTGGCGAATTCAAATGAGCCAGTTCTTCAACAGCGTGTACACTGGCAAATTTGCATTTGACTTCAGCTTCCCTGCATGAACCTTCTACAAGAACAAAAAGCCACCGAAAGAAAATGCATTACCGTGATGATTTAAACACCTGGAGAATAATAATAAAAGAAGTGTCTTTTTCTGGTAGAGTTGGCCTATTTGCTTGAAAAGTTATCACACGTCAATTACCCATTACAATTCTTGCTGGCCAATCCTTAATGTGGAACACCCGCAGGGTTGCTATTTTGAGAAATTCTGGATTATATTGCTCGGCAAATGTGGTCAAATGTGACGGTATTCCAAATTTGGAAAATGAGATTTGTATGGAAAAAACGGTGTAAATGTACTATGCAAAAAATTTAAAAATATTAAAATAAATTCCAAAACAGCCCGAATGACAGCTCGGAAAATTGTGTTAAACATTCACACATATCTTTTATACCCCTTGTATATTACATTAACTTAATTATTGACAGTTTTATTCGTGTCACATTTATAAAATTGCTCACACACTTGGATACATACAAACATACGTTTAAATTTTAAAATAAAATTTATAAACGGATGCATAGCTTAAGGTGTTTGTACTGAATATAAAGTCAGCGTAATTTTTCAAGTTCAAGAGAAAAATTGTGTAACATAGGAGTATGTCTTTCATTCAGGGAGCTTAACGATTGCGAGTTTTATAAAAGCTTTTAATTTAACTATTCGATTTTTTGTTATATGGGAGAAAATGTATGATGACTTCAAAAAAAAAAAATCTAACAATTAAAGGAAATGTTTAAGGTGCTTAATAGTACATTTACACCGCATCAAATTTTGCAAATTTGGCAAATTTGGCGAATTTTTTCTATACAAATCTAATTTCCAAATATACAATCCAGAGTTACTCAAAATAGCAATAGAATCACCCAGCAAGAACCTTAATGGGCAATTGACGTGTGACAACTTTGGCTCTATGCACAGCTGTAAAAAACAATTTCAACTACTTTTTTTTAAGAAAATTAGCGAATTCTACTAGGAAAAGACAGAAGCCTTCTTGACTATTCTTTTTTTAATATTCTACGGGTGTTTAAATCATCATGGTAGTGCATTTTCTTTCAGTGACTTTTTTTTCCTGGTAGAAGAATCTTGCAGGGTACATGAAGCCTCACTTGCTCATTTGAATTCGCCAAATTTGGTGCGGTGTAAATGTACTATAAAACTTACACTTTTTTGGAATGAATTGAACGGGCTGGGCTACAAATCCGCATACTCCGAAAAATTCTGAAAATCTGAAAAAAGTTGAAAATTTTCAAGAAAATTCGTCGAATTTTTGCGAAATTTTCACAATTAGAGATCGAAAAAATATGTCAAATCAAGCGCCTGATACACTCTGGAAAATTTGTTAAAGTTCGTAAGAAAGTCCATTAAGACTTCTAAAATTACATAATTTTAATATTTTTCATATATTTAAAAGACTGTGTAACAAATCTCCACATTTGAATTTTTTAAAGGATAACAGGATTCTTTGCAAGGATATTAAAAAAACGTATTCACAAGAAAAGGACATTGGAATCTCAATAGAATTTTAGCATATTGCGTAACAATATTTTTTCTAGCAAAAATAAGTGAGTACGTCTTGAAACTTTGCAATTTTATTTATAGGTCATACACAGCGTATGAGTAACATTTATCTGTTCTTTTCATACTTGAAGTTTGTCAGTATAGTTTTGAAATTTTGGGACAGTCTAGTGTATACTTATTTTTGTAACTCACTGTGGATTAACAATTAAACACAATACAATCCCTTGTACACAAAATTCCGCTAGATGGCGCACTGATCGAGGTTATTTAAAATTATTGGAAAGAAGAGGGAATCTTACGATCAATTTTTGAGTAACTTCCCTTTAAGCTAGAGATTTGAAAATTGAAAACGTTTCCGGAACCCGTCGACAACGCGGTATTTTGTTTGAAATTGCTAATTTGCAATTTATTTGTAACTGACTTCCTGACGACCTAGGCACATGAAGCTTAGCATATATGTATTTCAGGAGTCAATGATCATTTCCCATTACGTTCTTAAAGGCAACATGACAAAGCTGTGGGGACTGTGATTCATGTTGTTGTTGTTGTTGTGGCTGTAGCCATACTCTGCCCTGCCTAGTCGGAAGATCCACTTATAAAAAGTTACGTGACAGACCAGACAGGGGTTGTACGGGTGTTGACAGTTCTTTGCCGGATGAATCCGGTACGTTCCGGTACTCCCTTGCGGTTTTGCCCGATTGTCTTGGATTTTAGTCGCCTCTTACGACCGGCATACCTACCACGGGCATATTCTAAACCCCTAACCCGCAGGGGTTGTCATTCATGGTCTAGCAGGGTTCTTGCAACTTGACACCTGCTTCGAATCGAGCTATTGTAGGCAGTAATAAAAAATATAAAAATAAAAAGATGATAAACATTTTTTAAAGACTACCTTTGAATAATCCCGGTAAAAAATTAGCAGCACAGTTTTCGTTAAAGAAAGACTAGGGTTCCGTGACTATGGTTATAAAATTTGAGCTATACCAATTGTAATCAATTTTTGAGATACAACAAAAAAATATTTTTTTTTTTCGGTCCCTGTTTATGACGGTTTTTTTTTTTTTGTATAGAAACGTGCTACTCACTTTGGACGTGCTCTAATAGTCATTAACGTTGACGTTCAACAATAGCAAATACAATAAAGTGAAATATTAACGGCAATTAAAACATTCATTTATTTATGTGCCAAAATGGAAATAAATTTATTTCGAGCAAAAAAAAAAAACACAACAACAAAATTATAAAAACTTTTATTTGGTCATAAAAATTCGTTGACAATGCGTTAATTTACAATTTTACCTGATTGCCTATATACACAAATGCAAATGCAGTGAAGATTATACGATATATAGTTTATGACTTATTTGAGAGATTGACAGGTGACGGCAGCACTTACTTAAGTGGTTACTTAGCTAGATGTTCAGTAGTGTATGTAGTTCCAAAGGAATAGGTATGTATGTATGTACATATATAAGTCAATTCAAACATTTAAAAGAGCTTTAAGAGAGATTAAGTTGAAAATATAATTTTGCTGCATCTAGGCCCCATAAAGCGTCCTTAATAGGGGATAACAAAAAAAAAAAAAAAAAAAAAAAAAAAAAAAAAAAAAATGAGCTACATATATCACATTAGACCAGATTGTTTGTCTACTTGTTAGTTAATTTTTGACTAAGATCTAACTAAGTGATAAGAAAAAAAAAAAAAAAAAAAAAAAAAAAATTATGACATAAAATTTGAGCTACATATATTATATCAGATTATACCAGATCATAACCTTCAAAAGGAGCAGCATATCAAAACCGAAGTGCCGCCTTTGAAATTGCATTGTCATTTTCATTTTATAGACACCTAAGCAAACATTCTAATAATATTTGTCCATGTGCTCATATTTTTCTCAATTCTCAATTAATTAGGTAAGTGTTTCGAACAGCATTTAATATTTTATCAAGCACCTAATCGTAACAATCGAACAGTAGCTCGAAAAGGTGTGATATACATCGACAGTAATAGACGATTATGGTACTTAAACTTTGAATAGCTAGATTAGATAACAGCTATTTCGATTACATAAGAATAATTGAAACAAGTAAGGTAGTCTAAGTTCGGGTAAATCGAACATTAAATACCCAAAGGTAGTTTTCATATGATTTGTGAAATTTTCCAATTCGGAAGTGGGCGTGGTTGGGAAGCAATTTCGTCCAATTACACCAGGCATACTCCCTATTATGCTAGTATACCTTGTACCAAATATCATCGTTCTACAGTAAAATTATGACCCGTGATATTTAAAAAAAAAAAAAAGTGGGCGGTGCCACGCCTACTTTTAAAAATTTATGAATAAATCATAATCAAAAGACGAGGGGGCTCATCCTACCAAACTACATCATTTTAGCCATTTCCGTTACCGCATTATATCAATTTAGATGTTTTTTGAAGTTTTCGATATCGAAAAAGGGGGCGTGGTTATCATCTGTTTTCGCCCATTTTCAATAGCAACCTACCTTGGCCAGAAAGTAACCTGTATACCAAATATCATGCAAATATCAAAATTTTTACTTAAGTTATCGTGTACACGGACAGACGAACGGACGGACAGACGGACGGACGGTGATGTCTTAATGAACTCCTCTTTTCGACCTAAGAACTTTCATATATGGAAGTCTATATCTATCTCGATTATTTTGTTACGTTACGTCCCTGCAGTCAACTTAACTAGTTTTATACTAATCAAATACCAGTCAGCTAGGCGGCTTCAACTAGTTCGAGTTCTGTAATTTTTCCATATTAGCAACTGGTATTTTTAACACGGCGATGTCCTACGAGATGGCAATTGTCCTTCTCTGCATCAGCACCATACCAATTGGCTGACTAGTCAGCCTCTGCATCAGGAATATACCAGTTGATATACTTGTTATTATACACATCAGTATCATACCATTTAAGATACTAGTTCGTATATACGTCAGGATCGTACCAGTTGAAAGAATAGTTCATATATACATCAGAATCATACCAGTTGGCAGACTAGTTCATATATACATCAGAATCATACCAGTTGAAAGACTAGTTCATATATGCATCAGAATCATACCAGTTGACAGACTATATCATATATGAATCAGAATCATACCAGTTGGCAGACTAGTTCATATATGCATCCGAATCATACCTGTTGACAGACTACTTCTTATATGCATCAGAATCATACCAGTTGACAGACTAGTTCATTAATGCATCAGAATCATACCAATTAACAGACTAGTTAAAAAAATCATCGGAATCATACCAGTTGTCATACTAGTTCATATATGCGTCAGAATCATACCAGTTGATATAGTAGTTCATTTATGCATCAGAATCATACCAGTTGACATATCAGTTCATTTATGCATCATAATCATATCAGTTGACATACTAGTTCAAATTTGCATCAGAAATATACCATTTGACATACTAGTTCATATATGCATCAGAATCTTACCAGTTGACACACTAGTTCATATATACATCAGAATCATACCGGTTGACATACTGCTCAGTCTATGCGGCAGGACATACTAATCATTATGCCCATTCAGATCGTACCACTTGTCATACTAGTCCACGAATTTGACATTCATTCCAGTTGGTATACTAGTCGGTCTATGCACCAGTATCATAGTCAGCCTATACATCAGCAATATACCAGTTTATTCTTTAGAAAGCAGCGACTATTTGTATTTACCCAAACACGAAAAAGCATCTGTGAATTACAAGGTAAAAAAGAAGCAGTTACAAGAGAAAAAGAAAAGCAATTGTCCTCTTCTGCATCAGCACCATACCAATTGGTATACTAGTCAGCCTCTGCATCAGCATTATACCAGTTGATATACTAGTTCATACACAGCCAAAAATGAGCTAAAGGCTCTGAGTTCGATTCTCGGTAAAGTTAACACAAGTTTTTTTTTCTATATTTTTTAAATTATGTTGTTTATTGTATTTTTAATTTAATTATTGAATTCTACTTGCAATGGCTCCTTTCAAATTCCGCGTTCGTCAAGTTTGATTATATAGGTGAATGCCCAATTGCATTCAACTTTGTAGGATCCACTTTCATAAAGTCTTATTTTTACATCAAAAAGAGTCAAAGTAAGATTGCTTTCATGCTGGGCCATACACTCGAGTTAAAGGAGCATTGGTAGAGTTAATTTATATTGTTGTTGTCAATATACTCAAGTTAATGCCGCAACGTAAAAAAAAATGGCGGTTATATACCAACAGGTTGTCATAACCTCTAACGAGACTTTTGCCGAACTTCTCTTCCAACTTATAGTGTGCTGCTTTGATTTTTTCCCTATGAGTTGGCGGGACCTAGTTTTTTTTATACCCAGCTGTACTTGTACACAGGGTATTATAACTTTGTTAGGATAACGGTTGGTTGTACAGGTATAAAGGAATCGAGATAGATATAGACTTCCATATATCAATATGATCAGGATCGAAAAAAAATTTGATTGAGCCATGTCCGTCCGTCTGTCCGTCCGTCCGTCCGTCCGTCCGTCCGTCCGTCCGTCTGTCCGTTAACACGATAACTTGAGCAAATAATGAGATATCTTCACCAAATTTGGCATGCGTACTTATTTGGGTTCAGAATAGATTGCTATTGAAAATGGGTAAAATCGGACCATAACCACGCCCCTTTTTCGATATCGAAAATTTCGAAAAACGTATAAAATGGGTTAATTCAATATTAGAAGCAGCTACAATGATAAAATTTGCAATATCTATTGATTTAGATGTTCTAAGGCCGATTTTATAAAAATTTTTGAAAAGGGGGCGTGGTACCGCCCACGTATATTTGAAGAAATTTTAAAATTTTGACTCTTAATAACTTCAGAACAGTTTATGCTAGTATAACGAAATTTCGTAGAGGACATACTATTGTTGTGGTAAATTCAGCTATAGAAAATAAACGAAATCGCTTCGCGACCACGCCTACTTTTTCATAAAAGTTATATTGAAAGGAGGTGGAAATATTGAAAAGTCCATATCTAATTAACTGATTTCGCTATAATAATATAATTTGGTACATACATCAACTTTCATATTCTTTACCGCCCACTTATGAGTCAAGCAATTTTTAAATTCGACTGCTAACAACTTCAGAACGGTGTGAGATAGATTTACGAAACTAGGTACCAGGCATGTTATGTTTATGTAGAGTACCACCACAGAAAATAAGAAAAATCGGTGAACGATCACGCCCACTTTATGTGCACAGCTGGGTATGTAATGTTCGGTTTCACCCGAACTTAGACTTCCTTACTTGTTTTAATTTAAAAATCTGTGACTGTTCAAACAGTTGAATGCAGTTAGGTTAGGTTAGGTTAGTGGCTGCCGCAGAGGCACACTTAGGCCAGTTTTGAAAAGCCCGTTGTGATACCACCAGCACTAGGAAAGTCAGTCCCGGGACCCGGCCATTTGGAAAATCCCAGTGGTATGGTTTAGACTAGAAGGGAACTCCCAAAAAGCGCGTTCCCGCGCCGCTTAAGGCCGGGCAGTTGCAGATGAGGTGCTTCACCGTTTCCTCTTCCTCATCATCTTTGCAGCTCCTACATCATCGTCGATAGGGCACCCCTTCTGCGTGCCTACCAATAAGGCAGTGCCCAGTTAGAACACCTATTAATATTAAGATTTCTCTCCTTCTTAGGGCGTGAATGCCTCTAGATCTTTTATGATCCCATTTCGGCCAGGTTTGTTTGGATGTCCGGCAACTTGGGGATTGTTGCCACCTTTCGTTGGCTTGGAGTACACACTCCGTCAAGCCAACGAAAAGTAGCAACAATCCCCAGGGTGCCGGACATCCAAACAAACCTGGCCAAAATGGGATCATAAAAGATCTAGAGGGATCATAAAAGATCTGAATGCAGTTACAGAATTTCCATTTGATTTTCAGAAAAATACAATTGACATTCAGAAAATTACAATTGATATTCAGAAAACTTTCTGAATATAAACTGAAAAAGGTGTAGTATGATTTCAACCCGAGTTTCATACATACTTGCATACTAGTACGAACCAGGATTTTTCTGACTAGTATTATTTCGCCCAGCAAATTATAGTTGTATACTAGTATGTTTTCTGATTAGATTGGCATTGATTGGTTTAAGGGTAATCAGCAAAGAACTAGTAAAAAAACATCCATAAAATGTATAGTAAACGAGCTAGGTGTCTGCTGAGTAGTTTGGAATTGATTAGTTTGAAGGTAGTGAGAAATTAACTAGTATGAATACACCACACAATTTTTAGGCGTGGAACTATAATGTTGCTGAGTAGTTTGGCATTGACTGGTTTAAAGCTAATCAAAAATGAACTAGTATGAATACACCACAAAATGTACAGTCAATGAACTACATTGTTTGCCGAGTAGTTTGGCAATGTCTGGCTTAAAGGAAATCAGAAATGAACTGGTATGAATACACCACAAAATGCATAGTCAATGAACTAGAATTTTCGCTAAGTAGTTTGGCATTGAATGGTTTAAAGCTAATCAACAATGAACTGGTATCCATATGCCACAAAATGCATAGTCAATGAACTATATTGTTTGCTGAGTAGTTCGACATTGACTGGTTTAAAGGTGATCAGAAATTAACTAGTATGAATACACCACAAAATGTATAGTCAATGAACTATATTGTTTGCTGAGTAGTTTGGCCTTGACTGGTTTGAAGCTAATCAGCAATGAACTAGTATAAATACACCACAAAATGTATAGTCAATGAACTATATTGTTAGCTGAGTAGTTGGACATTGACTGGTTTAAAGGTGATCAGCAATGAACTAGTATGAATACACTACAAAATGTATAGACAATGAATTATATTGTTTGCTGAGTAGTTCGACATTGACTGGTTTAAAGGTGATCAGAAATGAACTAGTATGAATACACCACAAAATGTATAGTCAATGAACTATATTGTTTGCTGAGTAGTTCGACATTGACTGGTTTAAAGGTGATCAGAAATGAACTAGTATGAATACACCACAAAATGTATAGTCAATGAACTGTATTGCTGGCTGAGTAGTTTGGCCTTGACTGGTTTGAAGCTAATCAGCAATGAACTAGTATAAATACACCACAAAATGTATAGTCAATGAACTATATTCTTTGCTGAGTAGTTGGACATTGACTGGTTTAAAGGTGATCAGAAATGAACTAGTATAAATACACCACAAAATGTATCGTCATTGAACTATATTGTTTGCTGAGTAGTTCGACATTGACTGGTTTAAAGGTGATCAGAAGTGAACTAGTATGAATACACCACAAAATGTATAGTCAATGAACTATATTGTTTGCTGAGTAGTTTGGCATTGACTGGTTTAACGCTAATCAGCAATGAACTAGTATGCATACGCCACAAAATGTATAGTCAATGAACTATATTGTTTGCTGAGTAGTTTGGCATTGACTGGTTTAACGCTAATCAGCAATGAACTAGTATGCATACGCCACAAAATGTATAGTCAATGAACTAGAATTTTCGCTGAGTAGTTTAGCATTGACTGCTTTTAAAACTAATCAACAACGAACTGGTAGGCATATGCCATAAAATGGTTAGTCAATGAACTAGTATGTTTGCTGAGTAGTTCGGAATTTGACTGCAGGGGTAGTACCGTTATGTGGACAAAATTATATTACCCTTGCACTAGTACTAGTATGCTGGGTATACAAATTATTGGAGTTCTATAATAATACCTACTTTATGTGGATTAAATATTTTAAAAGTAAGCAAATATATTATACGTTTTATATTGTTAAATTTTAACTCAATTCACCTTCACCTCTGCTAATCTAGCCCTACTACTTTTATTATATCATAAACTGTGGAAATTTTAACGTTATTAATTTTATACCATATAACATGCTAAGAACAGTAGTGGAGTAATTCCGGATCACTTACGTCTTTAAATTCTCTTCGAGAACACTTTAATTCAGAAAGGGCTTTGGAACAAAAGAGCTTTTCCGAATCGGCAGTCGAGATAAGATGTCTATACACCCTGCGGGTTAGGGTTTTAAAATATGCCCGAGGTAGGTAGGTATGCCTGTCGTAAGACATGAAAGAATTACCCTTCGACCACGGGTACGAGGTCAAAGAAATTGTTCCCAAAATAGTCGGGCTAGTACCACAAGAAGGCTGCTCACTGGAATAAGGACTGTCAACATCAGTACAATCCGTGATGTAACTTTTTATAAGTGGATCTTCCGACTAGGCAAGGCGAAGTACTGCTACAACAACAACAACAACAACAACAACAACAACAACCACAACAACAATAACAATAACAACAACAACAACAGCAGCAACAACAACAACATAAGATTTCTACCCATATACAAAAGTTTTAACGCTGTACATCATCGCTGTAGATCGACTTTTATTCACCCAGTGAAGAAATAATTGGAAAATTTTAATAAAACACCTAGTGCTGATAGAACCGATTCAAAAGGAATACAAACACTATTGAAACACATTTTTTCGTTGCGGAATTTTATTACAAACGGCCATCTCACCACACTCACTGTTACCACATGGATATAAAATGGCCCCCTACTCAAACCATTTTATGGATTCCGCAAACCGAAGATAATTCATTGAAATCATAGAAAATACCAGACCCCATATTTTAACCTAATGCCCCACAGCGCCTCACTGTCTCAGGCTCTTCCTCATCTCTGCAGCTTCTGCAAAAGTCATTAAAGGGGATACTCAGCCTTTCTGCATGTCCCGTAATATGCACTATGAGTAACGATAGTTCCTCCCTTAAAAGTTTGAGTTTGACCTGCTCGCTGTAATCTCTGGCCACAACACCTTTGCATGACTACAGGTACTGATCTTATCCCATCTGTCGCTTGCTTGTTGAACCTACATACACCTCGCAAGGAGCTTACTGGTAGCGAGCGGCATGCCTAAACCATTCCAGGACTGCGAAAACGGAGAGGATGTGCTCCCTCTAGGAAGCTCCTATGTCATCTCGTTTACCCAGTATGCCACAGTGTCCAAGCACCCACACTAGGTGAACCGAGACTTGCTCAGCCATCTCGTTGAGAGATTTGCGGCAGCTCTTTACAGTCCTGGAATAAGGAGATTTTGCCGCCCCGTATCAAAGCACGCCAGTCGTTTCTTTTATAGCTCAACTGACGCCAAGGGAGTTCAAGTCACTTGTTGTTTCGATTCCCTTTTCCTCTGCGGCCGCATTCGGGTGTCGATAGGCCAACCTTGTTTACTGGAGCTTCTTTGTCCATTTGCCATAACATGATCCAGCCAACGGAGCATTTGAGCTTTAATTCGCTACACTATGGTCAGGTCTGCGTAAAGCTTGTACAGCTCGTCGTTAACTTTCCTCCGATACTTGAAATCGATAACCTTCCTAAGAACTTTTTTTCTCAAATACTCCCAGCGCCATCTCATCGTCTCTTGGCACTATCCATGATTCTGAGCCATACATCAGGGCAATGAGAGACTTATAGAGTTTGATCATTGTTCGCTGAAAGAGGATTTTATTTCTCAACTGCCTACTCAGTTCGAAGCAGTACTTGTTGGCAAGAGCAAAATATTTCGTCAGTTATACCGTTGTAGTTCATCAACTGCTATACATCAAAACAAAATTTATGAGGGTGATAAAGTATATCTTTATGACTAAATTGTAGGTAATAATTACTTGCTATTTTTTTAAATATGGCTCTTCGACACATTTTTTAGACTATTCGAAAAATTTTGCGCATTTAAAATGAAAGGTGACAACGACACAAAATAGCTACTAGTTGATTTTGAAAATTTAATTTAAAGGCTATTTTTTTACTGTTTCTTTTGTTACTTACCATTCAGTTGTAATTTTTTGATTTATAACTTCTTCATAGGTAGGTACAGGGGCGGATCCACGGGTGGGGTTTTCAGGTTCAACCATGTGTTTCAAACAGGGACGAATCCAAACCCCGGCTTTCGGGTTCAAATCCTTAGTAAATATTATATAAAAAATATAGCAAAAAAAATACAGTAAAAAATATGCGAAAAATACAGTAAAAAATACACAAAAAATATATTAAGTCACGCGAAAAAAAGTTAAAAATTATACAAAAATAAGTAAAAATTACCCAAAAAATTACGCAAAAAATATAGTAAAAACTACCCAAAAAAATTAAAATTAACACAAAAAATACAGTAAAAGTGCCGCAAAAAATAAAAAAATACACAAAAAAACACAGTAAAAGTAACGCAAAATAAAGTAAAAATTACACAAAAAATTTAGTAAAATTTACATCAAAAATACAAGGAAAATTACACAAAAGCACAGTAGAACATACGCCAAAAATATAGTAAAAATTACACAAAAAACAAACAGTAAAAAAAAACCCAAAAAGTAGTAAAAAATAAAAAAAAAAAGTAAAAGTTACGCAAAAAAAAGTAAAAATTACACAAAATATATGGTAAAATTACGCAAAAAAGAGTGAAAATGAAAATATAGTAAAAATTACGCAAAAACTATAGTAAACAATTTCCCAAAAAATATAGTAAAAATATATCAGAAAAATATAACAAAAACTAAACATTCCTGGATCCGCGACTGAGTAGGTATGTATGTATAAAAAAAAAAGTTGTTTACCAAAAATTGTGCCACACTATGGTGCTATAAATCCATCTACGTCATTCGAGAAACTAGTTTAGTAAAATGTGTTTATTTACTTAAGTTCGACTCAGTTTCCTACGTCACAAAATGAAAACAAAATAATTTTTTTTTGTAGAAAGTCTACAAAATTTGGTTTTCGACACACCCTAATATACATATCTATATAACTGTGTTTGTATAACTCTTTGATTATATCCGCCATGTTATATTGAGCAGCCTAAATTTTCATATTTGCTGATAATATATTCATTATGCGTTTTTATTTTCATTAATTTTATGGTAAACCAAGGGCAGATGGAAATTTCCGAAATGTCAATGAGACAACAATTACAACCATGTTTTGAAAAAATGACATTCAACTTCTTTTTGCCGATTTTGATGATTATTCGGTGAACACAATTTAAAGCGCTATACGAGGTGTGTTCAAAAAGTATCGCGAATTTTGAATTTTCAGTGGTTACGTATATTCGAATTTCGAATTTTTTGTGGCGTTATGTTGGTACTCATGTCTCTCACTTATGCCGTCAAGCTCGGCCATTTTGAATGTTCAGTTAATTGTTGACAGCTGCTTTGCTTGCACGTGTTTTGGATGGTCTTCGATTTTTACCTATTCAAAAAAATGGATCAAAGAACCTGAATCCTGTATCCTGGTTTCCACGTCATAACCA
Organism: Campiglossa producta; assembly: GCA_964058755.1. Classification (NCBI taxonomy): domain Eukaryota; kingdom Metazoa; phylum Arthropoda; class Insecta; order Diptera; family Tephritidae; genus Campiglossa; species Campiglossa producta. The sequence goes on along the minus strand of CAXKVI010000004.1, from coordinate 12,234,818 downwards.
TAAACCCACGATTCGTCACCAGTTATGACCCTCTGGAGCAAATTTGGGTCGTCGCGGACAGAGTTTAACTCTCATTAGCAATGTTCATGCGATGCTGTTTTTGGTCACAATTGAGCAATTTTGGTACGAATTTCCCGGCGACCCGTCTCATGCCCAATTCATTGATAAAAATCGAATGGCACGAGCCAATCGATATGTTAAGGTCCTCAGCAACTTCTCTAACGGTGATTCGGCGATTGGCCAATACCATTTTCTCCACTTCATTAATTTTTTCGTCTGTTGTTGAAGTGCTCGGGCGTCCGGCACGCTCTTCTTCGTTCACATCTTCTCGGCCTTCTGAGAACATTTTGTACCACCGATAAACGTTGCTTCGGTCCAAGGTAGCTTCTCCGTATGCGACAGTCAACATTCGGAATGCATCCGCTCACTTAATTTCGTTTTTCACACACAATTTGATAGGGTTGCTAAGGGGCTTACCCACGAGCGAAACTTCTTCTTCACCAAAAACACTGGACTTCCAACAAATAACACTTTTTTCATTAAAAAACACTTTGTATCTAAATATTTGTGAAAACAACATACTATCATCTATTATTCATGATTTCCGAAACAAAATTAAAGTCGAATAAGCAAATAGTTTGCAAAACAAACTTGCATAAAATACGAAAGCAAATAACCTAAAAAAAAGTGGATAAACAACGAATCGACTTTGTTTTCGACTTAACTCAATACAACTTGGCACAGTTTACGATGAGCACAATAGTGGTATTCATGTAACCATAAAACTTTACCAAATGCGTAAATTAACACATTTACAAGCTCAGTTGAATGAACGCACTAGATTTCGAAATTCCTATTAAAAAGTACGCTCAGAAAAAAGTTTTTGGCTCCAAAGACATGGCTTCTTTAAACTAAGTAAAATATTCTTTAATTTAAAGACTTTTTTCCTCAATTTTTCCTTAAATGGAGGAAAAAAGTCTTTAAATTAAGGAAGCCAAGTAAGGGAAATTTTTCCTTGAAATAAGGAAACTCTTTTTGAGTAAATTCATTAAAAAAAATACATGTCGAACTTTGCTACACACTGAAATCGTCGCGGAAGTTTACCAAATTTGTGTAAACTTCTCTGCATACAAATTTTTACAGTTTATTTACGCATTTGGTAAATTTATACGTTTACGCGCTTTACGCGCTATTTCTACGATTACATGAGTACCCTTAATTTGTTTTCTTAAGAAGAAGTTATAAAACCAAAAAATTACGACGGAATAGCAAATAATAACAAGAAATATTGGAAAAATACCTGGTAATGAAATATGTTTAAAGATTTTGTTGTTTATTTAAAATTGATCATATTGTTGTCTTAGCTGTTCGCATTGTTTAAACTTTTAAGCATAAATATAGTAAGTAGATAGACTTATTGACACGTTAAAAGTTGTTCCTTCAAGCCAACCGAGCGTTAATATGAAAAACATGATCATAAAGAAAAAAATGAAGATCAATAACCTTTTAATGGCGGTTGTTAGCATAAAATTAGTGATGTGAAGCTATTATCGATAAACGAAGTATCGATAACAGAAATAATTTTTGGCTACAGATCCTTTAGTAGACAAAAGTAAATTTTAAGTATCCGAGGATATGTAGTAAAAGTAAAAGTAAAATGGAACAGCTAAAGGTTCATTTACACGAGTCGATTTTCTGATCGATTTTTCATCGTTCCATCGTGTAAATAGCAATTCGAACGATCTACACTTTGTATTTGAAGGCTGAAAGCAGGGGAAGGACAAAAATCGATCAAAAAATCGACCAGTGTAAATCAGCCTTAACAGGGATGGGCATTACTAGAAAATTTTTTTTTATTATTCCAAAATATTTAAGTGAATAAACAATATTCAAAAAAATCAAAGTACCATTTTCGGGATCATTTCAAAATTGTTTCAAGATCATGTACTGTTTCGAGATCATTTCGGTACTGTTTCGGGATAGTTTCGGGACTGTTTCCGGAAAATTTCCGTAATGTTTTGGGATCACCTCTGGATCATTTCGTGGGCTGTTTTGGGATCATTTTGGTAACACTGCTATTTTCGAATAAAAAAGACTCATCACTCAAAACTTTATAAATGATGAATAATTTTTTATTTTTTATTTGATTAACCCTGACAGGTAATCCGTTTTTTGTATTTGCTTTATAGAAAATCAAATTAATTTCTTGAGTGAAAAAAAAACTCACCTACTAGAACTATCGTGAAACCATTGAACTTTCGAAGACCAGTCGATAATTTTGTTCCATTTGCAAAATCGTGAATATTGCTTCGATAATAATCGAAGCTATCGATGCTAAGTCTAAATATGTATAGTAAGCTTGAGCTATTCTGAGTATCGAAACTACCAATTATGACAACATCTTTGCTTTGACACCACTAACGCAAAAAAAATGTTAATATTATATGAACATATTTGCCTGCTAAACATTTCTAAGAATTCCCAATCAGTTTAATCTGCGTTGAAAGACTTCAAAGATAAGTACTCAAATAACTTGAATTGTGTAAATTTGAGAAATTAAAAATTAACCCTTTCGTGACTACTGGGATAATAAATCCCAGCGAAATTCGAGCTTATGAGTTTTATTTTCTCTATGGAGTTAATTTTCCTCTCAAGAACCTTAAAAAACATAGCATTTTCACTGATTTTTTTCATGAAATGTGCCAAAAATTGTAATTTTTTTAAATGTTTGTATGGGGACTGCCCCAAGTTGGGTTTTAGGGGGTGTACCACTGGCATGGGTAGGTCGGCCCTTCAAAGTTAGTACGGGTCGGTTTTAAATTTGGACACGATTGGGGGCACTTTAAATGGGTCAACTTAGGATTTTTCGAACTATGCCGCTCAAAGTCAAAAGTGAAAAGTCGGGACATCAGAAATGGTTTTAGAGGTATGCTTCCGTCGGCATGATTTTGATCCCTAAAATAAGATTTTCCTTGTCACTTGGGCGATTTTGAAATCAGTACTATTTTAGGGCGCTTGAGACTAAAATATTAGATTTTGGTTTATGCTGCTTATCTTGAAAACTTGAAGTCCTTTCAAAAAAAATAAAATTGACATAAGTAGTAAGTAGTAGTTGCCTCTCGATTAAATATAAACAAAAAATTAGATTCATTGTCAGTTAGTGCCAATAAAATGATATCAAAACCGGAAAACTGGATAAAGTTTCCAAAAATTTCAACTTCTGGCTTAAAAAAAGGGTCAAAATTGATTTTTTAATGAATTTTTTTTTAAGAAGAAACTGAAAATACGGGGTTCGTGTATAACTCGACCAGATGATCAATCTCTACTAGGTCGCTTCAAAAGTATAAAATGGCCGTAGCATTGTGTAAGTTTTCAGCCCAATATTTAGGTATCGAGAAAATTTTTCGCTGAAACTAAAAAAAACTCCGTCCCAAAAGGGTTAAAGTGACACAAGATAGTAGAAAACTGTATTTTCAAGAAACAAACTTTGGATTTCTATGCTACTAGGAGGTTCTGAATCATGTTAAGCTCATCTGCTGGAGAACAAAGTTTCGATTAGTAGAAAGTCAAAAACGATCACTGTGAAAACACAATGGGAACGATATCGTTGAGCCCGTATGTGGATTTTAGTCGCCCCGAAAATTTAGAATTAACTGCGTTGAATGGAACTAACTTGAGGATAATCTTCATAGCTAATTCCCATAAATTAAGCGGATTTAAGAGTATAAAAAAATTTTGCGCCAGCAACATTCTTCAGAAAAAAAAACAGCAACAAATACAAGCAAAATGAAAATCAGCTGTTCACTTAATGCTCAAAGTTTTGTGTGTCAGGGTAAAATTTGGATTTTATAAAAGAGCATCATTTAAGCGGGATTAAGTCCGTGTGTGTGTCCATAGGATTACGTAAGTTATACCTACATTAGGTATATTATAACCCCTAATCCCCACGTTCCTTGTTAGGTAGTTTTACCTACGTGGAGCACTTAGAAAAATTATAAAAATTATGAATCATCAAAAAAGTACCAAAATTACAAAGTTCGTTGACAAAACGTGCAATAAATCCATAAAATAATAAATTGAAGCTATTCGCTTGGGTAGAGTTGCTAAAATCACATTGGGCGTAAAGCGTAAACAACAATTTTTTTTTCAGCTTTGAAAACCTTGATGTTTGGTGGGGAGAAATTTTAAATTTCTGTTTTTTTTTTTTTTTTTTTCAAATTAAACTAAAGGTTTTCTATAAAAAGAATTTCTATAAAATTTAGTTCAATTTAGAGTTGGGAATTTTAGTTCATTAAAGTGATCAAAGATTTCGAACTAGTTCACCAAAAGGAACTAGTTCATGCAGTTCATTTTTAGCTCAGTGAACTACCCAAGTCTAGCTCAATCACTTTTGAAAAAATTATATGAAAACCTTTGTTGCATGTTATTTTTGCATATAACTCCTGAATTTTAAAACTTTTAATTACCCATTAGTAAATTATTTATGTTAATAGAGATATTTGCAAGTTTTTTCAAATAAATAAACTTCATAAATAGTAGCTAATTGCTAATTTGCGAAAACTTAACAAAAATATTTATTGAGCTCGTTCGGCTAATAAACAACTTATGCCCGCTACGTGATCAAGGAATCCTTTTACACCATTTTCTAAGAATACCCTACACACAGAACATTTTTCTTTCAATATGAACCATGTTAAAATAACAAGAAAGATCATGTTAAATTTGCATGAGCTAATCAGACAGATAGTGTTGTTTTAACAGAATTTATTGATAATTTTACAGCAGCTCATGGTAATTTAACAGGAATTCATGTTAATTTAACAGGAAGTCGTGTTAATTTAACACGTAGTCAAGTTTTTCAACACGAGCTTCACGTGTATTTAACAGGAAGTCATGTTAATTTAACACGAAATAAAGTTATTCAACATGAGCTTCATGTTAAAATAACATAATCGACAGTGTTGAAAAATAATAACCTGAAAATGAAAAATTCTCTTAATAGTAGGCATGAGTTTTAAATTAACCATATGAAAAATATCGGCAAAATTGTTTTTTCTTAATCCCAGCCAAAACCGAACATTTCATATTTTTTCGAACCTTTTCAAAGACTAAAATCACAGGCCACAGTCGAACCGAACAATTTAAAAAGGTGTCATAATTAATTCAAAAATTAAAGATTCGCGCGAAATTTTCGGCCAAATTTCGGTTTTGTGGTCGAAGCAGTACTCTCTCAAAGGCCTATAAAATATACCATGCTATGAACTCTTAAGCTAAAAATTCGATCTATATGGACGAGGTTTAAGTGAAGTTTTATAGTTAAATGCGACCGAAACCGAGTGAAAACCTGAAGCTCGGTCAACATCTTACAACAATAGATATTCGTGAATGGCTAGCCATGTTTACTACTCAATATAGTTGACACGAAGGTAAATATTGAAACTTTCAATTTGAAAGTGATAACTACAAATAATAATCTCGTGAGCTGCAACAAAGTGCGATCTCATCTTAAATAGAGATACACAAAAGTTTAACTCCAGGTATTAGATAAGTGTTTATACAAGCATTAGGGATGTTACGGATGTTAGTCTAGCGGAACCGAATATCTCAAATTCGATATATTGGAATGAAAACGGAAAGCTGGGGTTGTATGAGGCGCAAAAGGCACATATCTGGTTTACCTGAAACAGATTGATTCGATTTTAGATTGAAATGAAGCTTTATAATAATCATATAGTCCTTGAGGTTCCGAACTTGAACCGCTATCGAAGCTCTGTAACATCCCTACTATCCAACTGCTCATAGCAACTTTGAAGATTTGTTGTTTGGTAATATATGTATATTTTGGGGGAATTTTTTTGCTAATTCATCACAAAAATAAGTAATTAAGAGTCAAATAGAAAGCTAATTACCGCCAATAAAGAATGTTGTGTGGAACTTTTATCTATTTTTTCCTTATTCGAAGGCCATATTTACATACCTACTCCCACGAAAAACTCGCAGACGTTGACGATCAAACAATGAAAACGTTTTATACTCGTGACATAAATGATAAGAGCTAGATTATTTTTTTGCAAGTTAAGATTTGAGGAAAAAATATTCGAAGAAGGGGAAGGAAAGGATAGGAAAGGAAAGGAAAGGGAAGGAAAGAAAAGGAAAGGAAAGGGAAGGAAAGGAAAGGAAAGGAAAGGAAAGGAAAGGAAAGGAAAGGAAAGGAAAGGAAAGGAAAGGAAAGGAAAGGAAAGGAAAGGAAAAGAAAAGAAAGGAAAGGAAAGGAAAGGAAAGGAAAGGAAAGGAAAGGAAAGGAAAGGAAAGGAAAGGAAAGGAAAGGAAAGAAAAGGAAAGTTAGGGAAAGGAAAGGAAAGGAAAGGAAAGGAAAGGAAAGGAAAGGAAAGGAAAGGAAAGGAAAGGAAAGGAAAGGAAAGGAAAGGAAAGGAAAGGAAAGGAAAGGAAAGGAAAGGAAAGGAAAGGAAAGGAAACGAAAGAAAAGTTAGGGAAAGGAAAGGAATGAAAAAGAAACGTAAAGAAAAGCAGAAAAGGGAAAGAAAAGAGAATAAAATGAAAGGGATCATATTCAAGTCATTTTGAGGTCATTTTGGGGGCGATTTGCGATCATTTTGGGGTCATATTGTGACCATTTCGGGGTTTTGTTGGGGTCGTTTTGGGTTCATACTCCGATCATTTTAGGATCGTATTGAAGGTGATTTTTTGTCAATTTGAGGATCATTTCGTAATTCCTCTTAATTATTTTTTAAAGCCCCACACCCTCATATTGCGCATGCGCAAATAATTTGTGATTTCGTCAATACAATAAAAACAAATAAGATGCTATGTCTTTATTTGTTTCCTTAACACATTCCGTAAATTAGGAAATTAGCAAAATAATAAATCAGTCTTCAAAAACACACATTCGCAAGTTTGGCAAATTGTTTGTCATACCTTGTGTAGGTACATTAGGCTGTCTGCCCAACAATTAATAAGTTAACTTGTATTCGTTCAAAATGGACTTCCTGTTGTTGTTGTTATAGCCGTACTTCGCCCTGCCTAGTCGGAAGCTCCACTTATAAAAAGTTACGTGACGGACCATACAAGGTTTGTACGGATGTTGACAGTCCTTTGCCGGATATGAACCCGATACGTTCCGGTGAATAGTATTTTGTGATACTAGCGCGACTGTCTTGGGAACGATTTTGTTGACCCCGTAGTCGGGGCCGAAGTGGATTTTAGTCGCCTCTTACGACCGGCATAACTACCTTGGGCATATTCTTAGCACGCTTGGGTTTTTTCTTCCTCTTAAGGCTAATTTACACGGGTCGGTTTTTGTCGTTCCACTGCTTTCCACCTTCAAATACAAGGTTTAGATTGATCGAATTGCTGTTTACACAGTGGAACGGAAAAATTTAGAGCCCTTGTCCTTCCCTTTCTTGGCACTTGACTGATGGCACTACTTTTCGATCTGTCTTCCGATATATGTACTTTTCCTTTAGAGTACTTGCAGGACCATAGCTGTTTCTGATATTTGAAATGTTTTTTGCTGAATATCTCTAAAAACGTTCAAGGTAGGGGTCTAAAGAGAAGATATTATATATCAATAGCGTACCCACGGAAAAAAGTTAGTTATGGGGAAAGATCGTGGCACCTTAATATTGAAGGCTGAATATCTCTAAAGGAGTTCATGAGACAGAAATGGAATTGGTATGTAGATTTTCGATATCTCTACCAATCTCACAAACAAAAAGTGGGAGTTATTGAAAAAGTAGGCGTGGTACCTCCCAAACAATCTTAATTTTTTTTTGGAGGGAATAACGAAAATACATAATTGTCTTGGGGGAAGGCAGGGAAAAAGGAAAGGAAAGAGAAAAAGAAAAAGAAGCGAGCGAATAAGACGCAAGGGAAGAATATGATCTAGAAGAAAAATATGTATGGGCTGAGGAGGTCGAAGATGAGATCGAAGGAGAAGGAAAGGGAAAATGGAAAGTGGAAAAGGAATCGGAAACGGAAAATGAAATGGAAAAGGAGAAGGAGAAGGAAAAGGAAAAGGAAAAGGAAAAGGAAAAGGAAAAGGAAAAGGAAAAGGAAAAGGAAAAGGTAAGGGAAAAGGAAAAAGAAAAAGAAAAGGAACGAATTAAATTAGAGCGCTAATTTTTTGGAAGGATTATTTTCTCATCTATACCTAACATTTTAGGGAGTAAGACCAAGTCGACATTTTTTTGAATCACCCTAATGTACATATATACCTTGCACACAACTTTCAAATGTGTCGTCTTAATTTTGATTTTGTACGAAAATATAGCACTTACTAGGCTAAAAAAAAAAAATTTGTACAATCGACCAAATGTTAAACCAAATATAACCCAGCAAAAATTATACTTCATAAATGTCACCTGTGCTACTTTGAATAGACAAAAAAAGTTTGTGTGCTACAGTTTCTAAGTATAATCAAATTCAAGTTTGGAATATTTTCTATCGATTCCAGAAAAAAATAATTGCCCAAATTTGCCCCTCCGACGAAAAGCCCCTTGAAATTTTCATAAAAGTGACATGACGTATACGTAACACTTTTTTTTTGTTAACGAGTGTGTAGACATAGAGATCGATTTGTAGTGCGTTGTCAGACGTTGGCTCAAAAAACCTACGCAAAAGAGTTCCTAGGTCGGGCGGAAAGGTATGTCGGTGGAAAAAAGGCGAATAAAGATTGAGGAAGTTTTAGAAGCAGCAACGCGAGAAAACAACTGCTACATGTTGGGGAATAAGCAAGTACGCAAATCAATTTTCAAGCAGAAAACCGTTTAGCGGACACGCTGTTGTATTTCATTTTATTTTTATTCTGGTATTTGGGTTCATTTTATATCAGGTTCTAATAAACACACCTTTATTTATCATTAATAAAACCAAATTAAAATTCAATTTACATTACTCTTTTTTATTTGACAGATTAATGCGACAGACACGCGATACATGCTGCGAAATTTGGGAAAAAGGCAAAAATCCTAACAAAAAACAGTCGACAGCAAAAGCATTAGCATCAACAGCAGCAACAACGCTGCCAGTACTTTCGTGAATGTTCACCAAACACTCGCAGACGAGAGCCAGATATCGCAAAAAAGTTCCATAAAAAAAGCGAATACCCAACACTACATAGCTTCGAAATATTGTTCACCAACACTGAGCGCTAAAAGTCAAACGACAATAAACCGAGACGACAGCAAACAAATCAACAGCTGAGCCGAGGCAGACGCGCAGCAGCACAGCAGGTACACTAGCGCTCACATACTCCCGCAACGAAACGAAACGACTACCTGCTTGCTTACCGGCTTATCTACCAATTAGCGGGCAAATAAAACAAAAAAAACTACTATAGTGTGTGAGTGCGAAAGAGTGTGTTTGTGCGCTCATATAAAATTTCAATTATTTCGTTTTTGTTATTATACCCAGCGTACTAGTACTAGTACAAGGGTAGTATAATTTTGTCCACATAATAGTACCATTACGTAACGGCACAAAATAATCGAGATAGATATAGAGTTCTTTCTTACTTGGACTAAGTAGGCAATTGAGAAGTAAAGTCCTCTCTCTCGGCAAACGAAGATCACGCTCTATAAATCTCTCATCATACCAGTGCTAATGTACGTACTGTGTCAAGAGAAGATGAGATGGCCCTTGGAGTATTTGAGAGATAAGTTCTCCGGAAAATATATGGTCCTTCCCGTGATGCTAACGGCGAGTACGCAGACCTGACCATAGTTCAGCGAATTAAAGCCCAAAGACTCCACTGGTTGGGTCATGTTATGCGAATAGACAAAGAAACTCCACCACAGAAGGTTTTCCTATCGACACCCGAATTGGGCAGCAGAGGAAGGGGGACGCCTCGACTGAGATGGAAACAATAAGTGGAGGATGACTTGAACTCCCTTAGGGTTTGCAATTGGCGTCAGTTAACGCTAAAAAGGAATGACTGGCGTGCTTTGATACGAAACGGCCAAGGCGGTTCAGCGTCAATAAATGACGCAAGCCAAGTTTAGATATAGAGTTCCAGTTCTTAGGTAGGAAAAAAAAGTTCATTAAGGAATTACCGTGCGTCTGTCAGTGTACATGATAACTTGAGTAAAAATTGTGATATTTGCATGAAAGTTTGTATACAAGTTCTGGCCAATTAATAATGGGCGAAATCGGATGATAACCACGCCCGCTTTTTCGATATCGAAAATTTTCGAAAATCACATAAATTGACATATCTCGGTAGCTGAATCCCCCTGGTCATTCTTTTATGATTTTTCGATACATTTTTCATAGTAGGCGTGGCACCGCCCACTTTTCAGAGAGGCATTATAGGGAGGGAGAAATCGCTTCCCAACCACGCCCACTTCCGAAGTTAAATATTACGAAAATCATATGAAAACTACCGCTGGGTATTTGATGTTCGCTTTACCCGAACTTAGACTTCCTTACTTGTTTTTTTTTTATTATTGTGTTTACAAGCCTATAAAGAGCAGACGTTCAGAGTCAAACGCATTGTTATTGTTGTTAGTTAGCAGAGTGTCGCAGATTTGCTTTTGTTGTCGATCGTCGTATCACAAAACGTTGATTTCGAGTTGAAAAAGTCAGTTAAAGTGCGCGAATTTATCAGAACGTTGCGAGACGCGCAGCCTAAAACAACGGCGTACAAGAGGAATTGTGTAAAAAAAAAAGTTTAAGAGAAATATAAAAAAAAAACCGAAACGAAAAGTGATGAAGCGCGTAAAGTTGGCAAATGAAAGTTTGCGAAAAGAAAAATTGAATTAAAAAGTATTTGAAAAAAAGCCTTCAAACGAAGAAATTGCAAGCAAAAAAAGGTTGAGAGAAACGAGAAATGTAAGAAAAACAAAAGAGAAAAAACAATTGAAAAGTGTTTTATTTTTTTTTTTTGATTTTTTTTTTTTTGATTTGTCACAATAAATTGAAAAAAAAAATATTTTCAAACCGCAGCAATTAATAAACAATCAACGCAAGAAAAAATATTTTTACAATGCAATTTTCGCATTACGTACAAAAACGTGCTGCTAAAGTAGTAAATAATAAGTTAAATTTCAACAAAAGCTAACAACAACAGAGAATTGTGCAACTAAAACTAGCAAATGAAAAAAATGCAAAAAAATTAAAATAAAAGAAAAAAAACGCGCTACCTCAAAACGCAAAAAAAAACTCATTGCAAAATATGCAAATAAATGAAATAAGTTATTTTAAATAATTAAACCGCAAACAACATTAACTTGAAATATTTCTAGTTACAGCTAAGAACTAGCTATAGATGGTTCAGAAAGTGTTCGCTGTGTATTTGTGTTGACTCGATCACTTTTTGTTGCAACAAAATTTTTAATTACTTTTCTTTTTCGTTTAGCAAACTGCAGTGCAATTAACCTTAAAAAGGTTTTAAAAAAAATAAATTAGATCAAAACTAAAATAAGAACACAAAAAACAAACAAAAAAATCCAGCACCATGTCCGTTTCCAAAGAACAAATCTTCGCTAGTCAAGACGCTGATTTGGATAAACCAAAAGGTGAGTTGGAGATGAATACTATTTATATTTGGAAATATTTTTTTGTAAAGTTAAAGGCTATTGGGAAAAGGCCCTTGATTTAAAGTAAAAAGAAAACCGCCGTTAAGGCTGATTTACATGAATCGATTTTCTGGTCGATTTTTTGTCGTTTCACCGTTTAAATAGCAATTCGATCGATTCACGCCTTGTATTTGAAGGTTGAAGGAAAAAACGACCAAAAAAATGATTAGAAAATTGACTAGAAAATTGATTCGTGTAAATAAGCCTTTAGACATTTAGTTCCATCCAGCTTAACCTTGAACATATTCAAACCATAAACACTAATTGATCACCACTATTTGTGCCATGGAAAAGAACTACAAATCACACAGTCTTAACACGTTCTCTTTCTGCCTCTCATTTTTCTAATGCTATCAAAATATGAGTCCTATCCATATACACATTTTAAACAACAATAATTCCCACAGAGCCAAATTTTGGTAGAGAGCTTAGGTTCGCCGTCAGAAAGAAATCTCAAAATGTACTTTTCAGGATTTTTCTAGAAAAATTTTCTTTTACCGTTTATTTGTCACGAAGTTCCACATCGACAATCAAAATAGTTAGTTTTGTAAAGCCTTTAGTTCTCAAGCTAGAGCCACCTTTTCTCCATGCATCATATCAAAAAATGATAGTCCGGTAAATTTAGTATAAAACTCCGAAAGGAAATTTTTTTTTTTTTTTTGAGAGCTTAGGTTCACCCCAAGGAAGATAATTGCAAAAGCCTCCATCGATCCACATCATACTAACCATTTTATTTTATTTATTTCCTCGTATATTGATTAATTTCGATGTTTCGGGATAATTTTGGGCTCAAATTGGAGGTAACTTTAGGATTATTTTGGGACATTTTTGGGATAACATTGGGGTAATTTTGGGATCATTTTGGAATTATTCTTATGATCGTTTTGAAATCATTTTTGGGTCATTTTGGGGTCAATTTGAGGTCATTTTCGGATCATTTTGCTGTCCATTTTGGAGCTCAGATTGGGATCCTTTTGGAATCATTTTGGGGTTGTTTCGGGATCATTTTTGGGACATTTTCTGTTCATTTTTGAGTCGGTTTGAGGTCATTTTAATTTTTTTTGGATCATTTTGGGATAATTTATAGTCCATTTGGAATCATTTTTGAATAATTTTAGGATTTGGAATAATTTAACTATGACTTCAATTAAATTTTTTGGGAAATAAACTCATCATTTGTTGAGTAATTTGTACGCACTCAGCCATTCAAATAATAAAAATCGCTACACAAATTTTCATTTCTAATTCAAGTAACGTCCAACTGTAATACAAAACAGCTGCTGTGTGTGCTCGCTTCACTACTTTCAAACACTAATTTTATTTGTATTAAAATGAATCAAAGCAATGAAGCTTCGCATAATAAATAACTTCCGTTTTGAATTTGAGTCGCAAACCCAAATGCCGCTGTCACTAAATGAAAAGTGCTAGACGGAGACAAAGACACAAATTAACAAAAAATGCAAATAATAGTGGAAAAAAAATGTGAGTACTAAGTACTCATGAGGTTTGATGTGTAAACATGTGTATTATGGATGAAACTTAATTTCATAAATGGCTCGCTATGAGTCATTTTTGACTCATCAATGAGTCAATTTTGACTCATCTATGAGTCATTTTTGACTCATCAATGAGTCTTTTTTGACTACTCAATGAGTCATTCTTGACTAATAAATAAGTAATTTTTGACTCATCAATGAGTCATTTTTGACTCATCAATGAGTCATTTTTGACTCATCAATGAGTAATTTTTGACTACTCAATGAGTCATTTTTGACTAATAAATAAGTAATTTTTGACTCAGCAATGAGTAATTTTTGACTCATAACTAAGTTATTTTTGTCTCATTAATGAGACATTTTGGACTCATCAATGAGTCATTTTTGACCTATAAATAAGTCGTTTTTGACTCATCAATAAGTCATTTTTGACTGCATGTAGGCAGCGTAACTTTCTTGGATGACCCTCCAGCGCTAAGATGTTTACACATCAAAAATGGTTCTAACAACTTGCGCAAACATGTGTGTGTGCGTTATATTTAAAACATATGTATGTGTGCATGAATGTTACTCATGGCAGTTGGACAAACAAAGCGCAGTTGGTTTTGTAGAAAAGAATACGCGCTTTTGCTGTTTTTGCCTTTCTTTGTCGCATTTTGTTCCTATATTATTTTTTTGTATTATTTTTCTGCATGCGATGCATGGATGTCAAAACATCTGTAAATTGCTGCAAAAATGTAGACTACGTGAATAAATAAACGTTCACACGCATTAGTGGCTGCTTGTATGTGGAGTATGACTAGGCGGCTATCGCTGTGTACACGGCGTATGAGTAACTTAAGCGAATGAATTATAACAACAATCAGCGCTGCTATAAAATAAACTGAGATTACTGTTGCGTTTTTCAAGTATGATTTTTATCGAGTAAATAATTTAAGCTCAGAATTACTCCTAAAAAAAACCTTAAAATCTGCTTTCATTTGGAATTTTTGCCATTTTTTTTGAAAGAAAGTGCAAAAACTCGATTTAATTTAATTTGAAGCAAAAAATGTTATTAAAGAAGCGTATCACGGTGTAAGGAGAAAAAAAAGTTGAAAAGTTCCCCCGCAGTTTGAACACTTACCTTACGAGTTTAAAAAAAAAAAAAAAAATTTTAACTTTTTTGTCACCCTGTGAAAACAGCGAAATTTGTTTTTTTCTATCATTTCTATATTTAACGATCGATTTTCAAAAGTGATACATTTTTAGAAAGGAATCCACCAAGGCAATATTTTATCCATAGAAACTTTTAGCCCATCATGCGAAGTTCAGCTTTTAAACGGCTATATTTACTTTATTCAAAAAATTTTTTCTAATACAGGGTGTTGGTTTTAAATAAATTTGAATAAAAGCTAAAGTTGGTGTCGCAGGTTAATGGCTTATATGGACGAAATATGACACGGGTTAAAACCTTTACAACAATAAATTGCTCGTGGAAATCAAAGGCCAAATAGAAAAGTTATAAACAAAAAGCGAATTTCGCTGGTTTTACAGGGTGCCGAAGAATTTTTTTTTTTTCATTTTTGAAATCACCAACAAGTAAACATTCGAAATTCTATGATGATACATTTTTTGGAACATTTTAACCAAGGACAGCAAACCGGAAACGAAACCGTAACCGTAACCGATTAAAACCACCAGACTTATTTTGCATTTAGGTACATACATATGTATTTGAGATTTGTAGAAGCAACCTTTTTTTGTGTTGGTGTTTTTATTTGGAAACCGAAACCGGAACGAAACCTTTACCGAAACCGAAATAAATGTTAAGAACGAAATCGGAATCGAAACCGAAATCCGTTACAAAACCGAAACCGGAACTTTATTTTAATCGGTTTCATGCCTTGACCTTTCAACGCTTTTATGAAAAGCTCCTTTTGGCTGGTAAAAAGTCCATAGAAAATGGCTTTATGTGGGTCGTTGGAGGGTTAAAAAGTTCTATCAAAATTTTTGACGCAAAATTTCATATGAGAAGCTGAAGAGAACAAAATATGAAGAATATTGATGCCTTCAAGTATGCAAAAATTTTTTTTCGATTCCTTAAACTAAAATTTTAAAATATAATTTTTAGGAAAAGATAAGATACAAATTATAAAAATTTTGGTGCATATATCAGGGGTTAAATTAATTTTTTGTATTATTTTATTCTTTTTTTTCAAAGTCCGTATAAATGGCATTGTGGTGGCCGTTAGAGGGTTAACATAATTCAGAAAAATATTTTAAGCGAAATTTCACCAGAGTTTCTCTCAAACAAAATCTTTGTACGAGGAACAGAAGAGGCAACAGCGAAGAAAATGGCCAGGTAGAATATTTGACGCCTCAAAGTATGCAATATTTTTTTTTGTTGCTTTAATTCGATTAATTTTTCTACAACGAAGAAATTTGTTGCGTTTGACTCTTTCAGTAGCAGTTACCTTACCATAAAAGAAAAAATCAAACTAAACTCGAAAATAATTTAAGGCCATAAACAACAAAAATAGTTTGAAAAAAGTTTGCATATTTCAGGGATCAAATTTAATTTTGTATTCTCTTCAACAAACTCTTGGTAAAAGATTTTGTACAGGAGCATACCAAGTGAAATTTTCCAGCTAATATTATTATAAAACATTTTCCCTCAGAAACAAAGTATGACCCAAGAAACTGAAGCATTATAGAGAACAAAAACAGCATTTTCCGCCTGAAAGTATGCATTAGCATAGGTTTCCCTAATTCGCATTTGCTTGGCTAACGAACATAGCTAGTGAGTTTTTTTTTTTTAAAAACACCTTCGTGAAAAAAAAACCAATGCAAAACGAGAATAATTAAAAAATGTGTTGCATATTTTAAGGCGTCCATTGGCTTCTTTATCCTTACCAACAACGGCTAGCCATGGTGAAAATAAAATCACAAACTTATGCTGTTGAATAGATACCAATACTAGCGAATATTTTTGGGTTTTTGATTGGGGATTTGTATGAAACCATAACCTAAGCCTAAAAGTATGCAGCCGGTTTCAGCTCACACTCAACAAGGTGGGAAAAATGATCATTCGAACGAAAATTAAGATGTCTCTGCTAAAGTACTATCTTAAAGAGTGATCCGAGATTTGAACCTCTCATGCATTCAAATATCTCATTTTGAATTAATCGCAAATATTAAAATTTTTCAGTTTTAGAGACGCTGATACTAAGAACCCCACATTTAATGTTAATCAAAACTCCCCAAACGCTATCGCTTTTGTTTTGATATAAAATAATTTAAGTTGGTTTATACCTTTTATCAAAATGCACTCCACATACCGTCAATTGAAAAATTATTTACATAAACTTGAGTAGGTAGTTTAAGAATCGACATTAGGGTGTATCTACTTTACATTTTGGTTGAGTCCAAAACCACACAAACGTTTTCTCTGGGATTCCATACTGTGATTCCGTACAGGGTTTAGGCCGTTGGTACAATTATCAGGATTAAACGAAAATCTCTTTGAGGCGTTTTTGTAAGAATTGTTGTAAATATTCGGAGACTAGGGCAATTTTCTTTTAAACCAAATTTTGCGTATCACTTATGTGATTTTTCTTTGTAAGCAAAATAGGGTACACCCTAATGTGTATTCACTTGCTGATATGTTTAATGATAAGCATTCATCTGTCTAAGACCTGTCGCTATCTGTCGTCCCATCAAACACACAATCAACTGGGTGACAGCAATGAATGAAAGTGATGATAGTGACAATTTCTTTCAATGAACAGAATAAATTTATTTTTTTCCTGTGGCATTTTTTAAAGAAAAAAATTGTAAGCACTCATTATGTAATTGACTTATTAAGTGTAAGATAGCGGATATAAATACATATCTTAAAAAGACAAAACTCGAGAAAAATCAAATTTGAGGTTTTTTTTTATTTTTCTCGACAAATTTGAGGTTTCTTTTATTTTTCTCGACTTTTTAGCGGCCGCCGTGGTGTAGCGGTTAAGTGTTCGGCCTTCTACACCAAGTCGTGGCGGTTCGATGCCCGGCAAAAGTAACATCAAAAATTATTTAGAAAAAACGACTTTTCTAAACGTGGTCGCCCCTCGGAAGTAGTTTGGCAAACTCTCCGGGTATATTTCTGCCATGAGAAGGTTCTCAGCAAAAAATTCATTTGCTTTGCAAGTGCCGTTCGGAGTCGGCAAAAAACTGTAGGTCCCGCCAACTTGTAGGAAAAACTCAAAAGCAACACACCACAAGTTGGAAAGAGAAGCTCGGCTAAAAATCTCGTTAGAGGTTATGATAACGTGTTGGTATATCGCCGCCATTAGTTTTTTAGCACAAAAGGGATCGACGGGGACTTTTGCAGTATTCTTCTATGGGGGAACCTAAAAAATTTTCCCCTTCGGAAGTTTTGTTATACAAGATAAACTAAATTTACCGGAGAAAAGGTGGCTCCAGCTCGAGAACTAAGCCCAAACATAGCTATTTTCATTGTCGATGGGGAACTTAGAGACAAATAAAGTCCATACGTACGAGCATATATTTTCATATAATTTCCAGGTCTAATTTTACAGTCGCGATATCTCAGAACTGGTTACCCTATTTCAAGGCCTACAACTTGGTCATAGGTAGTTAATTTTTCGAAAAACCTTAACGTTTTCGAGAAAAGTCCAAAAAACCTTAAATTTTGGCCTTTGACCCCGAATAACTTTTTGAGCACACATGGAATTGATGAGGACTTTTGAGGTTTTCTATCTGAAGATAAATCTAAGCTATATGCGAACATTTTGCTCTGTGGGAATTATTGTTGTTTCAAAGGTTTTCATATAAATTCGCGCACAAAACTTTCAATATAAAATTTAAACAAAAAAATGCTCACATAAAATAGAAGAGAAACGTCCAAGTGCCGAAAAATATAAAAAAAATACAAAATTTTTCTTTTGTTTTGTTTTTACAGTCAAGTTTGTATTTTCTTTATTTTTTAAATAAAAATTGCTCACATAAAATAGGGGAGAAACGTCCAACTGCCGAAAAATATAAAAAGAAGTAGAAACTTTTCTTTTGTTTTTTCTTTTACAGTCAAGTTTGTATTTTCTTTATTTTTTAAACAAAAAATGCTCACATAAAATAGAGGAGAAACGTGAAAGTGCCGAAAAATATAAAAAATACAAACTTTTCTTTTCTTTTTTTACAAACTTTTATTTTGTTTTTTTTTTTACAGTCAAGTTTGTATTTTCTTTATGTGACCATAAATGACCATTGGATTTATTTATTTGACAAACAAAACAAAACGGTTTTCATTTAAATTCGCGCACAAAACTTTCAATATAAAAATTTAAACAAAAGATGCTCACACAAAATAGAGAAGAAACGTCCAAGTGCCGAAAAATATAAAAAAATACAAACTTTTCTTTTGTTTTTTTTACAAACTTTTCTTTTGTTTTTTTACAGTCAAGTTTGTATTTCCTTTATTGTTTAAACAAAAAATGCTCACATAAAATAGAGGAAAAACGTGAAAGTGCCGAAAAATATAAAAAAATACAAAATTTTTCTTTTGTTTTGTTTTTACAGTCAAGTTTGTATTTTCTTTATTTTTTAAACAAAAAATGCTCACATAAAATAGAGTGCCAAGAGCCGAAAAATATAAAAAAATACAAACTTTTTCATTTATTTTTTTTTTACAGTCAAGTTTGTATTTCCTTTATTTTTTAAACAAAAAATGCTCACATAAAA
Organism: Campiglossa producta; assembly: GCA_964058755.1. Classification (NCBI taxonomy): domain Eukaryota; kingdom Metazoa; phylum Arthropoda; class Insecta; order Diptera; family Tephritidae; genus Campiglossa; species Campiglossa producta. Next base: position 12,216,007 of record CAXKVI010000004.1, on the reverse strand, counting down.
TAGAGGAGAAACGTGAAAGTGCCGAAAAATATAAAAAAATACAAAATGTCTCTTTTGTTTTGTTTTTACAGTCAAGTTTGTATTTTCTTTATTTTTTAAACAAAAAATGTTCACACAAAATAGAGGAGAAACGTCCAAGTGCCGAAAAATATAAAAAGAAGTAGAAACTTTTCTTTTGTTTTTTCTTTTACAGTCAAGTTTGTATTTTCTTTATTTTTTAAACAAAAAATGTTCACACAAAATAGAGGAGAAACGTCCAAGTGCCGAAAAATATAAAAATAAGTAGAAACTTTTCTTTTGGTTTTTCTTTTACAGTCAAGTTTGTATTTTCTTTATTTTTTAAACAAAAAATGTTCACACAAAATAGAGGAGAAACGTGAAAGTGCCGAAAAATATAAAAAATACAAACTTTTCTTTTCTTTTTTTACAAACTTTTTTTTTTTTTTTTTTTTTTTTTACAGTCAAGTTTGTATTTTCTTTATATGACCATAAATGACCATTGGATTTATTTATTTCACAAACAAAACGGTTTTCATTTAAATTCGCGCACAAAACTTTCAATATAAAAATTTAAACAAAAAATGCTCACACAAAATAGAGAAGAAACGTCCAAGTGCCGAAAAATATAAAAAAAATACAAACTTTTCTTTTATTTTTTGCAGTGAAGTTTGTATTTTATTTATTTTTAAACAAAAAATGCTCACACAAAATAGAGAAGAAACGTCCAAGTGCCGAAAAATATAAAAAATACAAACTTTTCTTTTGTTTTTTTTTTACAAACTTTTCTTCTTTTTTTTACAGTCAAGTTTGTAATTTCCTTTATTTTTTAAACAAAAAATGCTCACATAAAATAGAGGAAAAACGTGAAATTGCCGAAAAATATAAAAATAATACATACCTTTTCTTTTTTTTTTTACAGTCAAGTTTGTATTTTCTTTAATTTTTAAACAAAAAATGCTCACATAAAATAGAGGAGAAACGTGAAAGTGCCGAAAAATATAAAAAAAGTACAAACTTTTCTTTTGTTTTTATTCTTTTACAGTCAAGTTTGTATTTTCTTTATTTTTTAAACAAAAAATGCTCACATAAAATAGAGGAGAAACGTGAAAGTACCGAAAAATATAAAAAATACAAACTTTTTCATTGTTTTTACAATCAAGTTTGTATTTTCTTTATTTTTTAAACAAAAAATGCTCATATAAAATAGAGTGCCAAGTGCGGAAAAATATAAACAAATACAAACTTTTTCATTTATTTTTTTTTTTTACAGTCAAGTTTGTATTTTCTTTATTTTTTCAACAAAATTTGTTCACATAAAATGGACGAGAATTGTGAAAATGCCGAAAAATATAAAAATAATACAATTTTTTTTACAGTCAAGTTTGTATTTTCTTTAATTTTTAAACAAAAAATGTTCACACAAAAAAGGGGAGAAACGTCCAAACTTTTTCATTTGTTTTTTTACAGTCAGTTTGTATTTTCTTTATTTTTTAAACAAAAAATGTTTACATAAAATAGAGAAGAAACGTCCCTAGTGCCGAAAAATATAAAAAAAAAATACAAACAAAATACAAATGAAAAGCATTTGTTTTTTCACAGTCAAGTTTGTATTTTCTTTATTTTTTCATAATTTTTTTTAATATAGCTTGCAAACTTGCACCAATATGATAGTTGTATAAGACCGTTTCTTTCACACAAAAAATAGAAAAAATACAGCGAAAATACGTAGTGTCATATAGCTATAAGCACATTTTTTCTATTAACGAGAATATATCGCTTGCCGTTATTCGAATCTGACTTCATAATATTATCTCCATTTACATTAAATTCAAAACCTTTTCATATTCTCCAACCGCAGCCCAGTGCGGATCTTCCCTTATTCAATAGAACCGCTGCTAATTCCAATGCAGTTGTAAATAGTTACAAGGAAATGAAAATGTTAAACCAGCAACTTTGATTCCTAATCATTGCAATCAAGTGAGGTAATGTGGTTTTAAGGAACGTATGTAAAAAATTAATTGTTTGACATGATTCCGCGAAGCAAATGCTTAAGCAATTTAAGTAACATAACAGGTATGCTGAAAATTATTAATATTAATTTTTTGTATTGCTACATAGTTACTTATAGGTAGGTGAAGCTTTGCATTGCAATTAAAAAATAACATTGTTGTATGTTTTTTTTTTTTAACATGGCACGCTTGTATTTAATTATTATTGCACGTGCATATGTAATTAGTTTTACTTGCACAAATCTATTGCAGGTAATATTTACGTATATTACCATATTCAATTTGTAGCGGTATATTACTTTTGTAATACTTATTACAGCAATTTTTCACACTTGTTTTATATGTAAACTAAGGTCGTTGTTTGATAAGGGGGGTATATGGGAAAAATTATAGAATACATACAACAAATAAAAATAAAAATAAATATGCAAAACAAAATATGCAAAATTCAAGTAAACAATCAAAAACTTACCTTAGACAAGATCACGAGCCGTTTTGCATACAAGAATAATTAAAAAAATATTTTTCTTCTTGGGCCAAAAGGTGAATATCAAGTTTTTTGGGATCGAGGAATTATTAATTTTTTTTTATAGGGCTGCCAGATGGCGCTTTTGTACTTTTCTGTTTCGATTTGAATCACGAAGTGCTTCTGTGTATATTTTTGGGCCCATACAAATTGACCTGCCCTAATGTATATCGAGACTAAGGCAAGTTAACAGCTGATCGCTAGTGGTGTTTGACAATTTGTCCTTCAAGTCGGCCTTATATAGCCGTTTACTAGTAATGAAGAGCGTTAGAAAAACAACACAAATTCAACTAAAGGTAGCAATGACATCAATGAAAAGTAATAATTATGCTGCCAGATGGCAGTACCTTATACCAATTTGAATGTTTCTGAAGTCTACTATGAAATATTTTTTATTAAAAAGTTACCTAAAATTCCTTTATTTCGATAACAATATTAAAAAAAGTTAAAAAAATTTCACACAATAATTTCAAAAAGGTTGCCACCCTCAAAAAAATCATTCTTAGCAACAACAGCTAGGCCTTTCCTTTTTTTTGCATTTCTTTTTTTTCGTAGAAACAAATGGTAAAGAAAAAAACAAATTTTTTTTTAAATATTCCACTCAAATTTTAATATTTCCCTTTCCTTCTCGGTTTTTTCCCCGTGGAAGAATTGCTCCAATTCTTTTATGTAGGAAGATGAATTACTTGGAAGACGAATGTTTTGGCAACTGGCATGACATTTTTCTGTTTAAGATATTTAAAAAATTCGGATCTTCTTCTATTCTCTATTCTCTAATCTATTTTTGGTCCACCCCTATTGAAACTATCCCCGTTTCCTTGAACTCCCTTTAGAAGGGCCCTAAACATAGACCTGGTTCAGCAGATATAAAACTATCGAGTAGCCTGCCTACGCAATGCTTTACCAATCAAAGCCAACAAAATACGTAGCGCTCCCAAAAAGGAGCGGAAACGGGCGCCATCAAAACACCCTTGGAGGAGTCCTAATGGTAGAGTCTACTGATTTAATTGAAAAGAAAAGTTAGTACAGAGTTCTTCCTGATTATATGAAGCAGTATCTGAGGGAGTGTTTTGGGATTCTGCTTTGAGAACGCAGGTGGGTGAGCGCACCGCACAGGAACCCTAATGGAGCACCTAACGGATTCCTCTTGTTAGCTGGGATTTAGCGGAAAGGTTTTGCCCTGGGTGTTGATGTTGACCAAGGCAAACAAAAAATGCCTCGGCGGATCCCGCGCAGGAGCCCTCACAGAGCATCTTACGGACTCCTCTGGTTAAATGGGATGTATCATCCAGGTTTTGCTCTGGGTTTTTTTTATTTAACAAGGCAAAAAATGCCTAGGCCGATTCTACACAATTAAAAACAGATAGAAAATTTTTTTCAGAAAAGTCTGTCAAAAAATTTACGAATTTCAATTCGTAAACAAACGCAGGGTTGTACAAAAGTTGATTGATAAGTTGAACGGAAGTCAGCTGGCAGCCTAGATTGTTGCATGCAATTTTGCAAGACCCCTTTACACGAGTCAGTTTTCAGAATCAACAAGAAATTGAATGAAAAATCGATCAATGTAAACGTTCTTTAAGCTTTAAAAATTCTATCCCAAAGGAGTATTTTCAAAACAACATGTTCAAGGAAATAACATTGAAGCGTCGGGATTGCTAAGGCAAATCGACTTCAGTTAAAAAAAAAAAAAACTGCCGATTTGCGAAAAATTAGTAGACATTTGCGGTACTATTTTTATACCTTTCATGAACATGAAATGGTATTATAACTTTGGTCCGATGTTTGTAAATATGAGAAGAAGAAGAGATAGACCCATCAATAAGTATACCGAAATGATCAGGATGACGAGATGAGTTGATTTAGCCATGTCCGTCTGTCCGTCTGTCCGTCTGTCCGTCTGTCCGTCTGTCCGTCTGTCCGTCTGTCCGTCTGTCTGTTTGAACGCAAACTAGTCCCTCAATTTTTGAGATATCTGGCTGAAATTTTGTATGTGGCCACCATTTTGTAATATAGGAATCATTTGTCGGAACTGACAAGATCGGACCAGTATAACATATAGCCCCCATACAACCGATTGTTCAGATATAAGGTTTTTTGGCCAAAACTTCTGCAATTAAAAAGTTAGGAACGTAAAATTTTGCAACTCGAGTACTTTCTATTTATGTAGTGTATATAGTGAAAATCAACCAGATCGGGCAAATGTAACATATAGCCCCCATACAACCGATTGTTCAGATATAAGGTTTTTTGGCCAAAACTTCTGCAATTAAAAAGTTAGGAACGTAAAATTTTGCAACTCGAGTACTTTCTATTTATGTAGTGTATATAGTGAAAATCAAAAAGATCGGGCAAATGTAACATATAGCCCCCATACAACCGATTGTTCAGATATAAGGTTTTTTGGCCAAAACTTCTGCAATTAAAAAGATAGGAACGTAAAATTTTGCATCTCGAGTACTTTCTATTTATGTAGTGTATATAGTAAAAATCAACAAGATCGGCCAAATTTAACATATAGCCCCCATACAACCGATTGTTCAGATATAAGGTTTTTTTCCCAAAACTTCTGCAATTAAAAGTTAGGAACGTAAAATTTTGCAACTCGAGTACTTTCTATTTATGTAGTGTATATAGTGAAAATCAACAAGATCGGGCAAATGTAACATATAGCCCCCATACAACCGATTGTTCAGATATAAGGTTTTTTTGGCCAAAACTTCTGCATTTAAAAAGTTAGGAACATAAAATTTTGCAACTTGAGTACTTTCAATTTATGTAGTGTGTAGAGGAAAATCAAGAAGATCGGGTAAATATAACATATATTTAGCCCCATACAACCGGTTGTTCCGATATAAGGTTTTTTGGCCAATACTTCCGCATTTAAAAAGTTAGGAACGTAAAATATTTCACCTTTAGTACTTTCTACATATGTAATGTGTATAGTGTAAGTCAGTACAATTGAACACGTATAATATATAGCCTCCATACAATCGATTGTTCCGATAACTCGGATCCTATTATTTTGTAAGTTTTTTTAAATTATAACAAAGATGTGTAATGTGTATAGTAAATATAGTTAAATTGAAACAGGCTGTACTGGGGATCGAACAGTGAAAATCGTGACGCTTATTCATGAAAGGTATATAGCCTTCGGCACAGCCGAAGACAGCTTTCCTTACTTGTTTTAATTTATTTTAACATGTTCTAATTGAACATTTTTGTTTTCGTTTACCATGTAGAATGTAAACAAAACATAAAGATTGCGAAAACTCGAAAACGATTTTAAATAGTATCACTCAAAAAGAAACAGTTACCAAATCATACTTCTGGCAACGCCGAATCGCAGACTTAACCAAAGCGTGCCTGTATTTATGGTACACACGATGAACCGGTTTCAAATCAGCTGTGCAAAAGGTGCAGCAAAGAAAAAAGACAATGAACAAGATGTTATTATAATAACAACAAAAGTACAAGAAACGTGATGCACAAGAAATTTTAGTACTCTCACGTTGCATTTTTTTTGCCAGTTTTGCCGGTAACTGGTTTTTCAAAGTGCGATTACCGCTTCTGCGCGGCCTACGAAGGCTGTCTGCGAAACAAATAAAAAATGCAATTTATGCACAAAACTGTGCGAGTGACTTTGCGCTGGCAGGTGTTTCGGTAACAATAAACAAAAAAAAAAAAAAAAAAAAAATGTGTGAGAAATTGCACTTAATAAATACAATTTTACGATTGCAAAAAAATTATTTATTTTTGTTTGCAACGTGCATTAAAGCTGAGTTTGTTAGCGACTGACACTGCTGCTGGCGCTTTGTTGTTTTATGCACTTTTTTGTTTATAATTTTTTTTCTATGTATTTTTATTTTTTTTTTCTTTACGCATTTTTCACATTGCCTTTGTTATTATGGAATGCGCTAACTTCGAGCAATTTTTATTATTGTAATGTCATTTGATATGGTTGAATATTAAAATATGACACATTATGCATACGCAATTTTATGTTTACATTTTTACATAAATTTATTTACATTTTTACATAAATATGTTTTTCGATGCGAAATATGTTAATTCTTACTGACTTTCCGTAACCACAGAAAAAATGGTGTCAAGTTCATGTATGAAGCGGTGTTGCCAGATTGTTTTGTTTACTTAGAAGCACAGTTTTGGGAACTCAAGACACCACTGTATGAATTTAGTTCATTTGAATTTGATATGAAAGGGTCCTTTCGTCGGAGACAACAGCTGACTTTGATAAAAAAAGGGTTGCCACCTGTGAAAAAAAAACAGTTTTTAATAATTTCGTTCGATTTTAAAATATATGGAGTTATAAAAAGAGGCTTGGCCTATAGATGTAGCTACTACGACAATTATTTATATAATAAAAGGGTTGCCACCTGTTCAAAAATTCATTTTCTATATTTTAGAACGTTTAAGGCTCTGCGACGGATCGTATATTTTTTTGTATTTGATTTTTATATTTTTTGTGGGGTTTTTAAAGACCGTATGTGGAAAATGGCATATCATATTTTTAAAAATGGTTGCCACATATGAACAAAAACTATGCGAGCCTATTTTGAGTGACATTTGTAGCAATATCAGCTTATCGTAAAAATCAATGGCACAAATTCAGAATTTTTTGGGTTCGTTTCAGTACTTTTAGCGATAGACAATTTCTGAACTTTTTTGTGATCATTACGGTATTGTTTTCGGGATCATTTGTGGATTTTGTTGAGATTATTTTGGGATGGTTTTTGGGACTATTTTGAGACCATTTCTGGACTTTTTTGGAATAATTTCAGTACTTTTTCGGGATATGTTTTGAACTTTTTTGGAATAATTTCGAGAAGGTTTGAGACCATTTCGGGGCTATTTTGGGATCATTTCCGGACTTTGTTGGCATTATTTCGGCATGATTTTCGAGACTGTTTTGGGAAATTGTTGGGATAGTTTCAATATGTTTTTCGAGACTGTTTTGAGATCATTTCGGGAATATTTTTGGGAAAATTTCAGTACTTTTTCGGGATACGTTTCGGACTTTGTTGAGATCATTTCGAGATGGTTTTCGGGAATATTTTGAAACCATTTCGGGATTTTCTTGGGATCATTTCGGCGTTTTTCGGGACAATAACGGAATGATTTTAGGGAACATTTTGCGACTTTTTCGGGACCATTTTGGAAAAAAGTGGTCCCGAAAACAATAATACGGAAAGGCCCTCTAAAAATTTCATAAATGATTTAAAAAAAAGTTAGGAAATGATCCCGCGAAAGTCTGGACCATATCTCGAAATGATCACAAAAAAGTCCAGAAATGAAACGAAAAATTTTGAGCCATGCTTTTGAGCAATGAAAAGCTGGCTAGTATGCTTTGCCATTGGGAACTCATGCAAGGGCAGTGTAACTTCGCAATTATTGCGTACATATATGCGAAGTTAAATTAATACCATTATTATTTTTATAAAAGTTGTCATTGCCAACTTCATTTCCTTGATCAGGACATTGGTCGCAAAATTTTGCACTTAACAAGCGATTTTAACCTTCCTTTTGGACGAAATAATTTAGGGCATATTGATGCTTTTGTGATAGTATTGGGAGATTCATACATAACCCAGTTAACCAAAATGGTGCAACTCCGTTATGAGCTATAATTATTCATTTTAACTAGTCTTTGGGGCCGTGTGTGGCCATAAGCTTGCTCTATCTAGATAAGCACTCAAAAACCCTTAGCTCAACACAATTCCACAATAGTTAAAGGACTATTTGATTCACTTTCAACAAAATTACATGTTTTCAAGTGCCAAATTTAGTGGAGAGGCCTACGATAATGCCTTAAAAAGACGATCACATTCCACTACATCGACTGAAGACTACTCTTGGTTACTAGATTCGGAGACCAAGCCTTTTAGTTTGTTGGGATATGTTTTGCAGGATGTATATAAATGACTATGTAGCGAGAATACTTATTTTAACTGTCGATATTTAAAGCTTCAATTTCTTTAAAATTTCAGTATTTGCTTTTGTTATTTTCGCCATTGAAACTGCAAGAGCTTACGTTCAATGTCACCTACGAAGGGCATTTTAAACCGCTGTATTCCCTATATGAATTAAAAATAAAGTGACTTGCACTCAGCAAAATACTGCGGAGCGCTACTTGAAAAAATTGACCTACGAATGAGGTAAAATGAATCTTATGACTTTAAGCAAGCTATTTTTATACATTTCACGTAGAGTTGCCACCTAGGGTTGCCACCTAATTGCAATATATTTGTATAGCCGGTACTATCCCGAGAACTGTTTGACCGATTTCGATGAAGTTTGGCATAGAGATAGTATGCGATTTCTAAGACTATCCACTTGGGTGTTGCCACTTGGGGCGGCTTATAGGGCTGACACCTATATGAAAAAGTAACGTTACCGCCCAGGGTTACCATTTTACCGTATTGTATTTGTATATTTTTGGATGATATTTGGATTATTTTTGGATCATTTTGGGATACTTGTGGGGGCTATTTTGGGATAATTTTGGTTTCATTTTGGGATAATTTTGGGATAATAATGGGAATATTTAAGGCTCTTTTTGGGATCATTTTAGGGTCATTTTGACATCATTTTGGCATAATTTTGGGATCATTTTTGGGTCCTTTTTTGTCATTTTGTGATCATTTTGGTATCTTTTTTGGGTCGTTTTGGGATCATTTTAGGGTCATTTTGGGATAATTTTTGGGTCATTTTGGGATCATTTTAGGGTCATTTTGAGATCATTTTGTTATAATTTTGTGGTCATTTTGGGCCGCTTGACTGATTTCTATGAAAATTGGCATAGAGATGGTATGCTTGATTTTTTGAAACTGTCCACTTTGGTGTTGCCACTTGGTTCGGTTTACAGGGTTGCCACCTATCTAGTTTTTTCTTGAATATTTCGCAAGGTATGCAAATATGCGTATCAAATCAGAGGTGCTTTCAGCCGCATTGCAACCCTCATGCCTTAAAAATGATTTGTCAGCTAGTGTTGCCACCTTACTGCCTTTTATTTATTTCTTCGACCGATTTGGATGAAATTTTGTCCGTGGATAGTAAATTTCATTCTAAGATTTTCTACTTGGATTTGGCACTTGAGGCGGTCACCTGCTGACATGCTACGTAAATGAGCAAGACGTAATCTACATTTGAGTGCCAAAAAAAAAAAAAAAAATTAATTCATCATTTCCTTTTATTTGTAAAATATATTAAGCACCAATTTACGTTGATATTTTTTATTTGCCGTAACAATATGTGCTTGAGTCACAGACACAGTAAATTTGTATGCTAGCTGAGATTCTTTACTATACATAATACATAATTCAAATAAATTAAATACCACCAGCAATTTAGCTAACAACAATGACTTTTGGGTAATTGCAAATAATTGCTTGTTTAAATTTACTACACACGAACTTTTCATTTTACTCACAGTACCTAGTGTATGTAAATCTATAGATCTCTTCTTCTTTATTGAAAAATATGTGCTATAGATAAGAATTAATTTATTTACAAATTAGCGAATGCTTTCAAAGTGAATCATACTGTGAGAATTTAAATTATGTTGTACAATTAGCGAGTCGCAGCACACTGTGCAACGGCTTTTTTTTTTTAATAAAGTAAACAGTACCCCGTTTCTGTAAAAAATCGACAAAACTATCGATTTTAATGTCGTCACACTAGACTCGATTCAAAATTGAAAAAAAAAAAAATTGTCACTACCTCAAAAGCAAGTGAGAAAATAAATCGACAAAATAAAATTTTATTACAGAAGCAAAGAAAAAATGAGTGTGACGTAAATATGACGTCAAATCGACTATTTCAGTCGAGACGATCGATCGAATTGAGTTACAGAAACGCAGTACAGACACCAGATTATAGAGCTATGGGAGAGAAAACTCCTAATTTTTATGGCGTATTAAGTAGGCAATATTTTTATGATTGACTAGATCTAAATACTTCTGAAAAAAAAAAATTGTTTCACTGTCATCAAGGTTGCCAGATTTTTAAAACAAAAAACGCGAGTTCAGAAGTAAAAAGCGCCACAAAGCGACCAAAAATGCCTAAAATTCACAATTCTAATAAAATATGTATACATTAGAGCGTATCACGGTGTATGGAGGAAAAAAAAGTTGAAAATGTTCCCCCCCAGTTTGAAAACTTACCTTATGAGGTTTTTAAAAAAAAAAATTTTAATTTTTTTGTCACCCTGTAAAAACAACGAAATTTGTTTTTTTCTATAATTTCTATATTTCTTGTTCGATTTTCAAAAGTGATACATTTTTATAAAGGTATTCACCAAGGCAAGATTTCATCCATAGAAACTTTTAGCCCTTCATGCCAAGTTCAGTTTTTATTCTATTTTTACTAAAACCAACACCCTGTATTTGAAAAAAAAAAAAACTAAGAAAAAAAGTGCTAAAAGTTTCTATTGATGAAATATTGCCTTGGTGAATACCTTTCTAAAAATGTATCACTTTTGAAAATCGAACGAGAAATATAGAAGTTATAGAAAAAAAACAAATTTCGCTGTTTTTACAGGGTGACAAAAAATGTAAAAAAATTTTTTTGAAAACCGCATAAGGTAAGTGTTCAAACTGGGGGGAACATTTTCAACTTTTTATAGAAGTTATAGAAAAAAAAAACAAATTTCGCTGTTTTTACAGGGTGACAAAAAATGTAAAAAATTTTTTTTTAAAACCGCATAAGGTAAGTGTTCAAACTGGGGGGGAAACATTTTCAACTTTTTTTGGTGATACGCTCTAGTATACATATAGGAGCATAGTAGGGTGAAAAATTTGCGCTTTTTTGTATGAGAAAATATTAGTTTTTGTCTTAAAGTAAATTTTCTCATCATTTAAATTTTTTTTTTTTTGTTTTCATAAAACCTTAAAATATTATTAAAGTTAGAAAGGTCAAAATTTCAACATTAATTACGGTTTACAGGGTTGCCACCTATCTAAAAAAAATATTTTTGTAGGAAGATATGCCAATATGGGTATCAAATGAAAGTTATTTTGAGCGACATGCCAACTAAAGTATTTTCAAGTAGGGTTGCCACCTTATCGAAATATGTATATTTGTATATTTGGTACTTTCTCAAGAATCGCTGGACCGTTTGGGATGAAATTTGGCATAGAAATAGTATTATTGATTCTAAGACTATCAACTTTCTTGGGGGTTGCCACTTGGGGTGTTTATAGTTTGGGTTGTAAGGTTCTTCAAATTATGGAACGAGCTATGCCAATATGGGTATCAAATGAAAGGTATTTTGAGCGACATGCCAACTAAAGTATTTTCAAGTAAAGTTACCGCCCAAGGTTACCATTTAACCATATTGTATTTGTATTGTATATTTTTGGGATCATATTTGGATTATTTCTGGATCATTTTGGGATCATTTAGGGCGCACTTTGGTATAATTTTGGGGCTATTTTGAGATCATTTTGGGTTAAATTTTGGATTAATTTGGGACAATTTTGGGGTCATTTTCGTATCATTTTCGAGTCAGTTTTGGATCATTTATGGATAATTTTGGGATCATTTTGGGGTAATTTTAGAATCATTTTTGGATAATTTTGGGGTCATTTTCGGATCAGTTTGGGTACATTTAAGAGTCTTTTTGGGGACATTGTGGGATCATTTTTGGATAATTTTATGGTCATTTTGGGATCATTTTGGGATAATTTTTGGGTCATTTTGGGATCAATTTCTGATCCTTTTTGGGTCATTTTGGGATCATTTTGGGTAAATAAAGTAAGCGCTAAATTGATAGCACCGAGCAAGCTCGGTCACCCAAGTACTATGTAATAAAACTCGGTTAGCTGGACACAGGGTGCTGTGGAAAATCCACAATCTTGAAAATAAACGGTAACCTTTTCTTTTCTTGATTCACATTGAAACGGCTAGTTTTCTCGCCGAAACTTGTGTAACCCTTTTTTCTTAAGAAAAATGATCAAGGCGCGAAAATTCAGAAAAAGCGCCCAATTTTGCAAGCCTGACTGTCACCCATCTTTTTTCCTAATATTATGAAATGTTAAAAAGGCATTTCTCATTTACTAACCGAGTTAGTTCTGTTCCAAGGGGATATCCACAACTGTGTTGTATTTTAAGAGATTTATCAAAGCTAATTATTTACCGAGAATAATAATTAAATGTAAAACCCATTAGGATTAGAAATGTTTATTTGCATACATTATCTTTTTCACATGAATTCTCAAATACAGGAAAAACTGGCAGCTCGAAATAGCAAGTAATGCATAATTTTCCATGAGTAGGTGAGGTTCAAGTTATGGAAACTTGAATGCAACTTTTCTAACAGCTAGATATTCTAGAAGTGTAGAACAAGTCAAGGATGAACAACAGCTCTGAAAAATCGATTGCAATATTGATATACAAGTTCTGCACAAGTTTTGTGACTAACTCGATCTATGCGCCATCTAGTGTATTTTCTATAGAATTAAAATTCTCAAAAAATCAAATTCTTTAGCTTAACGTGAATTTTTTTTTTTAAAGAACAATCACAACAAACAGCGATCTAATGTAAAGGTAGTATTAATAAGCTCAGCTCTTGCTTACCTTTCTCTAGTGTCAAAGCGCGCCTAACACTATGCAATAATTTTGCATACTGCTCAATCATAATTACTTCGAACAAAAAGCTTACAAATATAATAACTGTTAATGTTGAGTTAACGTAGTGAAAAGCGCAGGCACACGCACACACACACACACGTATGTATGTATGTGTAAACAATTCACACCGATTCATGAATTAAGTTAAAGCTTTTTAAATGAGCTTTTAAGAAAGTCTTAACCGTTGAATGAGCAAGTGGGGTACTAGAAATCATATTTTCTTACTTGATTGAAAGCAGTTTTGTTCTATTTTCGGGGTATACATATGTATATGACTGCTTTAGAGTAGGAATTAGAGTGTTAGAGAAAGAGAGAGAAATAATAGTTGGAAGTTAGAGAGAAAATGGAACAGGAATAGGGTAGAAAAAGATAGAAAAATAGAAAGATATAGGAATATAGATATAGGAATGGGGAGGAAGGAAGAATGCGAGTAAGAAACAGAAATTAAATCAGAATAACTAAGTATAGAAAAGGGTAGAGAAATAGAGATATCAACAGTTATACGAATAGGACTAGGAAAAGGTATTGGAAAAGGAACACAGGATAATTTTTTTCAACATGCACCGTATTAAACTAACAAGAAAGATCTTGGTAAATTTAACAGGAAATCATGTTAATTTAATAGATAGTAATGTTAATTTACCATGAAGTCATGTTAATTTAACACGAAGTCATGTTAATTTAACACGAAGTCATGTTAATTTAACACGAAGTCATGTTCATTTAACACGAAGTCATGTTGATTTAACATGAAGCCAAGTTTTTCGACATGAAGTTCATGTAAATTTTACAGGAAGTCATGTTAATTTAACATGAAGAGAACTTCGTGTAATGAAAATACTGACTTATAACATAGACAACAAAATTCACTGAACATTCAAGCATCTTTTAAACCAAAACCAAAAAACCAAGTCGCTAAAAAGTATAAAAATAAATTTTGCTTACCCAGACGCGTTCATAAAAAAAACACCTCATTTTTGTCTAAAAATAGATCAATTAAATAAAAAAAAAAAACGGAATGCTACAAATAGCAACAACAACAAAACAAACAATAAATAACAAGAAAGTAAAACGAACCACAACACATCACACTTGACTGGGCAACGCCAATTTTTATTAGAGCAATGACAGAGCGAAAAAATGTTTGCGAAAAAATTGCAAAAAAATAGCACAAAAAATGACTCCATCATACAACCAAACGTATTTTCATACATTCGTTTGAAAAGAAATAAAAACTATAAAAAAATGACATCAAACGAAAGTCACGAGTGAATGCGCGGGCATGAATGGACCAAAGCAAATGCTGATTATTACTCAAATCATTTAGTCTCACGTTAGCTGTGAATTTAAATAAGTAAAACAATTTCATAATAAATTATCTATAATGTATAGATACATAAGTAGTTATGTATGTATTTAGCTTATATAAATTTAGTATAGCTTCATAAGTATGTATGTCTAGCAGTTGAAAACAAATTGGACCTCGATAAAAGAAATCAAGAGATCATTTAAGCTCCCAAAGCACGTGCGTTTGCTGAAAATGATTACTCGATCACATGTGTTTTGGGCTTTTGCAGTCCAATGTGAGAAACGTGTGTGTGATCCAGTGGCGGATTCAGTTACATTTTTTTTTTTTTTTCGAGAACATTTTTGATTCACGGTTTCTCAAACTCGCCTTTTAGGATTCTTTTTCGAAAAAATATATATGTACCTACAAAATTTTTACTATATTTTCCGTGAAATTTCACTATACTTTTTGTGTAATTTTTACTATATTTTTTTGTAATTTTTACTATGTTTTTTTACTATATTTGAGTGCAGTTTTACTATAATTTTTGTGCAATTTTTACTATATAAATGGGTCATTTTTTACTATATTTTTGTGTAATTTTTACTACATTTTTTTGGAATTTTTTCTATATTTTTGGGTAACTTTTCCTATATTTTTTGAGTATTTTTTACTATATTTTTGTGTCATTTTTACTATATTTTTCGGTAACTTTTCCTATATTTTGTTAGTATTTTTTACAATATTTATTGGCCATTTTTACTATATTTTTGTGTAATTTTTACTATATTTCTATTCAATTTTTACTATATTTTTAGGTAACTTTTCCTTTATTTTTTGAGTATTTTTTGCTATATTTATGGGTAATTTTTCACTATATTTTTGTGTCGTTTTTACTATATTTTTATTCAATTTTTACTATATTTTTGGGTAACTTTTCCTATATTTTTTGAGTATTTTTTTACTGAATTTAAGGGTTATTTTTTACTATATTTTTTTGTAATTTTTACTATATTTTTATTCTATTTTTACTTTATTTTTGGGTAAGTTTTCCTATATTGTTTTACTATACTTGGGTAATTTTTTTTATACTATATTTTTGTGTCATTCTTACTATATTTTCATTAAATTTTTACCATATTTTTGGGTAACTTTTCCTATATTTTTTAAGTATTTTTTACTATATTTATTGGCAATTTTTACTATATTTTTGTGTAATTTTTATTATATTTTCATTAAATTTTTACTATATTTTTGGGTAACTTTTCCTATATTTTTTGAGTATTTTTTAATGGTTATTTTTTTTATGGGTTATTTTTATTCAATTTTTACCATATTTTTGGGTAACTTTTCCTATATTTTTTTAAGTAGGTATTTTTTACTATATTTATTGGCCATTTTTACTATATTTTTGTGTTATTTTTACTATATTTTTATTCAATTTTTACTATATTTTTGGGTAACTTTTCTTATATTTTTTGAGTATTTTTTACTATATTTATTGGCCATTTTTACTACATTTTTGTGTAATTTTTGCTATATTTTTATTCAATTTTTACTATATTTTTGGGTAACTTTTCCTATATTTTTTGAGTATTTTTTACTGTATTTATGGGCCATTTTTTACTATATTTTTGTGTCATTTTTACTATATTTTTATTCAGTTTTTACCATATTTTTAGGTAACTTTCCCTATATTTTTTGAGTATTTTTTACTGTATTTATGGGTAATTTTTTACTATATTTTTTTTGTCATTTTTACTATATTTTTATTCAATTTTAACTATATGTTTGGGTAACTTTCCTATATTTTTTGAGTATTTTTACTGTATTTATGGGTCATTTTTTACTATATTTTTGTGTAATTTTTACTATATTTTTAGGTAACTTTTCCTATATTTTTTGATTATTTTTTACTATATTTATGGATAATTTTTTTATATATTTTTGTGTAATTTTTATTATATTTTCATTAAATTTTTACTATATTTTTGGGTAACTTTTCCTATATTTTTGGGCAACTTTTTCTATATTTTTTGAAAAATTTTTACTATATTTTCTGCCATATTACTGTGAAAAATATGACTTTGACTGGATCCCAAAGGGAAGAGTTTGAACCTGAAAACCACCCCGTGGATCCGCCCCTGGTGTGATCACACAACAAACACATGCGGAGTATAAATATTTATCGGATTTTTTTAAATTAAATTTTACTTTGAAGCCCTGGTAACTAAATTAGATATATACCTTATGATCGCTGCTGAGTTCAGTCCATACTGTAACAAGTTATTTTTAAGTCGAAGTTCCTCAATACTCATTTTTTTGCACTTTTAAACATTTCAAGCAAAAAAAATCAAAACATTGCCATATGCAAATTATCAGTTTTTGGAATTTGTACCCAATTTTTTGTGGGTTTCTCCTGCCTTCGAAATAATCATGCTGTGGCGAATTTATTTTCGTATGTTCTTTATCATTTTCATGACTTCAGAACTTGCGAAATTTCGAGTAAAAGATTTACACATTCGCATACGCATTAATCTACTCGGCCATGCTGTAAACACATAAGTGTCAGAATTTTTGAAGACTGCTATCAGACTAATCCGAAAAGAATTGGTTTGTAACTCAGAATCTGAGGAAAGCCTCTAGGGTATCTCTGCCGCAGCAGTCCACTCAGAATTTCTGCTGAATTTCGAAAAAGGTTTAGAACTAGTTAAAAATTGTGTAGTTCTAACACTCGAATAGTACCTTTATAGTCCATTTTGGACTAGTTCCTGTCAGGTATCATCCTTCATTCTAGCAATGATTGTAGGAAATTTTCTTGTTTACGACGAGATTCATCTTCCACAGTTGGCTGCCTTAGTTTTGTCTGGTATTCATTATAATTTATAGGTAGTTTAAAACTAGTTGGTTTCATTACTGGGTATAAAAAGTTTAGTTTAGTTCATACATATCTAAATGAGTGCTTTCATATGTGAAGTTCTGACAACAAAAGGCTATGGAAACATCTTTTGGGACTTAAAAACCTCTTTATACCTCTGTAACATACATTTACTTACAAGCGAATCAATAAAAGCCATGTAGGAAATTTTGTTCTCAGAGAAATGGACAAGCACACCGTTATATTGAAACATATTTCTATTCTAGTAAAAGGGAAATTTTCAAACTGTTTAATAAAAAAAGGTAAAAGAAATTGTTCAGTAAAAGGTAGATAAATTGGTTTCTTTATTAAAAGGTTGGTAAAAAAAATCATATTTTCCCTTTTATTTGAAAAAGCGATTTGTTTACCTTTCTTTGCTTTTGATTAAAATTTCTTATAAACTTACCGAAAAAACAATTTCTCTCCTTTTATTAAAAAAAGGATTTTTCTACATTTTACTGAAACATTTTTTACCAATTTTTAATAAAAATTTTAAAACAAGTTTCCTAATAAGCCTTTTTTAAAGCAAACTCTTTCCACATATTAGAAAAATTTCAAAATTTTTGTTTTGATATTTAAAAAAAATTCGAATACTCAAATAATTTTTTTTTTTCGAGTAATCAGAACAAAATTGTGAAAAAATCGTTTTTAAAAACTCCATTGCCAAGTATTTGAAAAACTTTTCGAATATTAAAAACAAAAAAGTTATGAAAAAATCATAAATATGGAAATTTTTTTTTTGTATCTTTTGAAAAACTTTACGCGCATTCAAAAAAGATATTCAAAAAGCATTGAAAATTTTTTCGAGTATTCAGGAAAATTTTTGGAAAAATTGAGTGTCTCAAAATCATGTTTTTCTAATATTTGAATGTCAATGTTCAAAATAAATTGTGAAAAATCGAATATTCCAAAAAACGTATTTGAAAAATCATGAATTTCATCATCATTTGATATTTCAAAAACAAAAACCAAAATAATATTCCAGAAAGTTTTTTAAGTGATTTTAGAGACTTTGGGCTCCTCACAACAGTTTTTTGATATTCAAATAGATTTTCAAATGTCTAATCAATTTTATTGTAATTCCAACATTTTTTGCCAAAGTTTTTTTAAGATATTTGATTCCTTAAATTTTTTGTTTTTCTAAATACTAAACTCAAAATAAAATTTTCGAATATTCAAACCACAAAAATTTTCGATAGTTTTGAACAAAAAAAAGCCATTTTCAAACATTTAAAACCACTTCCAACATGAAAAAAAAAAAATATAAAACGTTATAAATCTGGAAAAGTAATATTTCTAACTTTTGAAAAATTGTCCACGCATTATAAAAACAACGTGCAAAAAACCTTGAATAGTTCGAATATTCAGAAAAAAAATTTGAAAAGTCAAAATCATATAGAATATTTGTTTGAATTCGAATATTCAAAAACCTCCAAAACCTTTGTTTCTCCAAAAACAAAATTTCTTAATATTTCGAAAATCTCGCAAAAGCGTTTTGAGACGTTCCATTTCTCACAATATTTTTATTTATATTCAAATATATTTTCGAATGTCTAGCAAATTTTGTTTTATTTTTTCAAAATTTTTTTAAAAAATTGGAAAAGTTTCAAGTGTGTCGAAAATAATATTTTTTTTTCCAAATTTTCTGTGATTTTTTTTAAGTTCTCGATTTTTTTGCAATTTTTCTTCTTACAAAAATTTTGTACTTAATTTCTCACAATATTTTTATTTATATTCACATATATTTTCGAATGTGTAACAAATTTTTAAAAAATTTGTTTTTTAAATTGGAAAAGTTTCAAATGTTTCGAAAGTAGTATTTTAATTTTTTTTTTCTAAATTTTCTGTAATTTTTTTTTTTTTTTAAAGTTTTCGATTTTTTTTGCAATTTTTCTTGTTGCAAAAATTTCGTACTTGATTTCTCACAATATTTTTTTTCATATTCAAATATATTTTCGAATTTCTAAGAAATTTTGTTTGGTTTTTTTTTCAAAATTTTCTGTTATATTTTTTTTAATTCTCAATTTATTTTGCAATTTTTCTGCTTACAAAAATTTCGTACTTAATTTCTCACAATATTTTTATTTATATTCAAATATCTGTTCAATTGTCTAACAAAATTTGTTTTTTTGTGTTTTTTTCAAAACTTTTTAAAAACTTTTGAAATGTTTCAAAACTGTTTCGAAAATGGTATTTTCGTTTTTTTTTCAAAATTTTCCGTGTTTTTTTTTTAAGTTTTCGATTTTTCGTAATTTTTCTTTTTACAAAAATTTTCCTACTGGACTCACTTCGTTGTCAAAAAGCTTCCCGGTTCTTACCCTACACATTTCACCTACATAAATACTCTTTCGCCTCTTCTACCCCGCTACGCACACGAATTTGTCTCGTGCACATGCCAACCACAAACGACTACTCATTCAATTCATGTGATGCCAAAAAGCCACCGCAACAATAGCAATAACAATAAAAAATTTAAAAAACAACAACAACAAAAAAGTATAATTAAAAAACTAAAAAAAAAGCAAATCGAAAGCCAACTCATGTATCAGCCGATAAACACGTGAGCAGCAAAAGAATACTCGTTTGCTGTAGTCGTCAAAAACCGGCACCAACACCGGCATCGGTATCGACAACAACAAAACAAACGACACAGCGCGCTTGTTGCTGCCCATCAACGAATGCGATGAGCGAATTTCAGTGGAATTTTTAGCTTTCGCATGCGTAATCAGCAAACGAGTAGGGGGCTTGTAGCCAGCGTGGAGTAAAGTGGAGCAAAGTTGAGGTGACGAGAATGAAATTAAATTAAAAAAAAAGACAAACAACAATAAATCAAAAAAGTGTGTACATTTTAAGATTTTATTGTTGTTGTAAAGCATTGTTTCGTCGCTAAGTTGTGGAAAGTTGAAATGGTTGCACAACACAGCCAAAGAGGAACACAACTGCTCACTTCACTCAAGCAAATATGCACTCGCGGGTAGCAGTGAGTGAATGAGTGCCCCTGCGAGTAGAAAAGTGTATGAGTGGGTGCGAGCGAGTGTGTGATTGCTGTTTGAGTGACAATTTTATTGTTGGTTGGTACTACGAAATGAAGGTGAGCGTGAAGGGGTGGGTAGATTATTGGTTAAAAATATCTTGTAGATAAAATTTTAATTTTGGTAATTAAAGAAAGTCATCTGAAATATTTGAAAACTAAATTTTATTTTCTTTCTCTCAACTATTATTCTAGATAATTCAAACGTCCTAGCGCAGCACTATGGGGTGTTTTCATTAAATTTGTCTCAAAATTAGATAAAGAAAAAATAAAAATGTACTTTATTTCGAAAATAGCTAGAAAGTATTTTGAAACTGTTTACAAGCAACTTTTAAATATTCAGAAAAAACTGTGAAAAATATAAAATCTAAAAAAAAAAATTTTAAAAACGTTTTGTATAAAAATATTCGAAAAACTTTTCGTTTATTAAAAAAAAACGCTCTTAAAAGACTTAAAAAAACTTTTCGAATACTGCATAAATTTTTTTCGAAAACCAAATTCCCAAAAAATACATACATATATATTTTTCTACATATTTAGAAAACTTGAAAAAAGTTTTCAAATCAAAAGTTAAAAACAACTTTTCAAATATTCTGAACAAAAACTTTTTGAATATTCAGAAAAAGTATTTCACGTACTAGAAAACTTGAGAGAAATAAAAAAAGTTTGAAACATTTGAAAAACTTTTCGAATACTCTAAATAAAAAAAAATTTTAATATTCAGACAAAGTTTCAGGATTTAGAAAACTTATCTAAGAGAAATCAAACAAACTTTTGAAACAATTTTCGAATACCAAGGAAACCTTTTTTTTTATTTCAAAAACTTGTATATTTAGAAAAAAGTTTTCAAATCAAAATACTCCAAAGAAAAGTTTGAAACATGTGAAAAACTTATCGAATATTCTAAAAACTTTTTAAATAATCATAAAAAGCGTTTCAAGAACTAGAAAACTCAAGAGAATTAAAAAAAAAAAAATTTGAAACAATTTTCAGATACTAAGGAAAACTTTTTTCAAAAACTCAAATTTTAAAAAATCCCAAAAACATTCAAAAATGGCAAAAAGTCTCAAAAAACTTTGAAAAACTATAAAAAAGAGTTCTTTTGGGAATTTAAAAATTTCAAAAATGTAGTTTGAGCTATTTTGAAAACTATTGGAAAAAAATATTAAAACCAGAGTGATAAAAAATTGCTGAAACCAGATTGAAACATTGAAAAACTTTTCGAATATTCAAAAAAAAAAATCGTAGAAAAGTTACAAATTTCAAAAATCTATTTTTGAGATATTTTCAGAACTTCTTGCACTTTAAAGCTAATTTCAAAAACTAAAAAAATACATCGCGATAAATTTTCAAAAATATTCAGAAAAAATTTTGAAAGCATCAAAAATTTTAAAATTACATTTTTTAAATAACCGTAAAAAATATTCTTGAGTTATTTTCAAAATTTTTCGAATATTTAGAAAAAGTTTAGTGAACCGCCGAAAAATCCAAATTCAAAAAGACGTTTTTCAAACAAAATTTGAAAGTTCGAAAAAAAAATTTAATTAAAATAATATAATATTTTTTTAAATATACCAAAAATGTGTTTTGAATATTCCAAAAATGTGCTTTGAAACACTTAAAAAAATTTTCCGAGAACTCAAAACAAAATTGTGAAAAAATCAGTTTAAGTAAAAAAGTTTTAAATTTTCGAATATTCAGAAAAAAATTTGAAAACATTTTTAGACAAATTTTTAAAAAATTTTAAAATGGAAAACTTTCAAAATACATCTTTTTTTCATATAAAATACAAAATGACACACTACTGTCAAAATTGGAAAATTTTGTTTCAAAATTTTTTTCATGCAACATCGAAATACATGTGTTTTTTTGTTCTTGCTGGAAAAATAGTCTAGTAATTTTTTTTGTTATTAAAAAAAAAAAAAGTTAAGAGAGAATAGTTCAAATAAAATTCAAAAACATTTTTGAAATATTTTCAAAAATTTTCGAAATTTCAGAAAAAAAGTTAGAAACTATGCCCACCACACCTTCAAAAGGAATCCGGTTTCCAGAACTTTTTGCACTCAATTCTTATACACTGCGGAACTTTTTACTCCTTTTCTTTTCTTATCTTTACTTTATTTTTTTTTTATTTATTTCGCCAAATTGTTGTCTGTAAATTTGTTTTATTTAAACGCCATTTAAAAAACAGTTTATGGACACTTGCGAAAGACAAGCAAACGAAATTTCGAGCATTCAATCTTAACGGGGGGTGCTAACAAAAGTTCGCTAAGTAGACCTGAAAAAATAATTCTATATATTAATATGTCGACGGCTGAGTGGAAGGTCACTGTGTTTCAAAATTAAAAAAAAAAAGTTTCAAAAACTCCTTATTTGAATGAAAATTCCATTCATTTTTGACCTAAGATAGCACTTTTTGAAATCAAATTAGGTCGTTATTGAAAAAAATTTGGAATAGAGCATTTTTGAAACATATTTTGAAATAGGGTGGTATTTCACTCAGCAGTAGATTTAAAAGACGCAAACCAAGCGAACTTTTGTTAGCACCCACTCATATCAGTCTGAATTCATTTGTAAATCTTTTTTCTTAATTTTTTTTGCATTTTTTTTTTTGTTAATTTCGTTTATTGTTCTACTCTTATTTATTCACCAACGTTCACTCGCCTTTATTTGTATACATATGTACATTTATTTTTTATTTCATTATTTATTTTGCTTTTCGCATACATTTATTAAATAATATGCAAATCTCGTGACTTGGAAAGTTTAGCGGTACAGTTGTGCACGTTTTCGCTAAGAATAAACTGAATATTAAAACGTGCACTCACATATAAGGCATTTTAAGTTCAAAGTTCAAATTGTGCGGCACTTAAAACATTTGCACACTGCAATTGAGTTCAATTAAGGAAGCGTTAAGAAACGTGTTGGTGCAGGTGGTGACTAATTGAGTTATTGCAAAAACAAAATTCTGTTTAATTGTGGCCATTTGCGCGAAAGTGGTGTATGTGCATGTCAAATGGCGAGTTATGGAATTTTTTTGCAAACTTATCTAATTTATTAATTTTTTCAAAACATATTTATTTTTGTATTCATTGCAGCTATTTATAAATTTTTCGTTCAATCTGCCTTTGAACTCATCTGTCTGCTTTGCGCAACCAGTCCGTGTTATTTGCTTACATTGCATGTCTAATTAAGCACTTTCTTAATATTTATTTATTTTTGTAATTCTATGTTATCATAGCTTGCGATATTTCAGCTCAATGTCAATTGACCAACGAAAACTCTTGAAATTGTCACATTACATTTCCGTCAATAATTTTTTTTTTTTTTCGTGCTTTCATTAAAATGACGCAAGTCATTTCGGGCATAGCGCAAATAAGAGCAATCAACTGGTTTTGCATGAAATCAATTTACAACTGCATTATCGGTTAATCGGTTTGTAAAATGTTCTATTTACGTGCAGCTGTTTTTTCAGAAACTTGTGGGTTGAATGACTTGGGTCTTGGGTCAAAAATTTCAATTTAATTAGAAAATTTGGTTTTATTTTATTTATTATTCAACTTTTTTTTTTACTACTTTTTACTTTATTTTATATATTTTTTATTTTTTTAATTTAATTTAAGTTTTTTTTTAATTTTTTTATATTTTTTTTTTTATTTTTTTATATTTTTTTTCATTTTTTTATATTTTTCTTTTATTTATTTTTTTATTTTATTTTATTTTATTTTATTTTATTTTATTTTTTTTATTCTATTTTATTTTATTTTATTTTATTTTATTTTATTTTATTTTATTTTATTTTATTTTATTTTATTTTATTTTATTTTATTTTATTTTATTTTATTTTATTTTATTTTATTTTATTTTATTTTATTTTATTTTATTTTATTTTATTTTATTTTATTTTATTTTATTTTATTTTATTTTATTTTATTTTATTTTATTTTATTTTATTTTATTTTATTTTATTTTATTTTATTTTATTTTATTTTATTTTATTTTATTTTATTTTATTTTATTTTATTTTATTTTATTTTATTTTATTTTATTTTATTTTATTTTATTTTATTTTATTTTATTTTATTTTATTTTATTTTATTTTATTTTATTTTATTTTATTTTATTTTATTTTATTTTATTTTATTTTATTTTATTTTATTTTATTTTATTTTATTTTATTTTATTTTATTTTATTTTATTTTATTTTATTTTATTTTATTTTATTTTATTTTATTTTATTTTATTTTATTTTATTTTATTTTATTTTATTTTATTTTATTTTATTTTATTTTATTTTATTTTATTTTATTTTATTTTATTTTATTTTATTTTATTTTATTTTATTTTATTTTATTTTATTTTATTTTATTTTATTTTATTTTATTTTATTTTATTTTATTTTATTTTATTTTATTTTATTTTATTTTATTTTATTTTATTTTATTTTATTTTATTTTATTTTATTTTATTTTATTTTATTTTATTTTATTTTATTTTATTTTATTTTATTTTATTTTATTTTATTTTATTTTATTTTATTTTATTTTATTTTATTTTATTTTATTTTATTTTATTTTATTTTATTTTATTTTATTTTATTTTATTTTATTTTATTTTATTTTATTTTATTTTATTTTATTTTATTTTATTTTATTTTATTTTATTTTATTTTATTTTATTTTATTTTATTTTATTTTATTTTATTTTATTTTATTTTATTTTATTTTATTTTATTTTATTTTATTTTATTTTATTTTATTTTATTTTATTTTATTTTATTTTATTTTATTTTATTTTATTTTATTTTATTTTATTTTATTTTATTTTATTTTATTTTATTTTGTTTTATTGTAAAAATGCAAGACCACTAAAACAAAAACCAGTTTAATTTATTTTATTTTTAGGTCAAGGCCTTTGAAAAATAAAACACAATATTATGAATTGTATTAACAATATATTTGTCAATATTTCGGTTTCACTCTGAAGCCATCATCAGGAAAATATTCTTGTATCCATAATATTGTGTTTTATTTTTCAAAGGCCTTGAGCTCACTAAAATACAAAAATATTTACATATAAGGCTATTAAAATCATCATAAAAATTAATTTATTTTATTTTATTTAATTTTTTTATTTTTTTATTTTATTTTTTTTTTTTTTGTTTTACTCTATTTTATTTTATTTTTTACTTTTTTTTATATGTTTTTTTTTTATTTGTTTTTATTTTTTTTTATTTTTTTGAGCATTTGCTCAGACTTTATTTTAAGTTTATGTTGCTCATGTTCACTACTGCTGCCTCAGTAATACTCAATAATGAAAAAAAAAAAACAAAAAGACCAACTCAAGTGTTCATCCCTATGATTAAAATGGAAAAGAAATGTCCCTTTTCAAAGTCTTCGTAACTCTTGCTCAGCGTGTGATAAGCAAGTGAGAAAGCCCTTTAAAGTCCGAGTATGACTAGTTACTACTAGCACTGTTTTCACTTCCCTTTTCTAGATCACAGGGATGCTGAAATAGAGCATACTTATAAAATTTTCACATTCGATAACTTTTCTAATTACATATGTAGCTCGTAATTGTGGAAAATTTGGCATGCAATTGACAGCAATTTGATTTATGTGACACAGACAATAATAATGACGTGCACTGAAAAAAATACATAGATGAAATATACATTTGCAAGAATGAATTGAATTTATCACTTGTACAGCTATTTTCTCGGTCATTTACATAGTTTAAATTTAATTTAAAATTTCATTTTCATTTCATTAAATTATACATATCATTGAATGAGCGCATTTTCTATTTTCTATATGAGTTTCATCATATTTCTTTCCCAATTTTAAGATTTCTTTTTCTCTTCTGGCTTGATCAGTCTAATTGATCGTGTCTGTCTTTCGCGTATTTTTGGCTGATTTCACATTTAATTAAAAGAATTTATTTTTAAACATTTTATAATCTATTTATATGTTTGACTGCACTGTGATAGTTGAGCAAGCGTGCTAATAAGAAGTTTTTCATAATTACAAGACATTTCCGAGTTTTCATGAATTACCTCAAAATTATATTTCCCCATAGAAAATGTTACGTATACGACCAGTATACCAGGACAACAATTTAAATTGAATAAAATAAATAAAATACACAAAAAAAACCAGCAAAATAAAATGAAATAGAATAAAAAAATAAAATAAATAAAATAAATAAACAAAAAAAAAAAAATAATAAAATAAAAAAAATAAAAAATACAAAAAATTAAATAAAATAAAAAAATAAAATAAAATAAAATAAAATATAATAAAATAAAATAAAATGATATAAAATAAAATAAAATAAAATAAAATAAAATAAAATAAATAATGAAATAAAATAAAATAAAAAATAAAATAAAATAAAATAAAATAAAATAAAATAAAATAAAATAAAATAAAATAAAATAAAATAAAATAAAATAAAATAAAATAAAATAAAATAAAATAAAATAAAATAAAATAAAATAAAATAAAATAAAATAAAATAAAATAAAATAAAATAAACTAGATTACATATTTACAATTGACAACCACATACCTAAACACATAAAACATACTTTAGATAGACATACTGCTTTTTTCCATAACAAAATACTTAGTACACTAATAAAATTAAAACATGAAATTCTAAAAGAAAAATCAAAACAGCTGACACAAACAAAAGCAAGGCTGAGTCAAGCGATGCAGAGAGAGGACGCCACAGCTTTCTTTGAGAGTGAAACCCAGCTCACAACGTCGCGAAGCACGATATGGAGTAACACGCAAAAATCTAAATTTGAAAGGTTGAGGAGCACGAGAAATGAACAAGTACTCAAAAACAACAACAATGCCCATTGGTTAGTAAACACGACAAAAACGATTTTCCCGCCTGATGTTGAAGCACTGCTAGGTAAGGGTCCAAAGTTCGCACTTCCAGTGCCAAAAGAAAAATTCCCTCTGTTTAAATGTATAGCAGACGGAGAAGAGTTGATACAGAGCGTAAATAATAAAGAACAACAAGAATCGGCAAGAACAAAGTTATCATTTCTCATAAAAGATTCTCTAACAAAGCACAAATGCAATACAACGGATATTGCTATAAAAGATACAGTGGAGCAAACACATAAATTTCTGAATAAAAATAAAAATATTATAATTTTAAATGCAGATAAAGGCAATGTCACCGTAGCCATGGAAAAAAGTGAGTATAAGGTAAGAATGGATAACTTATTGAAAGATGTATCGACATACAGAGGATTGCGTCAAGACCCGACGCTACGTTTAGAAACGAAAAACAATCAGTTGGTAGATAAGTTATACAAATTAGGTCTTATAACAAAGATTGAAAAACATAAAATGAGTACACACACAGCTCTCCCCCCAAGAATATACGGCTTACCTAAGGTTCATAAAGAAAATATGCCTCTACGACCAATTTGTTCAATGATAAACGCCCCATCTTTTAATTTATGCAAATATTTGACTACTATTTTAGAAAATTTGACAAAAAAGTCTGAATTTAATGTTAAAAGTGCAATAGAGTTCAAGGAAAAGGTTAATGACACTTATATAGAGGATGATGAACGACTAGTGTCGTTCGATGTAATATCCCTTTTCCCTAGTATACCAACAGACTTGGCTATAGAAACGATACGTTCAAAGTGGGAAGTTATTAAAAATCATACGGATATTCCCAAAAAGTTATTTATGGAAATAGTCACCTTTTGTATCTCGGAAAATAGATACTTTAAATATGAAGAAAAATTATATACTCAACTAAAAGGACTTCCCATGGGATCCCCAGCTTCGCCAATAGTTGCAGACATAATAATGGAGGAAATATTAGGAAAATTACCAAACACAAAGTTACTTAGTAAATACGTAGATGACGTGTTTGCAGTAGTGAAGGAAGAAAAATTAGAAACAACCCTAAATATTTTAAATTCATACCACAAAGATATTAAATTTACTATGGAGTTGGAAAACAACAATAAATTACCCTTTTTGGATTCTCTAGCGCATAGAATAGATAAAAAAATCAAAATTGACTGGTACCAAAAACCCACATCATCGGGACGTATAATAAATTACAAATCTAAACATCCAAAAAGCATGATCTTAAACACGGCAAAGAATTTTATAGGAAGGGTTTTGGATACCAGTGACGCAGTTTTCCACCCGGAAAATAAGGAAAAGATTGCAAATATCCTAAAAATGAATGATTTTCCAACTAATATTATAAAAAGCATGATCAATTCATATCGAGATAGATCCCAGGAGAGCGAAAAGAAAGAAAATAAGCCGTTAATATATAAATCCGTGGTATATGTCCCTGGCTTCTCGGATAGACTACAGGGTTCCAATATATATGACAAGAATACTGTTGGTATCGCACATAAACCAACCTACACTACTAATATGTTTTTCCATAATATGAAATCCAAAGTGGCGAAGATGGAAAAAAGCAACATTGTATACAAAATTTCATGCGCGGGTGACAAAAACAACAACTGCGATAAAGAATATGTGGGTACAACAAAAAATAAACTTAAAACACGAATAGCAGGGCACCGATCTGACATCAAAAATATACAATCACAAAATACACAAAAAACAGCACTGGCGGCCCATTGCGCGGAGAGCGGCCACAAGCCAAACTTTGAAGAAGTGAGAATATTACAACAAGAGCAACATTATAATAAACGTTTTACATTGGAAATGCTCCACATTATTAACTTAGATGAAAAGAAGAGATTAAACAACAAAAAAGATTTTGAAAATTGCTCTCATATATTCCAACACCTGTTGGACTGTAAAAAGTAAATATTAGTTCAAGTTTGCACGGCGAACCAAACGGAGGCTGTGAGTTAGAATTCAAATTAAATGTATGTATGCTTTTATTTATCTGATTGTGTTGATATATGAAAATGAAAAAATTGTTAAATATTGTTATAGACCCCCCCCTGAAGACGATCTCCGAAGGAGGTTGAAATATATTGGGAAACCCGCAATAAAACTTGTTTTTATTCAATTTGACCTCGAGCCAGCTAACCAAAATCTCGTGATAAAATAAAATAAAATAAAATAAAATAAAATAAAATAAAATAAAATAAAATAAAATAAAATAAAATAAAATAAAATAAAATAAAATAAAATAAAATAAAATAAAATAAAATAAAATAAAATAAAATAAAATAAAATAAAATAAAATAAAATAAAATAAAATAAAATAAAATAAAATAAAATAAAATAAAATAAAATAAAATAAAATAAAATAAAAGGAAATAAAATAAAATAAAATAAAATAAAATAAAATAAAATAAATAATAAAATAAAATAAAATAAAATAACTCAAAAAAATAAAAATAAAACAAAAACAAAATAAAATGAAATAAAATAAAATAAAATAAAGGAAAAAAATAAAAGAAAAAAAAAATAAAATAAAAAAAAATATAAAATAAAAAAAAAATAAATAAAAAGAATACAATACGGAAAGTAAATACATCGACGAGCCCAACATATTCGTTTCAGTGGTAAATTTTTGGTGGTCATTGCCCCATACTAGCCCTAGTGTATGTCAACTTAAACGACATAAGAACAAACATCAAGGGCCCTAACACGCTAAACAATCATGTGTCAGGCGAAGAGCAAAAGGCGCGCCAAAAGCTACAAAAGAGTCAAAGAAACCCCACTCAATTACAAAGAAAACGTTTGAGCTAAAACATAAAAAAACTCAACATAAAAGTACTACGACAACAAAAGTATTTCAAAAAGTCAAAAAGCACCAAAGTCTTGACAAGAAGATATAAAATATCGCGCGACTAACAAATAAATAAATATTTGGTCGTTAGTGCTTACTTGTGGAAAAAAAGCGCGCGAGGGAACAAAAAAGTAAGAAAATAAGCAACAGGCTACAAAAACAAAAACGAAACGTGCGCACATACTCAAATTACAACAACAAAAACGTGCACGAAAAGAATATGTAAGCGGTAGCCAAACAGCAAAAAGAGCTCAAATTGAACGCCTGCAATTCAGTAGCAACAAAAGCGCGCACCCAAACGGTTGAGCAAAAGGCGGTGAAAGTGAAAGATAAAAATTTCAAATTTTTTCCACAAAACACTTCAGTGCCAAACGACTGAGTAAAAGCGGAAAATAGTTCACGAAAAACTAAAAATTTATAAGAAATGTGTAACGCGCAGCGCAAGAGCAGTCGGTAGAACATGAAATGGTTTAAACGTGTGCGAAAAAAGTGTTAAATTAAAAAAAAAAAAACACTCGCATAAAATTATAAAAAAAAATATTAGCAAAAATACAGAATTATTTTCAAGTAAATAAATTTTTGCCTTGAAAAAAAAAAAAAAAAAAAAATAAAAATAAAAACGCGAAAAACGCAATTTAACTTGTTTTATTTGCTACAAACACGCACAAACGCGTCGCATTGGCGACACAGCTAACATACCAAGAGTGAAGTTGCAACATATTTTCACGCACTCTCTCTCTCTCTTCAACTTGCCAACAATTTTTATTATTACCACATAAATAAAACACAAAAATGTTGATATCATCAGAGCAGTGTAATCGTTCACGTGGCGCCCATGTCCTTGTCTGGGATCAGTCACGTTTGAATGACATTTTCGAGGATACGAAACCCCAAAGTATGTATGACGATTGGTAGCATTTCTGTGTGCGAGTATGTGTGTGCATCTCTGCAAATTATGTAAAAAATTAGCAAAATAGATAAAAACAAACACACACTCATATCTACTTATATTATGTTATTTTATAAATTATTTTTGTAAGCATATTGTATTCGAACTAATTAGCTGTCGGAAGCCGTATGGCAATTTATTGGCTGCCACTTATTGTTTATTGAACTTTAGTTTGCACTTAAGTACTACATATTCGCAGTTGCGCTGAGTACACAAAGTATATTAATTTTATTTAAAAACTAGTTGATGCCCGTGACTTTGTATGCGTAGGTATTGAAATTAATCAAATGGTTTATGACAGCATTCATAGAGACCTTTTGTTTTATACCCATAATGTACTAACACTTTTTGTGGAAATATTCGTCGATACCTCCGAAACCGGTCGAGCTATCGAAATTTCAAGATATCTCTCAAACCATATCAGATATTTCAATGAATCACATCGCATATTATAGCACTCATTGACACCTGTCGTTTGACACCCATATTGTGCTAAGACATTTTTGGTCACCCCTGGTCCACATATTGGGCGATAACCCCAAAACCCGTTAAGATATCGCAAAAAATAATATCTTAAACTGTAAGTTGAGCGTCTAGCAGTCCAACGATTCAATTCCATTCAGTACTTTTAGAGTGTTACGACCATAAACATACAGACAGACATGGTCCACATGTTGGACGATAACTCTAAAACCTGTAGAGATATTGAAAAAAGTAATTTCTTAAATTTTAAGTTGAGCGTCGAGCAATCCAACGAAAAAGTTTCATACAATTCCATTCATTACTTTCAGAGTGATACGGCCACAAACATACGGACAGACAGACAGACAGACACACAAAAATGTTTAAAATGGTTGATTTGGATTCTAATCGATTAACAATGCTTCCCCCAATCATTTTTTTGTTGATATCTGCCATGTACAGACATCGACCTGTTACAATTTTATTATATATGTAGATAAATAAATATATCGAGCAACCCTGATTTCGACAATCACATCGTGAAGAATGAACCTGTCATAAGGGTCAAAAGGTCAAGAAATCAGATTTTCGTAAATATCTCCTAATCTATTGCATCTTTAGACAAACAAATATCAATTTGTTTGCTATGAATTTTAAAATCGAAAATGTATTTGTTACCAGCACTCGAATTGGCCGCCCAACTTCTTAAGAAGTTCCTTCTCAACTTTCGGAAGCGCTGACCTATTTTTTGTGAAATTTTTCTACTTTTATGTTTTTATCCTAAGGTACTGTTTTGACCTACTACAACATACTAGATTGTCTCTAAAATACATTTGACTAAGTGAAGAGCTGGTAATTTAAGTCTGCTCTGGAAGAAGAAAGACGATCCTGCTAACCGCACCAACTACCACGGAATCAGTATTCTTAATATCGCATATCGTCGCTCCCAACGAAGACGAACACGGTTGAGTTTTCTGCGTCGAAGACTAACACTCTTCAGTTTTCTGCGTGGAAGACTAACACTCTTCAGTTTTCTGCGTCGAAGACTAACACTCTTCAGTTTTCTGCGTCGAAGACTAACACGCTTCAGTTTTCTGCGTCGAAGACTAACACTCTTCAGTTTTCTGCGTCGAAGACTAACACTCTTCAGTTTTCTGCGTGGAAGACTAACACGCTTCAGTTTTCTGGGGTTTCCAATTGGCATCAGTTATTACGAAAAAGGAATGACTGGCGTGCCTTGATACGAAACGGGCAAAATTGCCTAGGCGCTTAAGCGTCAATAAATGACGCAAGCCAAGATTATATTTTTTTAAAATCGACTGGTCGTAACTTTTGGACTGATTATAGTAGAATGATGGAGTTTGGCACAAAACATACCACGCCCACTTTCGATATCGAAAATTTCGAAAATCACCTAAATTGACATACATCCGTAATGGAAATGGCTAAAATTATATAATTTGGCAGGGTGAACCCTCTAGTCAGCCACGCCCATTTTTAACGGTGGAATTTTTAAAACTCCACTGGTCATAACTTTGTAAGTGATTATAGTAGGATGATGAAATTCGGCAGGTTTCATGGTGATATGGGAAATATTCCTGATGAAACTGCTAGAAGTCGCTGGGTTTTCAATGTTTGGTTTACCTGAACTTAGAATTCCTTACTTGTAGTTACAAGGTCGCGAAACGCTCCCATAAATGTAGATCGAATATACGACGGTAAAAGCTTATATCCGGGCCGGTAGTATCTAAGAAACTCAGAATTTTTCAACTCATTAGGTTACTCGCCATCTTTTCTATGAACATTTGTAAAATAAATATTTAATATGGAAAAAAAATTACTCACTTTGCCGCAAAAGCATTTCCACATTAATTTGCCTTTATTTGATAAATGATAAGAATACGCTTTTTTAAAACTGTATTATCCGTAAACATGGCAAACACGCACCATTTCGATGGTCACAAGTCATTTCGATGGTCATAAGTCAAAAAAATCGTGCAATCGAGAAGGCTACCAAAAACATTCTAACCCGGATATGCCCAAGGCTAAGCTAGTTGAATAAACTTCAATATTTATTTTGAATTCTTGTTTGCTAACTCTTGTTAGCATACCCAGCAGATGTTATCCGCCCAAGGATAGACCTACGTGAACCTCCCACCCTTCTGTTTTTCCATCTCACATTTTAGGAGATAAATATCTCTGAAACCAGCTGAGATATTTAAATTAATCACATTGCTTATGACGGCACTCACGTTAGCAATTTTCATTTGATACCAATATTGTAAAAACATATTTTTGGCCATCCCTGGGGACAAATTCATGTTCTATGAAGTAATAAAATAAAAAAAAATAGTTTGGATTTTATTTCATAAATTTTGTATGCATTTTTTTTTTTAATTTTATCACGTCAACCCTGGTCCACATATTGCTCGATATCTCTGAAACCGGTCGAGTTATCGAAATAATGTCTTAAATTTTAAGTTGATGATGAAAGTTTCATTTAATTCCTGTCAGCAGTTTTTGAGTGATACAACCATACAGACAGAAAGACAGAAGAAAATTATAAAAACCGTGTATTTGATAGATGATAGAAGATTAATTATTAAATGACTTCTTAAGGAAAAAAATCAGTTGAAGCAATCACAAAAAAGTCGTTCTTTAACTCAAAAGTCAGTTTCTGCTATATTTTTTTATAATTTTTACTTCTTTTTTTGTGCAATTTTTACTATAATTTTGATTAAATTTTTAATATATTTTTTGCGGATTTTTTACTATATTTGTTGAGTAATTTTAACTATTTTTTTGTAATTTTTTCTGCATTTTTCGTCAAATTTTTACTAAGTTTTTTTTTGCATTTTTATAAAATTTTTACCAAATTTTGTAAATTTTGTGTAATTTTGACTATTTTTTTTCTGTTAAAAAAAGACTTTTTGGATCCCGAAGGGAGCGGTTTGAGTTAAAACCATAATTTGAGTGGCGAAGGAAGGAGGGGGATCTATCCCCCAATTCCCCCTTGGATAAGCCACTGAATACGGTTATTACCAAATGTATATGGGTCATTCCATGCCAAATCGACAAATTTTTTACCTGACCCCCTTCGATTTCGCTAAAAATTTGCTACCTTTTTCTATCCCCCAGAAGACATTTTCAGAATTTTTTCAAAATTTTTTCCCCAAATCAAAAAAAAAGTTATGAACTTTCAAAAAAAAACGTTTTTTTTTGATGCTGTAACTTTTTCAAAAATCGAACGTTTGGAATAATTTTTTTTTTTTAATTTTTTTTTAAATGTAGTTTTCGGAAAAAAAATTAAAAAATTTTTAAAAGCCCAGAGTTATAATTTTTTTTTCAATTTTTTTATTTTTATTTTTATTTATTTTTTAAAACTCAAACTAATTCTGCAATAAGCCCCGCTAATAACAAGATGTGCCGACAATCGCTTCCATTTTTTTTTTATTGAAAAAAAATTTCATCAAAAAGTTATATAAAATGAGCTAAAGTTGAAAAAAAAAACTTTTTTTTTTTTTTCAATAAAAAAATAATAGAAGCGATTGGCACACCGTGTTATTAGCGGGGCTTATTGCAGAATTAGTTGGAGTTTAAAAAAAATAAAAATAAAAAAGGGTCGGACTTTTTTTTTTCGAAAAAAAAAAATTATATATCTGGGCTTTTAAAATTTTTTTAATTTTTTTTTCCGAAAACTGCATTTAAAAACGAAAATTCGATTTTTGAAAAAGTTACAGCATTTAAAAAAAAAAGTTTTTTTTTGATTTGGGGAAAAAAATTTGAAAAAATTCTGAAAAATGTCTTTCGTGGGGGTAGAAAAAGATAACAAATTTTTTGCGAAATCGGAGAGAGTCAGATAAAAAATTTGTCGATTTGGCATGGAATGACCCATAATATAGTGGCATACCTAACTATATGTATATTTACAATATTATTCATTACTTTTCATGCAATTCTATTAAACAAATGTTAACATATGCTTATCCATAGCAGAGCAGACATGCTGATAATAAAACTATGTACTTTTGTTATCTTAATGAGCATAGTTTATTTAGTGCGTTCGTTATCGAGTTGAATCACTTAATTCCTATACTATACTTATGAAATACTTGACATACTAGAAAAGCACTCGTGTCTGAGTACCCGTGTCTATAAAATTGAATAACGAATAGGTATGTAGATGATAGAGAGAATAATTCACGTGTTGCAAATGACTTCTATGAAGTGGTAATTGAGTTGGACTAAAGTTTTCTTCTAGTTTCTATAATTAGTTAGAGCAGTTAACTAAAAGTGGACTCACGTGTTAAAAAATTGCGTCATATTCCGTAATCAGTGAAATAGCGAAATAATTAAAACGGAAATGTCAACTATTCAAATGACAACTCACTCAAGCACTCAACTGTACAGCTGAAAAGAAACAAACTACACACATGTAGTAAAGTATCAGACATTTTTCAAGAGAATAATATGGGTCTCAAACTAGTTCAAAATATGTCAAATACAAACTCAGTCGTTCTTTTACTACATAGTTCGGTATTTCACTATAACTTTTTTGTTGCCATTTTTGCTATTCTGGCTAACATTTTATTTTGGCTTTCGCTTTTCATGTCTGACACTTGCCGCGAACGTCAGCACAAATTTCGGCCAAAACACGCATAACGAATGACACCGATGGAATTCAACAAGCAACACTTTTTGCTTTGTAGACAAAGCATGAAAATTCTTTCAAAACAATGCTGACTGCTACTTTGATAGTAAAACAGAAGAAAATAAATATCATGCCTACTTGAAAATTGTAGGTGCTCAGCATATCGCACGACTTTGTGGTTTTTGTATTGCTTACAAAGCAAATGGCATAAACACTTACTTGAGTGTAAATATTTACATGAACTCTCAACGCAAGCCGGACATGCAGGCAATGACATCAATAATGAGAAAAACAAAGTTGAAGGAAAGGAAAGGAAAGGAAAGGAAAGGAAAGGAAAGGAAAGGAAAGGAAAGGAAAGGAAAGAAAAGGAAAGAAAAGGAAAGGAAAGGAAAGGAAAGGAAAGGAAAGGAAAGGAAAGGAAAGGAAAGGAAAGGAAAGGAAAGGAAAGGAAAGGAAAGGAAAGGAAAGGAAAGGAAAGGAAAGGAAAAGAAAGGAAAGGAAAGGAAAGGAAAGGCAGGAAAGGAAAGGAAAGGAAAGGAAAAGGAAAGGAAAGGAAAGGAAAGGAAAGGAAAGGAAAGGAAAGGAAAAGGAAAGGAAAGGAAAGGAAAGGAAAGGAAAGGAAAGGAAAGGAAAGGAAAGGAAAGGAAAGGAAAGGAAAGGAAAGGAAAGGAAAGGAAAGGAAAGGAAAGGAAATGAAAGGATAGGAAGAAACTTAAAGGGAAGGAATTATAGGAAAGAAGAGAAAAGCAAGGAAAAGGAAGGCAAAAGAGAGAAAATGAAAGAAAAAAAGAAAGGGAAGGAAAGGAAGGGAGACGAAGGGAGAGGAAAGGACAGGAAGGTATGGTAAGAAAAGAAAAGCAAATTAAAGGAACGGAAAGAAAAGAAAGGAAAGGAAAGGAAAGGAAAGGAAAGGAAAGGAAAGGAAAGGAAAGGAAAGGAAAGGAAAGGAAAGGAAAGGAAAGGAAAGGAAAGGAAAGGAAAGGAAACTAAAAGATAGGAGAGAAAAGAGAGAAAAGAAGAGGAATGAATCATTTTGGGACCGTATTAGAGTATCTTTGGGATCATTTTGAGGTCATATTGGTAACATTTTGGTGACTTCACTAATTCAATTAGACCAATGAGCCGATACACATGTTTACACATCAAACATCACCAGTACTTGGTACTCACGTTTTTTTTTTTTTAATTTTTTATTCAATTAAAATGTTAATGATTAAAAATCAAGTGGGCACCTAAAAATATTAAGACTTTTTCTTTAATTTAAAAATTTTTTTTTTGTTTTAATTTTTATTTTTTTAATTAAAGAAATATTTTATTTTTCTACAAAAAAAAATGCAGCACACCCTAATTTTAGTCTTTTAAGAGTCATATTTGAACCCTTTTTGATATTTTTATAAAGCTTTTTGTAGTCTCTTTAGACAGTTGGAGTAATATCGGATCTTTTTGGGGCACATTTCTGAACCTTAACAGGACTAACAAGAAATAGTTTAACATGGTTCATGTTGAAAAAAATTATTCAGTGCGTTTTGAAACCCAAAATCGTTCTCTTGTTACCATATGAAGGAGTCAAGAAATGGCATCCAAATTGACTCCGAAGGTTTTTTGAATCTTTTTAAATGAGTTTCAAAGTCTTTTTATAGTCTTTTTGAAGCCTGTTATTGATGCTTTTCTGAAGTCTTTCTGACACTTTTTTTCCTCAATTTTTAATTGTTTTTGAAACCTTTTTGGGCTTTTTTGAGCAATTTATTAGTGTGGTATTTTTTAAATTTTTTAAATTTATTTTGATGGTTCTAAGATCCTAACGGACCCATACACTTTTATTTCAAATATGTTTTCGAGTCTCGTTAGAGTCAAATTTGAGCCATTTCAGTCTTTTTAAAAGCTTTATTTTAGACTGTTCGAATTCACTATGAATACATGTAACATAAAAGATTCTTCTTCTCTCTCGCAAAATTTGAAATTTTAATTTTTGACATAAATATATTTTTGAAAGCTATATATTCATATTCAATTCCTCTTTTAAAGTTTCCAAAGTATATTTTTAAACATTTTCGTTGTTCCAGAAACACGAATGTGTCGAAAAATTGTTACGTATACGCCATGGTGTTTGTGCTTCAGTGCAATACATTCAGGTTTCTGGCTCCTCAAAAATTTAGAAATTCAGTTTTTAAACATTTTCGTTTCGCCAGAAACATGAATGTGTAGCACATTCGTTTTTCTCCCACAATTTTCAGAGATTAAACTACTAACTCAAAAAAAAAACAATTAAAGTTCCTTGTACTTCGGAAACCCAGGATTTTCGTAACTCATAAAGAAACGAGAGATAAGTCACATGAGCCTATTAACTAAAATCTGCAAAATTTTCACATTCATGCCTCTGGCAAGCGGGTGACGATATGAAGTAGTTTTTGAGTAGATTTTGAACTTCCTTTCATTGAGATTTCGAGCACACAAAAGTCTCGTGTATACAGCTAATCAAAACGACGTACATATATAATTGCTGCTAGAG
Source organism: Campiglossa producta (assembly GCA_964058755.1). Lineage (NCBI taxonomy): Eukaryota > Metazoa > Arthropoda > Insecta > Diptera > Tephritidae > Campiglossa > Campiglossa producta. Next base: position 12,177,247 of record CAXKVI010000004.1, on the reverse strand, counting down.
AGGTAATGGGTAGTATTGCGTAAAACCTGTATAAAGAACGAGTCATCTTCCGCGAAACCTAATATTGTTTACTCGCATTTGTTTACTTTGTGATTAATAATTACAAAAGAAAAATTCTCTATTATAACAACAAAGAATAAATTTTAATTGCAACATCTCAAATTCCACTTAATTGAGTTACGTAAATAATTGCGTACACTGAGAGAAATCTCTGACTAAAAGCGTCAACTAAGCACAGCAGGAATGCATGATTCTTTTGAAAACAGCTGTAGTTTCACATACGACAAGAGAAAGATTCATATGGATAAAATTTTTATAGTATTTCGATATTCTAGAACGTTTAGTTTTTAAAATTTATAGAAATATTCAGTATGGGTTGACCATGAAAAAAAATTGTGAATATTTCTGAATCACGAAAACAAAGATCAACTTGGCGTATACGCAACATTTCCAATTATCTCGCAACCACTTGAATATAAGCTAGTTAGTCACTAGAATTGTCAGTCAGACAGCTTATTACAGCAATCAAACTGCTAACTGTAGTACTATTTATCCATATTATAGAAGCCCGCTCTGACGTTAGCAAAAATAATTAGCTTAATTTTTGCACATTTCTTAATTGGTTTTGCGTTGGTGATGATTTTTTTCTCAGCTTCCGAGGCCCCCTCTACTGTGGTTTAGTTATATAACAAATACTACGAACAAGGGGATGATTAATTCACCTCTCACAAATACCTACACGGTTAAAAAAATAAGTCTAAAGTTAAAGCGATTTTTTAAAAAAATTTTTTTTTTTTGAATATGTTTTTAAAACCTTCTAAATACCTACAAAGATTTTCAATTTTTTTTGGTTTCAATTTAAGATCTAAATGAAAAAGCAGTCTAAATTTTTTTTCTTGTTTCTTTGAAAGTCATTGCATTTTGCCCACAAAAACTTCATGTGGGGCATAGCTCAGCGGTAGAGCAGTCGGCTGTAACTCCTGAGCGCTTTCGTTCGAATCCTGCCAAATGCCACTTTTTTTTTTAATTATTTTTTAACTTGTAAGACTTTTTGGTTTAAAATTAAAACCTTTTCGGTCTACAATTTTTGTTTTGTTTTCATTTATTTTTGAAAGCTTATTTTAGATTGAATTTTGCCCACAACATTTATGTATGTGATGTAGCTTAGTGCTAGAATAGATGGGCGGGGGAGTCTTGGTTCGAATCCCAGCCAACCGACACAAAAATTATTTTTTCTTTAAAAAATTGTTCAAATATTTCTGGTTTAAAATTGAAACCCCATTCATTTAGCCAATTTTCTTGAAAACTGCTTTAGATTTAATTTGAAACCAAATTTGGTTCGGTAATATATGTAGTAGTACCTGAACGGAGACTTAATTATTGCATTTTTAAACTCGAAATCACCTAAAGCTGTTTTTACAAAATTTAGATATTCAACAAATTTCAAATCACATGTTCATTTCGCTGCTTTAGTAAATCTCAGCACATTTCAACGCGTGGAGCTATTTTTGTTCAGACATTCGTTCCACTGCACCAAAAAAAAAAAAAAAAAATCTTCAAAATAATTTGCCAAAATTTTCAAGCATGTCAAATCATTACCAAAAAAGATTTAATAGCTCATACAAATACATCTCAAAATTAGCTAAAAACATCTGTATTTTCTTGTATTGCACGCCAAACTGAAAGATCCAAATACACTTAATTTGTTGTTGGCGTTAAAAACATTTTTATTGATTACCATCAGCAGTGACGCTTATGCAAGTCAAGGGTTTAATAGCCGGAAATCGCAAATGAAACAGCTAAAATGCTAAAAATATAACAATGAATATCTAGTATTTTTGATAGCATTTTTGCTGTTAAAAAGAAAACTTAAGGTACTCCTGACGTAAGCACTGATTCAATATTAATGTATTTTTTATATTTTATGTTTTTTTCTTATTTTTTTTTATTAGATTTTAAAAACTTTATATTTGTCTTGTTTTAATTCATTTTTTTTTTATTACATGGTATTTATTTTTTTTTTTTGTTTTATTTTTTTATTATTATTTGTTTAACTATTTTTTTTATTTTATCTTATCATCTAATTTTGTTTTATTTTATTTTATTTTTTTTTTGTTCTAGTTTATTTTATTTTATTTTATTTTATTTTATTTTATTTTATTTTTTTATTATATTTTAATATATTTTATTTTATTTTATTAATTTTTAATTTAAATTTATTTTATTTTATATTATTTTATTTATTTTTTTTTAATTTTATTTTATTTTATTTTATTTTATTATGTTTTAATACATTTTATTTTATTTTATTTTATATTATTTTATTTAATCTTTTTTTAATTTTTTTATTTTATTTTATGGTAATTTGTTTTACTTTTTTTATTCTACTTATTTATTTTATTTTTTTTTTTTTTAATTTTTTTATTTTTTTATATTATATTATTTTATTTCATTTTATTTTTTTTTTATTTTATTTTATTTTTTATTATATTATTTTATTTCTTTTTATTTTATTTTATTTTATTTTTTTAATTTTATTTTATTTTACTTTATAATATTTCAATATATTTTATTTTTTTTATTTCACTATTTTTTTGAATTTATTTTATTTTACTATTTTTTTATTTTATTTTATTTAGTTTATTTTTTTTATTTATTTTGTTATTTTCTTACTTTTTATTTTTATTTTTTTTTTTTTATTTTATTTTACTTTATTTTATTTTATTTTTTTTTGTTTTGTTTTTTTTTTTTTGTTTAGTTTTGTTTTATTTTATTTTATTTTATCTTCTTTTTTTGTTTAATTTTTTTTTTTTTTTATTAATTTTTTTTTTGTTTTATTTTTTTAAATTTTTTTTTTTATTTTATTTAATATTACTTTATTTTATTTTATTCTATTTTATTTTATTTTGTTTTATTTTGTTTAATTTTATTTTATTTAATTTAATTTTATTTTATCTTTTTTTTGTTTTATTTTTTTTTTATTTTTTTTGTTATTTATTTTTTTTTGTTTTATTTTATTTATTTTATTTAATTTTACTTTATTTTTTTTATTTTATTTTTTTTTATTTTATTTTATTTTATTTTATTTTATTTTATTTTATTTTATTTTATTTTATTTTATTTTATTTTATTTTATTTTATTTTATTTTATTTTATTTTATTTTATTTTATTTTATTTTATTTTATTTTATTTTATTTTATTTTATTTTATTTTATTTTATTTTAATTTATTTTATTTTATTTTACTTTTTTATTTTATTTATGTTACTTTATTTTATTTTTGTTTATTCTATTTATTTTATTTTTTTATATTATTATTTTTTTTTTTTTAATTTTATATTATATTATTTTATTTAAATTAATTTTATTTTATTATTTTTTTTTTAATTTTACTTTATTTCTTTTATTTTTCTTTATTTTTTTTTATTTATCTATTCAGGTTCAACGTACACTCTTTCTAAAATTCATTGGTATTTTCTCTTCCTTACCTTAATTCCACTAACCTTTTGCTTTTTCTTTTTTTTCAGGATGTTTCTCCACGCGCTATTTTGTCACATTCATGCTCTTCTTGGGCATGGCAAATGCCTATGTGATGCGTACAAATATGTCTGTGGCTATTGTGGCGATGGTGAATCATACAGCGATCAGTAGCGAACATACTGAGATCTGGGATGATGAGTGTCCGGATCAAAATCTAACAGAAGTGGTATGTTAACGCTTTTTTATTACATGATAAAGCCTATCTTAATTTTTTTGTAAAGTAATAAAAAAATTAAATCGCTTTTCCCGGATTTGAACCCCGGATCTTCTCCTTGTAAGCTCGGCTATTTGCGCAATTTTTAAAATTTTGAAATAAACCGCATATGACTCTTCATTTAGATGTTTTTGTTTTGATAGCTTTGCACTTCCTCACCCTGTATGGTTAATAAAGAGAGCTTTACGCTTTAGTATATTTTTTGTTCCACATGTTGGCTCAACTGTTTACCAAATCTCTCAAATTTTAAAGAAAACCGCATACATTTATGCCTCTTATTGATATTTTTCGTTCTTCCTCACCCTGTATGGTGAATAAAGAGAGCTATTCGCTTCAGTGTCTTTGTTCTTTTACTTTGTAGCTCAACTGTTTTCTCAATCTTATCAACTCTGAAATAAACCGCATATACATATGCTTCTTATTGAGATTTTTCGTTCTTCCTCACCCAGTATGGTGAATAAAAAGAGCTATTCGCTTCAGTGTCTTTGTTCTTTCACTTTGTAGCTCAGCTGTTTTCTCAATCTTATCAACTCTGAAATAAACCGCATACTTATTGAGAGTTTTTTTGGTTTAGAGAGTTTTTGCTTTTCTACACCCTGTGTGGTGAATGAAAAGAGCTTTCCCTTTCCATAGCTAAATAGAAAAATTACTGTTAATTTTTTTTTCTACTGAGAGCTTTAGATTACATCTCTCTTTGCCCCGTTTAGTGAAATATAAAAGCTTTTCGTTTAAGTCTCCCTGTTGAGAGTACCATGCCTACTGACTCAAACAAAATTGTAAATTTTATTTATTAGGATAATGGACAAGACGGTGATTTCATATGGAGCTCAAGTCTACAGGGTTATATATTGTCATCATTCTTCTACGGTTATGTGATAACGCAGGTAAGCCATGACTTATCTACCTAAGATACACGCAAAAAAATTATTTAAGAGAGCTTTCTCTTCTATAAAGAGCAACATATTTAACGGCTCATCTATTTTAAACAAAAAATCCTAAATTTGTAAATCTTAATACTACCATATTATAAAGAAATTAAACCATCCCTCTTATTTTTTTTTGTCCTCTCTATTCAGATTCCCTTCGGCATTTTAGCGAAAAAATATGGCGCCATGGGTTTCCTCGGCTGGGGTATGCTCATCAATTCGGTGTTTGCGTTCCTTGTACCTGTCGCCGCTTACAAAGGTGGCGTATTCGGTCTCTGTGCTGTACGTTTCATTCAAGGTTTGGGTGAGGGTCCCATTGTGCCATGTACGCATGCGCTACTTGCTAAATGGATTCCACCCAATGAACGTTCACGTATGGGTGCGGCGGTTTATGCGGGCGCACAATTTGGTACAATCATCTCTATGCCGCTCTCCGGGTTATTGGCTGAATATGGTTTCGCTGGTGGTTGGCCATCGATTTTCTATGTTTTTGGCCTTGTTGGTACAATTTGGTCTGTGGCTTTCTTGTGGCTTGTCTATGAGGATCCATCATCACATCCAAGCATCGATGAAAGGGAGAAGAAATATATCAACATAAGTCTTTGGGGTACAGGCGATCAGAAGGTGAGTGTTGGTGGGGATAGTGAGTATGTGGGTGAGAAAACAACTAAACAAACTAACCAAAAAATACTTGCAAACTTTACATTGCCGCTCTGGTGGGCATCAATGTTGTCATACTTCCACACCATTTCTAGTTAAAGACAAATACAAAATTTAGACTTAACATACCCACAACCTAAAAGAAGTTCAAAACACTGAACCAGCTAAACATTTTTACATTTTCCAAATTTCCCTCACCAAACTAACCAACTAATCAATTAAAATTTTATTTTCTCTCTCTTATAGACACTTAAACTTTTTTGGGTTAGTTTATCTTTCAAACCAAATAAAATTTATCAAGTAAAACCATATCAAGTCTCAAAAGTTCTAACAAGTCTTCGAAAGTGCATAGTTTATTACTGAATATCAGCAATCAATATCACTCAAGACCTGCTTATTAATTTCTAACTTTCTTTCTAACTATAGTCATGCCATTATCTAAGTAAGAGCTCCATTTCATCTATATTTTTTTTTCTCTCCAACTATTTCAGGTTCCTGCTATACCTTTTAAGTCTATACTCACGTGTCTACCCTTCTATGCTATACTACTCGCGCATATGGGACACAATTATGGCTATGAGACGCTTATGACTGAACTACCCACATATATGAAACAAGTGTTGCGCTTCTCACTGAAGGCCAATGGTTTACTCTCATCTCTACCTTATTTGGCTATGTGGTTGTTCTCAATGTTTATATCGATAATTGCGGATTGGATGATTTCATCGCATCGTTTTACGCATACATCTACAAGAAAAATTATTAACAGTATTGGTAAGTAGGGAATTGATAAAGATAGTTGGTTGGTTGAAGATAAAATGAGGGGAAAAAATATAAAAAAAATTCCCTGATGACGGTTACCGTAGCCAGCCAAAACTAATATTTTTTTAAAACAACATAATATAAAATAAAATAAAATAAAAATAAAAAATAATAAAAAAAATGAAATAAAATAAAATAAAATAAAATACAATAAAATAAATTAAATTAAAATAAAATAAAATAAAATAAAATAAAATAAAATAAAATAAATAAAATAAAATAAAATAAAATAAAATAAAATAAAATAAAATAAAATAAAATAAAATAAAATAAAATAAAATAAAATAAAATAAAATAAAATAAAATAAAATAAAATAAAATAAAATAAAATAAAATAAAATAAAATAAAATAAAATAAAATAAAATAAAATAAAATAAAATAAAATAAAATAAAATAAAATAAAATAAAATAAAATAAAATAAAATAAAATAAAATAAAATAAAATAATATAAAATAAAATAAAATAAAATAAAATAAAATAAAATAAAATAAAATAAAATAAAATAAAATAAAATAAAATAAATAAAAATAAAATAAAACAAAATAAAATAAAATAAAATAAATTAAAATAAATTCAAATAAAATAAATTTAAAAAAATTAAAACAAAAATAAAATAAAACTAAAACAAATCAAATAAAATCAAAACAGACATAATCAAATCAATTAAAATAAATTTTAATAAAACTAAAAACACCATAAAATAAAAAAAAAAATAAAATAAAAAATATGAAAAAAATGAAATTTAAATAAAAAAAAACTACATTAAATCAAACCAAAATAAAATAAAAAAAACTGCTTCAAAACAAAATGGAACAAAATAAAACTAAATAAAAAAAAATAATAAAATTAAAAAAATAACTTTTAAAAAAAAAAATGAAAAGAAAAAAAAAATAAAAACAAAATAAAGTAATAGATATGCCTCATTATCTTGTATTTCTTTATTAATTTATTCTTCTTTCTCCAGGTCAATATGGCCCTGGTTTGGCCCTTATTGCCGCCTCTTACACAGGTTGTGATCGTGCCTTAACGCTCGCCATTCTAACAGTGGGTGTAGGCTTGAACGGTGGTATTTACTCTGGTTTCAAAATCAATCATTTGGACTTGTCGCCACGTTATGCTGGCTTCTTAATGGCCGTCACTAATTGTTTGGCGAACTTGGCTGGGCTTTTGGCGCCCATTGCAGCCGGCAATCTTATTAATAATAAGGTAAATAATATTCGCTACTCACCTGCTTATTCAAAATTTATTTAAAAATTGTCTCTCTCTCTTTTCTTTCTCTCCGCTCCACAGCCAACGATGGGCCAATGGCAGATTGTCTTCTTCATAGCTGCCTTCGTTTACATCTTCTGTGCCACTTTCTATAATTTCTTCTCTTCAGGCGAACGCCAATGGTGGGATAATCCAGCTAATGACATGCGAGAGCGAGCCGCCGCTATGCCGACCGCATCATCACTAACAAGAAGCGGTGTAAATCCACGTTTTCTAGCTGGTATGGATACGGGTGTAAATGGTGATGCTGCGCCTAAAACGAACATCAATGAAACGGGGCACTGAGTGTGTGCGTGCTGTATAAGCGCATGCTGCGGAAATGAATTTTGCATAGGCTGCTCGAGGCATACAGCACATTTTGGGACATAACCAAGAGACAGTTAGTAATTTAAGAAAATAAATATATATTTTTCTTAGTCATTAAGTTAGTGTAAATTTAAGGCGCGATAACAAATATAAATACTTCTGTTTAAGTAAACTATTTATAGTATTATTAAATAAATTTAAAAGTGGGCGTGGCAAGCTGCATACATGCAAGCTTAGAGCTATGCCATTGACAAAGTCAAAGTGATAATTTAACTCAGCCACCAAGTTAGGAAGAAAAAACATTTAAGTAAAAGAGGCAGCATTGCTAATTATTTTGCAAGCATACTTTTAGGCTAAGACTAATGAGCGCATAAGTATGCAAATTTAAAAAGACAGTTGCCGCTAAAAGTATGCAATACTTTAAAACTATGTTTAAATGCATCAAAGGTGCCAATGAAAGTGTTTTAGAGAGAGTGATTATTATTATTATTATTATTTTTTTTTTTTCATTTTAACAATGTAGTTGTATTTTTCTCTTTTGTTAATTTATTTATTTGGATTTATTGTTAAGTGACGAAAAAACGATTAAGTTTAAGTACGTACCTACTAAATGTGTCGACAGACGGAAGGAGTTAATCCCAATTAACGAACTCAAACAAAAACATATTTAAGCAGATCCTGCGCTTCAACCAAATAGAACTTAAGTTGTAACGAGCGCTAGCACAAGTCTAGTCGCTGCATTTAAAAAGAAAAAAAATACTAAACTCGAGTTGATACTCGGCAGTGTGTCTCCTGAAAATTATTCAAGCTTCTTTGACCATCAACCCCTCATTAGCTAGTTAATCCGGATTAACGTGCCATCTGTCTAGCATATAAGATAATTTTATTTTTTTTCAGTCAAATATTTTTGCATTATTTAATGAGTGTTACTAGTGAAAATGAAATAAATATTGCCTTCAGCACAAGAAAACGTAAAAATATGTAAGTTCTAAAAAAAAATTAAAATAAAATTATTTAAATTTCAACTTTTGAATCAAAATATTATAAAAACTTGTATTATACATATTATTAAAAAAACTACATTTGAATTGTAAAGATCAGCTAATAGAACTAGGGTTTTAACAAAAATTAATAAAAAGAACACTTTTACCAAAATTATTTACACAATGCGTGAAGAAAAAAATTTAAATATTTTACAAATAAAATTTTAAATAAAAATAACTCAAAAGGAGTAAAAAAACACGCATTTGAATTGTTTTCCTTTCAAGATTATGTAATACCAGCAGGACCGGCAGACGTTCTCCTGGGCAAACATTAACTTGTTTTTTTGGCGTATAACCACCTCGAGCTGATACAACATCTACCTTCCAAAGGAAAGGAAAGTCCAAATGAAAGCTGGTGTCTTCCCCTTTCGTTTGATACCAATTTTGTGCGATTATTTCTAAGTTTACGATAAATATATCGAAATGAGCCAAAGTCCAAATGAAAGCTGTGGTCACGCTCTTATCGATAAATATATCGAAATGAACCGAAGTCTAAATGGAAGCACTGGTCTTCCCCTTTTGTTTGATACCAATCTAGTGCGAATATTTCAAGGTTTACGCGAAACCACATTCTGACCGATAACTCTGTTATCGATAAATATATCGAAATATTATCATGCCTGTTACCTATTCTATACTCTTAAGAATTAGTGTGCAAAATTTCGTAAAGATCGAGGTATTAGTTTAGACATAAAAGATGCCCAAACATCCGCCGTCACTCGCAGACTTACGTTTTTATATATTAGTAAGATAAGATAAGATAAATGCATAATCCAGGGGTGGAATCGGGGTAGTCGTTAATAAAGCGAGTATCGTAAGATCATAAATTACGTGAGACCTTCGTTGAACGAAATGATCGGCATAATACCAGTCGATAGAAGATGTATGCATTATAAATACAGAGGTAAACGAATGATAACTTAATCGTACGAGTCGTTCGCTTAGTCGCTTACGTTTGTAATCATACCGATTTACGATAACGATCATGCTTTCACGATATCTATAATCCGAAACTCAGTTTCTTACGTGATTAGTTGGTCGACTGCTACGATTCGGCACCTGACCAATTTGTAATGATCATTATGTGGTAGGTATGTCATCGGAATCGCAAACACGATAAACCAAAAGACTATAATTACCGATTTCTACCTACCACGACTAACGCCTCAAGCCGACGAGTAACAACCGACTGACTTCATAACGCCTGAACATGGTACTGACATTTTCATGACATTTACCGCGAGTTCCTTTGGGGTGCTTTACCCCTTGCGATAAACATACGCCAAGGAGAACGAGATTTTCCTTTGTCGAGGGTTTTCAGAGGCATGGGAGCTCTTCGACTGTGAAGGCAAGCTTTAATCCACAGTTAAAACCCTCTCGAATTTGAACAAAGAAAAATTCGATATTAGATTCGGCAACAAGGTCAAACAAAACAAGGTTCTATGGATTGCTAGAACTTTTCTCGGAGGCATGGAACCTCTCCGACTATGAAGGGAAGCTTTGGTGCTCTCGAATCTGACCGAAGACGAATTCGATATTAAATTCGGCGACAAGGTCAAACAAGATTCTAGAGGATGCAAAAACTTATCTTGACAATTTATACTGTTCGATAAAGCCAAACGAAAAAATTATTCCCGTCTCCGAGGTCAAGGAAGCCACTGGAAAGGCCATTCCCTGGAAGCCCCAGCGCGACGGTATTGCCATGAAAATGCCGAAATTTGATCAGGAGGAACATAGATATGTACTTAGTGGCTCTTTTCAACCTACCTCTTAACACCTTCGCTATTGCACAGACAGAAAGCAACCAAGGAAGGTCCACATTATAAAACCTGGGAACCCGAAGAATATAGATTGACAATGATCGGACGGCAAAATGGGGGGAAGTGAAAGCGTAGCCTCACAGAGTCCTTTGTCGAATATGAATTTGGTACGTTCACTGTGCCATATGATCTGCGGATTCTAACCGGTATCCACACTGAGTCGGTTGATACCTTTGTTAGGTCTCGGCCAGTGAACCACGTTCTAAGCTGCCAACCACCTCAAATAGGTGGAAGTAGAGTCGAGTCATTCTAGATCAACTTGAATCTGGAAAACACCACCATATCGAATATCTCCCCTATGTTACTTTGCATATCTTCAGCTGTTCAATGGAACCTACCTACTCTTCTTATGCCAATCTCGACTTGGTCCAACACTGTTGAAAGTGTTCTTTGCCAAACCTAACAACTTTAAGGTGCTACAGATATGTATAGGCCGTTAAGTCTGATTTTTTACTGGGTTAAAAAGTTGACTTTACACATTTCGTCCCACGCCGAAATCATTAAAGCTTTAGTTTATTAACACCTAAACGGGAACATTTATATTTTTAGAACAAGATTTTAAATTTAGAAACTCGTTTCGTTTTTGATTTATTCCATATTTTTCGTGCTTTATTCATAAGACTCTTGGTTAATGAACTTTCACGACAAATGAGTTGAATTTTTTTAACTGTGCTACCTACCTACAATTTTTTCGGCGGCAAGTCGACTAATTAAAAATAATTACATTGTACAGCAGCCTGCTGGATATGGAACCAAGCCAACTTTTTTCAAGAGATTAAGACAAAGGTAAAAAATGGCGTTCCTCGTTTTTCGAAGTTAGCCTCCAAAATTTCGAAATTCGAAAACCCGTAACTGTATAATGGAAGCTGACTTCGAAAAACGCCATTTTTTTAGTTATGTCTTAATCTCTTCAAAAAAGTTATTATGGTTCCATACCTAGAAAAAAAAGTCGATTTTGTCGTATAGTACTATTTAACAATTTTTCGAAATTCGAATTACACTGTACAACAGCCAAAAAATATCAAAAGTTTCTCATCGGTTTCTAAAGCTTTTGAGTGTGCTGAATCCGAATCTGAAGTCAGATTTTTCGGGTCACCCAGGGTTTTCTTTCCAGAAGGTAGTTTCTTCAAAATTCGGTAGTATTAAAATTTTTTTTTTTTTTTTTTTTTTTTGTTAATTTTTAAAATTTTTTTCTTAGTGGCTTACTATAATTCAATTGTTTGCACTGTGGAACAATTGTATGCCGCCAAATATAAAAACCAAAACTAAATTATGGTTTCTTGAATCCAGAAAATGTGTTAAATTATTAAAAAAAAATGTTTTTTACAACTACCGATCTCTTTACGAACCACCCTCTGTAGAGATCAAACCTAGGGTGACCCGAAAACTCAGACTTCAGATTCGCCCTCAGCACACCTAAAAGCTTCAGAAACCGTTGGGGTTTTCAAAAACTTAAATTTTGTTGTACAGTGTTAGTTTCACAGTTATAGCTATCAACATTATTTTCGAAAAGTCTATAGAATTTCTCAAAATTTTACCTAATGAAAACGAGGCTTTAGTTTTTGACGATTTTCTCGCTATTGGTCAAACCGATTTTGCTTCCGTTCAAAAGTTATAGCCAAAAGAAAAAAATGTAGATAACACCTGTATATAAATGGCTGCCAAATCCACAATTTTCAAGCGATTTTGATGATCTATAGCTTAAAAAAAGCTGAAGGCGTCACCTTTCCAAAATGCTAAAATTCAATGCTCTAGCTGCTTCCGTTCAAAAGTTATAGCCAAAAGAAAAAAATGTAGATAACACCTGTATATAAATGGCTGCCAAATCCACAATTTTCAAGCGATTTTGTTGATCTATAGCTTAAAAAAAGCTGAAGGCATCGCCTTTCCAAAATGCTAAAATTCAATGCTCTAGCTGCTTCCGTTCAAAAGTTATAGCCAAAAGAAAAAATGTAGATAACACCTGTATATAAATGGCTGCCAAATCCACAATTTTCAAGCGATTTTGATGATCTATAGCTTAAAAAAAAGCTGAAGGCATCACCTTTCCAAAATGCTAAAATTCAATGCTCTAGCTGCTTCCGTTCAAAAGTTATAGCCAAAAGAAAAAAAAATGTAGATAACACCTGTATATAAATGGCTGCCAAATCCACAATTTTCAAGCAATTTTGATGATCTGTAGCTTAAAAAAAGCTGAAGGCATCACCTTTCCAAAATGCTAAAATTCAATGCTCTAGCTGCTTCCGTTCAAAAGTTATAGCCAAAAGAAAAAAAATGTAGATAACACCTGTATATAAATGGCTGCCAAATCCACAATTTTCAAGCAATTTTGATGATCTGTAGCTTAAAAAAAGCTGAAGGCATCACCTTTCCAAAATGCTAAAATTCAATGCTCTAGCTGCTTCCGTTCAAAAGTTATAACCAAAAGAAAAAAATGTAGATAATACCTGTATATAAATGGCTGCCAAATCCACAATTTTCAAGCGATTTTGATGATCTTAGCTTAAAAAAAAGCTGAAGGCATCACCTTTCCAAAATGCTAAAATTCAATGCTCTAGCTGCTTCCGTTCAAAAGTTATAGCCAAAAGAAAAAAAATGTAGAGAACACCTGTATATAAATGGCTGCCAAATCCACAATTTTCAAGCGATTTTGATGATCTATAGCTTAAAAAAAAGCTGAAGGCATCACCTTTCCAAAATGCTAAAATTCAATGCTCTAGCTGCTTCCGTTCAAAAGTTATAGCCAAAAGAAAAAAATGTAGAGAACTCCTGTATATAAATGGCTGCCAAATCCACAATTTTCAAGCGATTTTGATGATCTATAGCTTTAAAAAAAGCTGAAGGCGTCACCTTTCGAAAATGCTAAAATTCAATGCTCTAGCTGCTTCCGTTCAAAAGTTATAGCCAAAAGAAAAAAATGTAGAGAACTCCTGTATATAAATGGCTGCCAAATCCACAATTTTCAAGCGATTTTGATGATCTATAGCTTTAAAAAAAGCTGAAGGCGTCACCTTTCCAAAATGCTAAAATTCAATGCTCTAGCTGCTTCCGTTCAAAAGTTATAGCCAAAAGAAAAAAATGTAGAGAACTCCTGTATATAAATGGCTGCCAAATCCACAATTTTCAAGCGATTTTGATGATCTATAGCTTAAAAAAAAGCTGAAGGCGTCACCTTTCCAAAATGCTAAAATTCAATGCTCTAGCTGCTTCCGTTCAAAAGTTATAGCCAAAAGAAAAAAATGTAGAGAACACCTGTATATAAATGGCTGCCAAATCCACAATTTTCAAGCGATTTTGATGATCTATAGCTTAAAAAAAAGCTGAAGGCGTCACCTTTCCAAAATGCTAAAATTCAATGCTCTAGCTGCTTCCGTTCAAAAGTTATAGCCAAAAGAAAAAAATGTAGAGAACACCTGTATATAAATGGCTGCCACATCCACAATTTTCAAGCGATTTTGATGATCTATAGCTTAAAAAAAAGCTGAAGGCATCACCTTTCCAAAATGCTAAAATTCAATGCTCTAGCTGCTTCCGTTCAAAAGTTATAGCCAAAAGAAAAAAATGTAGAGAACACCTGTATATAAATGGCTGCCAAATCCACAATTTTCAAGCGATTTTGATGATCTATAGCTTAAAAAAAAGCTGAAGGCGTCACCTTTCCAAAATGCTAAAATTCAATGCTCTAGCTGCTTCCGTTCAAAAGTTATAGCCAAAAGAAAAAAATGTAGAGAACTCCTGTATATAAATGGCTGCCAAATCCACAATTTTCAAGCGATTTTGATGATCTATAGCTTTAAAAAAAGCTGAAGGCGTCACCTTTCCAAAATGCTAAAATTCAATGCTCTAGCTGCTTCCGTTCTAAAGTTATAGCCAAAAGAAAAAAATGTAGAGAACTCCTGTATATAAATGGCTGCCAAATCCACAATTTTCAAGCGATTTTGATGATCTATAGCTTAAAAAAAAGCTGAAGGCATCACCTTTCCAAAATGCTAAAATTCAATGCTCTAGCTGCTTCCGTTCAAAAGTTATAGCCAAAAGAAAAAAAATGTAGAGAACACCTGTATATAAATGGCTGCCAAATCTACAATTTTCAAGCGATTTTGATGATCTATAGCTTAAAAAAAAGCTGAAGGCATCACCTTTCCAAAATGCTAAAATTCAATGCTCTAGCTGCTTCCGTTCAAAAGTTATAGCCAAAAGAAAAAAAATGTAGAGAACACCTGTATATAAATGGCTGCCAAATCCACAATTTTCAAGCGATTTTGATGATCTATAGCTTAAAAAAAAGCTGAAGGCATCACCTTTCCAAAATGCTAAAATTCAATGCTCTAGCTGCTTCCGTTCAAAAGTTATAGCCAAAAGCAAAAAATGTAGAGAACACCTGTATATAAATGGCTGCCACATCCACAATTTTCAAGCGATTTTGATGATCTATAGCTTAAAAAAAAGCTGAAGGCATCACCTTTCCAAAATGCTAAAATTCAATGCTCTAGCTGCTTCCGTTCAAAAGTTATAGCCAAAAGAAAAAAATGTAGAGAACTCCTGTATATAAATGGCTGCCAAATCCACAATTTTCAAGCGATTTTGATGATCTATAGCTTTAAAAAAAGCTGAAGGCGTCACCTTTCGAAAATGCTAAAATTCAATGCTCTAGCTGCTTCCGTTCAAAAGTTATAGCCAAAAGAAAAAAATGTAGAGAACTCCTGTATATAAATGGCTGCCAAATCCACAATTTTCAAGCGATTTTGATGATCTATAGCTTTAAAAAAAGCTGAAGGCGTCACCTTTCCAAAATGCTAAAATTCAATGCTCTAGCTGCTTCCGTTCAAAAGTTATAGCCAAAAGAAAAAAATGTAGAGAACTCCTGTATATAAATGGCTGCCAAATCCACAATTTTCAAGCGATTTTGATGATCTATAGCTTAAAAAAAAGCTGAAGGCGTCACCTTTCCAAAATGCTAAAATTCAATGCTCTAGCTGCTTCCGTTCAAAAGTTATAGCCAAAAGAAAAAAATGTAGAGAACACCTGTATATAAATGGCTGCCAAATCCACAATTTTCAAGCGATTTTGATGATCTATAGCTTAAAAAAAAGCTGAAGGCGTCACCTTTCCAAAATGCTAAAATTCAATGCTCTAGCTGCTTCCGTTCAAAAGTTATAGCCAAAAGAAAAAAATGTAGAGAACACCTGTATATAAATGGCTGCCACATCCACAATTTTCAAGCGATTTTGATGATCTATAGCTTAAAAAAAAGCTGAAGGCATCACCTTTCCAAAATGCTAAAATTCAATGCTCTAGCTGCTTCCGTTCAAAAGTTATAGCCAAAAGAAAAAAATGTAGAGAACACCTGTATATAAATGGCTGCCAAATCCACAATTTTCAAGCGATTTTGATGATCTATAGCTTAATCAATTAAGACAAAGGTAAAAAATGGCGTTCCTCGTTTTTCGAAGTTAGCCTCCAAAATTTCGAAATTCGAAAACCCGTAACTGTATAATGGAAGCTGACTTCGAAAAACGCCATTTTTTTAGTTATGTCTTAATCTCTTCAAAAAAGTTATTATGGTTCCATACCTAGAAAAAAAAGTCGATTTTGTCGTATAGTACTATTTAACAATTTTTCGAAATTCGAATTACACTGTACAACAGCCAAAAAATATCAAAAGTTTCTCATCGGTTTCTAAAGCTTTTGAGTGTGCTGAATCCGAATCTGAAGTCAGATTTTTCGGGTCACCCAGGGTTTTCTTTCCAGAAGGTAGTTTCTTCAAAATTCGGTAGTATTAAAATTTTTTTTTTTTTTTTTTTTTTTTGTTAATTTTTAAAATTTTTTTCTTAGTGGCTTACTATAATTCAATTGTTTGCACTGTGGAACAATTGTATGCCGCCAAATATAAAAACCAAAACTAAATTATGGTTTCTTGAATCCAGAAAATGTGTTAAATTATTAAAAAAAAATGTTTTTTACAACTACCGATCTCTTTACGAACCACCCTCTGTAGAGATCAAACCTAGGGTGACCCGAAAACTCAGACTTCAGATTCGCCCTCAGCACACCTAAAAGCTTCAGAAACCGTTGGGGTTTTCAAAAACTTAAATTTTGTTGTACAGTGTTAGTTTCACAGTTATAGCTATCAACATTATTTTCGAAAAGTCTATAGAATTTCTCAAAATTTTACCTAATGAAAACGAGGCTTTAGTTTTTGACGATTTTCTCGCTATTGGTCAAACCGATTTTGCTTCCGTTCAAAAGTTATAGCCAAAAGAAAAAAATGTAGATAACACCTGTATATAAATGGCTGCCAAATCCACAATTTTCAAGCGATTTTGATGATCTATAGCTTAAAAAAAGCTGAAGGCGTCACCTTTCCAAAATGCTAAAATTCAATGCTCTAGCTGCTTCCGTTCAAAAGTTATAGCCAAAAGAAAAAAATGTAGATAACACCTGTATATAAATGGCTGCCAAATCCACAATTTTCAAGCGATTTTGTTGATCTATAGCTTAAAAAAAGCTGAAGGCATCGCCTTTCCAAAATGCTAAAATTCAATGCTCTAGCTGCTTCCGTTCAAAAGTTATAGCCAAAAGAAAAAATGTAGATAACACCTGTATATAAATGGCTGCCAAATCCACAATTTTCAAGCGATTTTGATGATCTATAGCTTAAAAAAAAGCTGAAGGCATCACCTTTCCAAAATGCTAAAATTCAATGCTCTAGCTGCTTCCGTTCAAAAGTTATAGCCAAAAGAAAAAAAAATGTAGATAACACCTGTATATAAATGGCTGCCAAATCCACAATTTTCAAGCAATTTTGATGATCTGTAGCTTAAAAAAAGCTGAAGGCATCACCTTTCCAAAATGCTAAAATTCAATGCTCTAGCTGCTTCCGTTCAAAAGTTATAGCCAAAAGAAAAAAAATGTAGATAACACCTGTATATAAATGGCTGCCAAATCCACAATTTTCAAGCAATTTTGATGATCTGTAGCTTAAAAAAAGCTGAAGGCATCACCTTTCCAAAATGCTAAAATTCAATGCTCTAGCTGCTTCCGTTCAAAAGTTATAACCAAAAGAAAAAAATGTAGATAATACCTGTATATAAATGGCTGCCAAATCCACAATTTTCAAGCGATTTTGATGATCTTAGCTTAAAAAAAAGCTGAAGGCATCACCTTTCCAAAATGCTAAAATTCAATGCTCTAGCTGCTTCCGTTCAAAAGTTATAGCCAAAAGAAAAAAAATGTAGAGAACACCTGTATATAAATGGCTGCCAAATCCACAATTTTCAAGCGATTTTGATGATCTATAGCTTAAAAAAAAGCTGAAGGCATCACCTTTCCAAAATGCTAAAATTCAATGCTCTAGCTGCTTCCGTTCAAAAGTTATAGCCAAAAGAAAAAAATGTAGAGAACTCCTGTATATAAATGGCTGCCAAATCCACAATTTTCAAGCGAAAGCGATTTTGATGATCTATAGCTTAAAAAAAAGCTGAAGGCATCACCTTTCCAAAATGCTAAAATTCAATGCTCTAGCTGCTTCCGTTCAAAAGTTATAGCCAAAAGAAAAAAATGTAGAGAACACCTGTATATAAATGGCTGCCAAATCCACAATTTTCAAGCGATTTTGATGATCTATAGCTTAAAAAAAGCTGAAGGCGTCACCTTTCCAAAATGCTAAAATTCAATGCTCTAGCTGCTTCCGTTCAAAAGTTATAGCCAAAAGAAAAAAATGTAGAGAACACCTGTATATAAATGGCTGCCAAATCCACAATTTTCAAGCGATTTTGATGATCTATAGCTTAAAAAAAGCTGAAGGCATCACCTTTCCAAAATGCTAAAATTCAATGCTCTAGCTGCTTCCGTTCAAAAGTTATAGCCAAAAGAAAAAAATGTAGAGAACACCTGTATATAAATGGCTGCCAAATCCACAATTTTCAAGCGATTTTGATGATCTATAGCTTAAAAAAAGCTGAAGGCGTCACCTTTCCAAAATGCTAAAATTCAATGCTCTAGCTGCTTCCGTTCAAAAGTTATAGCCAAAAGAAAAAAATGTAGAGAACACCTGTATATAAATGGCTGCCAAATCCACAATTTTCAAGCGATTTTGATGATCTATAGCTTAAAAAAAGCTGAAGGCGTCACCTTTCCAAAATGCTAAAATTCAATGCTCTAGCTGCTTCCGTTCAAAAGTTATAGCCAAAAGAAAAAAATGTAGAGAACACCTGTATATAAATGGCTGCCAAATCCACAATTTTCAAGCGATTTTGATGATCTATAGCTTAAAAAAAAGCTGAAGGCATCACCTTTCCAAAATGCTAAAATTCAATGCTCTAGCTGCTTCCGTTCAAAAGTTATAGCCAAAAGAAAAAAATGTAGAGAACACCTGTATATAAATGGCTGCCAAATCCACAATTTTCAAGCGATTTTGATGATCTATAGCTTAAAAAAAGCTGAAGGCATCACCTTTCCAAAATGCTAAAATTCAATGCTCTAGCTGCTTCCGTTCAAAAGTTATAGCCAAAAGAAAAAAATGTAGAGAACACCTGTATATAAATGGCTGCCAAATCCACAATTTTCAAGCGATTTTGATGATCTATAGCTTAAAAAAAAGCTGAAGGCATCACCTTTCCAAAATGCTAAAATTCAATGCTCTAGCTGCTTCCGTTCAAAAGTTATAGCCAAAAGAAAAAAATGTAGAGAACACCTGTATATAAATGGCTGCCAAATCCACAATTTTCAAGCGATTTTGATGATCTATAGCTTAAAAAAAGCTGAAGGCGTCACCTTTCCAAAATGCTAAAATTCAATGCTCTAGCTGCTTCCGTTCAAAAGTTATAGCCAAAAGAAAAAAATGTAGAGAACACCTGTATATAAATGGCTGCCAAATCCACAATTTTCAAGCGATTTTGATGATCTATAGCTTAAAAAAAAGCTGAAGGCGTCACCTTTCCAAAATGCTAAAATTCAATGCTCTAGCTGCTTCCGTTCAAAAGTTATAGCCAAAAGAAAAAAATGTAGAGAACACCTGTATATAAATGGCTGCCAAATCCACAATTTTCAAGCGATTTTGATGATCTATAGCTTAAAAAAAAGCTGAAGGCATCACCTTTCCAAAATGCTAAAATTCAATGCTCTAGCTGCTTCCGTTCAAAAGTTATAGCCAAAAGAAAAAAATGTAGAGAACACCTGTATATAAATGGCTGCCAAATCCACAATTTTCAAGCGATTTTGATGATCTATAGCTTAAAAAAAAGCTGAAGGCGTCACCTTTCCAAAATGCTAAAATTCAATGCTCTAGCTGCTTCCGTTCAAAAGTTATAGCCAAAAGAAAAAAATGTAGAGAACACCTGTATATAAATGGCTGCCAAATCCACAATTTTCAAGCGATTTTGATGATCTATAGCTTAAAAAAAAGCTGAAGGCGTCACCTTTCCAAAATGCTAAAATTCAATGCTCTAGCTGCTTCCGTTCAAAAGTTATAGCCAAAAGAAAAAAATGTAGAGAACACCTGTATATAAATGGCTGCCAAATCCACAATTTTCAAGCGATTTTGATGATCTATAGCTTAAAAAAAAGCTGAAGGCGTCACCTTTCCAAAATGCTAAAATTCAATGCTCTAGCTGCTTCCGTTCAAAAGTTATAGCCAAAAGAAAAAAATGTAGAGAACACCTGTATATAAATGGCTGCCAAATCCACAATTTTCAAGCGATTTTGATGATCTATAGCTTAAAAAAAAGCTGAAGGCATCACCTTTCCAAAATGCTAAAATTCAATGCTCTAGCTGCTTCCGTTCAAAAGTTATAGCCAAAAGAAAAAAATGTAGAGAACACCTGTATATAAATGGCTGCCAAATCCACAATTTTCAAGCGATTTTGATGATCTATAGCTTAAAAAAAGCTGAAGGCATCACCTTTCCAAAATGCTAAAATTCAATGCTCTAGCTGCTTCCGTTCAAAAGTTATAGCCAAAAGAAAAAAATGTAGAGAACACCTGTATATAAATGGCTGCCAAATCCACAATTTTCAAGCGATTTTGATGATCTATAGCTTAAAAAAAAGCTGAAGGCGTCACCTTTCCAAAATGCTAAAATTCAATGCTCTAGCTGCTTCCGTTCAAAAGTTATAGCCAAAAGAAAAAAATGTAGAGAACACCTGTATATAAATGGCTGCCAAATCCACAATTTTCAAGCGATTTTGATGATCTATAGCTTAAAAAAAAGCTGAAGGCATCACCTTTCCAAAATGCTAAAATTCAATGCTCTAGCTGCTTCCGTTCAAAAGTTATAGCCAAAAGAAAAAAATGTAGAGAACACCTGTATATAAATGGCTGCCAAATCCACAATTTTCAAGCGATTTTGATGATCTATAGCTTAAAAAAAGCTGAAGGCATCACCTTTCCAAAATGCTAAAATTCAATGCTCTAGCTGCTTCCGTTCAAAAGTTATAGCCAAAAGAAAAAAATGTAGAGAACACCTGTATATAAATGGCTGCCAAATCCACAATTTTCAAGCGATTTTGATGATCTATAGCTTAAAAAAAAGCTGAAGGCGTCACCTTTCCAAAATGCTAAAATTCAATGCTCTAGCTGCTTCCGTTCAAAAGTTATAGCCAAAAGAAAAAAATGTAGAGAACACCTGTATATAAATGGCTGCCAAATCCACAATTTTCAAGCGATTTTGATGATCTATAGCTTAAAAAAAGCTGAAGGCGTCACCTTTCCAAAATGCTAAAATTCAATGCTCTAGCTGCTTCCGTTCAAAAGTTATAGCCAAAAGAAAAAAATGTAGAGAACACCTGTATATAAATGGCTGCCAAATCCACAATTTTCAAGCGATTTTGATGATCTATAGCTTAAAAAAAGCTGAAGGCATCACCTTTCCAAAATGCTAAAATTCAATGCTCTAGCTGCTTCCGTTCAAAAGTTATAGCCAAAAGAAAAAAATGTAGAGAACACCTGTATATAAATGGCTGCCAAATCCACAATTTTCAAGCGATTTTGATGATCTATAGCTTAAAAAAAGCTGAAGGCGTCACCTTTCCAAAATGCTAAAATTCAATGCTCTAGCTGCTTCCGTTCAAAAGTTATAGCCAAAAGAAAAAAATGTAGAGAACACCTGTATATAAATGGCTGCCAAATCCACAATTTTCAAGCGATTTTGATGATCTATAGCTTAAAAAAAAGCTGAAGGCGTCACCTTTCCAAAATGCTAAAATTCAATGCTCTAGCTGCTTCCGTTCAAAAGTTATAGCCAAAAGAAAAAAATGTAGAGAACACCTGTATATAAATGGCTGCCAAATCCACAATTTTCAAGCGATTTTGATGATCTATAGCTTAAAAAAAAGCTGAAGGCATCACCTTTCCAAAATGCTAAAATTCAATGCTCTAGCTGCTTCCGTTCAAAAGTTATAGCCAAAAGAAAAAAATGTAGAGAACACCTGTATATAAATGGCTGCCAAATCCACAATTTTCAAGCGATTTTGATGATCTATAGCTTAAAAAAAAGCTGAAGGCGTCACCTTTCCAAAATGCTAAAATTCAATGCTCTAGCTGCTTCCGTTCAAAAGTTATAGCCAAAAGAAAAAAATGTAGAGAACACCTGTATATAAATGGCTGCCAAATCCACAATTTTCAAGCGATTTTGATGATCTATAGCTTAAAAAAAGCTGAAGGCGTCACCTTTCCAAAATGCTAAAATTCAATGCTCTAGCTGCTTCCGTTCAAAAGTTATAGCCAAAAGAAAAAAATGTAGAGAACACCTGTATATAAATGGCTGCCAAATCCACAATTTTCAAGCGATTTTGATGATCTATAGCTTAAAAAAAAGCTGAAGGCGTCACCTTTCCAAAATGCTAAAATTCAATGCTCTAGCTGCTTCCGTTCAAAAGTTATAGCCAAAAGAAAAAAATGTAGAGAACACCTGTATATAAATGGCTGCCAAATCCACAATTTTCAAGCGATTTTGATGATCTATAGCTTAAAAAAAAGCTGAAGGCATCACCTTTCCAAAATGCTAAAATTCAATGCTCTAGCTGCTTCCGTTCAAAAGTTATAGCCAAAAGAAAAAAATGTAGAGAACACCTGTATATAAATGGCTGCCAAATCCACAATTTTCAAGCGATTTTGATGATCTATAGCTTAAAAAAAGCTGAAGGCATCACCTTTCCAAAATGCTAAAATTCAATGCTCTAGCTGCTTCCGTTCAAAAGTTATAGCCAAAAGAAAAAAATGTAGAGAACACCTGTATATAAATGGCTGCCAAATCCACAATTTTCAAGCGATTTTGATGATCTATAGCTTAAAAAAAGCTGAAGGCGTCACCTTTCCAAAATGCTAAAATTCAATGCTCTAGCTGCTTCCGTTCAAAAGTTATAGCCAAAAGAAAAAAATGTAGAGAACACCTGTATATAAATGGCTGCCAAATCCACAATTTTCAAGCGATTTTGATGATCTATAGCTTAAAAAAAAGCTGAAGGCGTCACCTTTCCAAAATGCTAAAATTCAATGCTCTAGCTGCTTCCGTTCAAAAGTTATAGCCAAAAGAAAAAAATGTAGAGAACACCTGTATATAAATGGCTGCCAAATCCACAATTTTCAAGCGATTTTGATGATCTATAGCTTAAAAAAAGCTGAAGGCGTCACCTTTCCAAAATGCTAAAATTCAATGCTCTAGCTGCTTCCGTTCAAAAGTTATAGCCAAAAGAAAAAAATGTAGAGAACACCTGTATATAAATGGCTGCCAAATCCACAATTTTCAAGCGATTTTGATGATCTATAGCTTAAAAAAAAGCTGAAGGCGTCACCTTTCCAAAATGCTAAAATTCAATGCTCTAGCTGCTTCCGTTCAAAAGTTATAGCCAAAAGAAAAAAATGTAGAGAACACCTGTATATAAATGGCTGCCAAATCCACAATTTTCAAGCGATTTTGATGATCTATAGCTTAAAAAAAGCTGAAGGCGTCACCTTTCCAAAATGCTAAAATTCAATGCTCTAGCTGCTTCCGTTCAAAAGTTATAGCCAAAAGAAAAAAATGTAGAGAACACCTGTATATAAATGGCTGCCAAATCCACAATTTTCAAGCGATTTTGATGATCTATAGCTTAAAAAAAAGCTGAAGGCATCACCTTTCCAAAATGCTAAAATTCAATGCTCTAGCTGCTTCCGTTCAAAAGTTATAGCCAAAAGAAAAAAATGTAGAGAACACCTGTATATAAATGGCTGCCAAATCCACAATTTTCAAGCGATTTTGATGATCTATAGCTTAAAAAAAAGCTGAAGGCGTCACCTTTCCAAAATGCTAAAATTCAATGCTCTAGCTGCTTCCGTTCAAAAGTTATAGCCAAAAGAAAAAAATGTAGAGAACACCTGTATATAAATGGCTGCCAAATCCACAATTTTCAAGCGATTTTGATGATCTATAGCTTAAAAAAAAGCTGAAGGCGTCACCTTTCCAAAATGCTAAAATTCAATGCTCTAGCTGCTTCCGTTCAAAAGTTATAGCCAAAAGAAAAAAATGTAGAGAACACCTGTATATAAATGGCTGCCAAATCCACAATTTTCAAGCGATTTTGATGATCTATAGCTTAAAAAAAAGCTGAAGGCGTCACCTTTCCAAAATGCTAAAATTCAATGCTCTAGCTGCTTCCGTTCAAAAGTTATAGCCAAAAGAAAAAAATGTAGAGAACACCTGTATATAAATGGCTGCCAAATCCACAATTTTCAAGCGATTTTGATGATCTATAGCTTAAAAAAAAGCTGAAGGCGTCACCTTTCCAAAATGCTAAAATTCAATGCTCTAGCTGCTTCCGTTCAAAAGTTATAGCCAAAAGAAAAAAATGTAGAGAACACCTGTATATAAATGGCTGCCAAATCCACAATTTTCAAGCGATTTTGATGATCTATAGCTTAAAAAAAAGCTGAAGGCATCACCTTTCCAAAATGCTAAAATTCAATGCTCTAGCTGCTTCCGTTCAAAAGTTATAGCCAAAAGAAAAAAATGTAGAGAACACCTGTATATAAATGGCTGCCAAATCCACAATTTTCAAGCGATTTTGATGATCTATAGCTTAAAAAAAGGCTGAAGGCGTCACCTTTCCAAAATGCTAAAATTCAATGCTCTAGCTGCTTCCGTTCAAAAGTTATAGCCAAAAGAAAAAAATGTAGAGAACACCTGTATATAAATGGCTGCCAAATCCACAATTTTCAAGCGATTTTGATGATCTATAGCTTAAAAAAAGCTGAAGGCGTCACCTTTCCAAAATGCTAAAATTCAATGCTCTAGCTGCTTCCGTTCAAAAGTTATAGCCAAAAGAAAAAAATGTAGAGAACACCTGTATATAAATGGCTGCCAAATCCACAATTTTCAAGCGATTTTGATGATCTATAGCTTAAAAAAAAGCTGAAGGCGTCACCTTTCCAAAATGCTAAAATTCAATGCTCTAGCTGCTTCCGTTCAAAAGTTATAGCCAAAAGAAAAAAATGTAGAGAACACCTGTATATAAATGGCTGCCAAATCCACAATTTTCAAGCGATTTTGATGATCTATAGCTTAAAAAAAAGCTGAAGGCGTCACCTTTCCAAAATGCTAAAATTCAATGCTCTAGCTGCTTCCGTTCAAAAGTTATAGCCAAAAGAAAAAAATGTAGAGAACACCTGTATATAAATGGCTGCCAAATCCACAATTTTCAAGCGATTTTGATGATCTATAGCTTAAAAAAAAGCTGAAGGCGTCACCTTTCCAAAATGCTAAAATTCAATGCTCTAGCTGCTTCCGTTCAAAAGTTATAGCCAAAAGAAAAAAATGTAGAGAACACCTGTATATAAATGGCTGCCAAATCCACAATTTTCAAGCGATTTTGATGATCTATAGCTTAAAAAAAAGCTGAAGGCGTCACCTTTCCAAAATGCTAAAATTCAATGCTCTAGCTGCTTCCGTTCAAAAGTTATAGCCAAAAGAAAAAAATGTAGAGAACACCTGTATATAAATGGCTGCCAAATCCACAATTTTCAAGCGATTTTGATGATCTATAGCTTTAAAAAAAAGCTGAAGGCGTCACCTTTCCAAAATGCTAAAATTCAATGCTCTAGCTGCTTCCGTTCAAAAGTTATAGCCAAAAGAAAAAAATGTAGAGAACACCTGTATATAAATGGCTGCCAAATCCACAATTTTCAAGCGATTTTGATGATCTATAGCTTAAAAAAAGCTGAAGGCGTCACCTTTCCAAAATGCTAAAATTCAATGCTCTAGCTGCTTCCGTTCAAAAGTTATAGCCAAAAGAAAAAAATGTAGAGAACACCTGTATATAAATGGCTGCCAAATCCACAATTTTCAAGCGATTTTGATGATCTATAGCTTTAAAAAAAAGCTGAAGGCGTCACCTTTCCAAAATGCTAAAATTCAATGCTCTAGCTGCTTCCGTTCAAAAGTTATAGCCAAAAGAAAAAAATGTAGAGAACACCTGTATATTAATGGCTGCCAAATCCACAATTTTCAAGCGATTTTGATGATCTATAGCTTTAAAAAAAGCTGAAGGCGTCACCTTTCCAAAATGCTAAAATTCAATGCTCTAGCTGCTTCCGTTCAAAAGTTATAGCCAAAAGAAAAAAATGTAGAGAACACCTGTATATAAATGGCTGCCAAATCCACAATTTTCAAGCGATTTTGATGATCTATAGCTTTAAAAAAAGCTGAAGGCGTCACCTTTCCAAAATGCTAAAATTCAATGCTCTAGCTGCTTCCGTTCAAAAGTTATAGCCAAAAGAAAAAAATGTAGAGAACACCTGTATATAAATGGCTGCCAAATCCACAATTTTCAAGCGATTTTGATGATCTATAGCTTAAAAAAAAGCTGAAGGCGTCACCTTTCCAAAATGCTAAAATTCAATGCTCTAGCTGCTTCCGTTCAAAAGTTATAGCCAAAAGAAAAAAATGTAGAGAACACCTGTATATAAATGGCTGCCAAATCCACAATTTTCAAGCGATTTTGATGATCTATAGCTTAAAAAAAGCTGAAGGCGTCACCTTTCCAAAATGCTAAAATTCAATGCTCTAGCTGCTTCCGTTCAAAAGTTATAGCCAAAAGAAAAAAATGTAGAGAACACCTGTATATTAATGGCTGCCAAATCCACAATTTTCAAGCGATTTTGATGATCTATAGCTTTAAAAAAAAGCTGAAGGCATCACCTTTCCAAAATGCTAAAATTCAATGCTCTAGCTGCTTCCGTTCAAAAGTTATAGCCAAAAGAAAAAAATGTAGAGAACACCTGTATATTAATGGCTGCCAAATCCACAATTTTCAAGCGATTTTGATGATCTATAGCTTTAAAAAAAGCTGAAGGCGTCACCTTTCCAAAATGCTAAAATTCAATGCTCTAGCTGCTTCCGTTCAAAAGTTATAGCCAAAAGAAAAAAATGTAGAGAACACCTGTATATAAATGGCTGCCAAATCCACAATTTTCAAGCGATTTTGATGATCTATAGCTTTAAAAAAAGCTGAAGGCGTCACCTTTCCAAAATGCTAAAATTCAATGCTCTAGCTGCTTCCGTTCAAAAGTTATAGCCAAAAGAAAAAAATGTAGAGAACACCTGTATATTAAATGGCTGCCAAATCCACAATTTTCAAGCGATTTTGATGATCTATAGCTTAAAAAAAAGCTGAAGGCGTCACCTTTCCAAAATGCTAAAATTCAATGCTCTAGCTGCTTCCGTTCAAAAGTTATAGCCAAAAGAAAAAAATGTAGAGAACACCTGTATATTAATGGCTGCCAAATCCACAATTTTCAAGCGATTTTGATGATCTATAGCTTAAAAAAAAGCTGAAGGCGTCACCTTTCCAAAATGCTAAAATTCAATGCTCTAGCTGCTTCCGTTCAAAAGTTATAGCCAAAAGAAAAAAATGTAGAGAACACCTGTATATAAATGGCTGCCAAATCCACAATTTTCAAGCGATTTTGATGATCTATAGCTTAAAAAAAAGCTGAAGGCGTCACCTTTCCAAAATGCTAAAATTCAATGCTCTAGCTGCTTCCGTTCAAAAGTTATAGCCAAAAGAAAAAAATGTAGAGAACACCTGTATATTAAATGGCTGCCAAATCCACAATTTTCAAGCGATTTTGATGATCTATAGCTTAAAAAAAGCTGAAGGCGTCACCTTTCCAAAATGCTAAAAATTCAATGCTCTAGCTGCTTCCGTTCAAAAGTTATAGCCAAAAGAAAAAAATGTAGAGAACACCTGTATATAAATGGCTGCCAAATCCACAATTTTCAAGCGATTTTGATGATCTATAGCTTAAAAAAAAGCTGAAGGCATCACCTTTCCAAAATGCTAAAATTCAATGCTCTAGCTGCTTCCGTTCAAAAGTTATAGCCAAAAGAAAAAAATGTAGAGAACACCTGTATATTAATGGCTGCCAAATCCACAATTTTCAAGCGATTTTGATGATCTATAGCTTTAATAAAAAGCTGAAGGCGTCACCTTTCCAAAATGCTAAAATTCAATGCTCTAGCTGCTTCCGTTCAAAAGTTATAGCCAAAAGAAAAAAATGTAGAGAACACCTGTATATAAATGGCTGCCAAATCCACAATTTTCAAGCGATTTTGATGATCTATAGCTTAAAAAAAGCTGAAGGCGTCACCTTTCCAAAATGCTAAAATTCAATGCTCTAGCTGCTTCCGTTCAAAAGTTATAGCCAAAAGAAAAAAATGTAGAGAACACCTGTATATTAATGGCTGCCAAATCCACAATTTTCAAGCGATTTTGATGATCTATAGCTTAAAAAAAAGCTGAAGGCGTCACCTTTCCAAAATGCTAAAATTCAATGCTCTAGCTGCTTCCGTTCAAAAGTTATAGCCAAAAGAAAAAAATGTAGAGAACACCTGTATATAAATGGCTGCCAAATCCACAATTTTCAAGCGATTTTGATGATCTATAGCTTAAAAAAAGCTGAAGGCGTCACCTTTCCAAAATGCTAAAATTCAATGCTCTAGCTGCTTCCGTTCAAAAGTTATAGCCAAAAGAAAAAAATGTAGAGAACACCTGTATATTAATGGCTGCCAAATCCACAATTTTCAAGCGATTTTGATGATCTATAGCTTAAAAAAAGCTGAAGGCGTCACCTTTCCAAAATGCTAAAATTCAATGCTCTAGCTGCTTCCGTTCAAAAGTTATAGCCAAAAGAAAAAAATGTAGAGAACACCTGTATATTAATGGCTGCCAAATCCACAATTTTCAAGCGATTTTGATGATCTATAGCTTAAAAAAAAGCTGAAGGCATCACCTTTCCAAAATGCTAAAATTCAATGCTCTAGCTGCTTCCGTTCAAAAGTTATAGCCAAAAGAAAAAAATGTAGAGAACACCTGTATATAAATGGCTGCCAAATCCACAATTTTCAAGCGATTTTGATGATCTATAGCTTAAAAAAAGCTGAAGGCGTCACCTTTCCAAAATGCTAAAATTCAATGCTCTAGCTGCTTCCGTTCAAAAGTTATAGCCAAAAGAAAAAAATGTAGAGAACACCTGTATATTAATGGCTGCCAAATCCACAATTTTCAAGCGATTTTGATGATCTATAGCTTTAAAAAAAGCTGAAGGCATCACCTTTCCAAAATGCTAAAATTCAATGCTCTAGCTGCTTCCGTTCAAAAGTTATAGCCAAAAGAAAAAAATGTAGAGAACACCTGTATATAAATGGCTGCCAAATCCACAATTTTCAAGCGATTTTGATGATCTATAGCTTAAAAAAAGCTGAAGGCGTCACCTTTCCAAAATGCTAAAATTCAATGCTCTAGCTGCTTCCGTTCAAAAGTTATAGCCAAAAGAAAAAAATGTAGAGAACACCTGTATATAAATGGCTGCCAAATCCACAATTTTCAAGCGATTTTGATGATCTATAGCTTAAAAAAAAGCTGAAGGCATCACCTTTCCAAAATGCTAAAATTCAATGCTCTAGCTGCTTCCGTTCAAAAGTTATAGCCAAAAGAAAAAAATGTAGAGAACACCTGTATATAAATGGCTGCCAAATCCACAATTTTCAAGCGATTTTGATGATCTATAGCTTTAAAAAAAGCTGAAGGCATCACCTTTCCAAAATGCTAAAATTCAATGCTCTAGCTGCTTCCGTTCAAAAGTTATAGCCAAAAGAAAAAAATGTAGAGAACACCTGTATATAAATGGCTGCCAAATCCACAATTTTCAAGCGATTTTGATGATCTATAGCTTAAAAAAAAGCTGAAGGCGTCACCTTTCCAAAATGCTAAAATTCAATGCTCTAGCTGCTTCCGTTCAAAAGTTATAGCCAAAAGAAAAAAATGTAGAGAACACCTGTATATTAATGGCTGCCAAATCCACAATTTTCAAGCGATTTTGATGATCTATAGCTTTAAAAAAAGCTGAAGGCATCACCTTTCCAAAATGCTAAAATTCAATGCTCTAGCTGCTTCCGTTCAAAAGTTATAGCCAAAAGAAAAAAATGTAGAGAACACCTGTATATAAATGGCTGCCAAATCCACAATTTTCAAGCGATTTTGATGATCTATAGCTTTAAAAAAAGCTGAAGGCGTCACCTTTCCAAAATGCTAAAATTCAATGCTCTAGCTGCTTCCGTTCAAAAGTTATAGCCAAAAGAAAAAAATGTAGAGAACACCTGTATATAAATGGCTGCCAAATCCACAATTTTCAAGCGATTTTGATGATCTATAGCTTAAAAAAAAGCTGAAGGCATCACCTTTCCAAAATGCTAAAATTCAATGCTCTAGCTGCTTCCGTTCAAAAGTTATAGCCAAAAGAAAAAAATGTAGAGAACACCTGTATATTAATGGCTGCCAAATCCACAATTTTCAAGCGATTTTGATGATCTATAGCTTTAAAAAAAGCTGAAGGCGTCACCTTTCCAAAATGCTAAAATTCAATGCTCTAGCTGCTTCCGTTCAAAAGTTATAGCCAAAAGAAAAAAATGTAGAGAACACCTGTATATAAATGGCTGCCAAATCCACAATTTTCAAGCGATTTTGATGATCTATAGCTTAAAAAAAAGCTGAAGGCGTCACCTTTTCCAAAATGCTAAAATTCAATGCTCTAGCTGCTTCCGTTCAAAAGTTATAGCCAAAAGAAAAAAATGTAGAGAACACCTGTATATAAATGGCTGCCAAATCCACAATTTTCAAGCGATTTTGATGATCTATAGCTTAAAAAAAAGCTGAAGGCATCACCTTTCCAAAATGCTAAAATTCAATGCTCTAGCTGCTTCCGTTCAAAAGTTATAGCCAAAAGAAAAAAATGTAGAGAACACCTGTATATTAATGGCTGCCAAATCCACAATTTTCAAGCGATTTTGATGATCTATAGCTTAAAAAAAGCTGAAGGCATCACCTTTCCAAAATGCTAAAATTCAATGCTCTAGCTGCTTCCGTTCAAAAGTTATAGCCAAAAGAAAAAAATGTAGAGAACACCTGTATATTAATGGCTGCCAAATCCACAATTTTCAAGCGATTTTGATGATCTATAGCTTAAAAAAAGCTGAAGGCATCACCTTTCCAAAATGCTAAAATTCAATGCTCTAGCTGCTTCCGTTCAAAAGTTATAGCCAAAAGAAAAAAATGTAGAGAACACCTGTATATTAATGGCTGCCAAATCCACAATTTTCAAGCGATTTTGATGATCTATAGCTTTAAAAAAAGCTGAAGGCGTCACCTTTCCAAAATGCTAAAATTCAATGCTCTAGCTGCTTCCGTTCAAAAGTTATAGCCAAAAGAAAAAAATGTAGAGAACACCTGTATATTAAATGGCTGCCAAATCCACAATTTTCAAGCGATTTTGATGATCTATAGCTTTAAAAAAAGCTGAAGGCATCACCTTTCCAAAATGCTAAAATTCAATGCTCTAGCTGCTTCCGTTCAAAAGTTATAGCCAAAAGAAAAAAATGTAGAGAACACCTGTATATAAATGGCTGCCAAATCCACAATTTTCAAGCGATTTTGATGATCTATAGCTTAAAAAAAAGCTGAAGGCCTCACCTTTCCAAAATGCTAAAATTCAATGCTCTAGCTGCTTCCGTTCAAAAGTTATAGCCAAAAGAAAAAAATGTAGAGAACCACCTGTATATAAATGGCTGCCAAATCCACAATTTCAAGCGATTTTGATGATCTATAGCTTAAAAAAA